>CM069408.1:306506993-307099493 GCA_035609135.1 Eleutherodactylus coqui
TAAAAGCAATTTCAGATCATAAAGCCACAGAAGAATTTGGGAGTTCAGATGTATAACAACTTTTGACACGTACAACAGGGTGTTAAATTCCTCAAGAGGATTCAAGTGTGACTAGGAATTATGAGACATCTATAGCACAGATAACACAGCTGTCCTGGCGACCCCCTAACACTAATTCAGGGACCATAAAAGCCTCACATCTTTATCAGGGGACTTTTTAAGTATGTTTTTATTTCTCTGTTCATCCTGTTGCAGTATCCTTTGAAGTGCATACTAATCACACCATGTCTGTGCCTTGTCATAAGTATATATATATATATGCATGCCTCTTCTGATCTATTTCATTACGCCGGCGGAAGGACCCAGAGAGGTTCGAGGGCTCACTATAACATCAAGTATTTTTGTAAGCCATTAAACGTTATTGTTACATCTGCAAATGACGTGCTGGACCTGCACCGCGATTCTGCACAATAATAGCCCAAAGTGCAGCAACTGAAATAAACAACACAAAATGAACAGGAAGTCTTTCCCTAAATACATGATGACGAGGGAGAGAGCCCTGCCTGACTGCAGACTGATCACTTCGATAGATGCGGGCCTGCACTCGTTCCTGGGACCTAAGTAACCCTACTTGGCTAACAAAATAAAGGATAAAGCAAACCCCGAAAGGAGACTCAAATGAAACACCACACTTAGCTGGTGGTGAAGCCGCAGCACACAGAGCTGTCTGCTGTTCACGTCACAATGGAGACCACGCTGTCCACGAGAGCCACTGACTACCAGCTCAGACAGCGAGCAACTGGCCATTCACAGCACCTTAGCTCAGTGTCAGCCCAGGTAAATAGCCAGCTAATTACCCACAGATGTGACTGCATTACGGCACACCTACTGAGCTAGAAGGGGCAGAACCCAGTCTAAAACCCACAACGGAATTAGTCAACCCGGCAGCGATCTCAGCACTGCTGCAACAGGTATCATATCTACATGATTACTTGATTTCTTTTGCTGGGAACAATCAAAGTGACACGGAGATGTCAATTGCCAGTTTCCTGATCCATCTGTTCCACATCCTGTGTCCAATATACACAACCATTGCGGCACTCATCCTGTATTTATCAGAGGAAAGTCTAAGCAGGCGTATTATAGGTCATTGGAAGGTCCCAGCCCAACAGTTGTTATATTTTCGGAACCGTGAGTGTTCTGCAGAGCCAGTTCAGTCACTCCTGTCATGATGCGAACCCGTAGAATCCCATATATGTGTAGCCAGACATCTGTCACATATCATGTTTGGTATTCACAAGTAGGTGGTGTGTTATAAGGATCGATGCCGTATCAACCAGCTGCCCATCAGCTGCCTTTCAGGATACTGGGAAAGCTGAACTACATCCCCAACCCTAATTTCTCCACTCCCTCATAACTGCCAGGTCTTTGATGACCATGTGGCCTTAGGGAGTTCTTTGTTCCTATGGCAATGAAGTTAAGGCAGTGACATGGGGATGTTAATTACCCCCCCCCCCACCACCACCACCACCACCACCAGTGAGGTGTGATACCTTGGATGGTTTGCAGAGAAATCCTGGCTCCAAGATTGAAATCAGAAGAAAACCTTTTAATAGGGATTACTGGCTGTGCGAAGGTCCTATACAGATATGAATTATATTTTTGGAATTGGGCAGGCTAGCCAATTAAAATGCATCTACACACATTGAGGTACGGCCCCTGAACACACTCAAATGGCATATCTGCACACCGGGGTATAATTTCCGGCTCATGCTTGGTATCGCTGAGTAGCTAAAATCATGACCAGAAATCAGAGGATCTCTTGCAGTGATATGGCCAAAATGCGGAATTATGTTTTTTCCAGGTAACTACGCCTCTACCCAAACCCGTCCCTGATTGACCTCAGAGGGGGCAGGGGAAGGTGTGTTCTGGAGTAACCTTTAAGAACCAGGGACTCACAAAGACCCAGTGTTCAGACTTCGGATATGCACTATAGCGTAAGGCTTTCCCATTTACTTTAGTGACTCTGCACGAACAGAACCTTAGGCCGACTATTCAAACTCTGGTATCTTTCTTTACTTTCTCCTTGTTTTATTTTAAAAACTGTCTGTTGAGTATGCCTATAAACCTTGCCTCCATTGTAACATCCTTTTCTGTATATTTCTGTATTCATATAAATGTTTAGCACTGCTAGTCTTTTTTACAATAAATCCACAATTTATTAGTCAAGCCTTGTCTGTTTTAAAACGAACCATAACTTTGAAAGTTGTGTGCATAATTTCTGCTCCAGGTTCCAGCTTACCGCTGATATACAAGCTGGTGGTGGCAGCAAGCATGTTCGGGAATTGTAGAGTGCTGAAGAAGATAGACCGACCAGGCTTGATTTGAGCCTTCATTCTGCATGTGTGCAGGAGCATAGAAAAGCTGGATACAGATCCATCTATATTCTAACGACTCTGCGCTTGCAACCCCGCTAGAGTGATCAAACAATGCTCTGCCGTGACACGTGGTCATAGCAGCAAGCGTGCTCAAAGTACTTGATCCGTGACAAATCGGTGATAGGGGCAGGATTGGTCAGGGTCCACAGTCTCTCTCACTGACAGGTAAATTCGTGATATGAAATACGATGGCCATAGCTTCTCTATGGGAAGACCTCCTGGGGAAGTATGGCTGAAATGTTAAATTGGGGTTCCATCGAGATGGTCTAAGCATATACCCCGCTTTACATCGGTGATCTCAAAATATGATCAGCAAAGGTGTGGCTCTACGAAGGCTTTAAAACGAAGGGGTCTCCTCTCCAAAGTTTCAGACCCCGGCGTGGCATCTAACTGCAGTCACTCCACCCCTTCCTGAGCCGACTCCACGGATTATGTCAGACCGCTTAGTAGACGGGATTTTCTCTTATCTTCTCCCGTTTTGTTTCACACTGATTGTTTTATGTAGCTCCTCCCCCTTCTGTAATTATTATCTAATCACCGCTGACCCTTCTTACAACAAAGCTTAACACTTTATTAGTCGTCCTTGAACGCTCTAAGGGATCATAACTCCCAAGTGTATCACCTGTGTGTCGGCTGGTGGAAACCGCGGTGGCTGACCCACTTATTGGAAATGGTCAGTGGTGGCAGCGGGGTGCGTTGGGCATGCAAGGCCATAGAGGGTGTGATTTGGTCTCCATATTGGATAAGTGAATCGGGAAGCTGCGGTCGGCCCCTGGGTGCCGTATCTCACAAGTTGGTGACTGTCGGCCCCATAAACTGCCATAAAACTCCTGTATCCATCTGATCCATCACAGATTGGTAGCAGCACTGGATATTTAAAGCGTTACTGCGTAGTTTAGGTAATCCTTGCAACAGAAGCTAGTGGTTTCCTTGCGAGGATTACTGCAGCTTCAGGGCTCAGTCACACGGGTGTTTTGATGCACAAATTTTTGAACGCATCAGTTATGCATTCAAAAATGTGCATGACCAAAGCGGGCATCACGGCGGAAAAAACACTAGCAGCGTTTGTCCGTTTAAAAAGAGAACTGCCCGCTATCCCCTGCTGCGGCTGTGACAGCTGCAGCAGGGGATTCCTTGGATATGAAACGCCTGGATGCTGTCACATCCAGGGCTTTCACCTGTGCTCAATGGGGCCGGCAGCAGCTGCAGTGGCCCCATTGACATACAGAGAACATCGCGATCCTCTGCTACAGCTGTGGCAGAGGATTTCTTCATCTCTGCGGAGAGTCCCATTGTCACTGGACAGTGTGACAGCATGAATGCTGCTTCTGATTGGCTGAGCACAGGGACCAATCAGAAGCAGCTCTCAGTTGTCATTCAATAGCTGAGAGCTGCCTCTGATTGGTCACAGTGTTCAGCTAATCAGAGGCAGCCCATTCAGCAGGCGGGGATATAAAATCCCCGCCTACTGAATACTACTCAGAGCAGTGCAGGAGAAGAGCTGGCTGGACACGGCTGAGCCCCGGCAGCTGCTGAGAGGTGAGTATACATTTTTTTACACATTTTTGGGTTGATTTTCAGGGATTTTCAGGGACTTCTCTCTACACCATCCGCGGTATAGAGAGAGGTCTGAATGGGACTGGGAAGATGAAAGCACAGCGGATCGCATTGTTGGTAATATTCTGCGGATCCCGAGCAAGAGACTGATGCCTCCCCTGTGGAGCACACCATGCATCACATCCCAGGAGATCCATGCAGCAGCGGCTTTCAGCAGGATTTGTCTACAGTTTACTAGCTTTTGAAATAGTGGAACAATGACAACAACAATGGCTGACTTGCAGATTATGACAGAAGCATTCACTTGACATACAGTTAGTAACAGTGCTTCACAAATCCAGATCAGTACATTTAACACTTTACTATTCAATGCTCTCTCTATGTGTTTTCAGAGGTTACCTAGCAATGCTCCCACAGTCCTAGTTATCTGTTGGGCTGTTTGTTTAGAAGACTTTACGGTGGTAACTGAAGCTGGTTTAAAGATAGGCCTCTCTTGCTTTCCCTGATTATAATGGAGCAGGTAGAAAGGTCCAAGTTTGTTTCTCCATGCTGTAGGTTGAAGCTTATTAAATCCTGGCTTCCTACTCCAGGCAACGTTCACCCTCTGTAGTATGTCAGCAGAACACCTCCTACACGTCCTACTCTGACAACACATTCACTCTTCTCCTACTCCTAACTACAACTCCTCTCTCTTCCTGTCTCTTTCCTGCTCTCTGCTTACTCCTCTCCCTAACACCCTGTCTTGCCCTGAGCTTTTTCCCACTATCCAAAGTCTCACCCTTCCTCCTTCACCAATGAGTGTCTGTGTGACAAGCAACCAATCAGCAGCCAGCTGTTGCCAAGCAGTTAGTTTAGCTTGTTGAAAGAAAGTAGAATGACAGAGCTTTCCAACGTGCAACACCTTCTATGTCTCTGTCAGAGCACATAGCCAGGTTTTCACAGGACAATGAGTGTGTGGCTATTCTGGAGGACCCTCTTGGCCACTACAGTTCCCCCTGACTTAAAACACAGCCGTGCCTGGCTGGAACTGAAGGCCTGAAGGACAGATACATGTACCTATTGTGAATGATGACAGCACACTTTTTTAGGGTTAAGAATACTTGCAAGTATTTTTAGAGTTTACATTGGGTTAAGACAGAATCCTAGGTCCCAGCTAGGTATGAGGGTTCCTACATTATTTTTCTCCCAAAAGGCAAACAGTTTTAGCACATAAACATTAATGCATTTGAAAGACATTCCTAGATATGTGCTGTTCAGTAGGCAACCTGCGAGGGAAGGAATTCACTGAGAAAACAATAATCACACATCATTTATTTAGAGTCCGGTGTAAAAGTCCATGGGGGTCAAATGAACAAAGCATAAAGAGTCCAGGATACATTTAGTGGTGCACTAGTCCAGTGTCTCTGAAAGAACAGGTTAAAGGTGAGCATGGCGAGCTTATGAGTGGGTAATAGAGATGAGCGAGCACCAAAATGCTCGGGTGCTCGTTACTCGGGACGAAATTATTGCGATGCTCGAGGGTTCGTTTCGAGTAATGAACCCCATTGAAGTCAATGGGCGACCCGAGCATTTTTGTATATCGCCGATGCTCGCTAAGGTTTTCATTTGTGAAAATCTGGGCAATTCAAGAAAGTGATGGGAACGACACAGAAACGGATAGGGCAGGCGAGGGGCTACATGTTGGGCTGCATCTCAAGTTCACAGGTCCTACTATTAAGCCACAATAGCGGCAAGAGTGCCCCCCCCCCCCCCTCCCAACAACTTTTACTTCTGAAAAGCCCTCATTAGCAATGCATACCTTAGCTACACTGAGGACAGTCACAGGCAGCCCAAATAGATTTTTTCCCCCAAATGTTTTTGGAAAGGCCCACTGCCTATATACGCTGTATATGTCTTCTGTCCCTGCGTCACCACTACTGGCCCTGGAGTATGTAAAATAACTGCAGACTGTTGCACTGTGGACTGGAATGTGATGTAACAGCCAACACAGAGCCAGGAAATAATTTTGCGCAAGCCTGCTGTTAAACTTAGCTGGCTGCGTATGAATTAGGAGGACAACTACACCCAGCACAGACCCAGTACACTGAGGACAGTCACAGGCAGCCCAAATAGATTTTTTTCCCCAAATGTTTTTGGAAAGGCCCACTGCCTATATTCAATAAATATATGTCTTCTGTCCCTGCCTCACAATATATGTCTTCTGTCCCTGCCTCACAATATATGTCTTCTGTCCCTGCCTCACCACTACTGGCCCTGGACTATGTATAATTACTGCAGGGCGCAATGCTCTGCACGGCCGATATACAAAAAAAAAAAAAAGTGCAACACTGCAAAAAGCAGCCTCCACACTACTGCACACGGTTAGATGTGGCCCTAAGAAGGACCGTTGGGGTTCTTGAAGCCTAAAATCACTCCTAACACTCTCCCTATAGCAGCTCCACCAAGACAGCACTGTCCCTGATCTCTGTCAGAATGCATCTGTGGCGAGCCGCGGGAGGGGCCGATTTATATACTCGGGTGACACCTGATCTCGCCAGCCACTCACAGCAGGGGGGTGGTATAGGGCTTGAACGTCGCAGGGGGAAGTTGTAATGCCTTCCCTGTCTTTCTATTGGTCAGAAAAGCGTGCTAACGTCTCAGAGATGAAAGTGAAAGTAACTCGAACATCGCGTGGTACTCGCCTCTAGTAACGAGCATCTCGAACACGCTAATACTCGAACGAGTATCAAGCTCGGACGAGTACGTTCGCTCATCTCTAGTGGGTAATTCTGATTTATTATCTCTTCTAGTTTGGATGCCAGCGTCCTTAAGCACGATTTATAGCCGTGTTATTATTAAATAAAGCAGTGAGATGAGGTCGTTCTCTTCAACACACAGTGAATTATAAATGCTGTACAATTTTGCAACAATGAAGATACTTGAGTCTAACACATTGATATCCTGGGAACTTACTCTGACTTGCTTTTCATATTAATATCCCTTTATCTCTTGATCTCCCTCTCTTCATCTCAGCTCTCTCTTATCTCTCTTCTACTCACTGTTACAGCTGACTCTCCTTCTCTGTTTCTCTCTATTTCTCTGATTCTTCTACTGCCTCTCTCTTTCTCTCCTGCTTCTCTCTTGTTGCTCTCCTTCTCTCCGGCTTCTCACTTTCCTTCTCCTTCTGCTCTCCTGCGACCATTGTGTTCTCGGCTATTTATCGCCTCTGTCACCTGATCAGTGTGTCTGCAGCCAATCACAACCTATTCGGTTGTTAGGCTACCTGCATCATCTGAGTCTATAGGCATTTTTTCTATCCTGTGATAAAAATGACCTAGCTGGTTGCTTGGTTAACTGCATCCCTTGTGTAAAATGACTCAGATTAAACCCCTAGGGCCGGTTATTATATTACCGATCCCCACAGCTAAGCAGCACTATGTAGTGCCCTTTTTCAGGCCACTACATCTCCCCCTTGTTTGAGAACAGCCGTCCTCAGCATTTTGTTTTTGTTTTTGTTTTTTTGGGGGTGGGGAGTTGTCTTTGAGGACAGAGCAAGTGAATGGCAGGAGAAAATGACAAAATGTCTGGGATATTACATTTGAATAGAATCTAGCAAGGGGTTTGAAGAGGGGCAAAGCCACCTACTTCAAAAAAGCTATGGGGCCCCTATGCATATTCTCCCCACAGTCAACAAATAGTGCATTTCCGAAGTTTCATATACAACTTTATGTTTAACAAAATTTGGCATACTTAGCCATTTTTGATACGATCCGCCTGGTGAAAGCAAAAATTGGGGTTATGCAGGCATGCAAATCAAACATTACAATCTTTATACTTGATTCAGATGGAGCTTCTTTTAGAGCCTTTGTCCTTCTAGTTGTTCTTCTAACCTAACTAGGGTTCAGGCAGTCCATATAAGAACCCTGGCAGACAGCCATGCTACCACTAGCTAAAGGTAACATCCCCAGGCACAATTTGGGGCACATTGTCCATAACATGTTGCTTGTGCCAGCTGTAACAAGTCATGAAATGCAGGATGCGGGAGATAGTCTTATGAAAAACAGGAACTGGGGTTAACGAATCTCTGAATAGTTCTACAGGGTACTCAAACTTAAACGTTACTATAAACTTCATTGAGTTGTCTCTCTTAGGCCTCCTTCCCACGAACGGATTTACGCCGCGTAAATTCGCAGCAAAAATCCGCTGCGTTGCCCCTTGCTATTAGGTTCTATTGAACCTAATAGCTCAATGCTCACGATGCGGAATTCCACCGTGGAATTCCGCACCGTGAAATCTCCCGTCCTCACCCGCAGCATGCTCTATTTGCCGCGGGTGTACGCGCTGACGGCTTCCATTGCAGTCAATGGAAGCCGTCCGTTCACGCTATCTCCCGCTGTAACACAGCGGAAGATAGCGTGAAAACGCTTTCCCGCCTTCTGCCGCCGCGTCACGTGACGCGGCCGGCGCGTCACGTGACACGGCCGGCCGTGTCATGTGATGCGGTGGGCGTGTCACATGACGCGACGGCGGTGGGCAGGGAAGCGTCTTCACGCTATCTTCCGCTGGTAAGTATGGGGTCTCTGGGGGGCGCCGTGACGGGCTTCACTGCGGAATATTCCGCGGCAGAGCCCGTCACGCTCGTGTGAAGCCGGCCTTAAGGCACAAAACTTCAATGAAGAGGTTTCACTTTTTTTTTTAAAGAACACTTGAATAAATTAAATAATAATAAAAGATAAGTGTCCTACATGGCTTCTGGGTCTTTAGTAGTCCTCATCCTCAAAGCGAATTGAAGGCTTTCCAAAATTACTCAATCCTCTCTGGGAGCACAGTGATTGACTGGTTAATAACCTTGGTCTGTTCTTAGAGTCTTTTTGGAAGGTTTTGACAAGCCTGGTCGTTCTTCTTAACCTACCTCCGCCCTCCGCTCACTGTGGGCAAATATGCTCTTCAGTTCTGAACTTTGGCCTCTGAGCTAGGGTGGAACAATGAAGCTCTGGTAGCAGCATTTTGGGAGGGACTAGCATGGCGCATCAAGGATGGGTTGGCGGGTCGTGAGGTCCCAACCTCTTTGGAGGTTCTGATTTCTCTGGCTACAAGAATTGATCTGTGGTTCCAAGAAAGTTCCAAGGAGATTACTTAAGAGAAGATATTAATACACCTGGTGCCTTGGTTCCAGAGACCACTTGTTCCCCCACCGACCATTAAACAGTCAAGCGATCCTGAGCTGATGCAGGTGAATCAGCTTAGACTATCAGAGGAGGAGCGCGCACAGACGCACAAAGAATCTTTGCATGTATTGCGGTTCTCCAGGTTACCTTGCTTGTGCTTGCCCCCTCGAACCGAGAAAACCAGTTGGAGAGGCTACCCTAGGTGAGGTTTGCTCCTCTCCCAGGCTGAACTTACCTGTAACCATGGTTCTGTCCGGTAATCAGTTGTCAGTGGTAGCCTTCCTGGATTCCAGCTTTGCCGACAACTTCCTCCAACAAGCTTTGGTGGACCGCTACCAGATTCCTGTCCGGCTTCTCAAGAGACCACTCGTGGTGACCACAGTTAATGGTAGTTCCATCTCCGAGGTGAACCAGTGTGTTACGGAGCTGCTAGAGTTAAGGATTGGCGCGCTCCATTCTGGGAGGATTTCTCCGCTGGTGCTGCCTGTGGTGACCAGATCTCTACTTCTAGATTTGCTGTGGCTCCGATTACATAACCCCACCCTGGACTGGAGTACAGGCGAGGTAATAAGTTGGGGTACCACCTGCTATACTAACTGCTTGCGTCCTGTTCACCGGGTTACCTTACCATCTAACCTCCAGGGCCTACCAGAGCCTTATCATAGTTTTGCAGATGTCTTTGACAAGAAAGGGGCTGAATGTGTGCCACAGCATTGCCCCTATGATTGCCCAATTGACCTTGTGCCTGGTTACGTGCTTCCTCGGGGTAGAGTATACCCTCTTTCTCTGCCTGAAACCCAGTCCACGGCTGAATATGTAAAGGAGAAGCTGCCGGGGCCGTATTTTTCTTTGTTAAAAAGAAGGACGGGTCACTACGGCCCTTTATCGACTATCATGATCTTAATGCGATCACTGTCAAGAATAAATATCCGTTACTCTTCATCTCGGAGCTCTTTGATCGCCTGCGGGCCGCTTGGATTTTTATTAAGCTCGACCTGCTTTTAACTTGATCTGCATCCGTGAGTGGAAGAAGGCTTTCAATACCCGAGACGGACACTACGAATACTCGGTGATGCCCTTTGGTCTGGTTAACGCTCCAGGCATCTTTCAGGAATTTGTTAATGACCTTTTCGGAGATCTCCTGCAGCAATGTGTTGTGATTCATTTGGACGATATCCTGATTTTTTCCTCAGATTTACCCTCACACCGGAGGCCGGTTCGTATGGTGCTCCAGCGATTAAAGGATAATCGCCTGTTTGCTAAATTGGAGAGGTGTGTCTTTGAACGCGAGTCGCTTCCCTTTTTGGGGTATATTGTCTCCAACCAGGGTTTGGAGATGGATCCTGAAAACGTCTGTGCAGTGCTGAGTTGGCCTCGTCCCTCCGGCCTTCGGGCAATCCAGCGATTCCTGGGCTTTGCAAACTACTATCGACAGTTTATCCCACACTTCTCTTCCCTGACCTCTCCCATCTCGGCTCTCACACGTAAGGGAGCTGATGCCAAGCAGTGGTCCCCATAGGCAGTCTGCTTTTCAAGCTCTAAAGGTAGCCTTCTTGCCTTCCTCTGTGCTGCACCGACCGGATGGTACAAAGCAGTTCTTTCTGGAGGTCAATGCTTCTTCCTCGGGTGCAAGGGCAGTCGTACTGCAAAAAGGGGCGTCTGGCAAGAAGGTGACATGCTCATTTTCCACGGCAGAGCAGAATTACTCTATAAGGACCGCAGTATCTGCTGGAGGGAGCTGCTCATCCCATCATAATTTACACAGACCCTAAAAATCTAACCCATCTTCAGACTGCACAACGGCTTAACCCCCGTCAAGCTCGGTGGGCCTTGTATTTTGCATGGTTCGATTTTATTTAGTACTAGCGTACCCGTCGCGCGTTGCTGCGAAGACAGACATACATACATACATTTGTTTTCATATATCTAGATAGCAGCTTTCAAGTTACCTCAGCAGTATAATATATAACAACCAATCACAGCACAGCTTTCATGTTACCACAGCAGTATAATATATAACAACCAATCACAGTGCAGCTTTCATGTTACCTCAGTATAATATATAACAACCAATCACAGTGCAGCTTTCATGTTACCTCAGCAGTAAAATATATAACAACCAATCACAGCGCAGCTTTCATGTTACCTCAGTAAAATATATAACAACCAATCACAGCGCAGCTTTCATGTTACCTCAGTATAATATATAACAACCAATCACAGCACAGCTTTCATGTTACCTCAGCAGTATAATATATAACAACCAATCACAGCACAGCTTTCATGTTACCTCAGCAGTATAATATATAACAACCAATCACAGCACAGCTTTCATGTTACCTCAGTAAAATATATAACAACCAATCACAGCACAGCTTTCATGTTACCTCAGTATAATATATAACAACCAATCACAGCACAGCTTTCATGTTACCTCAGTATAATATATAACAACCAATCACAGCACAGCTTTCATGTTACCTCAGTATAATATATAACAACCAATCACAGCGCAGCTTTCATGTTACCTCAGCAGTATAATATATAACAACCAATCACAGCACAGCTTTCATGTTACCTCAGCAGTATAATATATAACAACCAATCACAGCGCAGCTTTCATGTTACCTCAGTATAATATATAACAACCAATCACAGCGCAGCTTTCATGTTACCTCAGTATAATATATAACAACCAATCACAGCACAGCTTTCATGTTACTGCAGTATAATATATAACAACCAATCACAGCGCAGCTTTCATGTTACCTCAGCAGTATAATATATAACAACCAATCACAGCACAGCTTTCATGTTACCTCAGCAGTATAATATATAACAACCAATCACAGCGCAGCTTTCATGTTACCTCAGTATAATATATAACAACCAATCATAGCGCAGCTTTCATGTTACCTCAGTATAATATATAACAACCAATCACAGTGCAGCTTTCATGTTACCTCAGTATAATATATAACAACCAATCACAGCACAGCTTTCATGTTGCCTCAGCAGTATAATATATAACAACCAATCACAGCGCAGCTTTCATGTTACCTCAGCAGTATAATATATAACAACCAATCACAGCGCAGCTTTCATGTTACCTCAGCAGTATAATATATAACAACCAATCACAGCGCAGCTTTCATGTTACCTCAGTATAATATATAACAACCAATCACAGCACAGCTTTCATGTTACCTCAATATAATATATAACAACCAATCACAGCGCAGCTTTCATGTTGCCTCAGCAGTATAATATATAACAACCAATCACAGTGCAGCTTTCATGTTACCTCAATATAATATATAACAACCAATCACAGCGCAGCTTTCATGTTGCCTCAGCAGTATAATATATAACAACCAATCACAGCGCAGCTTTCATGTTACCTCAGCAGTATAATATATAACAACCAATCACAGCGCAGCTTTCATGTTACCTCAGCAGTATAATATATAACAACCAATCACAGCGCAGCTTTCAAGTTACCTCAGCGGTATAATATATAACAACCAATCACAGCACAGCGTTCATGTTACCTCAGCGGTATAATATATAGCAACCAATCACAGCGCAGCTTTCATGTTACCTCAGCAGTATAATATATAACAACCAATCACAGCGCAGCTTTCATGTTACCTCAGTATAATATATAACAACCAATCACAGCGCAGCTTTCATGTTACCTCAGCAGTAAAATATATAACAACCAATCACAGCACAGCTTTCATGTTACCTCAGCAGTATGATATATATAACAACCAATCACAGCACAGCTTTCATGTTACCTCAGTATAATATATAACAACCAATCACAGCGCAGCTTTCATGTTACCTCAGCAGTATAATATATAACAACCAATCACAGCGCAGCTTTCATGTTACCTCAGTATAATATATAACAACCAATCACAGCACAGCTTTCATGTTACCTCAGTAGTATAATATATAACAACCAATCACAGCGCAGCTTTCATGTTACCTCAGCGGTATAATATATAACAACCAATCACAGCGCAGCTTTCATGTTACCTCAGCAGTATAATATATAACAACCAATCACAGCGCAGCTTTCATGTTACCTCAGCAGTATAATATATAACAACCAATCACAGCGCAGCTTTCATGTTACCTCAGTATAATATATAACAACCAATCACAGCGCAGCTTTCATGTTACCTCAGCAGTAAAATATATAACAACCAATCACAGCACAGCTTTCATGTTACCTCAGCAGTATGATATATATAACAACCAATCACAGCACAGCTTTCATGTTACCTCAGTATAATATATAACAACCAATCACAGCGCAGCTTTCATGTTACCTCAGCAGTATAATATATAACAACCAATCACAGCGCAGCTTTCATGTTACCTCAGTATAATATATAACAACCAATCACAGCACAGCTTTCATGTTACCTCAGTAGTATAATATATAACAACCAATCACAGCGCAGCTTTCATGTTACCTCAGCGGTATAATATATAACAACCAATCACAGCGCAGCTTTCATGTTACCTCAGCAGTATAATATATAACAACCAATCACAGCGCAGCTTTCATGTTACCTCAGCAGTATAATATATAACAACCAATCACAGCGCAGCTTTCATGTTACCTCAGTATAATATATAACAACCAATCACAGCGCAGCTTTCATGTTATCTCAGCAGTATAATATATAACAACCAATCACAGCACAGCTTTCATGTTACCTCAGTATAATATATAACAACCAATCACAGCACAGCTTTCATGTTACCTCAGTATAATATATAACAACCAATCACAGCACAGCTTTCATGTTACCTCAGCAGTATAATATATAACATCCAATCACAGCGCAGCTTTCATGTTACCTCAGCGGTATAATATATAACAACCAATCACAGCACAGCTTTCATTTTACCTCAGCATTCTCAATATCCAGCAATTGTCTTGTGATACGTTCGGCGGATGCATCATTTTGTAGTTGAACACGCCTCCCGTTGCTCGTAATGCCTTTTGCTTTTGTGCTTGAGATGGAAATCAAACGATCATTGTCTGGGGGGCATAACTGTCGACGATGCTCGCACGCGCGCCACCTATCGTAGGATAGTTGTACTATGCCAGTAATCTTCCCAGGAGTGTACTCAACAACTTCCCAAAGTTTCATGGCGATTAGATGAATGGTGTCGTAATGCATAAAGGACAGACAGACATACATACATTCATTTTTATATATATAGATGACATCAGGAAGTGAGAGAATTAGTCTCCGTACGTAAAATTTGGACGCTAATTCTTTGGCGCTTAGAATTGAATAATCGAGTTGGGACCCATTATCTTTTCCTATTTATGACATAATCAATGCTCGTGCCAAATTTCATGTTTCTACGACATTGGGAAGTGAGAGAATTAGTGGCAATGATGGAAATCAAACAATCTACGTGGGGGGGGGGGCGTAACTTTCGACAACGCTCGCACGCGCACCATTTATCATAGCATAAATGTACTATGCCTATAATCTTCCCAGGAGTGTACTCAACAAATTCCCAAAGTTTCATGGCGATCGGATGAATGGTGTAGTAGCGCATAAAGGACAAACAGACAGACACACACACACACATACACAGACAGACAGACAGACACACACACACACAGACAGGCATACATTCAATTTTATATATATAGATTTCTGGCCTGCCAACCAGAATATTAAAGCGGACGCACTATCCAGAGCATTTGACTGTAATGACACTGAGGAGGTCCCGCAATTTATCATCAAACCTGCCAAATTGGTAACCATAGCTCCTCTTCGAGTTAAGGATTTCCCGCTGGGGAAGACGTTTGCGCCTGAGGCCAAGACAAGAGGTTTCCTGTCCTGGGGTCACTGCTCCAAAGTAGCTGGTCATTCTGGGGAACGGAAGACGAGGGAGTTAACCCGCCATCGGTATTGGTGGCTGTCCATGCTGAAGGATATCCACAATTTCATGTCCTCCTGTACCTCCTGCACTCAGTATAAACCACAGGCACTGAGACCCGCAGGTCTGTTGTATCCGTTGCCTAGTCTCCACGGCAGCATATTGCCATGGACTTTATTACAGACTTACCTCCGTCCAGGGGTTGTACTGTTATATGAGTAGTAGTGGACCGATTTTCTAAAATGGACCATTTTGTGCCTCTGCCCGGTTTGCCATCCGCCAGTCAACTTGCCAAGAAATTCATTGATCATATTTTCCGCCTCCATGGCTTTCCTAAGCATATTGTGTCAGATAGAGGGGTGCAATTTACATCTACACTTTGGATATCTCTTTGTAAATTGATGGATATATCATTAGATTTCCTTTCGGCCTACCATCCACAGTCTAACGGGCAGGTGGAGCGTACCAACCAGATCCTGACTGGATATCTCCGCCATTTTACCAATGTTCACCAGGATGATTGGGTCAGTCAACTGTCCTGGGCAGAGTTTTCTCATAACCAGCACGTCAACGACTCCATGAAGACTTCTCCATTCTTCATAGTATATGGGCATCAACCCAGAGTTCCCCTGCTAGTCTGCACGACTTCTGAAGTTCTAGCAGCAGCTTCTTCAGCATAGAGCTTTGCCAAGATTTGGCAAGAGACCAATGTGAATCTGGAGAGGGCAGTCGCTTCCATGAAGAGGTTTGCCGATTGCAGGCGTCATCCTGCTTTGCAATTTGTCCCAGGAGATAAAGTGTGGCTTTCCTCCAAACATATCAGGCTGAGAATTCCATCTTATAAACTTTTTTGGGTCTGTTTGATGTTTTGGAAAGAATTAATTCTGTTTTTTACAGGCTGCGACTCCCTTCCTCCCTGCGTATCCCCAACTCTTTCCATGACTTTCTCCTGTCTTGTGCTCAATAGGTTTTCCAATAATCCCAGACCGGATGCCACTCGGGTTAGTTCAGAGAACGTCTTCAAGATGAAAAATATTCTTGATGTTAAGAAGGTTAGAAACAAAGCCTTTTATCTAGTGATTGGAAGGGTTACGAACCAGAGGAGAGGTCATGGGAGCCATCTGAGAACATCAACGCCCCATGTTGCATTCAGCAATTTCTGCGAAGAACTGGCAGGAGGGGGCTGTAAGGGGGGAGGTACTGTTAGGTGCACTGTTCAGGCACAATCCTCTGCTTCTGTGCCTGGCAGGCGAGGGCGTCGTCCTGCTCTCCCTGTTCACTGAACTTACATTTATTCTTTTTCAGCACTCCTAGGGTTAATTGCTTCTGGGCCTTCTGCTCAGCTCATGCACCTTTTTCAAACACCTCCCTATATAGCTGCCCTGGGCCTTTCAGACAGTGCTGTAGTGTTGTTGTGTGATTCGTTCTCCGGCAGTTATCTTGCTTTCTGCTCATGTTCTGTGTCCTCTGTTCATGTATCCTGCTGTCTGTTATCCTCGTGAGTCTGCTTCTCTGTTTGCCCTTGTCAGCCTGTACCTCCTTTGTTCATGTATGCCCCGGTATTGCTCTGTCATTTGTTTTTATAGGTCTTCTGTCCTGTCCAGGTCAGTCAGTGCCTAGAAGAAGACTGTGGGGTTTCCCTCTCCTGGTTATTAGTTCAGGCCAAGATACTCTTCCTAGGTTCCATTTGCATATGGAGTTTGTACATCTGGTATCTTACCTCCTATGCTGGGGTCAACTGTCAACCATACTGGACTGTGTTATCACCTACCCGGTAGGTTGACACAGCGGTTCCATATCTACAGTTGTGACGCTATCATGCTAAGCAAGTAGGTATAGCCACTATTACTCGGCTCAATCTTCAAGTGGTCAAGGGCAAGCAGTTCTAATGGTTTCTTTGTCACTATTGGGTGTAAAGGATCTTTTTGGTCAGCTTTGTTGTTTCTCCCTTTAGCAATGTTTAGCACTCTGAACACCATGTCTCTGTATCTATTGTCATTCCAGCCCAGTAGAATCTTCTCCAGATGGTATTCTCTGTTTTGTGCACTCCAAAGTGCCCAGATTGGTCATAGTATGCTGTTAGTACTAGATGTGCATTTCTTCGTGGAATGAGGATTTAGTGTATCTTCGAATAGGTGATAGGATCTATGGTTCCTCTGTACAATAGACCTCTCTTTACAAGGAGTCTTTTTCCTTGCTGCCACAACTGGTGATACTCTGACGGGTACAGTACAATGGGTCAAGAACAGACAGAGTTCTCCTAAGGAGCGACTTTCAGTTTGAAGATCAATCCCCTGTTTTTCTTCCACGTTTGTCTTTATTAGTACTGATGGTTTGGATGACGTTCTGTTGTATATTATAGAAGCCAAAGTCAGGCATCTCTGTCTCCTCCCATTGATCTACTTCTTCCATGAAGTAATCTATTGATGCAGGTTGTCTGGATCGTGAATCAGCATTGGCGTTAGTCTTACGGCTCTATATTTGATGGTAAAGTTGAAGTTGGCTAGCCGTGAAGCCCATCTCTGTTTAAGAGCTCCCAATTTTACTGACTTTAAATGTGCAAGAGGGTTATTATCTGTGTAAGCAATGAATGTGGATGCAATCAAGAAGTCTTTGAACTTTTTTTCGGCTCCTTTCAAAGAATGGCTTGCAAATGCTCTTACTCTCTCTTTATCTCCTTGGACTTGGCTTAATACTGCACCCAGTCCTCGCTTACTCGCATCAGTGTATACTCGAAAGGGTTTGCTGTAATCTGAATGTCCCAGGACGGAACGGGATATTAACTTATTTTTCCGGATTTCTAAAGCTTCTGGTTGTTCTTTCTCCCACGTAATGTAGATGGTTTTTCTGCAGTTTTATTTTGACGTTCCCCGGATCAGTTTTTTTGTAATAGTTCAGCAATTCTGGCAAAATTTGGGATAAATCTTCAGTAGCATTCTGCGAATCCTAAAAAACTCCTCACTTGTTTAACAATTTGGGGTATTGGTCATTTTTGTACAGCTGCAATCTTCTCTGGATCGGGTCTAACTCCTTCTGCACTCACGACATGCCCTAAGTATCAAGCTTGCATTTGTAACAGATGACATTTAGATGGCTTCACCTTAAGATGATGGTGAACTAGTATCTCGAACACTTCAGCCAGGTGTTTCAGATGGTGGTCATAAGTCTTGGAGTATAAATGATATTGTCCACATATAGCAGCACCGTTTCAAAATTCTTATGCCCAAAGCATCTTTCCATGAGTCTTTTAAAAGTGCCAGGAGCATTACATAGGCCGAACGGCAGAGAATGGAACCCGTATAGCCCCATTGGGATAGTAAAAGCTGTTTTCTCTTTGTCCTCTTGAGCCATGCGTACTTCCCAGTATCCACTAGTCAAATCTAGGCTGTATAAGTAAGCTGCTGACCCCAAAGCAGTGACAGATTCTTTGATTTGGGGCAAAGGCATCTTTATGTGTGATATTCCTCAATTTACTATAATCCACACAAAATCGAATACCTCCATCTTTTTTCTTCACCAGTACCAGTGGGGCTGCCCATGGGATATGGCTCTCCTGTATTTACAGATTGGTACATGGCTGGGGGTATGGATCGGTATCTTTCTCTAATGGGTGGATGGGATCCTGTTGGGATATAGTGACAGACCCCTTCAGTTTGGCCAAAGTCTAATGTGTTTTTACTGAAGGCTTGGTGAAATTTCTGAGCTACTCCGACTACTCCTTCTTTCTCAGTAGCAGGGGTGAACTTCTGGTGGGCGGACAAAACTTTTATAGTCTGATGTAAGACTCACGGCTGGGCTTGTGAAGCAGAAGGAATGGACTTTAGTAAGGCTTCCAGCATTTCTCCATAGCAATTTCTAAGTATGTTCAAGCCCAATATGACAGCTGGAGCATTTCTCTCTGCTACACCTATGACTAAAATCCTTTGACGGGGCAGTTCGGCATTTCCAGTCATCACCGTAGCCTCCTAGTAGCCTACTAAGGGAACATTTTGTCCATTGGTAGCGATGACATTCATAACCTGTTCAAGAGGTTGTACTAATTCTTCTAGGAACCAATGCTTCTGAAATATGGCTCTAGGTGTGGTAGTCACCTGAGATCCTGTATCCAGTAGCGCTTGACAAGGTATACCTTGATTATAACCTCCAGGCAGGGTCCCACATACTTTGGGAACCATCTGGAAATTTCAGGACCTACTCTTTGTTTCCCTGAGGGATGGTCCTTGGCCTCAGGGGGTATCCGTTTAACTGCCAACAGTCTTTTCGGCATGCCCTCTCTTCTAACAATACCTGCAGATCACTGGGCCTGGTCTACTCGGTTGTATTCTGGTAGACGTAGTAGCTGGACGGCAATTCCTCTTCTGTGGCAGGACTATTCAGTCCTCTCGCTTGTCTAATCTCACCTGCAGTTCTTCCATTTTCTTGCAGAGGGAGGATACATCACGGGCTACTGCTGCAATGTCCTTCTGTGCAATCTCGGGGATCTCCTTCTCATCACACTGGCTCTGAACTACTTGTAACACCACAACATTCTTTGGGGATTCTGTGGATAAATGTTCTTTTGCCTTATAGGTAAAGGGCTCTGACGTTGCATCAATCCCTGTCAGGACTTCTCTGCCTAGCACCTGTATGGCCAGAGCCGTGTTCTGGACAGATAGCTGCTCCTTCCACAAATTGTTCATTTGTGATCTGCTCCTATCGCTACTACTGAATCTGTGTGGATCATGGCCTTCATGTCTTCTGGTAGCGACAGGGCTTATTTTCAGAGTGTTTCATGTGTTTTATGTCTTCTGTTAAAGAAACGTTTTACTCCGGATGCGGTATTGGTCTCAAAGAAGTTCTACAGTCTCTCAAAAATCTGATCCACCATGTCCTCTAGGCCATGATTTGACCTTTCTAGTTGCAACACCTTCTAACTGGCCCACTAACCTCTCCGTCTTCTGTTCATTAGTGACAGGGCTCAGACGGTATAGCACTTTCATCTTCTGCTTAAACTCACTGAGCTGATACCGTTCTGCATTATATCTAGGCAGCCAAGGGG
This sequence comes from Eleutherodactylus coqui, assembly GCA_035609135.1. Taxonomy (NCBI): domain Eukaryota; kingdom Metazoa; phylum Chordata; class Amphibia; order Anura; family Eleutherodactylidae; genus Eleutherodactylus; species Eleutherodactylus coqui. The sequence continues at coordinate 306,527,096 of CM069408.1, forward strand.
CTTCCAGGTAATATGGCATGGTAAAGGGCATTTTGGGGGATGGAATAGCGATCTTTACTCCCATGCTGCTTTGCTGTTTATTGTCACTTGAATCTGCCATTTTCTTTTATTGACTTCAAGCAGAGGTACTACCCACAACATGGCTGATGTTTAAATTTGAAATGACAGTTGTAAATAATTGTACAATGCCATCCCTTGCAATGGCAGTTGTAGGGTCACAGAGGATTTAACCCTGTTCGTGATGCCGCTAGGCGCTATGGCGGGCCTATGAGTGGGTAATTATGATTGTTTTCTTTCTTAGATCGGACGCCAGCGCCCTTGGGCACCATTTGTAATAATGAGTAGTGAGGAGCTGAATAACACACGGAGCCAGATATTCTGCCTAACTCATTGTAAACCCAGTGTTGTTCTTATCCAATCAGGCAGGGAGATGAGGTCCTTATCTTCAACACACACAGCGAATAATAAATGAGATACAATGGAGGTACTTGTGTCTAACACATTGGATACTGGGAGCTTACTCTGGATTCCTTGATCTTCCTCTCTTCAGCTCTCTGTTATCTCTCCTCTGCTCACTGTCACAGCTGACTCTCCTTCTGTTTCTCACTGTTTCTCTGCTTTCTCTCTTTCCTTCTCCTGCTTCTGCCTGGCTTCCCTCTCCTGCAACTGTTGTGTCCGGCTATTTATCACATCTGTCACCTGACCAGCCAATCACAATCTATTTGGTTGCTAGGTTACCTGCATCACCTGTGCAAAATGACTCAGATTAAACCCCTAGGGCCGGTTACTATATTGCTGGTCCCTACAGCTAAACAGCACTATGTAGTGTCCTTTTTTAGGCTGGATTTTTTCAGACCACAGAGGTCTGTGATGTCACTTCCTGTTTCTGGGTCCGGCACCAGAGAGGTCTGTGATGTCACTTCCTGTTTCTGGGTCCGGCACCAGAGAGGTCTGTGATGTCACTTCCTGTTTCTGGGTCCGGCACCAGAGAGGTCTGTGATGTCACTTCCTGTTTCTGGGTCCGGCAAGGAAGCCCCTTGTTGTGATGTTAAGGCAGTTACCAACTAACTAGGGGATGTCAGTATTCATATTACCCAACCATGTGTCCCCCATTCAGTGCCCAACATATACAACCGGACATTGTGGCCCTCAGCCTGTAATTACCAGAGGAAGGGTTAATCCGGGGGATTATGGGCCATCGGAGGGTCCCAGCCCAACTGTGAATGGACCGCAGACCCAGTGCAGTTACTCCCCCAGAACCACATATATGTGCAGCCGATCATCTGTGGCAGATCATGTTTGCTTCCCGTGAGCGGCTGGATTCATGACGGCAGCTCTCCTATTGGAGGACCTCGCCAAAAAGTTACATTGGGGATCCATCCGGGTGATCTACATGTACATCGATGATCTCAAACAAGGCTGGCGAACGTGTGGTTAAAACAAAGGGGTCTCCTCCCCAAAGTGCCAGACCCCGGCGTGGCATCTAACTGCAGTCACTCCACCCCTTCCTGAGCCGACTCCACGGATTATGTCAGACCGCTTAGTAGACGGGATTTTCTCATTTTTTAAATCCTTTTTGGTTTTATACTGTTTCTGTGTATTTGTAGCTCCTCCCCCTTTTTATCTTTTATTAAATCATATTTTGAATATTTTTATCTACACACTGCTAACACTTTTTAGGATAAAGCTTAACCCCTTAGTGACTTGGCCTATTCTGGTCCTAAGGACACTACGATTTTTGGGGTTTTTCATCTCCACATTTTTTTATTTTTCCCTGACCCGGCTGTGTGAGGGATGTTTTTGTGCGGCAAGCCGTAGTTTTTATTGGTACTATTTTTGGTTACATGTAACGTATTGTAAAACTTGTATTCAGATTTTTTGGACGTCCGGGAGAGACAGAACCTCATTTCTGCCATTGTCTTTTCTTTAGCAGCATACATTACACGGTCCATTTTTCTGCATTCTGGTACGATTACAACAAAACCAAAATTATTATTGTTTCGGTTTTTCCAATTTTGCTCCATAAAAACCCTTTTTGGATTTTTTTGTTTTGCATCACTGCATTCAAAGACCAAGAACTTTTTATTTTTCCCCGGGTAGACCTATGTACAGGCTTGTTTTTTGCAGGATGAGCTGACAGCAGGAAGCCCTCGGAGGAGGTGAGGGGGAGCGCCGCATGGTATGACATCAGCTGCGGCCACCAATGCTACAGATTTTGACTGTTTTTTAGATGCAGACATTTCCGCTGCGGATGTTCTGTATCATTTGCACCCCGTGTAAACATACCCTAAGCTGAGGATACGCTGCCACATGCAGAGTGATCCCAGTAGTAATAGTGTCCCCCACAATGGCCCTCAGTAGTAATACTGACCCATCAGTGCTCTCAGGCTCGCCTGGTGGACGTCCACATCCGGCACACCCCAGGCCACGAGGGGTTCACCTATTATAGAGGCAGCAGCAGGTCTAGAATAGACAGGTTTTATTTGAAGAAGGAAGCCATCTCTTCACCAGTGTCTGTTGTTGAGGTGGAATTGCAGTGTCCCGTAGGGTGACCCCGGACACATGGCATACGTTGATGCTGACCTGAAAGGGTGGCACTTACCACACTACCTCCCAGAGGGACACACGCAGTCGAGGCCAGGGCAACGCTGGGCATCTTCCGGACACTCCTGGCATGGGGATGCCCAATAAATATTTAAACAGGCGATAAGGTTGTCACGGCTGACGCCACCGTTCCAGTACTCCCCAGCATGAGCCACAGACAGGAGAATAGTACCTCAGGTCCCCAGGAACGGTCAGGGCCTGGAATAACTTTACTGGGTAACAAATCCAATGATACAAGGCAAAAATAGACAGTATTCCAAGTGTAGATAGAGTTATGGATAGATGCAAGCAGACTTGAAGAAGAGTACCTCCACCCAGTGGTCCCAGACTTCAGGACGCTTGGGCGTGAACAATTGAGAAAAGAAGAGTACCTCTGCACTGGGCCTTGTGTAGACAAGACTTAGGACTGGCTCACGCTCTCTCTCTCTGGGGGCTCACTTACCAATCATGCAGATCTCTCCTCCTCTTTCATCTTCACTACATGAGGGCTGAAGGTGCCCCCATGCAGCTCTGTACTCTCTCTAGCAGCTTTAGAAAATGGACCTTTTCCTACTCTCAAGCACTCACATTTATAGCCTCTCTCATACCACGTGACAGGACATGAAATGATACATTCACAGACAGTCAGCTCACACCAGACATTAACTCTACATTTGCTGCAGCTGTGCAATACACATAGAATGACAAGACAGTTTTGCACAGCGCACCAACACAAGACGTGACGTAAATGATAACGCACCATTATTAGTAGAAGTCAGGAGAAAGTTTAGTAGCTCGGATCGTACGCCTGTATGATCAGGGAGCGTCAGGGGTTGGATGCACAGGATATGAAAATGTTTATCACCCTAAGGGTGACTACCCGCAACAGTTCTTATTCACTGCGAAATTCGCAGCGTTTTTTTTCTCCAGGGTCTATGGAACTTGTTTATGTTAAAATCGCAGCTTTCGCAGTAAATTGTGATTTTGCCGCAATGCGTTTTTAACATTAGAAAGCCCCATAGACACCTGGAAAAAAAATGCAGCAAATTCGCAAACGCTAGTGGGCAGTCACCCTAAGTCATGAACCAAATGACCAAACAGCGTTCCATGATTATACTGAGCAAGAAGGGTTAACAAGTGTGTTAGCTGGAGCAGCCGGGGGTGTGATGAGAAGTACCCCAGGGCAGCTGATTGGCCAATGATAGACAGCGATAAGAGATTGTATCAGCGGATTAAAGAGGAGATGATGACAACAGCTATTGTTGTGGGACATGCAGATACAATGATACAGATGCCTGTCCGGTGGGTGTGAGGAATAACGTTATTAGGTGTGCCCCGCCAGCGTACAAGTCTGTTATTATGGCTTTATTGGTGAACCAGAGTGCGCAGGAAACAGGAGCCGTCCTGGGGGCGGTCAGACAATTGGGAGATTTGGGAGAATGGGGCCCCAGCAATAATTTATCAGAGAAAGAGGAGATGGGGAACAGAGTACTAGGGATAAGGCTTGGGTTACAAGGAAAGAAATGATTGGTTAGACACTCCTCTCTACTGGTGGTCTGTAGGGGGCGTCCTGCGCCCAGTCACTTTGTGTGCCCCCCATCCACTGGTCCCAACACCTCCTAACAGTCTGATCAAACGCTCTTCTCCACTGGTGGTCTGTAGGGGGCATCCTGAGCCCATTCACCTTGTGTGCCCTCACACATCTACTGGTCCCACCACTCCCTAACAGTCTGGTCTGATGCTCCTCTCTCCTGGTGATCTGTAGGGGGCATCCTGAGCATGGTCACCTTATGTGCCCCCATCCTCTGGTCCCAACACCTCCTAACAGTCTGATCAGATGCTCCTCCCTACTGGTGGTCTGTAGGGGGCGTCCTGAGCCCAGTCACCTTGTGTGCCCTCACACATCCACTGGTCCCAACACCTCCTAACAGTCTGATCAGATGCTCCCCTCTACTGGTGGTCTACAGAGTGTGTTCTGAGCCCAGTCACCTTGTGTGCCCCCATACACTGGTCCCAACACCTTCTAACAGCCTAGTCAGATGCTCCTCTCTACTGGTGGTCTGTCGGGGGGTCCTGAGCCCAGTTGCCTTGTATGCCCCTATCCACTGGTCCCGACACCTCCTAACAGTCTGGTCAGATGCTCCTCTCTACTGGTGGTCTACAGAGTGTGTTCTGAGCCCAGTCACCTTGTGTGCCCCCATCCACTGGTCCTAACACCTTCTAACAGTCTGATCAAACGGTCCTCTCTACTGGTGGTCTGTAGGGGGCGTCCTGAGCCTGGTCACCTTGTGTGCCCCCATCCACTGGTTCCAACACCTCCTTACAGTCTGATCAAACACTCTTCTCTACTGGTGGTCTGTAGGCAGCATTCTGAGCCCAGTCACCTTGTGTGCCCTCACACATCTACTGGTCCCAACACCTCCTAACAGTCTGGTCAGACGCTCCTCTCTCCTGGTGATCTGTAGGGGGCATCCTGAGCCTGGTCCCTTTGTGTGCCCCCATCCACTGGTCCCAACACCTCCTAACAGTCTGATCAGATGCTCCTCCCTACTGGTGGTCTGTTAGGGGCGTCGTGAGCTTGGTCACCTTGTGTGCCCCCATCCACTGGTCCCAACACCCCCTAACAGTCTGATCAAATGCTCTTCTCCACTGGTGGTCTGTAGGCGGCATTCTGAGCCCAGTCACCTTGTGTGCCCTTACACATCCACTGGTCCCAACACCCCCTAACTGTCTGGTCAGACACTCTTCTCTACTGGTGGTCTGTAGGGGGTCCTGAGCCTGGTCACCTTGTGTGCCCTCACACATCCACTGGTTCCAAAACCTCCTAACAGACTGGTCAGAATGCCCCGATGGAGGACAATTCATCGATACGACCATCCAGCTTCTCACACCCCAATAATGCGCCCCCCTCAGACTCGGTAACGGGGTGAAATCTCTTCTCTGCGTTGTAGAGGCGTCTAGTGGTCAACAAGCTCTACACAAGCGGAAGAAGAGGTCACTACATACAAGGAGCCTCCGAGAGCCTCTTATAGGCCAAGGGGGGAACCACTTCTAGGGCCTCCGGTGACAAGACCGTCCATCTAATCACCACAACTCCCATCATTTACAGATCTGCCTGAGATGGAGCCGCAGGACGGGTTCTACAGTAACACGAGAACTTCTTCTGGGTCTGGAGTGTTTTTTGCGATGAGTTGATAAAGCCTTCTCTCAGGGCTCCCCCTGGTGGTATGACTTGGGTATTGCGCCCTACATTTGGCCCTGACCAGATATTAATAAGATCTATTACGGGTCGTTCATCAGGTAAATAGCAGTTAATTCTGGGCACGACACGGAGATCGATGCGGCATCTTGGAGAGACGTTGGCTCATCGCTCCCTGCGTATTAGGAGTACAATCATCTCTGTAAACAGACGCCATTGTCCTTACTCCATCTGCACACAGATCCAGCTCTCATTTTCCTGGTCGGCACTTTTCACTTCTTTCATATGTAAACACCTAATGAGGTTCTAGAAGGTTCCTCGGGACCCCGCAGTGGTGCATTGTGGGAGATGTAGTGGTGTGCCCAGAGTAAACACTACATCTGCCGTGATGCAGTACAGCAGACAGGGCACAGAGGAGTAACTGGGACTTACATGGAGAGACACTGGTGGATTGTGGGGCCACGGCAAGGACGCAGCGGCTATGGGGGGGCCCTGAGAGGGGCAGACAAGCTGATGGGTACAACCTGTAGAGGGGAGGTAATAATCGTAAGCTTTGTTTGTATGGCGCCAACGTATTCCGCAGCACAGCTGTGGCCGCAGGAAGTGGTCATGGCGCTCCGGGTATCAGAGCCGACTGCAGCCGCGATCGCTGGAGGTAACCGCACTGTGATCACTATCACCGCCTGGGGCAGCTGACTACTATGTGGTGACTGGCGCTACAGATAAACTCCAACATTTAGGGATTTGGGGGGCCCAAATGGAGTTTGTCTGTGGGGCTCCGGGGGTCCGTGGATTCCCCTCACGCGGCGGCGTCTCTCGCTGCTGTATACACAAAGGAGGATCAGAGGAAGACAAGAAGAAATCCTCCTTCATGTAGATTTATAATCCTCTATATACAGTACAGATAGATGTCCCTATATACAGAGCAGCCACATGCCACTATATACAGAACAAACATGTCACTATATACAGAGCAGATAGATGTCACTATATACAGTACAGCCACATGTCACTATATACAGAGCAGATAGATGTCACTATGTACAGAGCAGCCACATGTTACTATATACAGTACATACATATCACTATATACAGTACAGATAGATGTCACTATATACAGTACAGACACATCACTATATACAGAGCAGCCACATCTTACTTTATACAGTACAGATAGATGTCACTATATACAGAGCAGCCACATGTTACTATATACAGAACATACATATCACTATATACAGTACAGATAGATGTCACTATATACAGTACAGCCACATGTTATTATATACAGAGCAGATAGATGTCACTATATACAGTACAGCCACATGTTACTATAAACAGTACAGATAGATGTCACTATATACAGAGCAGATAGATGTCACTATATACAGTACAGCCACATGTCACTATATACAGTACAGCCACATGTTACTATATACAGTACAGATAGATGTCACTATATACAGAACAGCCACATGTTACTATATACAGTACAGCCACATCTTACTTTATACAGTACATACATATCACTATATACAGAACAGTCACATGTTACTATATACAGTACATACATATCACTATATACAGTATAGATAGATGTCACCATATACAGAGCAGATAGATGTCACTGTCGGGGGTTAGTCTGCTCAAACAGACTGGTCAGTGATGTTGTCCGTTTCCAAATTGACCTAGGTACGAGCGCTCTGGAGACAAAGCATTGACCAATACACACAGTATATGGTTGAAGCAATGATCTCTGTTTATTTTCTGTATGTCTTGGTTTTTATAGACAGTCGCCCTCGCAGGATGCGACTTGTGGTTAAACAGGGAAAAACTTGTGATTCCACATATGACTTAGACTTGTGATTCCACATATGACTTAGACTTGTGATTCCACATATGACTTAGACTTGTGATTCCACATATGACTTAGACAAGCACATTCTTTTTAGGAACCGATAACTCTCTGTGGCCAAGCCATTTCTTGACAGACTAAGGAACATCTGCTCTGGTGACCTTTCTGATTCCACTCAGGTCAGGCGTAGAGCTCAAGACAGGAAACCACAGGCTTGTTCCTCAGAACAGTCATGAGTTCTGTTACACATAAAATATTGCAGTATTCATCCTTATTTTTTCAAATGGATTGCTAAGCAACATATATTAACCCTTTTAGCCCCTATCATTCCCCCATTTTGGACATCAGGAAGACACACGCAGGGTCCAGTTCTATCGCCCGATGGCGCTGACGGCCTAGTCAGGTCCCTGGACAGTATGTCTGCCTTCATCCAGCAGGGGTCGGCCTACACAGGGGCTGAAAATGCTTTTGCCATACATTTGCCCACACAAGAGATTATGACTTTGATTATTATATATATACACAACAGCATGACAATTATCTGTACTATACTTTGTAGGATTCCCATGAACCATCCTCCCAGACCAGAAAACCAATTTGCAGGGTTAAGAAAACTAAACCATCCCTGGTCTTTATCCTGTTTTATGCTAGTAGCTATTTTTCCCAAGGTATTGATCCTTTGGTGAATGGATTCTGAGTGATCAGAGAGGTTGAAACAACACATCCCCTCAAATTCCTCACATCCGTGGTTTACTGCGAGCAACAGGTAATCTATGGCGGCTCTATTTTGTAAAGCTGCTTTCCTGACTCCTTGTATGTCTAGTAGGAGAAGGTCCAGGGCCTGTGATGTAGCATTCAGGCCCTTTACCATATCGCATGCCAATCCATTGATTACTCTTGCGTTATATTGTGCCAACCCGGGAACACCCACAATACTGACTGCCAGTGCCGTATGTTCTGAGTAGCTAAGTAGAGTGGGTGGTCCTTCACATTTGCTATCCAGTCCTTCTACCTCCCTCTTTCGTCTTTTGGTGAGCTGTGGGCTGTTAGGTTTTTGGTACATTAGTATACTTAATCTGGCCAGTGCACACGGCCCACCAGAGATATTACCAGGGATGTATGTGTAAGTCAGGTTACCGCAGGACAGGACCCAGCCTAATGGTAATTTGACGTGCCTAAAATGGCTGGGGCTTCGGACTGTGTGGTTACAGAGCATAGGAGTCTGTACCTTTCTACATTGCTCGACTGTGCGATTACAGAGTCTCTGGGAATCGCTAGTCACCCTGGTTCTCTGCGCACAACCTCCCATATGTTCTTTATTACACGTGAAGTTATAGCATACCTCAGCCGGAGCGACATTCCTGACCCGGAAACGAGTCATATTAGACCAAAGTGTATGTTCGACCGCATCACAATGGGGACAATATTCATATACATTAAGAAAGGTATTTTCCTGGACAACATTGCTCTCTTCCACATCACTATCGTTATGTTATTGAATATATATCGCGAAGTGTCTTTATTGGGGTGGGGATAGACAGTAAGCAAGTCCGTAAAATATCTTCCCCACTCCGAAGGTTGGGCATGCACATGTGGGAGATATTCAGTACGTCTTTTGCAAGGTATTCCCACATGTTGGGGTGTCCTTCCGCTCAACCAGTCCATCTTCTTCTTACATTGACAGTTGGTGAGGAGTTGTCCCGAAAAGAGAGTAGTCCAAGAAGACAAAGGGTAAATAATACACCTATCCAGACTATCAGTGCTGGTGTCCAGGTTGCCATCCCCCCCCACCACCCTGGGTTGGGCTTATTCTCCCCCCCCCCCTCCCCCCGTGGTGCTGAGGCGTTGGAACTTTCTTGCAGTGTGAGGCATGAATCCAAGTGGGTTTGCCTTCTAACTTGACCGAGGTGGGAGTGGTTAACAGTACCTGGTATGGTCCGTCAAAGCGAGGTTCCAGTGATTTCCTGACGTGTCTTTTTACCACCACCCAATCTCCGGGATTCAGAGAGTGGGAACCTTCCAAGCTATCCGGATCTGGAATAGAAGAGAAAACTAGGTCGTGTGTTATTTTTAGTTTTTGGCATTAGTCCTGCACAAAGGAAGTGACTTTGTCATGTCCCAGGGATAGAGCTTGTGGGTGATACAGCCCTAACCTAGGTATGGAGCCAAAGAGAATCTCATAAGGAGACAGTCCTGTTTTCCTATTTGGCGTGGTCCGTACTGAGTAGAGGGCCAGAGGTAGGCACTCGGGCCAAGGTTTTCCTGTTTCAACCATGGCTTTCTGTATCTTAAGTTTGAGGGTGCCATTGAGTCTTTCCACTTTTCCGGAGCTCTGCGGATGATAGGGGGTGTGAAAGGCTTGTTCCACCCCTAAGGCCGACATGACTTCTTGCATTACCTCACCGGTGAAGTGAGTACCTCGGTCGCTTTCTATGGTTTCTGGTACCCCAAATCTGCACACCAACTCGGACACAAGTTTCTTGGCAGTGGCCTGTGCCGTTGCTCTGGGAACCGGGTATGCCTCAGCCCACCCAGAAAACAGATCAACGCACACTAGGACATACTCGTACCTTCCTGATCTGGGCAACTGGATGTAGTCGATCTGTAGACGCTGAAATGGATACAGGGGTCGCGGAGCACACTTCCCGGGAGTCTTTACTACTTGACCGGGGTTGTGTAGTGCACAGATTTCACAAGCCTTGACATATGCCTTTGCCATCCTGTCAAATCCCGGAGCGTACCAAACCTTTTCCACAAGTGCTACCATGGCATTGCGAGAGGCGTGCACCTTTCCATGAGCCAAAAGGGCCATACTAGGATAGGCAGCCGCAGGTAAACACATACGCGCACCCATCATCCAACCTTCATTTCCTTTTACTGCCCCTGCACTTGCCCAGCGCTCCTGCTCTTGCCCTGAGGGGAGTAGGTCCACCTCCTTCTGTGGTGGGACAGAGAGAGTCTGGTCCTTGGCAGGGGGCTCAGGATCCTCCTCCGCTGGGCAGGACCTGGTCTGAACTCTGCACACGGGTGTCCTCCAGTCCAGCAGGGCTGCAGCCTTAGCTGCTCCGTCTGCCTTCTCGTTGCCTCTGCTTTCCAAGGAGTCCCCTTGGGTGTGTGCCTTTACCTTTATTATGGCTACCTGCTTCGGGAGCATGATAGCTGACATTAAACTACTTACTGCCTCACCATTCTTTATTGGTCTGCCTTGAGCTGTTAAAAAGCTCCGCGCGTGCCAAATCGGCCCATAGTCATGCGCAACCCCAAACGCATACCTGGAATCAGTGTAGATGGCGGTTACTCCTTGGGCGAGCTTACAGGCCTCGGCCAGAGCGCACAGTTCTGCCTCTTGTGCTGACATATGTGGGGGCAAGGCGCGGCCTATCAGTACTTCATTCATTGATACTACAGCAAACCCAGTCACAAATCTGCCCATCTCATTCTGGTATCGTGATCCATCCACAAACATTTCAAGGTGGGGGTTTAGGAGAGGTTTATCAGTGACATGTGCGAACCCAGCTGTCTCCTGCTCCATGAGTGCTGCACAGTCGTGCTGGTGTTCTGCGTCAAAGGCCTCCTCCTCATTAGTCAAGGAATTCGCGAAAAGCTGGTCCCCTGTACTCCCCCATTTGAATCAGTGTCACCTAATGGCAGTAAGGTGGCCGGATTCAAAGTTGTGCAACGTTGAAATGAGACATTGGATGAAGAGTGTACTGCAAGTTCCATTTTGACCTGTGTAGCAAGAGACAGATGTCTACGGCTCACCTGTGTCAGAATTCCATGTACGTCATGGGGCGTGAGGACCACAAGTGGGTAGTCTAGGACCACCTCAGAAGCTTTCTCAAGCAGTGCTTGTACGGCCAGAACTGCTCGTACACAGGAGGGTGAACCCCTGGCTACTGCATCAAGATGTGCACTGTAGTATGCTACAGGGCGCTTTTTGTCACCATGCTCTTGTGTGAGGACGGCAGTAGCATGTCCCGCCATCTCAGTCACGAACATCTGGAAGGGTTTATCATAGTCTGGCAGACCCAGTGCCGGAGCACTGGTAATCTGTATTTTCAGCTGATGGAAAGCTGATTCGGCTTCCGGGGTCAAAGCAAATGGCTTAGAACTCAGGCAGTCGTACAGAGGCTGCATGGTCATGGAGGCAGAGCGAATCCACGGCCGACAATATGAAACTAACCCCAGAAATGTCCGCAACTGAGCATGGGAGGCGGGGAGTGGCATGTCCTCCACCACCTTGGTACGTTCTGGCGTGAGGTGTTTTGTACCAGGACCTAGGCAGTGACCAAGAAACACAACATGAGATTTGCAAAACTGTAATTTGTCTTTACTGGCTTTACACCCGCTGTCTGCAAGGAAACAAAGGAGGCTGAGTTAGGCCGCAACGCAGGCAGGTCTGTCCGGTGCACAGAGTAGGAGATCATCAACATACTGAAGCAGGGCCACACCCGGTGGGACCGTCCATGCATCAAGGAGAAGCATCATACATCGGGTGAATTGATTTGGGCTGTTTTGTGCCCCTTGTGGTAGGACAGTCCAGCAGTACTGTTTTCCTCGGAACGTGAAGGCAAACAGGTACTGGCAATCGGGGTGTAGGGGGACAGAAAAGAATGCATTGGTAAGATCGATCAGGGTGTACCAACAGGTTCCGGAGGGTATGGTGGACAACAGAGTGTAGGGATTGGGGACTAGAGGTGTCTCTAGGATGGTCACCTTATTAATTTCTCTTAGATCGTGAACCATCCGGTAGGTATCAGGTTCGCCTTTCTTGCCTTTCTTTTTAACCGGGAAGAGTGGCGTGTTAGCGGGTGAGACGCAAGGTTTTAAAGCATTCAAGGCACATAACTCTGTAATAGTGGAGGCTATTGCATCTTCCTGTGCCGTGGCTAGGGGATACTGGCGAATCATGGGGGCTTTTTCCCCATCTTTGAGATACACCATGACTGGGGGTACGTGGAGACGCCCCAAGTCTGTCTTCCCTTTTGCCCATAGGGTCTCTGGTACTGCTGAGAGAACCTGTGTATCTTCTGGGGTCAACACATATACAGTACAAGAAGGAGGCGGAGTGACCAAGTCTGCTGCCATGAGACAGAATACCTGGTGGTCGGCCGCGGAGGTACTGACATGAGCCTCACCGGAAGGATGGAGCTGAATACAGCACCCCAGGGGTCCCATCACATCGGTTCCCATGATGCAATCCCCAGCGGGTGACACCAGGAAGCGAGTGAGGACTCGTGACCCTTGAAAGGAGACTTCTATGGGTTCGGTCTCACGCATGGGTGTTGGTTCACCGGACACTCCAACGGCTATGGCTATGGAGTCTGAGAGGGGAATACTAAGGTCATTGACTTGTGAGGTACTGACACATGATTTAGTAGCCCCTGTGTCAATTAAAAAGGGCACCTCCTTCCCCTGGATTTTTAGAGGCTGAAAAATTTGTGGTCCACATGTGTCAGTAACTATAAGGGACACGGGGGAAGGAGTGCCAGACCTTCATTGGTAATTGGTATACCCGTTGTTTCCCTGTGGGCGGGATGATGTGGTATTGGCCGTACTTCCCTGTTGCCCCCTTTCGTCTGACATGTTCTGTCTAGGGCATTTAGGGGCCCGACAATTACGGGCCAAGTGTCCAGTCTTCCCGCAGTTATAACACTTACGGGTCTCCCGCCTGGGGTCTTTAAGTCGGACTGTGTCCCCCTCCATGGTGTAATGTTTAACCATAACACCCTTTGCGTGGTCTTCTGTGTCCATGACAAATCCTACAGCTTTCTTATATAGATCACGCGGTCTGGCCTGTCGCCAATCGGGGGTACATGCTTTAACGCGGTCAGACAGGCGCTTATCTATTCCTTGCATAAAGGCTTCACAAAAAGCAGCATTACGTATGGCTTTTGGACAATCAAACAAACCCAGATCTCTGCCTACTTCCTCTAAACGGCCAAAGTAACATTCAATAGACTCGCCCTTGTTCTGTCTACACTGGGTTAGGGCTGTACGTCTTTCTTGGGCTTTATCCTTAAACCAGGCCTTAACCTTGTCCACATATTGAGTACCACTAAGTAATGTCTGGGGGTCATCTGGGCGTTCTTCAAGACCACAAAATTGGGTAATACTATTGTAAAGGCCCAGAGGACATTTTACATTCATAAGACATTCCATGTCTGTCCAAGTGGCAGAGTAGTTTTTCTGTATGACTTCCAACTTTCTATGGAAAGCTGCTGGCTCAGTCTGGGGATCGGGCAGTTGCTGACACAGTGCCATCTGGTCTGTGGCGCTCCAGGGTCGCCATGTAGTGACCGTAGACCCGGGAGTTGGTCTATTTGCGTCCGTGGGTCTGTCATTAGAAGACGATGGTCCGCCGGTGTCCTCTTGTCTGACCGTGCCCAATGGTGGACTCGGTCTGTTTGTTTCTCTATAATGGGTAGTGGAGGTTGTAATGGGGAACAAGGGAACCGGTTGTCTACACTGGTCCCTGGGACGTGGAGTCCCACATACCGTACAGAGTTCTCTAAAACAGGCATTCTGTTGACCACAACGTGGACAATCCCAAGCCGGACCCCTATTTACTTCAGGGCCCGGGGGTCCTGATTGAGGGCTGTAGGGAGGTGTATCCATCTGGGCAGTAGCCTGTGGATACGTAGGGGGCAGGGGCGGCAAATTGGGATACAGAGAATTAAAGGGATTATTTGGAGACATTGGTGGAGCGGCCGGGACGACAGGAGGGGCCAATGGAACCGTAGGAGTTTCCATGGGAACGTCTATTGGTGGCCGGGCCATAGGACAATAAACTAAAATGCCCTCGCCTCGGGACTCGGAGTCCCAGTGTTCGTCTTCTGCTGTTTTAGAGCAGTCCAGGATGGCCTTCATGCCTTTTTCCAAACCCTTATTTCTTATTTCCTTTCTATGCTTATCCTCATATTGTGACCAAAATTCATAATTGAATGTTCCCGCCTTCTTGAGGCCTATACGTTTGTAAACTTTATAGGCTTGTCTGCAAATGTCCTCCCCTTCTCTATCTTTAATTATCTCAATAGGAGTCTGATATGTCTTAGATTGTTCAGACCCCATCTTGACCATTTCCGACTATTCTTCACTAAGTATACAGGACGTATATTTCACACAGTAAACTAAGATAATCACTGAGATTATCTGGGAACACACAGTTCCCTGTCCCGGAATAGATTTACAGAACTAAAACGTGGTCAACTTCAAACACTAGGATTCAGGGGAGACCAGACTTCACCTCTTAGGGAACTTTTAGTAATATTATAACAGATCCAGAGTAACAATATGACTGCCAGAAATGAGACTATAACAATAACAATTATTTCAATCTCCAATACAGACAACATGACTCTTTAAGTCCCAATGAGTGAGTTCTTCCGTCTAGGACAGTTAAATGAACTTATTCACTCTAAAATATGGGCGGGGCAGAAAATATATTGAAACAGGCAACAACTAACCTCTAGTCCGTTAGAGACACAGATCTAAAGAATCCACACTGTATAATAGTAAGACAATCTCTTACCTTTACACCGGTGTTTTCAGTCTGGGGTCTCAGGATCCAGTGTCCACGTCAACAGGCCAGGAGTTTGTTTCAGTCTACTGGTTGCGATGTCCCGTAAAGATAGGCCCCGCCCCACGTTCTGGGCGCCAAGAACTGTCGGGGGTTAGTCTGCTCAAACAGACTGGTCAGTGATGTTGTCCGTTTCCAAATTGACCTAGGTACGAGCGCTCTGGAGACAAAGCATTGACCAATACATACAGTATATGGTTGAAGCAATGAACTCTGTTTATTTTCTGTATGTCTTGGTTTTTATAGACAGTCGCCCTCGCAGGATGCGACTTGTGGTTAAACAGGGAAAAACTTGTGATTCCACATATGACTTAGACTTGTGATTCCACATATGACTTAGACAAGCACATTCTTTTTAGGAACTGATAACTCTCTGTGGTTAAGCCATTTCTTGACAGACTAAGGAACATCTGCTCTGGTGACCTTCCTGATTCCACTCAGGTCAGGCGTAGAGCTCAAGACAGGAAACCACAGGCTTGTTCCTCAAAATAGTCATCAGTTCCTTTACACATAAAATATTGCAGTATTCATCCTTATTTTTTCAAATGGATTGCTAAGCAACATATATTAACCCTTTTAGCCCCTATCATCACTATATACAGTACAGCCACATGTCACTATATACAGTACAGATAGATGTCACTATATACAGAGCAGCCACATGTTACTATATACAGTACAGCCACATCTTACTTTATACAGTACATACATTTCACTATATACAGTACAGAGAGATGTTACTATATACAGTACAGATAGATGTTACTACATACAGTACAGCCACTTGTCACTATATACAGAGCAGATAGATGTCACTATATACAGTACAGCCACATGTCACTATATACAGTACGGCCACATGTTACTATATACAGTAAAGTCACATGTTACTATATACAGAGCAGCCACATGTTACTATAAACAGTACAGCCACATGTCACTATATACAGTACAGCCACATGTCACTATATACAGTACAGATAGATATCACTATATATAGTACAGCCACATGTTACTATATACAGTACAGACACATGTCACTATATACAGAGCAGATAGATGTCACTATATACAGTACAGCCACATGTCACTATATACAGTACGGCCACATGTTACTATATACAGTAAAGTCACATGTTACTATATACAGAGCAGCCACATGTTACTATATACAGTACAGCCACATGTCACTATATACAGTACAGCCACATGTCACTATATACAGTACAGATAGATATCACTATATATAGTACAGCCACATGTTACTATATACAGTACAGCCACTTGTTACTATATACAGTACAGATAGATGCCACTATATACAGTACAGACACATGTCACCATATACAGAGCAGATAGATGCCACTATATACAGTACAGCCACATGCCACTATATACAGAGCAGATAGATGCCACTGTATACAGTACAGCCACATGTCACTATATACAGTACAGATAGATGTCACTATATACAGTACAGCCACATGTCACTATATACAGAGCAGATAGATGTCACTATATACAGTACAGCCACATGTCACTATATACAGTAAGGCCACATGTTACTATATACAGTAAAGTCACATGTTACTATATACAGAGCAGCCACATGTTACTATATACAGAGAAGGTACATGTCACTATATACAGTACAGATAGATGCCACTATATACAGTAAGGTCACATGTTACTATATACAGAGGAGCCATATGTTACTATATACAGTACAGCCACGTGTCACTATATACAGAGCAGATAGATGCCACTATATACAGTACAGCCACATGTCACTATATACAGTACAGACATATGTCACTATATACAGTACAGATAGATGTTACTATATACAGTACAGCCACTTGTCACTATATACAGAGCAGATAGATGTCACTATATACAGTACAGCCACATGTCACTATATACAGAGCAGATAGATGTCACTATATATAGTACAGCCACATGTCACTATATACAGTACAGATAGATGTCACTATATACAGTACGACCACATGTTACTATATACAGTAAAGTCACATGTTACTATATACAGAGGAGCCACGTGTTACTATATACAGTACAGTCACATGTTACTATATAAAGAGAAGGTACGTGTCACTATATACAGTACAGATAGATGCCACTATATACAGTACAGCCACATGTCACTATATACAGAGCAGATAGATGCCACTATATACAGTACAGCCACGTGTCACTATATACAGAGCAGATAGATGTCACGATCTACAGTAGTCACATGTTACTATATACAGAGGAGCCATGTGTCACTATATACAGTACATACATATCACTCTATGCAGTAGAGATAGATGTGACTATATACAGTACAGACACATGTCACTATATACAGTACAGACACATGTCACTATATACAGTACAGACACATGTCACTATATACAGAGCAGATAGATGTCACTATATACAGAGCAGATAGATGTTACTATATACAGAGCAGCCACATGCCACTATATACAGAACATACATGTCACTATATACAGTACAGATATATGTCACTATATACAGTACAGCCACATGTTACTATATACAGTACAGCCACATGTCACTATATACAGAGCAGATAGATGTCACTATATACAGAGCAGATAGATGTTACTATATACAGTACAGCCACATGTTACTATATACAGTACAGATAGATATCACTATATACAGTACAGCCACATGTCACTATATACAGTACAGATAGATGTCACTATATACAGAGCAGCCACATGTTACTATATACAGTACATACATATCACTATATACAGTACAGAAAGATGTCACTATATACAGAGCAGATAGATGTCACTATATACAGTACAGCCACATGTCACTATATACAGTACTGATAGAAGTCACTATATACAGTACAGCCACATGTTACTATATACAGTACAGATAGATATCACTATATACAGTACAGATAGATGTCACTATATACAGTACAGACACATGTCACTATATACAGAGCAGATAGATGTCACTATATACAGAGCAGCCACATGTCACTATATACAGTACAGCCACATGTTACTATATACAGTACAGATAGATGTCACTATATACAGTACAGATAGATGTCACTATATACAGTACAGATAGATGTCACTATATACAGTACAGCCACATGTCACTATATACAGTACAGATAGATGTCACTATATATAGTACAGCCACATGTCACTATATACAGTACAGATAGATGTCACTATATACAGTACAGCCACATGTCACTATATACAGTACAGCCACATGTCACTATATACAGTACAGATAGATGTCACTATATACAGTACAGCCACATGTCACTATATACAGTACAGATAGATATCACTATACACAGAGCAGATAGATGTCACTATATACAGTACAGCCACATGTCACTATATACAGTACAGCCACATGTCACTATATACAGACCAGAGAGATGTCACTATATATGGTACAGCCACGTGTTACTATATACAGTACAGATAGATGTCACTATATACAGTAGATACATGTTACTATATACAGAGCAGATAGATGTCACTTAATACAGTACAGATTCATGTCACTATATACAGTACAGCTACATGCCACTATATACAGTACAGCCACATGTCACTATATACAGAGCAGAGAGATGTCACTATATACAGTACAGCCACATGTCACTATATACAGTACAGCCACATGTCACTATATACAGTACAGCCACATGTCACTATATACAGTACAGATAGATGTCACTATATACAGTAAAGCCACATGTCACTATATACAGTACAGATAGATATCACTATATACAGAGCAGATAGATGTCACTATATACAGTACAGCCACATGTCACTATATACAGTACAGCCACATGTTACTATATACAGTACAGATAGATGTCACTATATACAGAACAGCCACATGCCACTATATACAGACCAGAGAGATGTCACTATATACAGTACAGCCACATGTTACTATAAACAGTACAGATAGATGTCACTATATACAGTACAGATTCATGTCACTATATACAGTACAGCTACATGTCACTACATACAGTACAGATAGATGTCACTATATACAGTACAGCCACATGTCACTATATACAGAGCAGAGAGATGTCACTATATACAGTACAGCCACATGCCACTATATACAGAGCAGATAGATGTCACTATATACAGTACAGCCACATGCCACTATATACAGAGCAGAGAGATGTCACTATATACAGTACAGCCACATGCCACTATATACAGAGCAGAGAGATGTCACTATATACAGTACAGCCACATGCCACTATATACAGTACAGCCACATGTCACTATATACAGAGCAGATAGATGCCACTAAATACAGTACAGCCACATGTCACTATATACAGTACAGCTACATGTTACTATAAACAGTACAGATATATGTCACTATATACAGAGCAGCCACATGCCACTATATACAGAACAAACATGTCACTATATACAGAGCAGATAGATGTCACTATATACAGAGCAGAGAGATGTCACTATATACAGTACAGCCACGTGTCACTATATACAGAGCAGAGAGATGTCACTATATACAGTACAGCCACATGCCACTATATACAGTACAGCCACATGTCACTATATACAGAGCAGATAGATGTCACTTAATACAGTACAGATTCATGTAACTATATACAGAGAAGCCACATGTCACTATATACAGAACATACATGTCACTATATACAGTACAGATAGATGTCACTATATACAGTACAGCCACATGTCACTATATACAGAGCAGATAGATGTCACTATATACAGTACAGCCACATGTCACTATATACAGTACAGCCACATGCCACTATATACAGAGCAGATAGATGTCACTATATACAGAGCAGATAGATGTCACTATATACAGTACAGCCACATGCCACTATATACAGAGCAGATAGATGTCACTATATACAGTACAGCCACATGTTACTATATACAGAGCAGCCACATGTTACTATATACAGTACAGCCACATGTCACTATATACAGAGCAGCCACATGTCACTATATCCAGTACAGACAGATGTCACTATATACAGAGCAGATAGATGTCACTATATACAGTACAGCCACATGTCACTATATACAGAGCAGAGAGATGTCACTATATACAGTACAGCCACATGTCACTATATACAGTACAGATAGATGTCACTATATACAGTACAAATAGATGTCACTATATACAGTACTGATAGATGTCACTATATACAGTACAGCCACATGTTACTATATACAGTACATACATATCACTATATACAGTACAGATAGATGTCACTATATACAGTATAGCCACATGTTACTATATACAGTACAGCCACATGCCACTATATACAGTACAGCCACATGTTACTATATACAGTACAGCCACATGTCACTATATACAGTACAGCCACATGTCACTATATACAGAGCAGCCACATGTCACTATATACAGAGCAGATAGATGTCACTATATACAGTACAGCCACATGCCACTATATACAGTACAGCCACATGTCACTACATACAGTACAGACAGATGTCACTATATACAGAGCAGATAGATGTCACTATATACAGTACAAATAGATGTCACTATATACAGTACTGATAGATGTCACTATATACAGTACAGCCACATGTTACTATATACAGTACATACATATCACTATATACAGTACAGATAGATGTCACTATATACAGTATAGCCACATGTTACTATATACAGAGCAGAGAGATGTCACTATATACAGTACAGCCACATGCCACTATATACAGTACAGCCACATGTCACTACATACAGTACAGCCACATGTCACTATATACAGAGCAGAGAGATGTCACTATATACAGTACAGCCACATGTCACTACATACAGTACAGCCACATGTCACTATATACAGAGCAGAGAGATGTCACTATATACAGTACAGCCACATGCCACTATATACAGTACAGCCACATGTTACTATATACAGAGCAGAGAGATGTCACTATATACAGAGCAGAGAGATGTCACTATATACAGTACAGCCACATGCCACTATATACAGTACAGCCACATGTTACTATATACAGAGCAGAGAGATGTCACTATATACAGAGCAGAGAGATGTCACTATATACAGTACAGCCACATGTCACTATATACAGTACAGCCACATGTCACTATATACAGTACAGCCACATGTTACTATATACAGTACAGATAGATGTCACTATATACAGTACAGCCACATGTCACTATATACAGAGCAGAGAGATGTCACTATATACAGTACAGCCACATGTCACTATATACAGTACAGCCACATGTCACTATATACAGTACAGCCACATGTTACTATATACAGTACAGATAGATGTCACTATATACAGTACAGCCACATGTCACTATATGCAGAGCAGAGAGATGTCACTATATACAGTACAGCCACATGTTACTATATACAGAGCAGAGAGATGTCACTATATACAGTACAGCCACATGTCACTATATACAGTACAGCCACATGTTACTATATACAGTACAGCCACATGTTACTATATACAGTACAGCCACATGCCACTATATACAGTACAGCCACATGCCACTATATACAGTACAGCCACATGCCACTATATACAGAGCAGAGATATGTCACTATATAGAAAGCAGATAGATGTCACTATATACAGTACAGTCACATGTCACTATATACAGTACAGCCACATGCCACTATATACAGAGCAGAGATATGTCACTATATAGAAAGCAGATAGATGTCCCTCTATTGTCCTCAGTAAGAGAAGCCCAGTCATCCTGTACATATGATAGATTGTAATGGCTACAAGCACACCTGATGTTACTGCAGCCTCCGGGTTCATCTATCGATCCTTCAGCAGGTCAGAATGGAGCCGGTTGGGAAGGGGCCGACATATCTTATACAAAGGCAGAGAGGACAAATGTTCACACACAGAAATGTCCACTGATAAATAATCAGTCCACTGAGCTCAGGAATGTGACAGTTTTGGGATGTGTCTTATCTCTCCTACAACCTTGGAAGGAGCTGCAGCACCACCTAGTGGATGGCAACATTATTACAAGTCAAGCTCTCAATTTTTATGAAGTTTAAAAAAAAAAAAAAAAGATGAGGAAGAGGACGTCCTTCTTTATCCTTCAGACCTTTCATATTCTCCACTTATGCAAGGATTCCAGGCTGGGGTTCAATCCATTCTTGAGGGTGTCAAACATGGCCATAAATTTGTACTCCTAAATTCTTCCGTGATGCTGCAATTTGAAATTGCCCTTCAGTAAGATAACCCTCATCTGCTCTATGCTGTCCCTGACCACAAACATGTTTTGCCAGGTAAGTCAGTCTTTCCCTCTCTAATTGAGTGGCGATGAGATCTCAGTTTTTGTCCTGTTTCCCCCATATAAAGCCCCGAACAGGACATTTACTGCACAGGATCAGGTGCACAACATTGGAGTAGAGTGGGATAATGACCTCACGTGATCTAGACTCTTTGCTTCTCTTACACCCCAGAACTGGACCCAGTATTCCAGATGAGGTCTGACTAAGGAAGAGTAGAGGGGGATGATGACCTCACGTGATCTAGACTCTATGCTTCTCTTAATACATCCCAGAATTGGGTTTGCCTTTTTGGCTGCTGCATCACATTGTTGACTCATGTTCAGTCTATGATCTATTCGTATACCCAAGTCTTTTTCACATGTGATGCTGCTTAGCCCAATTCCTCCCATTCTGTATGTGATTTCTTCATTTTTCTTGCCCAGATGCAGGACTTTGCATTTCTCCTTGTTAAATACCATTCTGTTAGTCGCCGCCCACTGTTCAAGCTTTTCTAGATCTTTTTGAATCCTCTCTCTCTCTCTTCCCTTGTGTTGGCTATCCCTCCTAGCTTTGTGTCATCAGCAAATTTGCTCAGTTTCCCGTTCAATTCCCTCCTCCAGATCATTTATAACAATGTTGACCAACCCTGGGCCCAGGACAGAGCCTTGTGGTCCCCACTTGATACATTCTTCCACTTGGATGTGCAGCCATTTGTGACCACTCTTTGAGTACGATCACTCAGCTGGTTGTGAATTCATCTAATAATCTTGTCAATCCTAGATTTGGTCATTTTTTCAATAAGCATGGTATGAGATGCATTCCATTGTTCACCTGACAGCTGAGCAAACATCTGGCCAGTACATTACACTATTCTCTTTGCAGCTGAGCAAACATCTAGCTGGCACATTCTATTGTTCCCGTGTCTGAGCAAACATCTGGCTGGCACATTCTATTGTTCTCCTCACAGCTGAGCAAACATCTGGCTGGCACATTGCTTTGTTCTCACTGCTGAGTAAACCTCTGGCCAGCATATTCCATTGTTCTCCTCGTGTTTAAGCAAACATGAGCCAATCAGAGGCAGCACTCACCTGTTCATGAATTCATGAATGCGTGTGAGTGAGAGCTGCCTCTGATTGGTGAGGCTGTGACCAATCAGAGGCAGCTCATTCAGCAGGCAGGGATTTTAAATCCCCACCTGCTGAATACTACAGAAAGCAGTTCAGAAGAAGTGCCGGACAGCCGCCGCTGAACTCCGGCTGCAGCGGAAAGGTGAGTATACATTTTTTTTTTTTTTTTACACATTTTAGGATGATTTTCAGGTAAGGGCTTATATATTTAACCCCTTCCTGACAATTCATCCCGCGCTCGCCGGCAGGCCATTGGTTTCAATGGAGTCGGCTGTATTGCCGGCTCCATTGAATTCAATGGTCAGTGCTCGTTTAATCAAGACGAGTACCGCGTTGTGCTCGTCTCGAGTAACGAGCATCTCGAGCACCCTAATAGTGGGACCTGTGAACCTGAGATGCAGCCCAACATGTAGCCCCTCGCCTGCCCTATCCGTATCTGTGACGTTTCAATCACTTTCGTAGGTTTTGAAGATTTGCACAAATGGTCATATACAAAAATGCTCGGGTCGCCCATTGACTTCAATGGGGTTCGTTACTTGAAACGAACCTTCGAGCATCGCGGAAAGCTCGACTTGAGCAACGAGCACCCGAGCATTTTGGTGCTCGCTCATCTCTACTGCGTATACAGGATTCTATCTAGAGACTTTGGGCCACTGAAGACATTTATCCGCTATGCAGCGGGTCGGTTGGACTCTTAGCGATCCCGAGACCCGCGCCCCAGAACTCTCCCGGCGGAGCGCTACAGTCCCGCAGGGCATCCGCTATCTGGGGTCCCAGCAATCAGACATTCTGTGGGGGGTATTTATGTCTGTCATGAAACCCCTTTAATTCTGCCCGTCTCCGGCGCGGTCGTCAACGTCCTCCAGCAACCGCCTGCTGAGATGATAGATGAAGCCGCCATTCATAGCAGTTGGTTAACCCTTCCCTGGCTGCAGGGCTTCTGCTCCTCCTCCCTGCGCCGCACTTTACTTACTATCTGCAATTCTTGGCTTGAAACGCGGCCAATCGCTCCGATGATCAACTCCGATTGGAAAGTTCACTTAAAAAGCTCTTTCTGGAGCGGCCGAGAGGATTAATTTCTTGTTATGGCCAGAATCAGAATCCGCTGTCAGGCGGCGCCGCTCCATTAGGAGCGTCCTGAAGTGTCATTAATAACCGCAGCGGCTTGGCAACCCCTCGAGCCGTCCGACGTGTCGCCTCCTATTAAAGCTGTTTACTCACAAGTAGGACATAATGAACCCGAGGAATATTACATCTGATTTATACCGGACCGGCGGGCTGCACAGCGACCAACACAGGCGCCTTAAAGGGGAAGGCATACTGCCTCATGGACCAGAGGGACGGGGAGGCCCTGCGACTGTATATCCATCCACACCGGCTGCTTGGTAGAAGTGAGATGTATATAATGGCCTCTATATTAGAACCCCCAGCCCCCATTATTAAACCCCCGTCCCTTTCATGATTGGTGCTCCCCTGTAGGTAATTCAACCCGTGACCCCGGAGTGCGGCATAAAATCACGTGATAAGTTTTCCGCGGATCAGTTTCAGTATGAATCCACATTAGATGGAAGATCCAGCGATCGGAGCGACTCCCAACGAGGACGGTCATCGGTGCTAGACTAGCCGGGGTCTCACCGCCAACCGTGGGGGGGTCTCATGTAACGGTGTGGAGAGTATACAGAGAATGGCGCGATCGAGGAAAACATCCAGCGAAAGGGGATCCTGCGGACGGAAACAACTCATCACTGAAAGGGGTCGGAGGAGGATGTCAGGAATCGTTCTGACCAACAGGCTGCACAGTCAGCTGAATACAACGCTGGAGCTCCAACTAACGTGTCCGAACGCACAACTCGCCGTTCCTCCGCACGGATGGTATAACAGCGGGCGACCAGTTCCAGCGCCATTGTGTCTTAGAGAAACAGACTCCAGCGGGCAAAAGAGCGCAAAACTTGTATCACTGAGCAGCGGAGAAACATCTCCTGGTCAGATGGATGCAGATTTATGTGCTGATTGGAGGGCAGAATTTGGCGCAAGCAACATGAATCGCTGACCCCTTCCTGTCAGCCGGTCAGAACATGTCAGCACCGCCATCTAATCTGCAGGGACTAGAAGCAGCTTCCTGTCCGCAGGGGCCGGTATTCCCGCTGGAGGATTTCATCATGGGTTGGATCTACAATATGAAGAATCACTGCGGATCTGAAGACGTAAAGAGTCCAACGCCGCTAGATGGGGGTAATAACGGGGCAGTCGGGGTACTTGATCTCCACGGACACATCTTCCATATTACAGCCATAGAAGGTGAGGGCGGGGGTGAAGAAATGCACAAAAATGAGGAAAGTAAAAATATGGCGGCCTCCTCACTACATTTTATAAGCATAGGGGAATCTGTCCCGCCTCCGGATGTGTGGCGCAGGTTTACGTGATGTCATTGTGAGCCCGCCGCCTCTTCTCTGTGCACTGGTGGTAGGAGCCGCTCAGGAGAGGGGAGGACGCTGGGTGCTGCCAGGTTATAGTGGGGGCCGGGGCGGCCCGCGGTCAGACCTCCACCTGTCCTGCATTTATAGTGCATCCCATCAACAGCCTCTATAGGGGAGAACCTGGAGCTTCCCAGCAATGCAACACAAGAGGACCTCAGCAGAGCGGGCAGCAAACAGGAGAGCCTCCCTATCACCCAGCAGCATCTAGAGTGATGTCACTGAATCATACCATGATGTCACCGGAGGCCAAGGAGGTGCCGCACCAACACAACAAATCTCCAAACATTCAAACCCTGACCCCAGAGCAAAGATCAGTAGTGGGACAAACACACTGCACCAGGGGCCAAACTGGAGGCTCAGGGGCAGGGGCCAAGCTGCAGGATCAGGGGCAGGGGCCAAACTGGAGGCTCAGGGGCAGGGGCCAAACTGGAGGCTCAGGGGCAGGGGCCAAGCTGGAGGATCAGGGGCAGGGCCAAACTGGAGGCTCAGGGGCAGGGCCAAACTGGAGGCTCAGGGGCCGGGGTGCAGAGGACCAGTCATGCAGCCAGCACAGATGAATCACCAGTGCAATCGCTCAGTGGCAGGGAGAGCAAAAAGCACAGGTCCCTGTAATCAATACCAGAACCAAAGCGACACCCCTGAGTGGATCCCCTGAAAAGTTAACTTTTATTCATCACATATAAAAGTTTCACACATTATAGGATCAATGGGAAGCGTCGCTCAGAATACACGGGCCCCGCGGTGGGCTTAAGGTCTCAGCGCTACACAGTAACATAGTAACATAGTATGTAAGGCCGAATGAAGACATTGTCCATCTAGTCCAGCCTGTCTATCCTACTGTGTTGTTGATTCAGAGGAAGGTAAAAAAAAAACCCCAAGAGCAGAAACCAATTAGCCCTTTTGGGGGAAAATTCCTTCCCGACTCCCTAATGGCAATCAGACTGTTCCCTGGACCAACCCCTAATAGTTCCTACCTGTCTGTATACACAGATTAACAATTAACCTAAGATTTATATCCTGTAATATCCTTCCTCTCCAGAAAGACATCTAGTCCCTCTTACACTCCTCTATGGATCCTGCCATCACCACGTCCTCAGGCAGAGAGTTCCACAGTCTCACTGCTCTTACAGTAAAGAACCCCCTTCTGTGTTGGTGATGAAACCTGCTTTCCTCTAGATGTAGCGGATGCCCTCTTGTTACCGTCGCAGTCCTGGGTATAAACAGATCATGGGAGAGATCCTTGTATCGTCCCCTCATGGATTTATACATAGTTATTTAGTCGCCCCTGAGGCTTTCCAGGGGAACAACCCAAGATACAACGCGCTGCCATTATTTTTACTGTTAGCATTGCTGCGAGGAAAAAATGTCTCACAGGGATAAATCTATTCAAAATTTGTGCAAGTTTTGTACACGGTGCTCGGTGTCGGCGCTCCCCCGCTTGGTGTTGGCACTCCTCATCCCCCCTTGGTTTTCGGTGCTCCCCCATCTCTCCTTGGTGTTGGCACTCCTCATCCCCCCTGGTTTTCGGCGCTCCCTCATCTCTGCTTGGTGTTGACGCTTCCTCAACCCCACTTTACTTTTCGGCACTCCCTTTGTAATGGCCCAGTACATTATCCTGGTCGCCTTCATAGATGTCATACATGTTTGTCCTTTGTTGAGCAAAGCCTGTCTTGTCATATCCAGTGTGTATGTTGCACAGCTTCAGCGCCTGAGAGGTTAACTTTAATTAAATCATAGTCTGCATTTAAATGTATCAAGTCTGTCATGTCATGTGAGAAGGTATAAATAGGAGTGATTGAGAATGGGAAAGGAGTTCAGAGTCTGTCTTCAGTCTGTGTTCAGAGACAGAATTACACCTTGCCTGCCACCTAACACAGAGCCACATGGAAGCACCTTCAGCATCCTGGTGGTGAAGATGGAAGAGGAGGAGAGATTTCCCGTGATGACTGTATTCTGGATGTGAGTGGAGTGAGCCCCCAATAGTGGGAAAGCAATTGTAAGTAATTCTTCAGACAAGGCCAGTGTAGAGAAACTAAGTAATTCTTCAAGCTTTCCTACACGGCTGTCCAGAACCAGGATCACCGAGTAGAAGAATGCTCCTTAATCGTTACACCCACGCGTCTCCAAGGCTGGGTGAAAGTCAAAAATTGCTGTCAGAGTGTCTGTGAAGTGACCCTACCCCCTTTCCTCCTCGTTCCCTTCCTGGGGAGGTCCCTGGCAGATAATGTAGACTGCAGGACGGGTGTGATCCTGAGTCTCCTCCCTGACCCCAAACCTCTTGTCTTGCCTACACTGTAAAAACTCTACTTAAATTGGCTTGTAATTGTTTTTGCAAGTTTACTAAAGTAAAGTTTATACAGGGCCCCAACCATTCGTAGGGGCCTGAGGTAGTAAAAGACTGTTTGTCTTATTCTCCGCCGAGGATCATGCCAGTGTGTAGGAACGATGGTGTCACCCGTGACAACTACTACTCCCCCTATCCTGGTATTGGCATCTCCTATCCTAGGGGTGTCTACAGTGGCCGGCAGTATACTCTGACCTTGGCTGTATGTGTCCATCTGGGAAAGGAGTTTGGTAAGTGCGGCCGTGACAAGCCATCATTTAACCCTCCCAGCTCCCCACGTATGTCAGGTGTCCGGGGTCTTCCTATGGGATGCTGCACCTTATCTTGCCTTGGTGACGATACTCTCATATCTCTGGTTGGTATCAGCATTCCCTTATCCACGCTCGGTGTTTGGCTCCCTCATCCCCACCTGGTGTTGGCACTCCCGCATCTCTACTTTGTGTTGGTGCTCCCTCGTCCCCTCTTGGTGTTGACACTTCCTTAACCCTACTCGGTATCGGCACTCCCTCATCCCCACTCAGTGTCAGCGCTCCCTGATCCCCTCTTGGTGTCGGCTCTCCCTCATCTCTGCTGCATGTTGACGCTTCCTCAACCCCGCTCCTTTTCGGCGCTCCCTTATCTCGGCTCGGTGTCGACACTCCCTCGTCTCTGCTCGGTGGTGGCGCTTCCACAATTCTGCTCGGTATCGGCATTCCCTCATCCCCACTCAGTTTTGGTGCTCCCTCATCCCTACCTGGTGTCAGTGTTGCCTCATCCCCTCTTGGTGTTGGTGCTCCCTTATCTCATGCTCTGTGTTGATGCTTCGTCAACCCTGCTCCTTTTCTGCGCTCCCTCATCTCTGCTCGGTGTTCGCGCTCCCTCTTCTCTGATCCGTCATCTCTGCTCAGTGTCAGCGCTCCCTCATCCCCACTCAGTGTCAGCGCTGCCTCATCCCCGCTCAGTGTCAGCGCTGCCTCATCCCCGCTCAGTGTCAGCGCTGCCTCATCCCCGCTCAGTGTCAGCGCTGCCTCATCCCCGCTCAGTGTCAGCGCTGCCTCATCCCTGCTCAGTGTCAGCACTCCCTCATCCCCTCTTGGTGTCGGCTCTCCCTCATCTCTGCTCAGTGTTCGCACTCCCTCTTCTCTGCTCCGTCATCTCTGCTCAGTGTTGGTGATCCCTCATCTCTGTTCGGTGTCGGCACTCCCTCATCCCCTCTTGGTGTCGGCTCTCACTCATCTCTGCTCGGTGTTCGCGCTCCCTCTTCTCTGCTCCGTCATCTCTGTTCGGTGTCGGCGCTCCCTCATCCCCTCTTGGTGTCGGCTCTCACTCATCTCTGCTCGGTGTTCGCGCTCCCTCTTCTCTGCTCCGTCATCTCTGTTCGGTGTTGGCATTCCCTCATCCCCACTCAGTTTTGGTGCTCCCTCATCCCTACCTGGTGTCAGTGTTGCCTCATCCCCTCTTGGTGTTGGTGCTCCCTTATCTCATGCTCTGTGTTGATGCTTCGTCAACCCTGCTCCTTTTCTGCGCTCCCTCATCTCTGCTCGGTGTTCGCGCTCCCTCTTCTCTGATCCGTCATCTCTGCTCAGTGTCAGCGCTCCCTCATCCCCACTCAGTGTCAGCGCTGCCTCATCCCCGCTCAGTGTCAGCGCTGCCTCATCCCCGCTCAGTGTCAGCGCTGCCTCATCCCCGCTCAGTGTCAGCGCTGCCTCATCCCCGCTCAGTGTCAGCGCTGCCTCATCCCCGCTCAGTGTCAGCGCTGCCTCATCCCTGCTCAGTGTCAGCACTCCCTCATCCCCTCTTGGTGTCGGCTCTCCCTCATCTCTGCTCAGTGTTGGTGATCCCTCATCTCCGCTCGGTGTTCGCACTCCCTCTTCTCTGCTCCGTCATCTCTGCTCAGTGTTGGTGATCCCTCATCTCTGTTCGGTGTCGGCACTCCCTCATCCCCTCTTGGTGTCGGCTCTCACTCATCTCTGCTCGGTGTTCGCGCTCCCTCTTCTCTGCTCCGTCATCTCTGTTCGGTGTCGGCGCTCCCTCATCCCCTCTTGGTGTCGGCTCTCACTCATCTCTGCTCGGTGTTCGCGCTCCCTCTTCTCTGCTCCGTCATCTCTGTTCGGTGTCGGCATTCCCTCATCCCCACTCAGTTTTGGTGCTCCCTCATCCCTACCTGGTGTCAGTGTTGCCTCATCCCCTCTTGGTGTTGGTGCTCCCTTATCTCATGCTCTGTGTTGATGCTTCGTCAACCCTGCTCCTTTTCTGCGCTCCCTCATCTCTGCTCGGTGTTCGCGCTCCCTCTTCTCTGATCCGTCATCTCTGCTCAGTGTCAGCGCTCCCTCATCCCCACTCAGTGTCAGCGCTGCCTCATCCCCGCTCAGTGTCAGCGCTGCCTCATCCCCGCTCAGTGTCAGCGCTGCCTCATCCCCGCTCAGTGTCAGCGCTGCCTCATCCCCGCTCAGTGTCAGCGCTGCCTCATCCCTGCTCAGTGTCAGCACTCCCTCATCCCCTCTTGGTGTCGGCTCTCCCTCATCTCTGCTCAGTGTTGGTGATCCCTCATCTCCGCTCGGTGTTCGCACTCCCTCTTCTCTGCTCCGTCATCTCTGCTCAGTGTTGGTGATCCCTCATCTCTGTTCGGTGTCGGCACTCCCTCATCCCCTCTTGGTGTCGGCTCTCACTCATCTCTGCTCGGTGTTCGCGCTCCCTCTTCTCTGCTCCGTCATCTCTGTTCGGTGTCGGCGCTCCCTCATCCCCTCTTGGTGTCGGCTCTCACTCATCTCTGCTCGGTGTTCGCGCTCCCTCTTCTCTGCTCCGTCATCTCTGTTCGGTGTCGGCGCTCCCTCATCCCCTCTTGGTGTCGGCTCTCACTCATCTCTGCTCGGTGTTCGCGCTCCCTCTTCTCTGCTCCGTCATCTCTGTTCGGTGTCGGCGCTCTCTCTTCCCCTCTTGGTGTCGGCTCTCACTCATCTCTGCTCGTTGTTCGCGCTCCCTCTTCTCTGCTCCGTCATCTCTGCTCAGTGTTGGTGATCCCTCATCTCTGCTCGGTGTTCGCGCTCCCTCTTCTCTGCTCCGTCATCTCTGCTCAGTGTCGGCTCTCCCTCATCTCTGTTCGGTGTCGGCGCTCCCTCATCTCTGCTCAGTGTTGGTGATCCCTCATCTCTGCTCGGTGTTCGCGCTCCCTCTTCTCTGCTCCGTCATCTCTGCTCAGTGTTGGTGATTCCTCATCTCTGCTCGGTGTTCGCACTCCCTCTTCTCTGCTCCGTCATCTCTGCTCAGTGTTGGTGATCCCTCATCTCTGTTCGGTGTCAGCGCTCCCTCATCCCCTCTTGGTGTCGGCTCTCCCTCATCTCTGCTCAGTGTTGGTGATCCCTCATCTCTGCTCGGTGTTCGCGCTCCCTCTTCTCTGCTCCCTCATCTCTGCTCAGTGTTGGTGATCCCTCATCTCTGTTCGGTGTCGGCGTTCCCTCATCCCCTCTTGGTGTCGGCTCTCACTCATCTCCACTCGGTGTTTGCGCTCCCTCTTCTCTGCTCCGTCATCTCTGCTCAGTGTTGGTGATCCCTCATCTCTGTTCGGTGTCAGCGCTCCCTCATCCCCTCTTGGTGTCGGCTCTCCCTCATCTCTGCTCAGTGTTGGTGATCCCTCATCTCTGCTCGGTGTTCGCGCTCCCTCTTCTCTGCTCCCTCATCTCTGCTCAGTGTTGGTGATCCCTCATCTCTGTTCGGTGTCGGCGTTCCCTCATCCCCTCTTGGTGTCGGCTCTCACTCATCTCCACTCGGTGTTTGCGCTCCCTGTTCTCTGCTCCCTCATCTCTGCTCAGTGTTGGTGATCCCTCATCTCTGTTCGGTGTCGGCGCTCCCTCATCTCCTCTTGGTGTCGTCTCTCATCTCCGCTTTCACTTGCATTGGAGGATCGCCAAGTGTTATCAATGGAAACCTTGCATGCCGTGCAATGTTTTTCCCAGCCCCATTGAAAACAACGGGCAAGGCTTTTGGCAGACTGGGTGGTGCCACAAAATAGCACATTTTACTAAAGTGATCGACCACCCAGATGACCGCCCCCCCCCCCCCCCTGGGAAAGTGGCAAATCTGTAGTAAAATCCATGGACAAATGAGTCCAAGGTTTCTCTTCCACAAATCCCTATACAAAATCAGGTAATTCTCCCACCTGAACCGAGATCACTTCTGTGAATATACAATCCCCAGTACAGGAAGGGCTCCATGGGATTATATGCCCCTTTTTCCAATCCATTACCAAGCCTAGTATCACCTGTGCTGGGTGGGTCTCCCCGACATACAATGCGATGGTCTCGGTGGGAAACAGACTAATTTTAAGACGAACATCCGGGACAACATAGTCTAAAAGGGGTGGCATCAGTAGCGGACACAGGAACAAGGTACTTCCAGAGATGCCTCCAGAGGGCGCTGCATCCACTGTAGGTACACCACGGCTCTGCATGTTAGATACACCGCGGTGCCGCATGGTAGGTACGCCATGGCGCCGCATGGTGGGTATACCGTGGTGCCGCATAGTAGGTGCACCACGAGGCTGCATGGAAGGTAAACTGCAGCGCTGCATGGTAGGTGCACCGCAGTGCTGCATGGTAGATACACCATGGCTTTGCATGTTAGGTACACCACATCGCTGCATGGTAGGTACGTCGCGGCGCCACATGGTAGGTACACAGCAGTGCTGCATGGTAGGTACACTACGGTGCTCGTTGGTACCTAAACTCTATGCAACGCATCCCTAAACTGTTACTAGCGAATCCCTGAAACAACTGCAGGCTGCGACCCTCCAGATTCTTTACTGGGGTGCACAGTGATTAAAGGGGACCACACTTACTGTTTGATGGCAGGAGATTCACCCCAACCACGCTTGGTCCTCCATATTGCTGCTCCTTGCATCATACTGCCCCTTCGCTGACTCTGCGCCATCGCCTCTTACAGAGTCCTGGGCCCCAGGCGGCGAACCCGTCATACTCAGTGACAGAAGAAACGCTCAATCAACTCACTCCGAAGGCTGTAATCTCACTGGTCGTTGACTGTCCTCTGCCTGTTTAGTGGGTGCTGCCACACACGACTGTCAGAGTCCTGCCAAACCTCCGTTACATCATAAATGGCTGCACATCCAAGTGGAAGAATGTATCAAGTGGGGACCACAAGGCTCTGTCCTGGGCCCAGTGTTGGTCAACATTGTTATAAATGACCTGGAGGAGGGAGTTGTGGGAAACTGAGCAAATTTGCTGACAACACAAAGCTAGGGCGGATAGCTAACACTATGGAAGAGAGAGAGGATTCAAAAAGATCTAGAAAAGCTTGCACAGTGGTCGGCGACTAACAGAATGGTATCTAACAAGGAGAAGTGCAAAGCCCTACATCTGGGGAAGAAAAATGAAGAAAGCGCATACAGAATGGGAGGAATTGGGCTAAGCAGCAGCACATGTGAAAAAGACTTGGGTATACTAATAGATCATAAACTGAACATGAGTCAACAATGTGATGCAGCAGCCAAAAAGGCAAACACAATTCTGGGATGTATTAAGAGAAGCATAGAGTCTAGATCACGTGAGGTCATTATCCCCCTCTACTCTTCCTTAGTCAGAGCTCATCTGGAATACTGGGTCCAGTTCTGGGATGTATTAAGAGAAGCATAGAGTCTAGATCACGGGAGGTGATTATCCCCTCTACTCTTCCTTAGTCAGACCTCATCTGGAATACTGGGTCCAGTTCTGGGCACTACACTTTATAAAAGACATAGATAAACTGGAGCAAGTTCAGAGAAGAGTTACCAAGATGGTGAGCGGTCTGCAAATCATGTCCTATGAGGAACGGTTAAAGGATCTGGAATGTTTAGCAGAAGAGAAGGCTGAGAGGAGACTTAATAGCTGTCTACAAATATCTGAAGGGCTGTCACAGTGCAGAGGGGTCAGCCCTATTCTCATCTGTACAAGGAAAGACTAGAAGCAATGGGATGAAACTGAAAGGGAGGAGACGCAGATTAGATATTAGACAGAGAGGGGGTCAATGAGTGGAACAGGTTGCCACGGGAGGTGGGGAGTTCTCCTTCAATGGAAGTCTTCAGAGGCTGGACAAATATCTGTCTGGGATGATATAGTGATCCTGCACTGAGCAGGGGGTTGGACCCGATGACCCTGGAGGCCCCTTTCAACTCTACCATTCTATGATTCTAATGCACCGCTGTGGATGTCTCCGGTGCTGCACTCTGGCTTTACCTCTGAGCTCCTCATCCACGCTCAACATGGAGACTCCAGCTACGGCTTCCCATGTGGTCTTTGTTTGCCCCCCTCTCACAGTCCTGGGGTCTTCCCACACTGCTGGCACCTCTAGCTGCAGCCGCAGCACCTCCATGCTCTGCTGATGGTACAGCTACTAAACCTTCATATCTCCAAGATGGCTGCCGGCGAGGCCCGTTCTAGCGCGTGAATCCTCGTGCATCTATTTGCTTGTGCATGTAAATATGCCCTGGCGCCTCGCACAGACCCCCTGGTGCCTCGCACAGACCCCCTTACAGCAGCGGATCTGCAAAAAGGCACCGGATTTCGGTGTAATCGTGAATGCTGAGATCTGTGCTAAACAAGCGGGGCGTAAACTGGCATGGGGGCATGGAGTGGGCGCCGCAGCCCCATTCACAGTGCTGGTCTGTTTAGCAGTTTATGGATGAGGCTTCTTGGGACCCGCAGGACGTTCCGCTGAGATAAATCCG
This sequence comes from Eleutherodactylus coqui, assembly GCA_035609135.1. Taxonomy (NCBI): domain Eukaryota; kingdom Metazoa; phylum Chordata; class Amphibia; order Anura; family Eleutherodactylidae; genus Eleutherodactylus; species Eleutherodactylus coqui. The sequence goes on from CM069408.1 coordinate 306,562,317, forward strand.
CAGTAATGACGCGATGTGTGAAGACACCAGGAAACTTCAGTCAGGAGACGTGGCTGCAAGCGGCAGGTAGTACAGCCCCATTCACTGCAAGAGAGCCGAGCTGCAGTACCACACACAGCCTGCGGAGACGTGTGGCGCTGTTTCTAGAAGACACTTGGACACCCAATTAAAGAATGGATTGACCATGTGAGGCCCATTCTTACACCGTTATCAACCATAGAGCCCAAATCATATACTAATCCAGGGCTGATCCTCATCATTGCCACATGTAGGGGTGGAGCCCTTCAAGAGGTCCTCCTGTACATGATGTCCACTGACGGAGCGCTACAAGGTCGCGTTCAGTCCTGCAGCCGCCCTCCGTTCTCACTAGGTGCACATCTCCTGTGAGTAACATTGGCTGACCGATGTGTATATCCGCCTCCTACAGCGTCTGTCATCTCGGCGCTCTTTACTGCGTTTCCACAGCGCCCGTATTTTCCGCAACTTGGAAACAAGAGACCTGAGTGACCGGCGGACCTTCTGGCTGACGATGGGAGACGAGCGGAAACAGACCTGCGCTGGAAAACCATATTGAATAGCAATCAGGCGACGGCGGCTTCACGGCGGCGTGGAGACTTCAGAGGAAACTGTTCATGTCAGCCCCGACAAACGCGTGGGGGGTGTTTGGCATCGAGGCGATTCCCGTTTGACCCGCGGGCAGAGGATTCTCACACTTGAAGAAACTTTCTCTTCTTGAAAACGTTGATGAGATTTGGAGAAGATTCTTTGAAAACACGAAAGAAAGATGTCAGCCATGTGATGCCGCTGCGCCGCCCCTCGCTGCTTCTGATGATCTTGGATGAGAGACATTTATGTAACCCTTACCTGACCGCCATCATGCCGTCTCCCACAGGCTGCTCTCTGGGAGGTGATGCAACATTGATCAGATGGCGACCCAGAACACTCAGGGGCCAGTGACAATATGTAGACTCTTAAAGGCAAATGCCAGAGTCCCTGCCCTTTTATTAGAGCCCCCAACCATTTTATTAGAGCCCCTGCCCCTTTATAGGAGCCGCCAACCCTTTTATTAGAGCCCCTTTATAGGAGTCCCCAACCCTTTTATTAGAGCCCCTTTATAGGAGCCCCCAACCCTTTTATTAGAGCCCCTGCCCCTTTATAGGAGCCGCCAACCCTTTTATTAGAGCCCCTGCCCCTTTATAGGAGCCGCCAACCCTTTTATTAGAGGCCCTTTATAGGAGCCCCCAACCCTTTTATTAGAGCCCCTTTATAGGAGCCCCCAACGCTTTTATTAGAGCCCCTGTTCTGGATTATGATTTTCTCCAGCAGGCTTTGGGGTATTTTGTCGCTTCCGAATTGTATCGTGTGCACACATCATCGAACCAGATCAGACACAAATGCTGGTCTAAAACCGGGAGAGTCTCTACAATGTGTAGAGGCTCAGGCCTTTTATTATAACACATGACACCTGCCCTTCAATGGGCGTGCAACAGATTACATCAGTAACATATAAGATTCTCATTTGTCGGATCATATAGAATCTCCCACCTCTCTGCCCACCCTTCCTCACGTCCGCCATAGTATGGACTTTGTCTTCTTTAGCATGCAGACAACCTTAAGCAGTTTCTGTGTATGTGGCAACCCATTGTTTAACTAGCTTGAGTGAGGAGTGGAAGGGGGCCTAGGTAAACACTCAGTATTGAACACAGGATATACACAACACTATGGCCCTTAACTCTTAGAGGCTTCTTGTGTAACTTCTATGTACTTAACTAACATTACATCAGACATCCTTCACCATCCCATTGTCTAGTAAATACCATGATTAGATTGTGTGTCGATCAAACTCCAGAGCTAAAAGTCATTACAACAGCAAAATACATTTGGGTTATATAAATCGATAGACATTTTATACCAAAATAATCATCATGTCTATCACACCCCTGCCCCTTTATAGGAGCCCCCAACCCTTTTATTAGAGCCCCTTTATAGGAGTCCCCAACCCTTTTATTAGAGCCCCTTTATAGGAGCCCCCAACCCTTTTATTAGAGCCCCTGCCCCTTTATAGGAGCCCCCAACCCTTTTATTAGAGCCCCTTTATAGGAGCCCCCAACCCTTTTATTAGAGCCCCTGCCCCTTTATAGGAGCCCCCAACGCTTTTATTAGAGCCCCTTTATAGGAGCCCCTAGGCCCTTTATTAGAGAAATGTTCTGGCTAATAAGAGAGACTGCAATACTGAATACTGCGGTGAGTGGTTGTTGTGTAATTCCTCTTTGTCGCCCCGTTACTCATTCGCCACAAATTCTCACTTATTCTATTCTCCAACTGAACTATTATTTTCCCATCTTGTCCTCCTCTCGGCCTCACATCCCGGCCCCTCGTGGGTGGCGCCCCCAGGCTGCACGGAAGACTCTAACGACTCTTATACCGTACAGCGCAGGATGTTTAGCGTGGCGCTCCAGTAAACTCTTCGTATATAACGCGTTTCTAGACGGTCTGAATGGTTTCTCTATCCTGATGTAAGGCCGATCCGATGGCAGATTTGCGCGTCCCGCTCGCACGCCCGAATGCTGCCAGCTATAAAAGCTTAAAACAAGAGCGGAGTCTGTGAGGCTTTAGAGCTGCAGCCATCAGCAACGAGAGCGGCGGATAGAAAACCGCTTCATACATTTCACTTCTGGTCGGGCTGGGGACGGCGGCGGCGCGCCTGCACTGTGATTAAGGATCAGGTATTTCATCTACAGAGTCCTTTCTGAGCAGCGCGGATCCTGGGAAGCCGCACGTTACCCGAAGCCCCTCCCACAACAATGCTGTTAGGTACCCATTTACAGTTGCAAGAAAAAGTAAGTGAACCCTCGAGTTTAAGAACATGTAGATTTCTAACAGCTTAACAGATGGGGACTTTATACAGCGGGAAACGCTCTTTACTATCCACAAGCCCAGCAGGACCAACAGCCAAAGCGACAGATCTTGTCTGGGGCGACATGAGCAGCGGCGCAGTACCAGGTCCGTCTCCTGCTAGGAAATACCTGGATTACTGATGGCTCTCCAGGCAGCGATCATGAGTCCCCAAACCACCCGGAACAATCCGCAAGCGGGAGAAGCTTCCTGCAGCATCAGGAGGCCGAATCCGGAGGGTCCAAAATCTATGACAGGACCCCCCACTTACCAAGTGCTATGTACACCACGTTATTAGATCCCCTAGCCTCTGAACTATAGTACACCAGCCCCCTTTACTAAACCCCCGGCCCTCTCACGATTGGCGCTCCCCTGTACGGTAATTCTCCCCGTGACCCCGACGTGCGGCATAAAATCACGTGACAAGTTTTCCACGGATCAGTTTCAGTGTGAATCCACAATAGATGGAAGATCCAGCGATCGGAGCGACTTCCAACGAGGCCGGTCATCGGTGCTGGACTAGCCGGGGTCTCACTGCCAACCGCGGGGGGGTTTTATCATGTAACGGTGTGGGGAGTATACAGAGAATGGCGCGATCGAGGAAAACATCCAGCGAAAGGGGATCCTGCGGACAGAAACAACTCATCACTGAAAGGGGTCGGAGGAGGATGTCAGGAATCGTTCTGACCAACAGGCTGCACAGTCAGCTGAATACAACGCTGGAGCTCTAACTAACGTGTCCGAACGCACAACTCGCCGTTCCTCCGCACGGATGGTATAACAGCGGGCGACCAGTTCCAGCGCCATTGTGTCTAAGAGAAACAGAAAGACTCCAGCGGGCAAAAGAGCGCAAAACTTGTATCACTGAGCAGCGGGAAAACCTCTCCTGGTCAGATGGGTCCAGATTTATGTGCTGATGGGAGGTCAGAATTTGGCGCAAGCAGCATGAACCGCTGACCCCTTCCTGTCAGCCGGTCAGAACATGTCAGCACCGCCATCTAATCTGCAGCAACTACAAGCAGCTTCCTGTCCACTGGTGCAGTAATGGTGGGGGGTTCTCTGATATCGGCGGATGGACGCCATGATGACTCGCTGTAGTTCTGAAGGCCAAGCATTCAACATGCTACTAGTTTTGGATACAGGGGTGGTCGGGGGATCCGGTGATACCATTTAGCATTCTGGAGGTACAGCACTGGCATAGTAGCAGGACGCTGGCTGACGCATCCTCATTGGCTTCTCCAAGTGCCATCATTTTCTTGATGCTTACTTTCTTGGCTTCTCTTCCTTCTAATCTTCTTGTGAGACTTCCAGCTCTGGATGTGCAGGTAATGAATTCCGTGAGGCTCCACAGAGGAGTGCGGTGAGGACTCTGTGCCATGATTTCTCGATACGTAATCAAGGTGTAATGAAAAGCTCTTCATAGCCAGCTTCCTCATCCTCCTCCGCCACCTCCTCATCTCCCTCCCCCTCCACTCCATCCTCCTCAGCCACCTCCTCATCTTCCTCCTCCGTCTCCATCCTTTCCTCCTCCGCCACCTCCTCATCTTCCTCCTCCGTCTCCATCCCTTCCTCCTCTGCCACCTCTTCATCTCCTTCCTCCGCCACCACCACTCCTTCCTCCTCTGCCACCTCCACTCCTTCCTCCTCCGTCTCCATCCCTTCCTCCTCCGCCACCTCCTCATCTTCCTCCTCTGTCTGCATCCCTTCCTCCTCTGCCACCTCCTCATCTTACCCCTCCGTCTGCATCCCTTCCTCCTCCGCCACCTCCTCATCTTCCTCCTCCGTCTCCATCCCTTCCTCCTCCGCCACCTCCTCATCTTCCTCCTCCGTCTGCATCCCTTCCTCCTCTGCCACCTCCTCATCTTCCTCCTCCGTCTGCATCCCTTCCTCCTCTGCCACTTCATCTTCCTCCTCCATCTGCATCCCTTCCTCCTCCGCCACCTCCTCATCTTCCTCCTCCGCCACCTCCTCATCTTCCTCCTCCGTCTGCATCCCTTCCTCCTCTGCCACCTCCTCATCTTCCTCCTCCGTCTGCATCCCTTCCTCCTCTGCCACCTCATCTTCCTCCTCCATCTGCATCCCTTCCTCCTTTGCCACCTCCTCATCTTCCCCCTCCGTCTGCATCCCTTCCTCCTCCGCCACCTCCTCATCTTCCCCCTCCGTCTGCATCCCTTCCTCCTTTGCCACCTCCTCATCTTCCTCCTCCGTCTCCATCCCTTCCTCCTCCGCCACCTCCTCATCTTCCTCCTTTGCCACCTCCATTTCTTCATACACCATTTCCTACTCTTCCTCCCCATCATCTCCTCTTCCTCTTTTGTCTTGAAAAACTGCTTTAAAGCCTAATAACTTTGTTTGGTCCTTGTAGTTCTGACCCTCTGATAAGCAGTTTGTGCATGGGGGTCCGTTGGGCTTCTCTGGGGGTGGTTGACGGTGACAGTTTGGGGTGTATGGACCATGTTGGGGGGGTGATCTGGGCTCTATCAGTGGAAGATAAGTGGCTGAGATAGATCAACCAGTCGGCTGAGTCGTGTGTAGGGAGAGCGTATACATGACACAGGATGTAAAGGCCCATTTACACAGGACGAGTGTCAGGTGATCGATGCCCGCCCCTCGTCCTGCACATACAGGCTGCGGTGCTCCTACATAAACGATAGCCGCCCCTCGTCCTGCACATACTGGCTGCGGTGCTCCTACATAAACGATGGCCGCCCCTCGTCCTGCACATACAGGCTGCGGTGCTCCTACATAAACGATGGCCGCCCCTCGCCCCCACATACTGGCTGCGGTGCTCCTACATAATCGATAGCCGCCCCTCGTCCTGCACATACTGGCTGCGGTGCTCCTACATAAACGATGGCCGCCCCTCGTCCTGCACATACTGGCTGCGGTGCTCCTACATAAACGATAGCCGCCCCTCGTCCTGCACATACTGGCTGCGGTGCTCCTACATAAACGATAGCCGCCCCTCGTCCTGCACATACTGGCTGCGGTGCTCCTACATAAATGATGGCCGCCCCTCGTCCTGCACATACTGGCTGCAGTGCTCCTACATAAACGATGGCCGCCCCTCGTCCCCCACATACTGGCTGTGGTGCTCCTACATAAACGATGGCCGCCCCTCGTCCTGTACATACTGGGTGTGGTGCTCCTACATAAACGATGGCCGCCCCTCGTCCTGCACATACTGGCTGCGGTGCTCCTACATAAACGATGGCCGCCCCTCGTCCCCCACATACTGGCTGTGGTGCTCCTACATAAACGATAGCCGCCCCTCGTCCTGCACATACTGGCTGCGGTGCTCCTACATAAACGATGGCCACCCCTCGTCCTGTATATACTGGCTGCGGTGCTCCTACATAAACGATGGCCGCCCCTCGTCCTGTATATACTGGCTGCGGTGCTCCTACATAAACGATGGCCGCCCCTCGTCCCACACATACTGGATGCGGTGCTACTAAATCAACGATGGCCGCCCCTCGTCCCCCACATACTGGCTGCGGTGCTCCTACATAAACGATGGCCGCCCCTCGTCCTGCACATACTGGCTGCGGTGCTCCTACATAAACGATGGCCGCCCCTCGTCCCACACATACTGGCTGCGGTGCTCCTACATAAACGATGGCCGCCCCTCATCCTGTACATACTGGCTGTGGTGCTCCTACATAAACGATGGCCGCCCCTCGTCCTGCACATACTGGCTGTGGTGCTCCTACATAAACGATGGCCGCCCCTCGTCCTGTATATACTGGCTGCGGTGCTCCTACATAAACGATAGCCGCCCCTCGTCCCACACATACTGGCTGCGGTGCTCCTACATAAACGATGGCCGCCCCTCGTCCTGCACATACTGGCTGCGGTGCTCCTACATAAACGATAGCCGCCCCTCGTCCTGCACATACTGGCTGCGGTGCTCCTACATAAACGATAGCCGCCCCTCGTCCTGCACATACTGGCTGCGGTGCTCCTACATAAACGATGGCCGCCCCTCGTCCTGCACATACTGGCTGCGGTGCTCCTACATAAACGATGGCCGCCCCTCGTCCTGCACATACTGGCTGTGGTGCTCCTACATAAACGATGGCCGCCCCTCGTCCTGTACATACTGGCTGTGGTGCTCCTACATAAACGATGGCCGCCCCTCGTCCTGTACATACTGGCTGCGGTGCTCCTACATAAACGATAGCCGCCCCTCGTCCTGCACATACTGGCTGTGGTGCTCCTACATAAACGATGGCCACCCCTCGTCCTGTATATACTGGCTGCGGTGCTCCTACATAAACGATGGCCGCCCCTCGTCCTGTATATACTGGCTGCGGAGCTCCTACATAAACGATGGCCGCCCCTCGTCCCACACATACTGGATGCGGTGCTACTAAATCAACGATGGCCGCCCCTCGTCCTGTACATACTGGCTGCGGTGCTCCTACATAAACGATGGCCGCCCCCTGTCCCCACATACTGGCTGCGGTGCTCCTACATAAACGATGGCCACCGCTCGTCCCCCCACATACTGGCTGCGGTGCTCCTACATAAACGATGGCCGCCCCTCATCCCCCCACATACTGGCTGCGGTGCTCCTACATAAACGATGGCCGCCCCTCGTCCCGCACATACTGGCTGTGGTGCTCCTACATAAACGATGGCCGCCCCTCGTCCTCATATACTGGCTGCGGTGCCCCTACATAAACGATGGCCGCCCCTCGTCCTGTACATACTGGCTGCGGTGCTCCTACATAAACGATGGCCGCCCCTCGTCCCGCACATACTGGCTGTGGTGCTCCTACATAAACGATGGCCGCCCCTCGTCCTGCTCATACTGGCTGCGGTGCTCCTACATAAACGATGGCCGCCCCTCGTCCCCACATACTGGCTGCGGTGCTCCTACATAAACGATGGCTGCCCCTCGTCCCCACATACCGGCTGCGGTGCTCCTACATAAACGATGGCCGCCCCTCGTCCCCACATACTGGCTGCGGTGCTCCTACATAAACGATGGCTGCCCCTCGTCCCCACATACCGGCTGCGGTGCTCCTACATAAACGATAGCCGCCCCTCGTCCTGCACATACTGGCTGCGGTGCTCCTACATAAACGATAGCCGCCCCTCGTCCTGCACATACTGGCTGCGGTGCTCCTACATAAACGATGGCCGCCCCTCGTCCTGCACATACTGGCTGCAGTGCTCCTACATAAACGATGGCCGCCCCTCGTCCCCCACATACTGGCTGCGGTGCTCCTACATAAACGATGGCCGCCCCTCGTCCTGCACATACTGGCTGTGGTGCTCCTACATAAACGATGGCCGCCCCTCGTCCTGTACATACTGGGTGTGGTGCTCCTACATAAACGATGGCCGCCCCTCGTCCTGCACATACTGGCTGTGGTGCTCCTACATAAACGATAGCCGCCCCTCGTCCTGCACATACTGGCTGCGGTGCTCCTACATAAACGATGGCCACCCCTCGTCCTGTATATACTGGCTGCGGTGCTCCTACATAAACGATGGCCGCCCCTCGTCCTGTATATACTGGCTGCGGTGCTCCTAGATAAACGATGGCCGCCCCTCGTCCCACACATACTGGATGCGGTGCTACTAAATCAACGATGGCCGCCCCTCGTCCCCCACATACTGGCTGCGGTGTTCCTAGATAAACAATGGCCGCCCCTCGTCCAGCACATACTGGCTGCGGTGCTCCTACATAAACAATGGCCGCCCCTTGTCCCCCACATACTGGCTGCGGTGCTCCTACATAAACGGTGGCCGCCCCTCGTCCCCCACATACTGGCTGCGGTGCTCCTACATAAACGATGGCCGCCCCTTGTCCCCACATACTGGCTGCGGTGCTCCTACATAAACGATGGCCACCGCTCGTCCCCCCACATACTGGCTGCGGTGCTCCTACATAAACGATGGCCGCCCCTCATCCCCCCACATACTGGCTGCGGTGCTCCTACATAAACGATGGCCGCCCCTCGTCCCACACATACTGGATGCGGTGCTACTAAATCAACGATGGCCGCCCCTCGTCCCCCACATACTGGCTGCGGTGCTCCTACATAAACGATGGCCGCCCCTCGTCCTGCACATACTGGCTGCGGTGCTCCTACATAAACGATGGCCGCCCCTCGTCCCCCACATACTGGCTGCGGTGTTCCTAGATAAACAATGGCCGCCCCTCGTCCAGCACATACTGGCTGCGGTGCTCCTACATAAACAATGGCCGTCCCTCGTCCCGCACATACTGGCTGCGGTGCTCCTACATAAACGATGGCCGCCCCTCGTCCCCCACATACTGGCTGCGGTGCTCCTACATAAACGATGGCCGCCCCCCGTCCCCCACATATTGGCTGCGGTGCTCCTACATAAACGGTGGCCGCCCCTCGTCCCCCACATACTGGCTGCGGTGCTCCTACATAAACGATGGCCGTCCCTCGTCCTGCAGATACTGGCTGCGGCGCTCCTACATAAACGATGGCCGCCCCTTGTCCCCACATACTGGCTGCGGTGCTCCTACATAAACGATGGCCGCCCCTCATCCCCCCACATACTGGCTGCGGTGCTCCTACATAAACGATGGCCGCCCCTCGTCCCGCACATACTGGCTGTGGTGCTCCTACATAAACGATGGCCGCCCCTCGTCCTCATATACTGGCTGCGGTGCCCCTACATAAACGATGGCCGCCCCTCGTCCTGTACATACTGGCTGCGGTGCTCCTACATAAACGATGGCCGCCCCTCGTCCCGCACATACTGGCTGTGGTGCTCCTACATAAACGATGGCCGCCCCTCGTCCTGCTCATACTGGCTGCGGTGCTCCTACATAAACGATGGCCGCCCCTCGTCCCCACATACTGGCTGCGGTGCTCCTACATAAACGATGGCTGCCCCTCGTCCCCACATACCGGCTGCGGTGCTCCTACATAAACGATGGCCGCCCCTCGTCCTGTACATACTGGCTGCGGTGCTCCTACATAAACTATGGCCGCCCCTCGTCCCCCACATACTGGCTGCGGTGCTCCTACATAAACGATGGCCGCCCCTCGTCCCCCACATACTGGCTGCGGTGCTCCTACATAAACGATGGCCGCCCCTCGTCCTGCTCATACTGGCTGCGGTGCTCCTACATAAACGATGGCCGCCCCTCGTCCCACACATACTGGCTGCGGTGCTCCTACATAAACGATGGCCGCCCCTCGTCCCCCACATACTGGCTGCGGTGCTCCTACATAAACGATGGCCGCCCCTCGTCCTGCTCATACTGGCTGCGGTGCTCCTACATAAACGATGGCCGCCCCTCGTCCCGCACATACTGGCTGCGGTGCTCCTACATAAACGATGGCCGCCCCTCGTCCCCCACATACTGGCTGCGGTGCTCCTACATAAACGATGGCTACCCCTCGCCCCTCACATACTGGCTGCGGTGCTCCTACATAAACGATGGCCGCCCCTCGTCCTGTACATACTGGCTGCGGGGCTCCTACATAAACGATGGCCGCCCCTCGTCCTGTACATACTGGCTGCGGTGCTCCTACATAAACGATGGCCGCCCCTCGTCCCACACATACTGGCTGCGGTGCTCCTACAAAAATGATGGCCGCCCCTCGTCCTCCACATACTGGCTGCGGTGCTCCTACATAAACGATGGCCGCCCCTCGTCCTGTACATACTGGCTGCGGTGCTTCTACATAAACGATGGCCGCCCCTCGTCCTGCACACACTGGCTGCGGTGCTCCTACATAAATGATGGCCACCCCTCGTCCCCCACATACTGGCTGCGGTGCTCCTCCATAAACGATGGCCGCCCCTCATCCCCACATACTGGCTGCGGTGCTCCTACATAAACGATGGCCGCCCCTCGTCCCCCACATACTGGCTGCGGTGCTCCTACATAAACGATGGCCGCCCCTCGTCCTGCACATACTGGCTGCGGTGCTCCTACATAAACGATGGCCGCCCCACGTCCCCCACATACTGGCTGCGGTGCTCCTACATAAATGATGGCCGCCCCTCATCCCCACATACTGGCTGCGGTGCTTCTACATAAACGATGGCCGCCCCTCGTCCTGCACATACTGGCTGCAGTGCTCCTACATAAACGATGGCTGCCCCTCGTCCCCCACATACTGGCTGCGGTGCTCCTACATAAACAGTGGCCGCCCCTCGTCCTGCACATACTGGCTGCGGTGCTCCTACATAAACGATGGCCGCCCCTCGTCCCCATATACTGACTGCGGTGCTCCTACATAAACGATGGCCGCCCCTCGTCCTGTACATACTGGCTGCGGTGCTCCTACATAAACGATGACCGCCCCTCGTCCCCCACATACTGGCTGCGGTGCTCCTACATAAACGATGGCCGCCCCTCGTCCCCCACATACTGGCTGCGGTGTTCCTACATAAACGATGGCCGCCCCTCGTCCCCCACATACTGGCTGCGGTGCTCCTACATAAACGATGGCCGCCCCTCGTCCTGTATGTACTGGCTGCGGTGCTCCTACATAAACGATGGCCGCCCCTCGTCCCCCACATACTGGCTGCGGTGCTCCTACATAAACGATGGCCGCCCCTCGTCCCCCACATACTGGCTGCGGTGCTCCAACATAAACGATGGCCGCCCCTCGTCCCCCACATACTGGCTGCGGTGCTCCTACATAAACGATGGCCGCCCCTCGTCCTGTATATACTGGCTGCGGTGCTCCTACATAAACGATGGCCGCCCCTCGTCCTGCACATACTGGCTGCGGTGCTCCTACATAAACGATGGCCGCCCCTCGTCCCCCACATACTGGCTGCGGGGCTCCTACATAAACGATGGCCGCCCCTCGTCCTGCACATACTGGCTGCGGTGCTCCTACATAAACGATGGCCGCCCCTCGTCCCCCACGTACTGGCTGCGGGGCTCCTACATAAACGATGGCCGCCCCTCGTCCCGCACATACTGGCTGCGGTGCTCCTACATAAACGATGGCCGCCCCTCGTCCCCCACATACTGGCTGCGGTGCTCCTACATAAACGATGGCCGCCCCTCGTCCCCCACATACTGGCTGCGGTGCTCCTCCATAAACGATGGCCGCCCCTCGTCCCCCACATACTGGCTGCGGTGCTCCTACATAAACGATGGCCGCCCCTCGTCCCGCACATACTGGCTGCAGTGCTGCTGCGGGGAAGCTGATATCGCTGTCTCACAGGGGGCGGCTGCAAATTTCTCTCCTCTCGCTCCCCCACCCCTCTCCATTGACACAACACAGCGGCTGTTCACTACTGACCGGCTGCTGTTTACACTCAGCGTTCGTCCATCGTGTATGCTGCATAAGGGGGGGAGAGAAATCTCCTGCAGCCGTCCCGCTGTGAGCCAGCGATACTAGTTCCCATGCAGCGGCACCGCAGCCAGTATGTGCCCCGGGGGCGAACGGCGGCCATTGTTTGCCTGACATTCGTCTCGTCTAAATGCACCCTAACCCTAATGTATTTACATGCATATAGCACATCTGCCCCGCTGGCTGGGGTACTGGTGCATCCTGTCTCCACTGCAGGCGACGCCTTGTTACCACCCTGATTATGCCCCTCAGCTTCCAACTTCTTCTCCGCTATTGTTCTCCCTGCACCCACTGCAGCCGGCCAGCCTGACACTGTCCTCCCCTCTCCGGGGCCTCACTTACAGCTCTGCTGCCCTATTGCTGACACTTTGCTTCCCGCTGTCATCCTCCATGCCATTGCGGTCTGTCCCTCCATGGTTCCCCCTGTCAGCGAAACACTCTCCTACCCGCTGTAGCGCCACTCAGCGCAGCTTGTCCCCGTAGGCTGGGAGAGAGGCCACATGCTGTCAGTGCCATGTCACAGGGGGATGCGGCCGCTTAGGGGGGTCTGCTCCCCTGTGTGTTTCTCTGCAGCAGCAGGGACCCCAGTGATGACACTTACAGAGGGACGCTGAGAGCAGGGAGTCCAGCTGCCAGATATGTGACCTGGTCCAGGGGAATGGGCAATGCGCCATCCAATCCCCGACTCTGCCCATTACCTGGATGTACCCTCTAACTCAGGTCTCCACCCATTTCTTCAGTGGAGACAAGATGCAGCAGCACCCCTGGCTGGAGCTGTGCGGCACGGGTGGGCTTCTGGCTGCCGGAGGAAGGAGTCCAAGGAAACACAAAAGTAACTGAAGACAAACCTTCAGGGCGAGAAGCAAAAATGCAGAAGCCGCACAGGATCTGGACCCGCATCACCTCCAGTAACATATAAGTTGCTTTATGAGATGGAGGAATACAATTAGATACACATCAGCTGATGCCACAGATGTATATCTGTACTGGAGGGATGAGTCCAGGCAGTGGGCAGCTGCGCGGTTCCTCTATCGAGCGCTGCTCTCCGGCCCCCTTGGAGGACAAACGCTGCTCAATCACCTGACATCAACAGTGTGTCAGTACACTTCAACTTTCTGCCACTAGGTGGCACCACTTCCCCATCGTACCTCTTACCGCGGTCTGTCACATAATAGCAGTACTATCTATATAGAGATGAATGCTATATGTACCACTTGGGGGGCTAAACTGGGACACATTAAATGGGGAAAATTAGTTGAGGCTTTGCTTTCCTAGCAACTGTGCAGCAGCGAGCGCCAAGCCGCCGTGTTGTTTACCCTACATATCGCTGTTCGTCTTGCCGTACATCGATGAGACTGAGCTGTGCTACCCGGCGGGGCCATAACCAAACATATTGGGAGTAGCAGAAGAAAAGGAGGGGCGACTCCGGGAGAGGTGGGCAAATAGATGACTGGTTAGTATGATAGGTGCAGCCCTCCGCACAGACGCGGTCCTGACCAAGTACAGGTTAAGAGAACTGGCTGCGAGGCGCCACCTGAGGAAAAGCACAAATGCGCAAAGAGGTCACTCAACTTCTCTGCTTGTTGCTAAGTCACTCCTGACTTCTCGGCTTCTTTTGAACACTTGTTCAGATTCTGCTTCCCCGCAGTCCGCAGCAAATATGGAAGAGGCAAGTTGGCCTCGAAACGCGTCTATCTATCCTGGTTAGTGAAGAGAGAGGCTGAGTGAACGGCTTCACGCATTTATGCCTTTCACCGTTAATGTCACCTGACATACGGCGCAGCCGCTGATTAGGGGGTGGCAGGAGCTGGACCCGCGCAGATCAGATCCCAGGAAGACCTCTCCTTCCACAGTGAATCCCCGCTCTGGGCAGCGGCAGGAAAACACTAAATGACGGATTATTTTGGATTTTATTCAGGCATTTTAACTACAATTTTGAGTCTTTGGCCGGAATCTTCTGAAGCACCATCGCTCTGGTCAGAGAACCAATCAGATGTGCAGATCAGAAGAGACGTCACCCTCGTGTCCAAGTAAGTGGAATCTGTCAGGAGAGAAGCCAATATGAGGGGCGTTTGAGATACTTCTTATCGGTACTGGTGTATCTTGAGGCCACCGGAAGCTAGGGGTGTGACAGCTGTCACCAGGAGTGAACACCCCTGTCACGCCCCTAGCTCTGGAGTGGGGGACAAGTTACAGTAGCAAGGACATGGGGAACTTCAAGGGCAGGCCCCCTGGCATCCCGCATCCTAGTGAAATGGCCCTGGCAGACGAGACTGTGTCCCCCGCTGGTGCCGCACTCATACCTACATGGCCATTGCAGGTCACACATGTCCCCGCGCTCACAGCTGTCCTCTGCTCCGCTTCACCCTGCGGCCACTGTCACTGTGCTAGCCGCTGTCCTCTGCTCTAACACTGAAGAGCAGGAACTGTTGCCTGCAGATGGCGACACGCTGGGGGAACTGTGATCGGCGGAGCTGGGAGCCAAGCGCCGGGCGGGAGCCCAGGCAGAACAGTGGCATGTAACAGACTAGGGGGGTGAGTGAGGGCAGCAGCAAGAGGTCCGCGGTTCTGCAACACCGACTGCAGCAGGCAGAGGGCCAGAAGTCTGGATGGCAGCAGCGGTGTGGATCTGCAGTAGCCGCCCATGGGTGAGTGTTTGCAGGAGCGCCGACGGCAGCAGCAAGTTGTCCAGGGGTTTGGCGACGCCACCAAGAAAAGATCCAGGGGTCTGCAGCAACGAAAGTCTGGGGGTCTGCATGGCAGCAGTGCCGCGGATGTGCAGTGGCCGGCTGGGGGTGAGTGATGGCAGTAGCGCCTAAGGGAACTGCAAGAGGGCCGGGCGTGGAGACCACCCACCCCAATCACAAGCTGGGGGCATCACCTGCTGTCAAGACTGCTGTATTATGTCTCTAACCCGAACTTCCGGTGGCGACATAATACACCAGTACCCTTCTTATCTTGGGTAGGAAGTCTTGTTTATTTCTGGGAAGACATATTTTTAGTGTACATACAGACAAAGAGGAGTCAACACTTCTGACCGAAGGCCCATAGACACGGAGGATTATCATTCAGTTGGTCAAACTCCGGGGCTGCCACGGGATTTGAATGATAGTGCCTCCATGCTGGCCACTCCCCGGGGGCCTCACCTTAATGCTGGACACTCCCCTGTGGCCCCGACTCCATGCTGGCAGGTCCTACAAAATAGGAATATAAAAGTTCGTCCTTCTCAGCATCATTCTTAACCAATTCACCATTTTCATCCTGTAAGAATCCAATAGCAGCTCTGACTTTGCTTTTGCTTTTGACCCCCAAATCCCTTTTTATTGCTTCTGGCCTCTCTTACAAGCCTCCA
Source organism: Eleutherodactylus coqui (assembly GCA_035609135.1). Classification (NCBI taxonomy): domain Eukaryota; kingdom Metazoa; phylum Chordata; class Amphibia; order Anura; family Eleutherodactylidae; genus Eleutherodactylus; species Eleutherodactylus coqui. Next base: position 306,577,881 of record CM069408.1, read on the forward strand.
TTCATTATCAGCTTTAGCTTTTCTGACACTTGCCCTACAGTTTCTGCAGACCCCATTATATTCTTCCTTAGATATTTCCCCCTTCTTTCCATTTGGTAAACATATTTTTCTTCCTCTTTAACATGTGTGCAAGTTCTGTGTTCATCCATCCGGGTCTCTTTAAATGCTTCCTATTCTTCCTTCTTTTAGGGATTGGTAACGATTGTGCTTTGAGAATCTCATTTCACAATATTTCCCAACCTTCTTGGACATTTCTGTCCTTAAGAACATCCGGCCATTGGATTCTTCCTCTTTCTGAGTTCAGTAAAATCTGCCTTTCTGAAATCCAACCTTGAGGTCTGAGTCTTCTCAGGTCTTCCTCCCCTTGTTATCCAACATCCAAGGATATCATGATCACTGCCTCCTAAGGTCCCAGCCACCCTTACTTCCTCAACCATTCCCTCCCTGTTGGTAAGAATTAGGGCCAAGATAGCAGATCCCCTTGTTTTCTCTTCTACCTTCTGGAAGATAAAGTTGTCACCAAGAGCGGATAAGAATCTGTTGGATCCATTACTTTTACCTGAGAGATTCCCAACAAATGTCTGGATGGGTAAAATCTCCCATGATCACTATGTTGGGCGTCTCTGAGAGCTTGGCCATCTGATGTAGATAGAGTTCCTCCATATCTTCTGCTTGTCCAGGCGGCCTATAGTAAATGCCTACAATGGGGTCCTTTCTGTTGTTCTCTGCTTGTATTCTTACCCAAACAGTTTCTACAGAACTCCCAGCTCTGTAGCTTGAATCTCTGTGGAGATGAATGTTCTCCTAACATACAACACAACACCTCCTCCCCTTTTATTAGGTCTGTTTCTTATAAATAAGTTGTATCCTTCAAGCCTTGTATCTAATCATGTGTATCATCCCACCAAGTTTCCGTGATGCCGATGACATCATATTTCTTTGTTTCCCATGCTTTGGACATTTGTGTAGAAACATGTTAGTTTGTGATCGGGGTCTCTTGCTCCTCTGCTTTCCTTCTGATTTTTTTTCTTTGTTCTTTCTTTCCACTTCTAATAACAAGGTTCTCAAATGTATTAATTAGCTGGATATTTTTGCCTTTCACTTCCCTTCCCGTATTGTTCTAGTTTAAGGCTCTCCTAATGAGTAAAGCAAGGCGCCCACCAAATATATGCTTACCTGTCTGTAAGCTGCAACCCGTCTCTAGCAAGCAGCTCAGGTAATTCACTCCATGGTCTAGAAACCCAAATCTTTGCTGACAGCACCATCGACGTAGCTAGTTGTTTACCTCTAGAATCCTGTTCCATCTTCTTATTCCATGGCCATCCACTGGGAGGATGGATGAGAAGACCACCTGAGCTCCTAGTTCCTTCACCTACTTCCCGAGGTCCTCAGAGTCTCTGCAGATAGTTACAAGCTTCTTTTTTGCAGTGTCATTTGTCCCTACATGTATTAGTAGGAATGGGTGGTGTTCTGGAGGACTGAAGAGTCTTCTCAGCCTATCAGACACATCTTTGATTTGTGCCCCTGGAAGACAGCGCACCTCTCGTGAGGTTATGTCAGGTCTGCAGACAGCGGCCTCTGTTCCTCTCAATAGGGAATCCCCCACAACGAGCACGCTCCTCCTCTTCACAACAGCTCTTCTTCTCCATTCAAGAGGACTCTGTGTGCATACTACACGGTTCTTTGTGGGTAGAGTCATTTCTTGCTGCACCTCTTTCTCCTCTGCTCTGCTCTTTGTGGGTAGAGTCATTTCTTGCTGTACCTCTTTCTCCTCTGTTCTTTGTGGGTAGAGTCATTTCTCGCTGTACCTCTTTCTCCTCTGCTCTTTGTGGGTAGAGTCATTTCTTGCTGCACCTCTTTCTCTTCTCCTCTGCTCTTTGTGGGTAGAGTCATTTCTTGCTGGACCTCTTTCTCCTCTACTCTTTGTGGGTAGAGTCATTTCTTGCTGGACCTCTTTCTCCTCTGCTCTTTGTGGGCAGAGTCATTTCTTGCTGTGCCTCTTTCTCCTCTCCTCTATTCTTTGTGGGTAGAGTCATTTCTTGCTGTACCTCTTTCTCCTCTGCTCTGTTCTTTGTGGGTAGAGTCATTTCTTGCTGTACCTTTTTCTCCTCTCCTCTTTGTGTGTAGAGTCATTTCTTGCTGGACCTCTTTCTCCTCTATTCTTTGTGGGTAGAGTCATTTCTTGCTGTATCTCTTTCTCCTCTGCTCTGCTCTTTGTGGGTAGAGTCATTTCTTGCTGTACCTTTTTCTCCTCTCCTCTTTGCGGGTAGAGTCATTTCTTGCTGTACCTCTTTCTCCTCTCCTCTTTGTGGGTAGAGTCATTTCTTGCTGTATCTCTTTCTCCTCTGCTCTTTGTGGGTAGAGTCATTTCTTGCTGGACCTCTTTCTCCTCTGTTCTTTGTGGGTAGAGTCATTTCTTGCTGTACCTCTTTCTCCTCTGTTCTTTGTGGGTAGAGTCATTTCTTGCTGTACCTCTTTCTCCTCTCCTCTTTGTGGGTAGAGTCATTTCTTACTGCACCTCTTTCTCCTCTGCTCTGCTCTTTGTGGGTAGAGTCATTTCTTGCTGTACCTCTTTCTCCTCTGTTCTTTGTGGGTAGAGTCATTTCTTGCTGTACCTCTTTCTCCTCTGTTCTTTGTGGGTAGAGTCATTTCTTGCTGGACCTCTTTCTCCTCTACTCTTTGTGGTTAGAGTCATTTCTTGCTGGACCTCTTTCTCCTCTATTCTTTGTGGGTAGAGTTGTGGTGGAAGTCCAGTATTCCTATATTTTGGGCCTTGGCAGTAGACAGTTGTCAATTGAACATTCTGTATACATATTTCTGTCTTGCTACAAATATAATGTCTTGCTACAAGTTATGCAATAGGTACTTCCGCTTATATGAAATATCTGTTTTATAAACTCTGCTGACAAAGATGGAATTTAGCAATTTAGCCCGTAACCAACATGTATAAATATATTTGACTGTCCAGCTGCATGCACTAATACGGAACTAGGAATCAGACATGGACAACCGCAGAAATTTCCCCAGCGACTTTACTGGAAACGTATGCAAATAACATGGGAGGTTTGTGCAATTTATAGTTCATGATGTAACATCCAATCATATCGAAGGAACCCCACGTGGCTCCAAGACAACCCACTCATTTCATCCACCACCTGATGGCCAATCACAGATGACCGGAGGATGGAAGAATTGCAAGATGCTTATCCAATAATTAAACAATACGTTGTATGCATGTAATCTTTGACCTGCCCAGATGGGCGGATATGTTAAACTCTTAAAATAGGCTACACGCCGATCATTAAAGTTAGAATTGAGGAAGCTAGGCATGCTGAACCCCGTGTCAGTGTGAAAAACTTCTTATGCGCATTATCAATTCAGAATTAATATGGAGGGCTGTAAACATTCCAAATTGAGTAAGCCGTAATTCCGCAAAGGAAATCTACGACAGTGGCGACCCAGATGGGACTGTGATCGATAGGTTCCATAGAATTCGGACAGAAGACACGGACATATGCGACCTTGGACTTGGTGGGCCCAAAATATCATCAGAACACGGTGAGATAAATTAATTATCTATACCTGTGTGGCTAAGTTCAGGCTCGCCCATGTGCCGTGCCAGGCCGAATAATTTGGACCCGATCGACAGGTACTTCTTTAAGTCTCGATCACAGGATAAGAACCTGTCATAAGATATAAAGGAATGTTTACATGCCTGTCGTTTTGAGAGTACTGGTTGGTTGGCAAGGTCAGTGAATTGCTTTAAGGGAGAGGAAGTCCCCGCAGGGGCCCCCTGCTCGGGTCAGGTTTGGAGTCTAAAACCTTAGAGTCAGGGGGGCCTGACGGAGTAGTTTGACTAGGTGGTCCTGCTCTGGTCAGGTTTGGAGTCTAAAGCCTTAGAGACAGGAAACGGTCAAACGTCTGGACAGGCAACGCTGCTCCGTTAGAGTCTGGTAATAGACCTAGGAGGGGGGCCTGCCAGACAGTATCCCGAGGGGCAGTTTAGACTAAGCCAGCCGTACTGGTGCTCCGTCTAATTGTCTGTCTACTTGTGTGTGTCCACAAATATTTGTTTATTGTTTAAATGTCCACGAGTAGATCCCTCCGTCTGAGGGTAGATTGATAAACTGTGTAGCGACAGAAATGCTAGAGACTCTAGGGCGGGACATACTGTGTCCGGCGTCTGAGGAGACTTCTATAATCATAAATCTGGCAGCCATGATTGAAATTGAAAGGCAGCAATCAATGTACCAAGGTTAATTCTTACACCCTCCAGGAAAGTGTGAAAGGGGTGGAGAGTCAAGTTATCATTGATTAATCAAGCAATCTTTCTGTGTGTCCTACCTATATAAAGTTAGTGTGCTTGTTTGTTGTGTAGAGCTAATCCTGCTGAGTTGTTGTATAGAAATAGTCTGTTGGTTTGTTGGTCATATAGAACCAGTATCAGTCCTGCTAAACTGTAAGAAGGGAGTGTTAGCAATGAGCAATGCATTGGCTGGGTTATAGCCAAGATAATGCACCGTACACAGCGGCGCGCTGTGGGTTTGGACTTTATAGGTTAGGTTGCATTATTGGATCCCTTCTAGTAAAAGACAGACTACTAAACTATATTGCTTTCGAATTGTTAAACGTTAATAATAGCATAGAAGCATAGGCTTGTGCCCGTAAGTGTGTTTGGAGAAAGGAAAAAAAGAGCTGCTAACTACATTTAAAAAGAGGAAGTGGAACTCTCAATAGAAGCGGAGCAATTCTTGTGCTGTTACATTTGTTAGTTATTTAACTAATATTGGATGTTGAAACTACTAGTATGTCTTGTTATGGAATCTAATCTTTGTCATACGCCCGTCATAAATGTAAAAAGTTGTATGCCACGCACATCCTGAGGGGGCTCTTAAGAATATAGACTGCGTAGCCCCACCATGCCCACAAGAAAATACATCTATGTTTACAGCCACAGCGGCTTGCCAAGCCCCCAATTCAATTGTAACCACCGCTGTGACAGAAGTTACAACATAATATATGTGATTTATGCATTAGACGTTAGAATTTCTCTAAGTGTCAGAAAAGAGGAAGTGAAGGTGGGCTGCAATGGCGTCTGTATTAATATACAAAGACACCAGCTTAGTGAATAGAGAGAATTGCAGTACATTACCAATCAGATGGAGATGTCCGGCATCTAAGACTGCATCTGCCCAGTTGCCGGAAGTCTGGGACAACAACTGTCTACTGTTGTAGAAGTAAAAATTAGCCACGTACTCCCGTTATCTCCCTTATAATCCTGTCGCTGGGCTGTCACATGAGTAAGAGACCTAAAAAGAGGAAGTTACTTGCCCTGTAGTCCCAGCACAAGTAACGTATATTCACAGACAATATAGAATAAATAAACTACAGGGAGAAAGAGAGACGGTAGAGAAGCCAAGGAATAGGAAACAAGGAGGTAACGATAAGGCCAGGTATCCACAGGAGGAACGGGGCAGATTGACCCGTAATTTGTAAAATGTAAATTGTGTGGTGCATAAGACTTTATCTTTATTGAGTTGTGATGTGTACCCAAGGACTGCCAAACATTGAATGAGGGAATAAGGAAGTAAGTGATTAGCCACACTCAGAGGGGTGGAGCTAGATGATGCAAGAACACGTCTCTTATCCAAGGAGGGGGTAAGAATCATAGATAGCCAGAAGGAAAAGTTTTGTTTTTTCTCCTGTCCCAAACTCAGCTTTCCACGGTTCCTGACAAATTATGGGACACCTGCAAGACAGGCATAGGGAAATTGAATGTATCGACCATGATAATATATACGAGACCCAGATACACACCCCTGGGTCAAGCAGTATCCCCCTAGATAAAAAAAAAAAAAGGGTGAAGGGTCAGCCACACATGTTAGGTGCTGTGTGCTGATGCTTTGGAAAAAAACTGCCAACCGGCCACAATTTCACTGTTAAATTCTCTTGCAGAAGGCTGTAAGGCCTGGAGGCCTCCAAAGACTAACCAAGTTCTGCAGGCCATACCTGTACTTACACCCGTTGCCAAATTCCGCACCTTTCTGGGCCTTGTTTCATACTGCCGCCTATATGACAGTATTGACACAAAAGCACGGAGGACAACCACAGCCATGAGGGTGGATCCAGTGACTTGAGGAGCTCCCTCATCTGCTTTTGCGGTGGCAGCAGTACAGGCAATGGTTGACAAATCTTCTAAGATGGTATTGGACTACCCCCTAGTGGTCCACACCCCAAATGACACCCAGAACATGCTCATGCAAGTGCAACCCAAGCACTTATCTCTGGCCTATTAGATCCGACTACAATGTGCTCTTTCCATGCCTCCCCCAATATTGCTCTGAGCTTCCCAATGTTGTAATACCTTGGATCCGGCTACTCTTCTTTTAATCAGGTATTCCTGGGGGAAGGGGAGGCATAGGTGATTTGAGTATGGCGGATCAGCTATTTTTTTAAATAGCATTATTGTAGTGATGTACACACTGTTAATGATGCATATTTTGAGTTTTCTTTTGTAGATGGTATCAGGGTGAGGATTGATGATTCCGAACCAGATATGCAGAGGTGACACAACAAGATGTCCTAAACGCAGAAGCTCTGCCTCCGCATGTCTCAGGGCAAGAAGCGGAACCGGAGGCCCTCACTGAGGCGTGTGGAGTGGTAGAAGGTAAGTCGGCAACTTTTTACACTGACTCCTGGAATGCATTTGGCATAGCTCATGATTATGGCCCAATATGGAAGGCCAGACAGCTTGTTATCTCAGTAGGACAGCCAATTAAGAATGGTGCAGCGGTGCAGAGTCTCATGGAAACCCTATTACCACTACCTGGCAATGGAGAATCCACACCGATTTCTACAACGGAGAAGCGAGAGATGACACCCTCGCCGACAACACAGCAAAAGCAGCGGCCCTCAAGCCGTGGAAGAAAGAAGAATAGATACTGACAGCATGAGTCAGTGATAAGACTTTGGACTTTGATAAAACCTTTGGACTTTGATAAAACCTTTGGACTTTGATAAGACTTTGGACTTTGATAAGACTTTGGACTTTGATATGTCAAGGACTTTACAGTTACAAGTCAACGAGGAAAGAAAGCAGATGGGCTAAAATACGGGAGCGACAGCACAGGACGGCGTATGGCGAACAGTCAACAGAACTTGCCTACAGAGGTCCCTGTTCCCCCATGATGGCCCAACTGGTACCCAGAATCAAAAGCAGCGATGACGGCGACACTGAACAAGAATGGGTGACACCTGGGTTCTCTGTAGCTGCTGCATCATTTGTCCAGTTAGCATGATCTTTGCCATGTGCGAGTCCGGACAGAAGTAAGGTGGCCATATAACACTTGCCTTGACCACTCTACCCATTTCAGAGATTGCCAATTTGACCACATTCAGCTCACACCTGTTGGGGAGTATGAACATGTGCTTGTTGTTGCTCGAGTCTTTCTCAGGTTGGAGGCCCACCCGGATACTAAGGTAAATGAGCAGATAACCACACAGAAATTCACGAATGAGGTAATCTGCAGATATGGGGTACCAGAAGTAATTGAGTCGAACAAAGGTACACACTTCACAGGTGAAATAATGCAACACATCATGTCTGTTTTGGGTATATTCCAGGCTTTTCACACACCCTACCATCCACGGAGTAGGGGGAAAGTAGATACGAAAGGCAATAGAGAAAATGGGTAAATTTTGAATTGAGTGTCTTTCATTAGTTTTTCTTTTTCTTAGGAGGATACATGCCACAGAAGCTGAATTTGGGGAATGATTTTCTTGTTAATTTTGTCATAGGCCTCTCCAAGGAATTGTTAGTAATGCATTCTGCAGTCTCTGCTTTTCCCCAGGTCCTACAGATGAGTGTCACAATCTAAAACCAGGTGACAGGGTCTATGTGGAAAAGTTTAAGAGAGAAACCCTGTTTGAATGTCCCTACCAGATGTTGCTCACCACCCCAACTGCAGTCAAGCTCAAAGGAAAGCCCACTTGGACCCACATGTTGGCGTTGGAAAAAACTAATGATCCTGCATATCCTTTACATGCTATAATGTGGTACACTGAGGGTGAGAATCTAACACTGCATCGTGGTAAGAGAGACGTTGACGCTCCAGGTGGTAACTTTGATCCACATGTACACATAGCTGCAATAGGAGTGCCAAGGGGGGAGCGAGATTAATTTAATTCTAGAGATCAGGTTAAAGCAGGTTTTGATTCCTCATTTGCTTTTGTCACTGTTAATAATAATGTAGATTGGATGAATTATATCTCTTACAATCAGCAGAGGTTTGTAAACTACACCAGAGATGCTTTGCAAGGGTTAGCTAACCAGTTAGGGCCCACTGCATCCATGGCGTTCCAAAATAGAGTGGCCGTGGATATGATTTTCGCAGAAAGAGGTGGGGTATGTAATTTCCTGTACGTGTATTCTCCCTTTAATGTGACCAATGTTTCCCTTGTTTGAAAAAGATGAAGAGCCAGTTCCGATAATGCCAACCAGGTACGTTACCAGAAGAATGGAGAAATGTACCAGTACTGCGCCGCCTCGGTCTCATAAGATGGACTGTCAGTGGACTTCCCATTTGCCTAAGGAAAGTGCAGAAGACCTTAGGTTCCGGCGAGGGCACACCCTGTGGGGTGTTAACTCGTACAGATAGAGGGTATGGATGCCCGGAAATAAGCCCAGGGAATCCATGGCCTCCTTCTGAGGTGAGGTAGGGATCCCTCCCCTTTTAGGAGTAGGGACTTACGGGCAGTGGGAAAACCCTGACGCGAGGGTGAGGCGAACTGGACGTGTTCACCATTAGGACTATCTCCAGGAGGGACATTGGTGTGGGTGAAGATTAAGGAGTCCCACGCCGTGCGTACCTGTGCACGCTATTAGTATTGTAACATTATGCTAGAGCGAGAAGAGAGGCTCCTGGTGATAGTTTTGATCTACACGTATACATTGACATCATAGGATAGCCAAGGGGGGTACCTGACAGGTTTTAAAAAATTAGAGACCAAGTTAAAACTAGATTCGAGTCCATTTTTCCGATCATTAGGGTAAATAAATGTTGACTGGATTAATTATGTGTATTATAATTAACAGCAGTTTATAAATTATACTAGAGACGCCTTATAGGGACTAGTCGACCAATAGAACCTACCTCGACTACGACTTTTCAAAATAGAATGGCACTAGGTACGATTTTAGCCAAAAAAGGGAGTGCCTGTAAGACAATAGGGGAGACTTGTACCTACATTCCAGACAAAACGTGACCCACAGGTAAAAACGCAGTTGCCATTAAGAAGCTGACCGCACTAACTAAAAAGAGCTAACCTTAGTCTGTTTTCCTCAGTTAGGTACCTAACAGGAGAAGGGAAAAATATAGAAAGATAAGTTTTGGAACATTGTGTATTTAGAACACTGTGATAGGTTTTCGCTAAGATTTTGCTTTATTTTATCTGCAGTGCACTCTGCTTATGTCCACGCAACATGCCGGTGTTACAACGCCCCTGGTCCTGTTACCTTGCCGCCTCTGGAAAAGGGAAGTGGGAATAATCAGCTTGTAGCTCTTTCCTTCCAGACTAATATATATGATCATGCACTTACTAATGAGACAGGGGTTCAGTCATGTTGATCAGTAATTAGATAGTCCTGATTTTGCACTCTTGTTGATGAATCGAGGTAACGTCAAGAAGGCGGGGTTCTATACAAGTTATGCAGTGTTTACCTGAGATAGTAAAAGTCGCACCTCTCCTAACCTAATTATGGTTGTCACCTTTATAGTCATTCTAATTTCTGTTTGTCGTTGCATACAGTGTATTCCGACCCTGATGACTGCCTGGTCCACCTGTCTCACTACGACGTCCAATAAAAAGCCCACTGTCAGCGCAACCGTCGTCATCATGGATCCAGAATGTGATGATGTCGAACCATCCTATACCCCCCTGGCAGTAGTAGGCCTAGTCGTCTACAACACAATACGAGTCTAGGGTCAGCGGTGGGGGATTGGGGTGAAACGGAGCAGGGCGAGTTTAGTGAAACAGATAGTTTCAAGGGGGGTCTGTGGTGGAAGTCCAGTATTCCTATATTTTGGGCCTTGGCAGTAGACAGTTGTCAATTGAACATTCTGTATACATATTTCTGTCTTGCTACAAATATAATGTCTTGCTACAAGTTATGCAATAGGTACTTCCGCTTATATGAAATATCTGTTTTATAAACTCTGCTGACAAAGATGGAATTTAGCAATTTAGCCCGTAACCAACATGTATAAATATATTTGACTGTCCAGCTGCATGCACTAATACGGAACTAGGAATCAGACATGGACAACCGCAGAAATTTCCCCAGCGACTTTACTGGAAACGTATGCAAATAACATGGGAGGTTTGTGCAATTTATAGTTCATGATGTAACATCCAATCATATCGAAGGAACCCCACGTGGCTCCAAGACAACCCACTCATTTCATCCACCACCTGATGGCCAATCACAGATGACCGGAGGATGGAAGAATTGCAAGATGCTTATCCAATAATTAAACAATACGTTGTATGCATGTAATCTTTGACCTGCCCAGATGGGCGGATTTGTTAAACTCTTAAAATAGGCTACACGCCGATCATTAAAGTTAGAATTGAGGAAGCTAGGCATGCTGAACCCCGTGTCAGTGTGAAAAACTTCTTATGCGCATTATCAATTCAGAATTAATATGGAGGGCTGTAAACATTCCAAATTGAGTAAGCCGTAATTCCGCAAAGGAAATCTACGACCTTGCTGTACCTCTTTCTCCTCTGCTCTGCTCTTTGTGGGTAGAGTCATTTCTTGCTGTACCTCTTTCTCCTCTGCTTTTTGTGGGTAGAGTCATTTCTTGCTGGACCTCTTTCTCCTCTCCTCTTTGCGGGTAGAGTCATTTCCTGCTGTACCTCTTTCTCCTCTGTTCTTTGTGGGTAGAGTCATTTCTTGCTGTACCTCTTTCTCCTCTCCTCTTTGTGGGTAGAGTCATTTCTTGCTGTACCTCTTTCTCCTCTGCTCTTTGTGGGTAGAGTCATTTCTCGCTGTACCTCTTTCTCCTCTGCTCTTTGTGGGTAGAGTCATTTCTTGCTGTATCTCTTTCTCCTCTGCTCTTTGTGGGTAGAGTCATTTCTTGCTGTACCTCTTTCTCCTCTGCTCTTTGTGGGTAGAGTCATTTCTTACTGCACCTCTTTCTCCTCTCCTCTCCTCTTTGTGGGTAGAGTCATTTCTTGCTGTACCTCTTTCTCCTCTGCTCTGCTCTTTGTGGGTAGAGTCATTTCTTGCTGTACCTCTTTCTCCTCTGCTCTGCTCTGCTCTTTGTGGGTAGAGTCATTTCTTGCTGCACCTTTTTCTCCTCTCCTCTTTGCGGGTAGAGTCATTTCTTGCTGTACCTCTTTCTCCTCTCCTCTTTGTGGGTAGAGTCATTTCTTGCTGTATCTCTTTCTCCTCTGCTCTTTGTGGGTAGAGTCATTTCTTGCTGGACCTCTTTCTCCTCTGTTCTTTGTGGGTAGAGTCATTTCTTGCTGTACCTCTTTCTCCTCTGTTCTTTGTGGGTAGAGTCATTTCTTGCTGTACCTCTTTCTCCTCTCCTCTTTGTGGGTAGAGTCATTTCTTACTGCACCTCTTTCTCCTCTGCTCTGCTCTTTGTGGGTAGAGTCATTTCTTGCTGTACCTCTTTCTCCTCTGCTCTTTGTGGGTAGAGTCATTTCTTGCTGTACCTCTTTCTCCTCTACTCTTTGTGGTTAGAGTCATTTCTTGCTGTACCTCTTTCTCCTCTCCTCTATTCTTTGTGGGTAGAGTCATTTCTTGCTGTACCTCTTTCTCCTCTGCTTTTTGTGGGTAGAGTCATTTCTTGCTGCACCTTTTTCTCCTCTCCTCTTTGCGGGTAGAGTCATTTCCTGCTGTACCTCTTTCTCCTCTGTTCTTTGTGGGTAGAGTCATTTCTTGCTGTACCTCTTTCTCCTCTGCTCTTTGTGGGTAGAGTCATTTCTTGCTGCACCTCTTTCTCCTCTGCTTTTTGTGGGTAGAGTCATTTCTTGCTGCACCTTTTTCTCCTCTCCTCTTTGCGGGTAGAGTCATTTCCTGCTGTACCTCTTTCTCCTCTGTTCTTTGTGGGTAGAGTCATTTCTTGCTGTACCTCTTTCTCCTCTGCTCTTTGTGGGTAGAGTCATTTCTTGCTGTATCTCTTTCTCCTCTGCTCTTTGTGGGTAGAGTCATTTCTTGCTGTACCTCTTTCTCCTCTGCTCTTTGTGGGTAGAGTCATTTCTTACTGCACCTCTTTCTCCTCTCCTCTCCTCTTTGTGGGTAGAGTCATTTCTTGCTGTACCTCTTTCTCCTCTGCTCTGCTCTTTGTGGGTAGAGTCATTTCTTGCTGTACCTCTTTCTCCTCTGCTCTGCTCTGCTCTTTGTGGGTAGAGTCATTTCTTGCTGCACCTTTTTCTCCTCTCCTCTTTGCGGGTAGAGTCATTTCTTGCTGTACCTCTTTCTCCTCTCCTCTTTGTGGGTAGAGTCATTTCTTGCTGTATCTCTTTCTCCTCTGCTCTTTGTGGGTAGAGTCATTTCTTGCTGGACCTCTTTCTCCTCTGTTCTTTGTGGGTAGAGTCATTTCTTGCTGTACCTCTTTCTCCTCTGTTCTTTGTGGGTAGAGTCATTTCTTGCTGTACCTCTTTCTCCTCTCCTCTTTGTGGGTAGAGTCATTTCTTACTGCACCTCTTTCTCCTCTGCTCTGCTCTTTGTGGGTAGAGTCATTTCTTGCTGTACCTCTTTCTCCTCTGCTCTTTGTGGGTAGAGTCATTTCTTGCTGTACCTCTTTCTCCTCTACTCTTTGTGGTTAGAGTCATTTCTTGCTGGACCTCTTTCATCTCTGCTCTTTGTGGGTAGAGTCATTTCTTGCTGTACCTCTTTCTCCTCTGCTTTTTGTGGGTAGAGTCATTTCTTGCTGCACCTTTTTCTCCTCTCCTCTTTGCGGGTAGAGTCATTTCCTGCTGTACCTCTTTCTCCTCTGTTCTTTGTGGGTAGAGTCATTTCTTGCTGTACCTCTTTCTCCTCTCCTCTTTGTGGGTAGAGTCATTTCTTGCTGTACCTCTTTCTCCTCTGCTCTTTGTGGGTAGAGTCATTTCTTGCTGTATCTCTTTCTCCTCTGCTCTTTGTGGGTAGAGTCATTTCTTGCTGTACCTCTTTCTCCTCTGCTCTTTGTGGGTAGAGTCATTTCTTACTGCACCTCTTTCTCCTCTGCTCTGCTCTTTGTGGGTAGAGTCATTTCTTGCTGCACCTCTTTCTCCTCTCCTCTGTTCTTTGTGGGTAGAGTCATTTCTTGCTGGACCTCTTTCTCCTCTGTTCTTTGAGGGTAGAGTCATATCTTGCTGTAACTCTTTCTCCTCTGTTCTTTGTGGGTAGAGTCATTTCTTGCTGCACCTCTTTCTCCTCTCCTCTGTTCTTTGTGGGTAGAGTCATTTCTTGCTGGACCTCTTCCTCCTCTGCTCTTTGTGGGTAGAGTCATTTCTTGCTGGACCTCTTCCTCCTCTGCTCTTTGTGGGTAGAGTCATTTCTTGCTGGACCTCTTTCTCCTCTGCTCTGCTCTTTGTGGGTAGAGTCATTTCTTGCTGGACCTCTTCCTCCTCTGCTCTTTGTGGGTAGAGTAATTTCTTGCTGGACCTCTTCCTCCTCTGCTCTTTGTGGGTAGAGTCATTTCTTGCTTTACCTCTTTCTCCTTTGCTCTGTTCTTTGTGGGTAGAGTCATTTCTTGCTGTACCTCTTTCTCCTTTGCTCTGTTCTTTGTGGGTAGAGTCATTTCTTGCTGGACCTCTTTCTCCTTTGCTCTGTTCTTTGTGGGTAGAGTCATTTCTTGCTGGACCTCTTCCTCCTCTGGTCTTTCTGGGTAGAGTCATTTCTTGCTGTACCTCTTTCTCCTTTGCTCTGATCTTTGTGGGTAGAGTCATTTCTTGCTGTTCCTTTTTCTCTTTTGTTCTTTGTGGGTAGAGTCATTCCTTGCTGCACCTCTTTCTCCTCTGCTCTGCTCTTTGTGGGTAGAGTCATTTCTTGCTGCACCTCTTTCTCCTCTCCTCTTTGTGGGTAGAGTCATTTCTTGCTGCACCTCTTTCTCCTCTCCTCTTTGTGGGTAGAGTCATTTCTTGCTGCACCTCTTTCTCCTCTCCTCTGTTCTTTGCAGGTAGAGTCATTTCTTGCTGCACCTCTTTCTCCTCTGTTCTTTGTGGGTAGAGTCATTTCTTGCTATACCTCTTTCTCCTCTGTTCTTTGTGGGTAGAGTCATTTCTTGCTATACCTCTTTCTCCTCTTTTCTTTGTGGGTAGAGTCATTTCTTGCTGCACCTCTTTCTCCTCTGTTCTTTGTGGGTAGAGTCATTTCTTGCTGTAACTCTTTCTCCTCTGTTCTTTGTGGGTAGAGTCATTTCTTGCTGTACCTCTTTCTCCTCTGCTCTGATCTTTGTGGGTAGAGTCATTTCTTGCTGCACCTCTTTCTCCTCTGCTCTTTGTGGGTAGAGTCATTTCTTGCTCTACCTCTTTCTCCTCTGATCTTTGTGGGTAGAGTCATTTCTTGCTGCACCTCTTTCTCCTCTGCTCTGCTCTTTGTGGGTATAGTCATTTCTTGCTGGACCTCTTCCTCCTCTGCTCTTTGTGGGTAGATTCATTTCTTGCTGTACCTCTTTCTCCTCTGTTCTTTGTGGGTAGACTCATTTCTTGCTGTACCTCTTTCTCCTCTGTTCTTTGTGGGTAGAGTCATTTCTTGCTGTACCTCTTTCTCCTCTGTTCTTTGTGGGTAGAGTCATTTCTTGCTGTACCTCTTTCTCCTCTGTTCTTTGTGGGTAGAGTCATTTCTTGCTGTACCTCTTTCTCCTCTGCTCTTTGTGGGTAGAGTCATTTCTTGCTATACCTCTTTCTCCTCTGCTCTTTGTGGGTGGAGTCATTTCTTGCTGTACCTCTTTCTCCTCTGCTCTGCTCTTTGTGGGTAGAGTCATTTCTTGCTGTACCTCTTCCTCCTCTACTCTTTGTGGGTAGAGTCATTTCTTGCTGTACCTCTTTCTCCTCTCCTCTGTTCTTTGTGGGTAGATTCATTTCTTGCTGTACCTCTTTCTCCTCTGCTCTTTGTGGGTAGAGTCATTTCTTGCTGCACCTCTTTCTCCTCTGCTCTGCTCTTTGTGGGTAGAGTCATTTCTTGCTGGACCTCTTCCTCCTCTGCTCTTTGTGGGTAGAGTCATTTCTTGCTGTACCTCTTTCTCCTCTGTTCTTTGTGGGTAGAGTCATTTCTTGCTGTACCTCTTTCTCCTCTCCTCTGCTCTTTGTGGGTAGAGTCATTTCTTGCTGCACCTCTTTCTCCTCTCCTCTGTTCTTTGTGGGTAGAGTCATTTCTTGCTGGACCTCTTTCTCCTCTGCTCTTTGTGGGTAGAGTCATTTCTTGCTGTACCTCTTTCTCCTCCGCTCTTTGTGGGTAGAGTCATTTCTCGCTGTACCTCTTTCTCCTCTGTTCTTTGTGGGTAGATTCATTTCTTGTTGTACCTCTTTCTCCTCTGTTCTTTGTGGGTAGAGTCATTTCTTGCTGTACCTCTTTCTCCTCTGCTCTGCTCTTTGTGGATAGAGTCATTTCATGCTGTACCTCTTTCTCCTCTGCTCTTTGTGGGTAGAGTCATTTCTTGCTGGACCTCTTTCTCCTCTGCTCTTTGTGGGTAGAGTCATTTCTTGCTGCACCTCTTCCTCCTCTCCTCTGTTCTTTGTGGGTAGAGTCATTTCTTGCTGTACCTCTTTCTCCTCTGCTCTTTGTGGGTAGAGTCATTTCTTGCTGGACCTCTTCCTCCTCTCCTCTGTTCTTTGTGGGTAGATTCATTTCTTGCTGTACCTCTTTCTCCTCTGCTCTTTGTGGGTAGAGTCATTTCTTGCTGCACCTCTTTCTCCTCTGCTCTGCTCTTTGTGGGTAGAGTCATTTCTTGCTGGACCTCTTCCTCCTCTGCTCTTTGTGGGTAGAGTCATTTCTTGCTGTACCTCTTTCTCCTCTGCTCTTTGTGGGTAGAGTCATTTCTTGCTGTACCTCCTTCTCCTCTGTTCTTTGTGGGTAGAGTCATTTCTTGCTGTACCTCTTTCTCCTCTCCTCTGCTCTTTGTGGGTAGAGTCATTTCTTGCTGCACCTCTTTCTCCTCCCCTCTGTTCTTTGTGGGTAGAGTCATTTCTTGCTGGACCTCTTTCTCCTCTGCTCTTTGTGGGTAGAGTCATTTCTTGCTGTACCTCTTTCTCCTCCGCTCTTTGTGGGTAGAGTCATTTCTCGCTGTACCTCTTTCTCCTCTGTTCTTTGTGGGTAGATTCATTTCTTGTTGTACCTCTTTCTCCTCTGTTCTTTGTGGGTAGAGTCATTTCTTGCTGTACCTCTTTCTCCTCTGCTCTGCTCTTTGTGGATAGAGTCATTTCATGCTGTACCTCTTTCTCCTCTGCTCTTTGTGGGTAGAGTCATTTCTTGCTGGACCTCTTTCTCCTCTGCTCTTTGTGGGTAGAGTCATTTCTTGCTGTACCTCTTCCTCCTCTCCTCTTCGTGGGTAGAGTCATTTCTTGCTGGACCTTTTTCTCCTCTCCTCTGTTCTTTGTGGGTAGAGTCATTTCTTGCTGGACTTCTTTCTCCTCTGCTCTTTGTGGGTAGAGTCATTTCTTGCTACACCTCTTTCTCCTCTGCTCTGCTCTTTGTGGGTAGAGTCATTTCTTGCTGTACCTCTTTCTCCTCTGCTCTTTGTGGGTAGAGTCATTTCTCGCTGTACCTCTTCCTCCTCTGCTCTTTGCGGGTAGAGTCATTTCTTGCTGTACCTCTTCCTCCTCTCCTCTTCGTGGGTAGAGTCATTTCTTGCTGGACCTCTTTCTCCTCTCCTCTGTTCTTTGTGGGTAGATTCATTTCTTGCTGCACCTCTTTCTCCTCTGCTCTGCTCTTTGTTGGTAGAGTCATTTCTTGCTGTACCTCTTTCTCCTCTGCTCTTTGTGGGTAGAGTCATTTCTTGCTGTACCTCTTTCTCCTCTGTTCTTTGTGGGTAGAGTCATTTCTCGCTGTACCTCTTTCTCCTCTGCTCTTTGTGGGTAGAGTCATTTCTTGCTGCACCTCTTTCTCTTCTCCTCTGCTCTTTGTGGGTAGAGTCATTTCTTGCTGGACCTCTTTCTCCTCTGCTCTGTTCTTTGCGGGTAGAGTCATTTCTTGCTGTACTTCTTTCTCCTCTGCTCTTTGTGGGTAGAGTCATTTCTTGCTGTACCTCTTTCTCCTCTGTTCTTTGTGGGTAGAGTCATTTCTCGCTGTACCTCTTTCTCCTCTGCTCTTTGTGGGTAGAGTCATTTCTTGCTGCACCTCTTTCTCTTCTCCTCTGCTCTTTGTGGGTAGAGTCATTTCTTGCTGGACCTCTTTCTCCTCTACTCTTTGTGGGTAGAGTCATTTCTTGCTGGACCTCTTTCTCCTCTGCTCTTTGTGGGCAGAGTCATTTCTTGCTGTACCTCTTTCTCCTCTCCTCTATTCTTTGTGGGTAGAGTCATTTCTTGCTGTACCTCTTTCTCCTCTGCTCTGTTCTTTGTGGGTAGAGTCATTTCTTGCTGTACCTCTTTCTCCTCTGCTCTGCTCTGCTCTTTGTGGGTAGAGTCATTTCTTGCTGCACCTTTTTCTCCTCTCCTCTTTGCGGGTAGAGTCATTTCCTGCTGTACCTCTTTCTCCTCTGTTCTTTGTGGGTAGAGTCATTTCTTGCTGTACCTCTTTCTCCTCTCCTCTTTGTGGTTAGAGTCATTTCTTGCTGTATCTCTTTCTCCTCTGCTCTTTGTGGGTAGAGTCATTTCTTGCTGGACCTCTTTCTCCTCTGTTCTTTGTGGGTAGAGTCATTTCTTGCTGTACCGCTTTCTCCTCTGTTCTTTGTGGGTAGAGTCATTTCTTGCTGTACCTCTTTCTCCTCTCCTCTTTGTGGGTAGAGTCATTTCTTACTGCACCTCTTTCTCCTCTGCTCTGCTCTTTGTGGGTAGAGTCATTTCTTACTGCACCTCTTTCTCCTCTCCTCTGTTCTTTTTGGGTAGAGTCATTTCTTGCTGTACCTCTTTCTCCTCTGTTCTTTGTGGGTAGAGTCATTTCTTGCTGCACCTCTTTCTCCTCTGCTCTTTGTGGGTAGAGTCATTTCTTGCTGTACCTCTTTCTCCTCTACTCTTTGTGGGTAGAGTCATTTCTTGCTGGACCTCTTTCTCCTCTATTCTTTGTGGGTAGAGTCATTTCTTGCTGTACCTCTTTCTCCTCTGTTCTGCTCTTTGTGGGTAGAGTCATTTCTTGCTGTACCTCTTTCTCCTCTGCTCTTTGTGGGTAGAGTCATTTCTTGCTGCACCTTTTTCTCCTCTCCTCTTTGCGGGTAGAGTCATTTCCTGCTGTACCTCTTTCTCCTCTGTTCTTTGTGGGTAGAGTCATTTCTTGCTGTACCTCTTTCTCCTCTCCTCTTTGTGGGTAGAGTCATTTCTTGCTGTACCTCTTTCTCCTCTGCTCTTTGTGGGTAGAGTCATTTCTTGCTGTATCTCTTTCTCCTCTGCTCTTTGTGGGTAGAGTCATTTCTTGCTGTACCTCTTTCTCCTCTCCTCTGCTCTTTGTGGGTAGAGTCATTTCTTGCTGCACCTCTTTCTCCTCTCCTCTGTTCTTTGTGGGTAGAGTCATTTCTTGCTGGACCTCTTTCTCCTCTGCTCTTTGTGGGTAGAGTCATTTCTTGCTGTACCTCTTTCTCCTCCGCTCTTTGTGGGTAGAGTCATTTCTCGCTGTACCTCTTTCTCCTCTGTTCTTTGTGGGTAGATTCATTTCTTGCTGTACCTCTTTCTCCTCTGCTCTGCTCTTTGTGGATAGATTCATTTCATGCTGTACCTCTTTCTCCTCTGCTCTTTGTGGGTAGAGTCATTTCTTGCTGGACCTCTTTCTCCTCTGCTCTTTGTGGGTAGAGTCATTTCTTGCTGCACCTCTTCCTCCTCTCCTCTGTTCTTTGTGGGTAGAGTCATTTCTTGCTGTACCTCTTTCTCCTCTGCTCTTTGTGGGTAGAGTCATTTCTTGCTGTACCTCTTTCTCCTCTGCTCTTTGTGGGTAGAGTCATTTCTTGCTGGACCTCTTCCTCCTCTCCTCTTTGTGGGTAGAGTCATTTCTTGCTGTACCTCTTTCTCCTCTCCTCTGTTCTTTGTGGGTAGATTCATTTCTTGCTGTACCTCTTTCTCCTCTGCTCTTTGTGGGTAGAGTCATTTCTTGCTGCACCTCTTTCTCCTCTGCTCTGCTCTTTGTGGGTAGAGTCATTTCTTGCTGGACCTCTTCCTCCTCTGCTCTTTGTGGGTAGAGTCATTTCTTGCTGTACCTCTTTCTCCTCTGCTCTTTGTGGGTAGAGTCATTTCTTGCTGTACCTCCTTCTCCTCTGTTCTTTGTGGGTAGAGTCATTTCTTGCTGTACCTCTTTCTCCTCTCCTCTGCTCTTTGTGGGTAGAGTCATTTCTTGCTGCACCTCTTTCTCCTCCCCTCTGTTCTTTGTGGGTAGAGTCATTTCTTGCTGGACCTCTTTCTCCTCTGCTCTTTGTGGGTAGAGTCATTTCTTGCTGTACCTCTTTCTCCTCCGCTCTTTGTGGGTAGAGTCATTTCTCGCTGTACCTCTTTCTCCTCTGTTCTTTGTGGGTAGATTCATTTCTTGTTGTACCTCTTTCTCCTCTGTTCTTTGTGGGTAGAGTCATTTCTTGCTGTACCTCTTTCTCCTTTGCTCTGCTCTTTGTGGATAGAGTCATTTCATGCTGTACCTCTTTCTCCTCTGCTCTTTGTGGGTAGAGTCATTTCTTGCTGGACCTCTTTCTCCTCTGCTCTTTGTGGGTAGAGTCATTTCTTGCTGTACCTCTTCCTCCTCTCCTCTTCGTGGGTAGAGTCATTTCTTGCTGGACCTTTTTCTCCTCTCCTCTTTGTGGGTAGAGTCATTTCTTGCTGGACCTCTTTCTCCTCTCCTCTGTTCTTTGTGGGTAGAGTCATTTCTTGCTGGACCTTTTTCTCCTCTCCTCTGTTCTTTGTGGGTAGAGTCATTTCTTGCTGGACTTCTTTCTCCTCTGCTCTTTGTGGGTAGAGTCATTTCTTGCTACACCTCTTTCTCCTCTGCTCTGCTCTTTGTGGGTAGAGTCATTTCTTGCTGTACCTCTTTCTCCTCTGCTCTTTGTGGGTAGAGTCATTTCTCGCTGTACCTCTTCCTCCTCTGCTCTTTGCGGGTAGAGTCATTTCTTGCTGTACCTCTTCCTCCTCTCCTCTTCGTGGGTAGAGTCATTTCTTGCTGGACCTTTTTCTCCTCTCCTCTTTGTGGGTAGAGTCATTTCTTGCTGGACCTCTTTCTCCTCTCCTCTGTTCTTTGTGGGTAGATTCATTTCTTGCTGCACCTCTTTCTCCTCTGCTCTGCTCTTTGTTGGTAGAGTCATTTCTTGCTGTACCTCTTTCTCCTCTGCTCTTTGTGGGTAGAGTCATTTCTCGCTGTACCTCTTTCTCCTCTGCTCTTTGTGGGTAGAGTCATTTCTTGCTGCACCTCTTTCTCTTCTCCTCTGCTCTTTGTGGGTAGAGTCATTTCTTGCTGGACCTCTTTCTCCTCTGCTCTGTTCTTTGCGGGTAGAGTCATTTCTTGCTGTACTTCTTTCTCCTCTGCTCTTTGTGGGTAGAGTCATTTCTTGCTGTACCTCTTTCTCCTCTGTTCTTTGTGGGTAGAGTCATTTCTCGCTGTACCTCTTTCTCCTCTGCTCTTTGTGGGTAGAGTCATTTCTTGCTGCAACTCTTTCTCTTCTCCTCTGCTCTTTGTGGGTAGAGTCATTTCTTGCTGGACCTCTTTCTCCTCTACTCTTTGTGGGTAGAGTCATTTCTTGCTGGACCTCTTTCTCCTCTGCTCTTTGTGGGCAGAGTCATTTCTTGCTGTACCTCTTTCTCCTCTCCTCTATTCTTTGTGGGTAGAGTCATTTCTTGCTGTACCTCTTTCTCCTCTGCTCTGTTCTTTGTGGGTAGAGTCATTTCTTGCTGTACCTCTTTCTCTTCTGCTCTTTGTGGGTAGAGTCATTTCTTGCTGGACCTCTTTCTCCTCTACTCTTTGTGGGTAGAGTCATTTCCTGCTGTACCCCTTTCTCCTCTCCTCTATTCTTTGTGGGTAGAGTCATTTCTTGCTGTACCTCTTTCCCCTCTGCTCTGCTCTTTGTGGGTAGAGTCATTTCTTGCTGTACCTCTTTCTCCTCTGCTCTGCTCTGCTCTTTGTGGGTAGAGTCATTTCTTGCTGCACCTTTTTCTCCTCTCCTCTTTGCGGGTAGAGTCATTTCCTGCTGTACCTCTTTCTCCTCTGTTCTTTGTGGGTAGAGTCATTTCTTGCTGTACCTCTTTCTCCTCTCCTCTTTGTGGGTAGAGTCATTTCTTGCTGTATCTCTTTCTCCTCTGCTCTTTGTGGGTAGAGTCATTTCTTGCTGGACCTCTTTCTCCTCTGTTCTTTGTGGGTAGAGTCATTTCTTGCTGTACCTCTTTCTCCTCTGTTCTTTGTGGGTAGAGTCATTTCTTGCTGTACCTCTTTCTCCTCTCCTCTTTGTGGGTAGAGTCATTTCTTACTGCACCTCTTTCTCCTCTGCTCTGCTCTATGTGGGTAGAGTCATTTCTTGCTGTACCTCTTTCTCCTCTCCTCTTTGTGGGTAGAGTCATTTCTTGCTGTACCTCTTTCTCCTCTGCTCTTTGTGGGTAGAGTCATTTCTTACTGCACCTCTTTCTCATCTCCTCTGTTCTTTTTGGGTAGAGTCATTTCTTGCTGTACCTCTTTCTCCTCTGTTCTTTGTGGGTAGAGTCATTTCTCGCTGCACCTCTTTCTCCTCTGCTCTTTGTGGGTAGAGTCATTTCTTGCTGTACCTCTTTCTCCTCTACTCTTTGTGGGTAGAGTCATTTCTTGCTGGACCTCTTTCTCCTCTATTCTTTGTGGGTAGAGTCATTTCTTGCTGTACCTCTTTCTCCTCTGTTCTGCTCTTTGTGGGTAGAGTCATTTCTTGCTGTACCTCTTTCTCCTCTGCTCTTTGTGGGTAGAGTCATTTCTTGCTGCACCTTTTTCTCCTCTCCTCTTTGCGGGTAGAGTCATTTCCTGCTGTACCTCTTTCTCCTCTGTTCTTTGTGGGTAGAGTCATTTCTTGCTGTACCTCTTTCTCCTCTCCTCTTTGTGGGTAGAGTCATTTCTTGCTGTACCTCTTTCTCCTCTGCTCTTTGTGGGTAGAGTCATTTCTTGCTGTATCTCTTTCTCCTCTGCTCTTTGTGGGTAGAGTCATTTCTTGCTGTACCTCTTTCTCCTCTGCTCTTTGTGGGTAGAGTCATTTCTTGCTGTACCTCTTTCTCCTCTGCTCTGCTCTTTGTGGGTAGAGTCATTTCTTGCTGGACCTCTTCCTCCTCTGCTCTTTGTGGGTAGAGTCATTTCTTGCTGGACCTCTTCCTCCTCTGCTCTTTGTGGGTAGAGTCATTTCTTGCTGGACCTCTTCCTCCTCTGCTCTTTGTGGGTAGAGTCATTTCTTGCTTTACCTCTTTCTCCTTTGCTCTGTTCTTTGTGGGTAGAGTCATTTCTTGTTGGACCTCTTCCTCCTCTGCTCTTTCTGGGTAGAGTCATTTCTTGCTGTACCTCTTTCTCCTTTGCTCTGTTCTTTGTGGGTAGAGTCATTTCTTGCTGTTCCTTTTTCTCTTTTGTTCTTTGTGGGTAGAGTCATTCCTTGCTGCACCTCTTTCTCCTCTGCTCTGCTCTTTGTGGGTAGAGTCATTTCTTGCTGCACCTCTTTCTCCTCTCCTCTTTGTGGGTAGAGTCATTTCTTGCTGCACCTCTTTCTCCTCTCCTCTTTGTGGGTAGAGTCATTTCTTGCTGCACCTCTTTCTCCTCTCCTCTGCTCTTTGTGGGTAGAGTCATTTCTTGCTATACCTCTTTCTCCTCTGTTCTTTGTGGGTAGAGTCATTTCTTGCTATACCTCTTTCTCCTCTTTTCTTTGTGGGTAGAGTCATTTCTTGCTATACCTCTTTCTCCTCTGTTCTTTGTGGGTAGAGCCATTTCTTGCTGCACCTCTTCCTCCTCTGCTGTTCTTTGTGGGTAGAGTCATTTCTTGCTGTACCTCTTTCTCCTCTGTTCTTTGTGGGTAGAGTCATTTCTTGCTGTACCTCTTTCTCCTCTGCTCTGATCTTTGTGGGTAGAGTCATTTCTTGCTGCACCTCTTTCTCCTCTGTTCTTTGTGGGTAGAGTCATTTCTTGCTGTACCTCTTTCTGCTCTATTCTTTGTGGGTAGAGCCATTTCTTGCTGGACCTCTTTCTCCTCTGCTCTGCTCTTTGTGGGTAGAGTCATTTCTTGCTGTACCTCTTTCTCCTCTGCTCTTTGTGGGTAGAGTCATTTCTTGCTCTACCTCTTTCTCCTCTGATCTTTGTGGGTAGAGTCATTTCTTGCTGCATCTCTTTCTCCTCTGCTCCGCTCTTTGTGGGTATAGTCATTTCTTGCTGGACCTCTTTCTCCTCTGCTCTTTGTGGGTAGATTCATTTCTTGCTGTACATCTTTCTCCTCTGTTCTTTGTGGGTAGAGTCATTTCTTGCTGTACCTCTTTCTCCTCTGTTCTTTGTGGGTAGAGTCATTTCTTGCTGTACCTCCTTCTCCTCTGTTCTTTGTGGGTAGAGTCATTTCTTGCTGTACCTCTTTCTCCTCTGCTCTTTGTGGGTAGAGTGATTTCTTGCTGCACCTCTTTCTCCTCTCCTCTGTTCTTTGTGGGTAGAGTCATTTCTTGCTGTACCTCTTTCTCCTCTGCTCTTTGTGGGTAGAGTCATTTCTTGCTGGACCTCTTCCTCCTCTCCTCTTTGTGGGTAGAGTCATTTCTTGCTGTACCTCTTTCTCCTCTCCTCTGTTCTTTGTGGGTAGATTCATTTTTTGCTGTACCTCTTTCTCCTCTGCTCTTTGTGGGTAGAGTCATTTCTTGCTGCACCTCTTTCTCCTCTGCTCTGCTCTTTGTGGGTAGAGTCATTTCTTGCTGGACCTCTTCCTCCTCTGCTCTTTGTGGGTAGAGTCATTTCTTGCTGTACCTCTTTCTCCTCTGCTCTTTGTGGGTAGAGTCATTTCTTGCTGTACCTCTTTCTCCTCTGTTCTTTGTGGGTAGAGTCATTTCTTGCTGTACCTCTTTCTCCTCTCCTCTGCTCTTTGTGGGTAGAGTCATTTCTTGCTGGACCTCTTTCTCCTCTGCTCTTTGTGGGTAGAGTCATTTCTCGCTGTACCTCTTTCTCCTCTGCTCTTTGTGGGTAGAGTCATTTCTTGCTGTACCTCTTCCTCCTCTCCTCTTCGTGGGTAGAGTCATTTCTTGCTGTACCTCTTTCTCCTCTCCTCTGTTCTATGTGGGTAGAGTCATTTCTTGCTGTACCTCTTTCTCCTCTGTTCTTTGTGGGTAGAGTCATTTCTTGCTGTACCTCTTTCTCCTCTGTTCTTTGTGGGTAGAGTCATTTCTTGCTGTACCTCTTCCTCCTCTCCTCTTTGTGGGTAGAGTCATTTCCTGCTGTACCTCTTTCTCCTCTGTTCTTTGTGGGTAGAGTCATTTCTTGCTGTACCTCTTCCTCCTCTCCTCTTTGTGGGTAGAGTCATTTCCTGCTGTACCTCTTTCTCCTCTGCTCTTTGTGGGTAGAGTCATTTCTTGCTGGACCTCTTTCTCCTCTGCTCTTTGTGGGTAGAGTCATTTCTTGCTGTACCTCTTCCTCCTCTCCTCTTCGTGGGTAGAGTCATTTCTTGCTGTACCTCTTTCTCCTCTCCTCTGTTCTATGTGGGTGGAGTCATTTCTTGCTGTACCTCTTTCTCCTCTGCTCTTTGTGGGTAGAGTCATTTCTTGCTGTACCTCTTTCTCCTCTGTTCTTTGTGGGTAGAGTCATTTCTTGCTGGACCTCTTTCTCCTCTGCTCTTTGTGGTTAGAGTCATTTCTTGCTGTACCTCTTTCTCTTCTGCTCTTTGTGGGTAGAGTCATTTCTTGCTGTACCTCTTTCTCTTCTGCTCTTTGTGGGTAGAGTCATTTCTTGCTGTACCTCTTTCTCCTCTGCTCTTTGTGGGTAGAGTCATTTCTTGCTGTACCTCTTTCTCCTCTGTTCTTTGTGGGTAGAGTCATTTCTTGCTGTACCTCTTCCTCCTCTCCTCTTTGTGGGTAGAGTCATTTCTTGCTGCACCTCTGTCTCCTCTGCTCTTTGTGAGTAGAGTCATTTCTTGCTGCACCTCTTTCTCCTCTGCTCTTTGTGGGTAGAGTCATTTCTTGCTGTACCTCTTTCTCCTCTGTTCTTTGTGGGTAGAGTCATTTCTTGCTGTACCTCTTTCTCCTCTGTTCTTTGTGGGTAGAGTCATTTCTTGCTGTACCTCTTTCTCCTCTGTTCTTTGTGGGTAGAGTCATTTCTTGCTCTACCTCTTTCTCCTCTGCTCTGCTCTTTGTGGGTAGAGTCATTTCTTGCTGTACCTCTTTCTCTTCTGCTCTTTGTGGGTAGAGTCATTTCTTGCTGTACCTCTTTCTCTTCTGCTCTTTGTGGGTAGAGTCATTTCTTGCTGTACCTCTTTCTCCTCTGCTCTGCTCTTTGCAGGTAGAGTCATTCCGTTGTTCGTTCTAGGAAACAGGATGTGCGGTGAGTGACTACTGCTGGCCGTATACCCAGAATCCCGTCTAGCCGTGTCAAGAAGTGGTTCATGTTACAGAACCTGTTACTCTACAGAGAAGACAAGATCACATTCAGGCCTTCTCACAGTCCCAAACTTTGTTTCCCGGATGGTAATAGCGCGGTTAGAGATTGTTCAGCAGAAAACATGGCGGGCGGCACGATCGGTGGAAAACTAAACAAATCAGGTTAATAGAGACGCATCTGCGTTCATGGCAGGCATTCGACATGTTGGTCTGGAGTTAGGACACGGCCATTTTTGGAGTAATGACTGACATGTGGGCACCGGACGCTCAGGAAGGAATTGAAGGAGCACTATTGTTGTGGGGTACTTCGCAGACTTAAGGTATTAAGTCATGCTACCTGTGGGGGTCCTTAAAGTTGGTTCAAAATTGGTTGGAGGGAGTCAGGCGGGTATGATCCTACATTGTTGTAGTTGGGTCTGGTACTGTGGTGTAGTGACCCGGAGGGTCCAACTGGGTAGTTTAAAGAGTTAATAAGTCCTAAGGACCTCGCTGTGGGCCATTTAGGAGACGTAGGAGGAATCCTGCAGGAGAAAGACATTGTCTTTTCCTGAATATCGGGTGCAAGCAAGTCTGCCCGGCAGCTGACCTCTTCAAATTGGCTGCTGGCCTGTAATTTTGGTGGTGAAGTGGATGGAGACGAGTCCAGCCCAGGAAAGTAATCTAGGGGAAAGAGGAAGCGAGTCAGCAGAAGGGGAGAAAGAGCGGGAAACAACAGGCAGTGGTGGAGTTAGTCAATGGAGGAGGTAGAGAGAGGAGGCATAGTGACTGGTGGTGAAGCAGTAGCAAAGTGCTGAGAATCGGGAGACGGAGGAGAGCGGCGGAAGTGAGGGAAAGTGAGGAGAGGTGAACCCCCAGCAACTGGATTGGGAGCTGAGACTCTTTGCACCCTGTCAGAAAGAACCAGAGTCAGGCTTTTACTGTTTAATTTATTTGAGCACCAGATATTGGAGTTCCCAGGACCCCCCCCCCCCCCCTCCCGCCACCACCACCACTACCACCCCACCGATTTAATAGAATATTGATCAGTTTATTATATTGCTTAACATCATTAAATAAAATGTTTGCTGTGGCCCAAATTACCCAAAATATATGTAATGTCCCAGAACATCATCCTGGTCCCCTCCATAATAGTCATACATGTTTGTCTCATGTAAATGCACTGTGCAAACCTGTCATGTCTATTTTCTGTATGTGTGTTGCACAGATGCAGCGTCTGAAGGGTTAACCCCCATAAAATCCTTGCCTGTCAGCTCTGAAAGTTTTGCGCCATTTTCTGGCCAATAGACATGCAGGGAAGGCATTACCACCTCCTGCTGTTTCCCTCCAACTGCACGCCAATAATTCAAAAAATTTTTACATCGCTGTGTGTCTGCCGTCGACTGCACACACAGCGTACGACGACAGCCCCTGATAGAGGGCAAGTCAGATACACGCTATATAGCCTGCATTGCATTCCAAAAAACTTTTTTTTTTAAATTCTTCTTACGGCTACCTGTGACCGTCTGCATTTCACTGTGTGGATGCTGGGAGCTCAGGTGCATCACTATTGCACAGCTAGCGCCTGCTTGCAGGCTTCCGTATAATTTTTTTTCTGGCTGCAGTTTGTGTAACATAAGCGCTGTCTGCCTCCAACTGCACACCAATAATTCAAAAATTTTTTACACCGCTCTGTGTCTGCTCTATTCGTAATCCACCATGCTGAAGGGTAGGGGTAGAGCTAGAGGATGTGAACGCGGGCGAAGACGCGGAGTTCCAAGTGAGGGTGTGGGCACAGGCTGAGTTCCTGGTCCAGGTGTATCGCAGCCGGCTGCTGCGGGATTAGGAGAAAGGAAAGTTTCTGGGGTCCCCAGGTTCATATCACAATTAATGGGTCCACGCGGTAGACCTTTATTACAAACTGAGCAGTGTGAGCAGGTCCTATCGTGGATGGCAGAAAGTGCATCCAGCAATGTATCGACCACCCAGAGTTCTACGCCGTCCACTGCTGCAACTCTGAATCCTCTCGCTGCTGCTCGTCCTTCCTCCCAGCCTCCTCACTCCATGAAAATGACACATTCGGATGAGCAGGCGGACTCCCAGGAACTGTTCTCGGGCCCCTGCCCTGATTAGGAAAAAATGGTTCCTCTCCCACCGGAGGAGTTACTCGTGACCGATGCCCAACCTTTGGAAAAGTTCCCGGGGTCCGGGGGATGAGGCTGGGGACTTCCGGCAACTGTATCAAGAGCTTTCAGTGGGTGAGGAGGACGATGACGATGAGACACAATTTTCTATCACTCAGGCAGTAGTAATTGGAGTAAGTCCGAGGGAGGAGCGCACAGAGGATTCGGAGGAAGAGCAGCAGGACGATGAGGTGACTGACCCCACCTGGTTTGCTACGCCTATTGAGGACAGGTCTTCAGAGGGGGAGGCAAGTGCAGCAGCAAGACAGGTTGGAAGAGGCAGTGGGGTGGCCAGGGGTAGAGGCAGGGCCAGACCGAATAATCCACCAACTGTTTCCCAAAGCACCCCCTCACACCAAGCCACAGTGCAGAGGCCAAGGTGCTCAAAGGTCTGGAAGTTTTTCACTGAGAGCGCGGACGACCGACAAACAGTGGTGAGCAACCTTTGTCGCGCCAAGATCAGCCGGGGAGCCACCACCACCAGCCTCACCACCACCAGCATGCGCAGGCATAGGATGGCCAAGCACCCCACAAGGTGGGACGAAGGCCGTTCACCGCCTCCGGTTTGCACCACTGCCTCTCCCCCTGTGCCCCAACTTGCCACTGAGATCCAACCCCCCTCTCAGGACACAGGCACGAGCGCCTCCCAGCCTGAACCCACACCCTCACCTCCGCTGTCCTCGGCCCCATCCACCAATGTCTCTCAGCGCAGCGTCCAGCCGTCGCTAGCGCAAGTGTTTGAGCGCAAGCACGCCGCCACGCACCCGCACGCTGAAGCGTTAAACGTGCACATAGCCAAATTGATCAGCCTGGAGATGCTGCCGTATAGGCTTGTGGAAACGGAGGCTTTCCTAGTGCGGACAGCCATGTGTTGCGTACAGGTACCCTGGCACACATGGCTGACTTCATGCTAGGATGCCTTTCTCGTGACCCTCGCGTTACACGCATTCTTGCCACTACAGATTACTGGGTGTTCACACTGCTCGAAGAACGGACAGCAGCGTTACTTAAACATTCTTTTCGCTGCAACCGCGGATGCAAGCATTGTTCTCTATCACCGTAAAAAAAGGGACATTTACCTTTGTCAATCTGTGTATGATATTAGTCCTCCTCCTCCAGCTCCTCCTCCTGAAACATCCTGTCATCACGCTGAACTGCCAATTTTTCTGCGGCCCAAAAGGCTCATATAACTTTTTTTAAACAATATTTCTATGTTTCTAACTAAAGCATTGAAACTTCAACATGAACCAATTTTTTTAACAGGGCTGCCTCCAGGCTCTGTTACAAATTAAGCCACAGTAAGCTAAAATATTAATGGGTTTCACCTGCCCTCTCGGTTGAGCAGTTTTTCTGGGGTACATTTCTTCTGTTGGTACACAAATTTTTTGGGCCCTCGCCTACAGTGTAATCCAAGTAATTTTTCTGGCCTTCGCCTGCACTCATGGTACACCAATGTGTCAGGCGTTGGCCTACACTCTTGCTACAGAAATGT
Organism: Eleutherodactylus coqui; assembly: GCA_035609135.1. Classification (NCBI taxonomy): domain Eukaryota; kingdom Metazoa; phylum Chordata; class Amphibia; order Anura; family Eleutherodactylidae; genus Eleutherodactylus; species Eleutherodactylus coqui. Next base: position 306,607,197 of record CM069408.1, read on the forward strand.
TACTGGGGTCTGCCTATACTTCAGCTCCTGAAATGTTACTGGGGTCTGTCTATACTGTTACTACTGAAATGTTACTAATACTGGGAGCTGCCTATACTGCTGCAACTGAAATTTTACTGGGCTATGCCTATATTGCTGCTACGGAAATGTTACTGGGGTCTGTCTATACTGTTACTACTGAAATGTTACTAATACTGGGCTATTCTTATACTGTTACTAATGAAATGTTGCTAGGCTCTGCCTATACTGTTGCAACTGAAATGTTACTGGGGTCTGTCTATACTGTTACTACTGAAATGTTACTAATACTGGACTATGCCCCTACTGCTGCTACGGAAATGTTACTGGGGTCTTTCTGTACTGTTACTACTGAAATGTTACTGGGCTATGCCTATACTGCTGCTATGGAAATGTTACTGGGGTCTGTCTATACTGTTACTACTGAAATGTTACTGGGCTCTGCCTATACTACTGCAACTGAAATGTTACTGGGGTCTGTCTATACTGTTACTACTGAAATGTTACTAATACTGGACTATGCCCCTACTGCTGCTACGGAAATGTTACTGGGGTCTTTCTGTACTGTTACTACTGAAATGTTACTGGGCTATGCCTATACTGCTGCTATGGAAATGTTACTGGGGTCTGTCTATACTGTTACTACTGAAATGTTACAGGGCTCTGCCTATACTACTGCAACTGAAATGTTACTGGGGTCTTTCTATACTGTTACTACTAAAATGTTACTGGGCTATGCCTATACTGCTGCAACTGAAATGTCACTGTGGGTCTGTCTATACTGTTACTACTGAAATGTTACTGGGCTCTGCCTATACTACTGCAACTGAAATGTTACTGGGGTCTGTCTATACTGTTACTACTGAAATGTTACTAATACTGGACTATGCCTATATTGCTGCTACGGAAATGTTATTGGGGTCTTTCTATACTGTTACTACTGAAATGTTACTGGGCTATGCCTATACTGCTGCTATGGAAATGTTACTGGGGTCTGTCTATACTGTTACTACTGAAATGTTACTAATACTGGGCTCTGCCTATACTGCTGCTACTGAAATGTTACAGGGCTCTGCCTATACTGCTGCTACTGAAATGTTACTGGGGTCTGTCTATACTGAAACTACATAAATGTTACTGGGGTCTCCCTAGACTTCTGCAACTTAACTGTTAGTGGGGTCAGCTTACACCTTTGCTACAGGAATATGACAGGGGTCTGTGTATAGTATGGGTGCACTAAGTTTTCCCATCGCGGTGTTCTACGTATCTGGCCCTAAAAAAAAAACCCAGACTGACTCAGGCATGCAGTATTGGCCGAAGCCCACCTGTATTTTATCTGACGTTACCTCAGCTGTGATGGGCACTGCATTGGGATTTATTTATGTACTGTCGGTGGGTTCTAGGGAGCCACCCATGCTGTGGGTGCACACAGACTTCTCATAGCGGAGTTGTACCTGTCTGTGACTATTAATAAAAAAAAAACAGTCTGACTGGGGCATGCAGTGTTGGCCGAAACTCACCTGTACTTTATCTCACATTAGCTCAGCTATCCGGGGCACTGCAATGGGATTTATTTATGTACCGTCGGTGGCTTCCTGGGACCCACCCATGCTGTGGGTCCACACAGACTTCCCATAGCAGAGTTGTACCTGCCTGTGACTATTAATTAAAAAAAGAACAGTCTGACTAGGGCATGCAGTGTTGGCCGAAGCCAACCTGTATTTTATCTCACGTTAGCTCAGCTGTCTGAGGCACTGCAATGGGATTTATTTATGTATCGCCGGTGGGTTCCAGGGAGCCACCCATGCTGTGGGTCCACTCAGACTTCCCATAGCGGAGTTGTACCTGCCTGTGATTATGAAAAAAGGCCAGACTGACTCTGGCATGCAGTGTGGGTCGAAGCCAACCTGTATTTTATCTCCCGTTAACTCAGCTGTCTGGGGCACTGCAATGGGATTTATTTATGTACCGCCGGTGGGTTCTAGGGAGCCACCTGTGCTGTGGGTGCACACGGACTTCCCATAAAAGAGTTGTACCTGCCTGTGACTATGAAAAAAACCCAGTCTGACTCGGGCATGCAGTGTGGGCTGAAGCCCACCTGCATTTAATCTGACGTTACCTCAGCCGTGCTGGGCAATGCAATGGGATTTATTTATGTAACGCCGGTGGCTTCCTGGGACCCACCCATGCTGTCGGTCCACACGGAGTTGTACCTGCCTGTGTCTACTTATAAAGAACCCCAGTCTGACTGGGGCATGCAGTGTGGGCCGAAGCCAAACAGTATTTTATCTGATGTTAGCTCAGCTATCCGGGGCACTGCAATGGGATTTATTAATGTACCGTCGGTGGCTTCCTGGGACCCCCCCCCCCCCATGCTGTGGGTCCACACAGACTTCCCATAGGAAAGTTGTACCTGCCTGTGACTACTAATGAAAAAAAAACAGTCTGACTGGGTCATGCAGTGTTGGCCGAAGCCAACCTGTATTTTATCTGACGTTAGCTCAGCTATCCGGGGCACTGCAATGGGATTTATTTAAGTACCGTCGGTGGGTTCTAGGGAGCCACCCATGCTGTGGGTGCACACAGACTTCCCAGAGTGGAGTTGTACCTGCCTGTGACTATTTATGAAAAAAACCCAGTCTGACTCGGGCATGCAGTGTGGGCTGAAGCCAACCTGTACTTTATCTCACGTTAGCTCTACTATCCGGGGCACTGCATTGGGAAAAACTAAAGGAGCAATACAGCGCTAATGAGACGTTCACAGCTAGGCTGTAGGCCCGCGATTGCTGAGGGTTTGTGCAGAGGCCTATGTCCTGGGTGCAGTGAAAGTCCGCTTCCTGCCTAGGATTGCTGAAGCTGTGGGCCGAGGCCTATGTCCTGGGGGAACTGCAACTGCGCCAGGTTGGGGCTGTGCAACTTTTTTCTGGCTAATCCAGTCATTGGAGCGGGGAAAGAAAACGTAACTGATTTACTGAGCCCGTCGCAGATGAACTAGCATCGAAGTCCGCTTCATGCCCGCGTTTGCTGGGGGTGTGGGCTGAGGCCTATGTCCTGGGGGAAGTGCAAGTACGCCAGGTTGGGGCTGTGGAGCTTTTTCCTGGCTAATCCAGTCATTGGTGTGGTGAAAGGAAAGGTAACTGATTTACTGAGCCGGTCACAGATGAACTAGCATCGAAGTCCGCTTCATGCCTACGCTTGCTGAAGCTGTGGGCCAAGGCCTACGGCGTCGGCACGGTGCAAGTCTGCCATGTTTGGCCGCTCTGATTCATTTATTGTTCATGTCTTGGGTTGCCTAGGACCCACCTATGTTGTTGGTACCCACTTAATTCCCATTGCGGTGTTTGACCTGTCTGGCACAAAGACACTGACTGACTTGGGTAGGGGGCAGAGTGCAGATGGCTTTCCCCTTGTGGTGTCGATTGAGCTATGCGACACCTAGACAGAATGAATACTGTGTGGGCACATGGATTCCCCATAGCTATGTAACTCATGCCCACGTTTGCAGCTCCTGACGGAGGTGGCACAGGATTGGAATGAAGATCGAACGTCAATTTCTCATCAATTCTCTACAGCATTGTGGACTATCGCCCCGCCCCTTTTAAAGAGGGTCGCTGCCTGGCCCTGCCAACCCTCTGCAGTGTGTGCCTGCAGTTCCTCCTCATGGCAGACGCGCTTATAAGTAGACATGAGGGTGGTGTGGCTATGAAGCCAGCGTGTGGCATGAGGGCAGCTGAAGGCTGCGCAGGGACACTTTGGTGTGCGCTGTGGACACTGGGTCGTGCAGGGGGGGGGGGGGGTTGGGCAGCATGTAACCCAGGAGAAGAGGCAGGGGTGTGTCCCGCAGGCAGTGCTTGGATGGAGGGGAGGTAGTGTGGTGTTTAGCTAAGGTGTGCCATGCTAATGAGGGTTTGTCCGAAGTAAAAATTGTTACAGGGGGGGGGGGGGGGGCACTCTTGCCGCTATTGTGGCTTAATAGTGGGACCTGGGAGCCTGAGATGCAGCCCAGCATGTTGCCCCTTACCTGCCCTATCTGTATCTGTGTTGTTTCCATCACTTTCGTAGGTTTTGAAGATTTGCACAAATGAAAACCTTACCGAGCATCGGCGATATACAAAAATGCTCGAGTCGCCCATTGACTTCAATGGGGTTCGTTACTCGAAACGAACCCTCAAGCATCGCGGAAAGTTCGACTCGAGTAACGAGCACCCGAGCATTTTGCTGCTCGCTCATCTGTAGTATCTATCCTTCTGTATCATGTGGTACAAGTGAGGTTATATAAGTGAGTGTCTGAGAGCGGGAAAGGGTCTTCTTCTATCTGTGTTGGAGCAGGGTTACATCTTATCTGCTGCTTGGAGCTAAAACAGAGCCGCAGGGAAGCACCATCAGCTCCCGTGTTGGTGAAGATGGAGGAAGAGGAACAGCATCCTGTAGCGTTTGGAGTATGGATGATATAGGAGTAAGTCCAGTTCAGAGTGAGAGAGAGAGAGCACACAACCCCCATCATTCTACTTCACATATACCAGGCACCCGTTTACATTGCAGGCATTATTTTTCCTGTGTGGCCGTCCGCCAATAGGATCCCCACACAGAGGTACGGGATGGTGACCCCCACGCAGATGTTGTGCGGGGTGCATCTAGGCTAAGCCTTAATTCAGTAATTGCTAGAGAGTATGTGGAGAGACCCCTACCTTCTACCTCCTCCGGAGTATATATAATGTCCAGGACCGGTGACATATAGATAATGTGGACTATAGGGCTGTATTGTTTCCTCCACCCTCTCAGCTTCTGCCTGTAACTGCTGCCCTGAATCTACCTGTAATCACCTGTATGCAAAGTTTGTCTAAGTAAAGTTTTACCGGGCCCCAACTGTTCCTGAGGACCCGAGGTACGACACACTTGTCCTGTGTGCATTACTTCACTGCATAGAATAACGGTGGGTGGAACAGTGGCGTCACGACGTGATATACATATAGACTTCCGTAAGCATTGCCCCTGTGTTACCACTCGGTTACACCATGACAAGGACTAGGCCTCCGGCCATACCCGCTGTGTTCATTTCTCTGTGGCACTACAAGAAGTTGGCGCCCCTAACCGGGCGTTACATATACAGGGTCAGTGTGTTTATTACCTGGGAAGAGGCGGGCATGGTGTGAGGGGTGACACATGCATCAGTTATACCCGGGTCACGTACACAAGGCTAGTAGGTCCGAAGGTGGAATGAGTCTCATTTCCTGTCCCCCTTATGGTTTGGGGGACTGGCCTCCTCCTTTCTTATCCTTCTTATGCCATATTCTGCTCACCTGCTCGTGCAAACACTCGCTGATATGTTCACTGAAGCAAACACAAAATGGGCATGACGGGTAGCAGTAGAGAACCGCGTTGGGTGGGAGGGCTGGACAATAGAAGGAGAGAGCTGCGCTTGGGGCAGGAATGTCAGGAAGAGCGGGGCCGCTGAGTGCCACTTATCTCCTCTAACAGGGCCAGCTGCATCGCAAGGAGGGTTCTAATCAGCAGCCGCTCCTGTTCCACCTGCACCTCATGGGTTCCAACACGGAGAGAGATCCAGGCTGGGAAGGTAAAACAACGATTACAGCTTATATAGCAGACCCGCCAGACTACCCAGAAAGCAATGCTGAAAACTCCACCCCTTAAAGGGAACATGCACCCATTAACCCGATAATAGGCAGAAGAAGTGGGGCCAAAACCATAAGTGGAGAGGAAACAAGACCCATTCCGCAGTCAAAGACCAAGTGGCTAACCCCCTGTGGACCTACTAGCCTCATGTCTGTATGCCTGGAAGCCATGAGATGAGAAGTAAGATGTATGCTTTGGACTATGGCGTTGGTAATCTATTATATGCATATATGTGACTGCGGGCTCCATTGCACATGACCGCTACCAGCAAGCTCGAGTACTTCACACTATGGAGTTTGTGGGGGTCAGGTGTTGGCGTGACCTCCCTAAGTCATCTCCAGCGCACGGGCACAATGGACCAAAATCTGGCACATTCCGGTCAGATGGGGCGTCTGTAAGGGTTGGGGGCCAAGTAGTATTCTTAAAGGGGTTCAGAATGTGGGGCAATCAGTTGATCACCCTGCTGTGCTGTGGAAGTGATGCACCGGAAGTGACATCAGCGGGAGGCCGGGGAGAAGAGAGCGGGAGCAAGGGAAATGCCGGAGCGGCATTAGAGCCAAAAGAAGACCAGGAAAAGCCGCTGGAAGGATACGTCCAGCGGCTTAAGAGGAGTGAAGAAGAGAAGCTGTTACCAGAGCAGGCGGAGGCCAGAGAATGCGGCTGCTAGGAGAGGCCCTGAAGCCGAGGCCACAGGTCACGTCATCGGCTGCAGAGGAGCTACTGCCAGGAGCGGATAACTATATTCTGTGTGTCTGTGTGTCTTAGTGTGTCTGTGTGTGGGTCTAAGTGTGTGTCTGTGACTAAGTGAGGGGGTGTAAGAGTGTGAAAGTGAAGAAAACCAATGTAAGTGTCTGTGTGTGGGGTGTAAGTGAAGCAGAATTGGGTGATTGAGCGAGAACAAGTAGTAAGTGTGTGAGCATTTATTAAAGAAAAAATGTGTAAGCGGTTGCGCATGGGCGGCGGGGTGTGAGCGTTGCGCCCAGGTGGCGAGGTGTGAGCGGTTGCGCACGGGCGGAGTGCATTTGGAGTGTGATCTAGTCTATCTTTACTACTTCCAGAAGTAAATTGTAAATCTCCATAGCATGAGCTCCATGCCTGACAATGCCATCCAGTGTGCTACTTGTGCAATGTATACGGTCCTTGATCAGCCGATCGTGGGTGCATACTGTTGCGCAAGGTGTGTGCATGTCGCACATTTGGAAGCCCAAATCCGGGATCTAAATGAGCGACTGGCAACACTGAGAGCCATTGGCATCATGGCAAGGAGTTTGCTGCTCACCGAGCAGACACTCGCTGGGGTAGAGGAGGGAAAGGATTGTGGTACGTAAGAGCAGGGGGCGCAGGCAGTCAGCTGGGTGACAGAAAGAAGGAGGGCTAGAGGGAAGAGAACCAGGGAGGCTAGTCCTGAACTGGCACAACCCAACATGTCTGCAACGTTGGCAGATGAGGGGGATACCATTCCAGAGCCAGCACCACTGCAACACGACATGCCCTCTGAACGCCAGGGGGATGACTGCTCCAGTGACAAGGGGACGGGGAGTGCAGGGCAAGCTAGACAGGTCCTAGTGGTGGGGGACTCAATTATAAGGGGGACAGAGAGGGCAATCTGCCATAAAGACCGGGTTCGTCAAATGGTGTGTTGTCTACCTGGCGATCGAGTTCGACACATCGTGGATTGGATTGACAGATTACTGGGAGGGGCTGGTGAGGATCCAGTGGTCATTGTGCACATTGGCACCAATAAACAAATTAGAGGTCAATGGAGGGCCTTCAAAAATAATTTCAGGGACTTAGGGTCCATGCTTAGGGCGAGGACCTCCAGGGTAGTTTTCTCAGAAATACTGCCTGCACCTAAAGCCACACTAGAGAAAAAAATCACAGTGGTATGTAAATCTATATAGAAAATGTTCAAAAACCCTTCACAGATATAGATATAAAATAAATAATTTTTATTAAATTGTTCTAAAAACATGGGCTTACACTGACACTAACAAACATAAATCAAGACGAAACAAAAGAAAAAACAAAAAAGAGGGGGGTACCCTGGTTTAGGATTGAATAGGGGATTCACTTCCTCTATACTTCGTGGAGATAGATGTACAATCCCTCCCACTTTGTCTAGGGGTATCCCTTAGCGGTTAGTGCGTTGCAGATACAGATAGATGTATAGAGGTTGATATTGTCAATTGGCAAGATTCAACTGAATTCCGCTAATTCAGGTGTAAGGAGTTCTTAGAAATTCACTGGGTGAAAGTGCGGTCTTCTAGTGAATCCCCAATTATGCCACAATGTTCCTTTGCATATTCATTATTTTGTTTGAGGATCTGGTCATAGTATAATAAGGCTTTTAAATGACCAGATCTTTCAAACAGATTCTTGCACGTTAATGGTGCTAGATCCAATAGCTCAGAAAGAGCTTACAATAGCATTAGGCAGGTAAGGGTCTGTATACTCCCGTCCTGCAATAGTGCCATGCAGCAACAATCACTGGTAGGCTCGACGCGTTTCCCTATCCGATTTTTGGATAGTTCCTCAGGAGCAAAGGTACATATACCATCAGTTAATGTGCCGTCCTTTAATCGTGGACCAATCGTCACCAGGGTTGGTGAAAAAGTTACGTGTGGTTTTTTGCGGTGGATTCACGGTTTTTCCACCTGCTTCTGTTAACCCCTTGAGTGGCACGCCCGGAAAATTTCCGGGGACGAGCTCCACTGCTCATAGCAACATAGCCCGGAAGATTTCCGGGCTATGTATCACTATGGGAGCTGCAGAGCACAATGCCACAAGCTGTGACAGTGTGCTCTGCCTGCACAGTCCCACAGAGAACAAAGCAAGGGCTTTGAAAAACCAGCAGAAGATATTGCCGATATGTCGGCAATGTCCTGCTTTGTTTACAGGTTGCCATAGAGACCATCGGCTTGTCAGAAGCAAGCCGATGGTCTCTGTGGCAGGGAGAGCTGGTTGTTAGCTGTCAGAGGACAGCTAGGTACCAGCTCTTACAGCAGAGATCAGAGAAAACCTCCGATCTCTGCTGTGTTAACCCTTTACATGCTGCAGTCTATGTGACTGCAGCATGTAAAGGGCTGTCACTGCAGCATGTAAAGGGCTGTCACCATCGGACCCCCCGAATGTGATCAGGGGTCCTGATGGGTCCCTGTGGAAGTCCCCTAAAGGGCCAAAAAAAAAAAATTACAAAAATTATTAAAAAAATAAAAAAAACACTTGTCTCCCTTTACTTTGTAAAAAATCAAAAATACAATCACACATGTGGTATCCATGTGCGTCGTAATGACCCAGAGAAGGAAGTTAATACATTATTTAACCCCTTAATGACATGGCCCCTTTTTTTCTTTTTCCCCAATTCTTTTTTTCCTCCCCCGTTTAAAAAATCACAACTTGTCCCACAAAAAACAAGCCCTCATATGGCCATGTCAATGGAAAAATGGAAAAGTTATGGCTCTTGAGACGCAACTGCAAAACTAGTTGAAATTCAATGATTAGACCGTTTTAAAAAACCTGCCCTGGTGGGCACGACAGGGTGGTAGGAAACCCGCCACTCAAGGGGTTAAAGGAATTCCGTATCAAGCGGTTATAAATTCCTTCTCTAGCTCTCAAAAATACGCACACCAACAGGACGTCACTATTAGTCGGATTTAAACAGAGTTCTGATGTATATCAGACTCTATCAGATCATATAGTGAAAGTAGTTGGAGCTGAATGACCCTTGGTGTATAGTGGTCAATTTCATGCGTTTGATTTCCTAGTGAAGAGATAGTTCCCCGGGTTGAACCATCTCAACCATAACCCCGGTGTCAGAAAGGGGTTTTCTGTTGTCTAGATTCGACCTCTCTCCAGTCAGTTTTAACCCATAGAACGCTATATAAGCAAATCCCTTATGAGTTTGCCGGCGTCCTATTTGTTCGCCAGTGACTTGATTATCGGTCTATATAGAAAGCCAATCGGAGGTGATACTCCGTATAACGGTCAAAGAGTGACTTCTTTGCCCATAGGGGGATGCATAAGCAGAACCCCTCTAGGTTTAGTAGCGTTCTTTAGTCCGTCAATGACCTGGCTGTTGATTATAGGCGGCCGGAGATGGTACTCCGTATAACAGTCAGGGGGTGACTGTATTAAGTTAGAAGGAGAAAAGAAGTCCACTCATATGGGTAGTTTCCAGGGTTACAACCCAATCGGTACAGACAGACCTAGAGAGAGAGGACAACAACACCCCTAAATAGTCCCATCCACAGTCAGATGTGACCCGGGTGTGCAGTCAGAGTAGAGAGAGCAAGAGGTCGTGCCTGCGGCTCTAATGGTGAGCGGCCGGCTATGAGGTGTTGAAGCAGATGACAGGGCTTATAAAGGGCTAACTCCTCCTCTATACGGAGGGAGTGTAGATGAGTTGACCAATCGGATGTATCGAGGGGCGGTCCCATTGTTCCGTGCTGTAATTAAAGTTTATTTGTCTCTCTCCTCTATGTATGCATGTCATTCGTATTGGAGGTTGTCTCCAGCAGTTCGACATGGGAGGTGGACACCGTTGATCCTTGCTGTACTCCCCCGATTTCGTTCCAGGGAGCGCTCGCTGGTTTCCGCGTTCCAAGCTGGAACGCATAGCGCGCCGTGTGTCTACGTCACCACGCTTACTACGCATTGGGTAGTGAGTGGTGACGTAATGGCGCGCCGCGTCCCCTAGGAGGAGGCAACCGGTCGACGCACTGATTTCCGCGTTCCATGCTGGAACGCATAGCGCACCGTGCGGCCGCATCACTACGCTTCCTCCCACGTATGGGTAGTATGTGGTGACGTAATGACGCACCGCGTCACCTGGGAGTTGGCACCCGGTCGATGCAGTTGCTGTGGGCGGATTCAATGTGATGCATCACCGTGAGACCCCGCCTCTTATATTCGGTAAGTAGATTTACTGAATATCAGGCCCTGTGTTTAAAGTGGCCAATCCGAACAGAGGTAACTCTGGATGAGTGATTAAGTGAGATATAACATCCGGATGTTCGGTCTCATATATTGGGGTGTCCGTACAGCAAAGATTCTATAGGGGGGCGGGGTTAGGCATAGTGTAGCGTCCGGTTGCTATAGTAGCCAAAAATGTCTATGGAGCACTTATGGATCGTAATTGACCCCATAGATTGTGCATGCTAGTCTTAATATAATGGCTTCACGATATCACTAATACATGGAGAACAGTCCCAGCAGTTAGAGTGCCCCTCCTGACAAGGGGTATGTGGAGGGATGGTTTCGGGCGTAGTTTATCTCCCTGTTGCTATGGAGATCAGTGTACCTCCCTGGTGGGAGGTGCAGGGTCTGCAGAGATATGATGAACACAAAATAGTCCCAAGAGGCCTAAGAAATCCTATTATTCCACCCAGACGAATCAAAAATCCCGACTTCATAAAAAAATGGGAAAATGAGTCTACATCTTTCTCTCTTCAATTAATTAAACTCCTATTAGAGGAGGAGAAGTCGACACTAACAAACAATCAGAAAAAACTTAATGACCTGTTAGAAAAAGCCAAAACCTTTGCCTCTGATGCAGAGTTCTCAACGAAGGAAAAGGCCCTACAAAACAACATTGAAAAACTAACATCACAAATAAAGGAACGCAAACATATACAATTTAATAGGGACCTCCAGGATTTTAAGACCAATAAAATTTACACAGAGAGAGATACACGTTCCGAGACAGAACTCAGGTCCTCCGAGTTCGAACATTCTGATAGTGAGAGAAACAGGTCGAGAAGAGCTCCCAAACCACCTAGACGGGTACGTCACCCTCCCCAACAGAGAGGTCGCGGTAGAACCACACCAGCAGCCGTTTTTTTAGAACAGCCCATTACACAATACTTCCTGAGAGGGAGGAGGGATTACTAAACCAGAATATGGGTATGCAGGTGGATGTAAATCCAGAGCTGAATCCAGATATGGCCTCCACAAATCTGGAACTAACTGATCATACATCTACAGATAAGCTACAAGTGATCAACTTATCTGATTATAACTTATCAGGGGAAGAAAAACAAGTGCTGGAGAGGGGGCTGTCCTTCGTCCCCACGACCAAATTTGATCCGTTCGTGTGGGCGAAGGACATCTCCCTCTTCACACGCAAACTAAGATGGCGTAAATTCTTCATGACTAAAAACCGCGATCGTGCAAAGGAACTAGGACTGGAGGTCACAGACCTTCCAGGACTAGACCTATTGCAGCAACTCGAGGATGAAAATGATAGACCAGTGGGGACTGGACCATTCACAGACTTGAAGCCATCCAGTACAAAAAATCCCCCGTCTTATTCATGTCCAGAATTGGACATCTTCGAACGGTTAGTAACAGAAGACTTAAGGGCAATAAAACCCCGTAAAACAAGAACTAATCTACCACAAACAGAGAGTGCTGCACTACAGAAATTAAAAAATAACCCCCAACTGGTCATAAAACAAGCCGATAAGGGAGGAAACGTGGTTGTCATGAATAGAGAGAACTATATATCGATGTGCCATCAGCTATTAAAAGATACAACTACATATAAGATACTATCCTCTGACCCTACACTCCGGTTCCAGGTGGAACTAAAAAATCTTTTACAAAAGGCCTTAGAGACAAAATGTATTGATCAGAAAGAACGGGACTTCATCTATCCAAATCATCCGACGGTGGCTACATTTTACGCCCTCCCAAAGGTACACAAGGGGACGAACCCCCTTCGTGGAAGGCCAATAGTCTCTGGCATCAACAATCTCACACAAAATCTGAGCGTATACATAGATAAAATCTTAAGACCCTTCGTGACCTCTCTAAGGTCCCATGTACAGGACACAATGGATGTTCTCAAAATGATAGAGGGAATCACTGTTGATCCAGAGACTATTCTTGCCACCCTCGACGTGGAATCCCTGTATAGTTCCATCCCACACACTGGAGGCATCAAAGCGACCCAATATTTTCTTGAACAAAGGGGATCCCAATTCTCGCAACATAATTACTATGTCTTGGAATTTCTATCATTTGTATTGACCCACAACTATTTCTTATTCGACACTGAGTACTTCCACCAGCTCAGGGGGACGGCGATGGGGACATCATGTGCCCCATCTTATGCCAATCTCTACCTGGGCTGGTGGGAGGAAAAGTTCATCTATACCAACTGCGAATGGTCTGATAAAATCATATTGTGGCTACGCTTCATAGATGACATCCTGATCATATGGGGAGGCACCGAAACATCTCTCCAAAGTTTCATTGATACACTCAATATTAACAATTTAAACTTGAAACTGACAGCAGAAGTGAACACAAATTCGGTAGCCTTCCTGGATCTTTGGATATCTAAAAATGAGGATGGTTTGATTTCTTCCACACTCCACCGGAAGAAAACAGCTACAAATAGCCTCCTCAAATGGGACAGCCACCATCCTTTTGCCCTAAAACGTGGCATTCCAAAAGGGCAATTTCTCAGAGTCAGACGCAATTGCTCCGACGATCAGGAGTTCGAACGAAATAGTTTGGGTCTGAAAAAGAGATTCCTTGATAGAGAATACCCACGTGAAATCATTGAAGAGGCTTATAAACATGCCAAACAACAGCCGAGAAGCAATCTCCTTGTTCCTAAACAGAGAGACGATTCTTCGGTAACAAGGATAATTGGGACCTTTGATACGGGCACACACGAAGTGAGACAAATACTCCAACATTATTGGAGTATAATCACAAACGACCCTGATCTCACAGAAACTCTGCCACCTAACCCCATGATTACATTCCGGAGAGGACATAACATTAGGGACCACATAGTTAAGAGTCACCTAACATCAGAATCTAGGGACAACTGGCTGAGCGGCCATAAACCATCCGGAACCTTCCCCTGCCACAACTGCGTTGCATGTACGTTCATTCTTAAAAGTAACACCTTTACGAGTGCAAGTACACTCAAGACCTACTATAATCGGGGATTTATCAACTGCAAAACACGCAACATTGTATATATGGCCTCCTGCCCGTGCCCCAGGAACTACGTCGGAAAGACTACCCAAGAGTTCCGGCGTCGTATCCTGGGGCACGTGGGCAATATCCGTCGTGGAGAATCTACCCCGCTTGCCGATCATTTTCGGGATGTCCATAATGGCGAAGTTGAAGATCTGAAATTCCAGGGCATCGAGACACTACGAACAAACGCAAGACGTGGGGATATTGATAAAAAATTGCTGCAAAAGGAGGCCGGATGGATATTTAGATTAAATACAGTTAAGCCTGAAGGTCTCAACGCAATTCTGAATTTTAATTGCTTTCTATAAGCTCTACAGACCTTTTTCTCCCTGTAAAAAACATTAGTCCCCATGGGCGATTTCATGAGGACTTAACAAACTAATCTAGAAGGGCATTGTCCCACGGTACTGTCCATATATTATGAACATCTATCGGCACCTCCATACAGGATCTCTGACATATTGGATATCTATCACTGTAAGATCATACACACCACTGAACTTATATCTGACCCTACAACCCCTAGAGGGTTGACAGGATGACAAAAAACAAGAGGCTAACGACAGTTGACCCATACGTACATGACAGCTATAGAAACCACACAATCTGCTACTGATGAGCCATATAGCGGGAACATCTAGTACTTAATATATGGTTGATGGAAATCCTATGCTGTCCTCCCTAAGGGGGGCCTATTCTCCTTCTCCCCGATACACTGGTCTCCATAACAACAGGGAGATACAGGACGCCCGAAGCCTTAAGGGGTTGTAAACTATATACTGTCCTCCCCAAGGGGGGCTTATTTTCCATCTCTCCGGTACACTGATCTCCATAGCAACAGGGAGATAAACTACGCCCGAAACCATCCCTCCACATACCCCTTGTCAGGAGGGGCACTCTAACTGCTGGGACTGTTCTCCATGTATTAGTGATATCGTGAAGCCATTATATTAAGACTAGCATGCACAATCTATGGGGTCAATTACGATCCATAAGTGCTCCATAGACATTTTTGGCTACTATAGCAACCGGACGCTACACTATGCCTAACCCCGCCCCCCTATAGAATCTTTGCTGTACGGACACCCCAATATATGAGACCGAACATCCGGATGTTATATCTCACTTAATCACTCATCCAGAGTTACCTCTGTTCGGATTGGCCACTTTAAACACAGGGCCTGATATACAGTAAATCTACTTACCGAATATAAGAGGCGGGGTCTCACGGTGATGCATCACATTGAATCCGCCCACAGCAACTGCATCGACCGGGTGCCAACTCCCAGGTGACGCGGTGCGTCATTACGTCACCACATACTACCCATACGTGGGAGGAAGCGTAGTGATGCGGCCGCACGGTGCGCTATGCGTTCCAGCATGGAACGCGGAAATCAGTGCGTCGACCGGTTGCCTCCTCCTAGGGGACGCGGCGCGCCATTACGTCACCACTCACTACCCAATGCGTAGTAAGCGTGGTGACGTAGACACACGGCGCGCTATGCGTTCCAGCTTGGAACGCGGAAACCAGCGAGCGCTCCCTGGAACGAAATCGGGGGAGTACAGCAAGGATCAACGGCGTCCACCTCCCATGTCGAACTGCTGGAGACAACCTCCAATACGAATGACATGCATACATAGAGGAGAGAGACAAATAAACTTTAATTACAGCACGGAACAATGGGACCGCCCCTCGATACATCCGATTGGTCAACTCATCTACACTCCCTCCGTATAGAGGAGGAGTTAGCCCTTTATAAGCCCTGTCATCTGCTTCAACACCTCATAGCCGGCCGCTCACCATTAGAGCCGCAGGCACGACCTCTTGCTCTCTCTACTCTGACTGCACACCCGGGTCACATCTGACTGTGGATGGGACTATTTAGGGGTGTTGTTGTCCTCTCTCTCTAGGTCTGTCTGTACCGATTGGGTTGTAACCCTGGAAACTACCCATATGAGTGGACTTCTTTTCTCCTTCTAACTTAATACAGTCACCCCCTGACTGTTATACGGAGTACCATCTCCGGCCGCCTATAATCAACAGCCAGGTCATTGACGGACTAAAGAACGCTACTAAACCTAGAGGGGTTCTGCTTATGCATCCCCCTATGGGCAAAGAAGTCACTCTTTGACCGTTATACGGAGTATCACCTCCGATTGGCTTTCTATATAGACCGATAATCAAGTCACTGGCGAACAAATAGGACGCCGGCAAACTCATAAGGGATTTGCTTATATAGCGTTCTATGGGTTAAAACTGACTGGAGAGAGGTCGAATCTAGACAACAGAAAACCCCTTTCTGACACCGGGGTTATGGTTGAGATGGTTCAACCCGGGGAACTATCTCTTCACTAGGAAATCAAACGCATGAAATTGACCACTATACACCAAGGGTCATTCAGCTCCAACTACTTTCACTATATGATCTGATAGAGTCTGATATACATCAGAACTCTGTTTAAATCCGACTAATAGTGACGTCCTGTTGGTGTGCGTATTTTTGAGAGCTAGAGAAGGAATTTATAACCGCTTGATACGGAATTCCTTTAACAGAAGCAGGTGGAAAAACCGTGAATCCACCGCAAAAAACCACACGTAACTTTTTCACCAACCCTGGTGACGATTGGTCCACGATTAAAGGACGGCACATTAACTGATGGTATATGTACCTTTGCTGCTGAGGAACTATCCAAAAATCGGATAGGGAAACGCGTCGAGCCTACCAGTGATTGTTGCTGCATGGCACTATTGCAGGACGGGAATCTACAGACCCTTACCTGCCTAATGCTATTGTAAGCTCTTTCTGAGCTATTGGATCTAGCACCATTAACGTGCAAGAATCTGTTTGAAAGATCTGGTCATTTAAAAGCCTTATTATACTATGACCAGATCCTCAAACAAAATAATGAATATGCAAAGGAACATTGTGGCATAATTGGGGATTCACTAGAAGACCACACATTCACCCAGTGAATTTCTAAGAACTCCTTACACCTGAATTAGCGGAATTCAGTTGAATCTTGCCAATTGACAATATCAACCTCTATACATCTATCTGTATCTGCAACGCACTAACCGCTAAGGGATACCCCTAGACAAAGTGGGAGGGATTGTACATCTATCTCCACGAAGTATAGAGGAAGTGAATCCCCTATTCAATCCTAAACCAGGGTACCCCCCTCTTTTTTGTTTTTTCTTTTGTTTCGTCTTGATTTATGTTTGTTAGTGTCAGTGTAAGCCCATGTTTTTAGAACAATTTAATAAAAATTATTTATTTTATATCTATATCTGTGAAGGGTTAAAGCCACACTAGAAAGGCAACAGAATTTTAGGGAGGTAAACAAGTGGCTCCGGAGTTGGTGTAAGAAGGAGGGGTTCAGGTTCGTGGAGAACTGGGCTGACTTTGCTGTCAGCTACAGGCTTTACCGTAGGGATGGGCTGAATCTTAATGAGGAGGGTGCAGCTGTGTTGGGGAGTAGATGGCTAAAAGGCTGGAGCAATGTTTAAGCTAGGGACTGGGGGGGGGGGGGGGGAGAGAAAAAGGGTTAGACAGTGTAGACCGCGACATGGGACCAAGTAATGGGAATGTGGGTCGAGCAGGGGATGGGGTTAGTACAGTTAGAGCTGACACAACAGCCAATAGTACCATTAGTAGCAAAATGAATATAAACAACAAAAACAACCATATAAATTGTATGGCAACGAATGCAAGAAGTCTGATCGGTAAAGTGGGTGATCTCAAAGCGAGAACGACTGATGAAAACTACGATATAGTTGGAGTAACGGAGACATGGCTTGATAAGTGCGATTGGACAATGAATTTACTGGGTTATAATCTCTTCAGAAGAGACCGTGGAAAGCAGAAAGGGGGAGGGGTATGTCTGTATGTTAAATCCTACTTAATGCCGAGGCTATGAGAGGATATAGGGGCAGAGGATAAACATGTGGAATCTCTGTGGGTAGAAATACAGGGAGAAAAAAATAACAAAATCCTGATATGGGTTTTCTATAGGCCACCAAAAGCAACAGAAGAAACTGAAACCTTACTACTAAGGCAGATAGAAGAGGTGTCAAACCGCAACAAAGTAATTATCATAGGGTACTTTAATTATCCGGATATAATATGGGAAAATGAAACCTGCAAATCTCACAAGGGTGATAAGTTCTTGAGAACAATTAAAGATAACTACTACCTTACCCAACTTGTGCGGGAGCCAACAAGAGGGAGGGCCATTCTGGACTTAGTACTAACAAACCGGACAGAATCATGGGGGTGCAGTTGGAGGGAAACTTGGGGAACAGTGACCACAATATAATTAACTTCCAGCTGTCATTCAATAAGAAGCCTTATCAGGGAGCGACAAAAAAACTAAACTTCAGTAAAGCAAAATTTGATCAGCTCAGAGCTACTATCAGTAACATTAACTGGGACAACATCCTCAAAAATATCAGTACAGAAGACAAATGGGGGAAGTTTAAAAGGATCCTAATCACCTCATGTGATCAGTACATACCCTTTAAAAAAAAAAGAACTTATTGAATCTTATTGATTACGCAGTGGACCCCAAAAATAAATCCACATCAGTTGGCACCCAATGTTGGTCCGTGGTCGATTTGGATCCGGAGGAACCGGGCATTGAAGGACACAGACACACGGAGGCCACCCTAGCAGAACTGGTGGGCCCAACGAAAATCTAAACGCGAATTATCTATACCTGTGAGGCCAGTTCCAGGCTTGTCTGTGTGTCCGTGCCCGATCCAGTCAATCCCGACCCATCAGACAGGTACCTTATGTCTCGACCACGCAATACAGAACCTGTCATATTTTTAAAAGGAATGGTTTGCACGCCTGTTTGAGAGTACTGATTTAATTGGCAACAGACTGGTCACGGAGGGTAAAATTTATTGAGGTTTTGTCCAAACAGACTCTTCTCCGGGGAGGGACCAATAATTTCTCTGGGGAGGTAGAGGGTGCTGACGGACGGTGTTAGGGTTGAAATAAGTCAACCTGGCAGGGCAGTGAGACGACCTCGATTATACCAGTGCTCCGTCTATGTGTATGTGTGTCCTGCTCAAAAACAGTAAGAAGGGATTGTTGTTGGGAATAAGTAGCATTGGTTGGGTTATAGCCAAGATTGATGCACCGTACGCAGAGGCTCGTTGTGGGTTTGGCCCACTGGTAGAGGACTGTCCTCAGATCAAAGTGTATAGCTTAAATGTGCATTATTGGATCACTTCTAGTAAAGGCAGATTGCTAAACTGTGTTACTGCTGAATTGTTTGAAAGTACATGACGTGATATATTGTGCCTGGCATCGGGAGAGTGTTCACTGAACGTTGCCTTGATGGTCAAGAGAAATATGGGGAACAAAGATAGTGGAGAGAAAGGTTACAAGACATGTGATTTGGTGGCAGAGAGAGAGGATCAATATGTGTAATAGATATACATACAGTGCAATAGATATATAGGAAAAGTTGTATAATAATGTGTGTGTGTGTGTGTTCTTGCTCATGACCTGAAGGTTGCAAGGTCAAGGTCGACTCAGCCTTCCATCTTTCTGAGGTCGGTAAAATGAGTGCCCAGCTTGGTGGGGGTGCATAAATAAAAAATAACAAGATATATATATATATATATATATATATACATACACACACACACTTAACTGAGCTTGCCTTTAGGGAGAGAAAGACTATTTACTTGAAGCTGCAAGCTAAGACAACCCCCCCCCCCCCCTCTCCTTGCCTCTGTCGTCTTCTTCTTCTTCTCAGGGCCAGATGAGATAAGAATGGAGAGAGGAATGTGATACTAACCTTGGAAAGTAGCTTGTTTGCTTTAATGGAATAGAAGCTTGTATTGAATCTAATTAATTATACTGTCTTAGAAGGCATGAAAGATAGGAATTTTAAGGTACATTCTTGCTGGGGTCTGAGGTCACAAATAGACATTCGGTGATGTACTAAAGGGCTAGAGCAGGATCATTAGACCCCAGCGGTAGAAGAGGAAGCAAGTTCATGGAGAATCTGTGGACAATTATGTGACACTTAACCCCTACTGTTTGTCTTGTATGCATTGATGTTATGTAATCTCATCTTTGTTGTACATCTTGGTCTCCTTCATACAAATGTAAAAATGTTATACCCCACTCACATCCTGTGGGGGCTTTTAAGAATACAAGGCTCAAAAATGCAGAAAATGATGCGTTGTCAGAAGCTCCTAGCATATGTTTTCCTTTCTTACGAGTTTAACTGCAGGGAATAGTTAAACTAGAACAACTTTGCTCAGTTTGTGTTTCATATTCACAGAGAGATAACAGTCAGAGTTATTTTAAAAAGGCGGGGTCTGTGATTCTCAGACTTCACTCTTTGTTCAGGGTCAAAAGACAGAGAAGACCAACTGCATAGTCCACCATGGTTATTGAAAAATACATCAGCGTTTAATATAGCATACAACAGCTTCAGTAAATAAGGAAGATAGAATAATATCTCAGTCACTCAGCAAACTTTTTCACACAATTTGTCAAAAATAGCGCTCATTCACAATCTCATCTCAATAGAATCATGCACTTTATAACATAACAATCACCTCAATGCCTTTCAATTGATGTATGTTTGTTTATCACACTCCTTTTCTGTGCTCTGCCTGTTAGAGACATATCTGTATGTCCAGGAGGGCGGGGCAGACTTGACCGCACGGGTGGATGAGAGTTAATGACCAGTGTTCAGACTGTGATGAATGTAAAATGAGTGATGCAGGTATTGACCTCCCCCCCTGCATAAGACTTTACTTGTTTATGATCAGAATCGAAGGGGTGGAGCAAGATGATGAAAAAATAAGCAATGGGTCATCCCTCTCTTGTCCACAAAGGAGGGGGTGAGAATCTTGGGCAGCCAGGAAAGTTTCTCTTTGTCCCAAATTTGATAAGACATTGTAAGCAGGATCAGATTAGCAATGAATTGCTTAAAGGATATCACATTTCCAATGTGGATAGATGTTTGTGGATTATTCTGCCCTGATGTAACACATGTCTTTGCATCCTTATCTGCATCCATCACATTCTCACCGGATGGCTTGGTACGGGTTGAGACCTCAGGTGCCGATTCGGAAAAGTTTTGTAAACTAACTGCTCTCTTGGTGTATCCGACTCATGTGTTTGTCCTGACAGCTGCTGAAGAAACTCATCTTTCCGCAGGTCTTGACAAATTATTGGCCATCTCCAAGACAGACATAGGGAAATTGAATGTATCCCCTATGATGATATATTTGAAACCAGGATACACACCCCTGGGTCAAACAGTATCCCTTTAGTTTCCCACAAGAAAATGTTGTTGGGGACAAGTGGGAGACTTGGTTCCAATGGGGGTTTTGTGGGAGATACGTCCTCCAGCAAACACCCCCCTTTTTCAGTCAAGAGAAGACACAAAGAGGTGTCCATGTGGACACCTACCGCATGGTCCATGACCTCCACGAGAGGAACAAGGTTACTATTCTCACCCCTCATGACATCCAGAGTATACACACACAAGTGCAACCCAAGCACTTATCTCTGGCCTGTCAGATCGTCCTCTTCATGCCTCATAGCATCTTTTTCCAATGTTGTACTACTTTGAACCCAGCTACTCTTTTTCCAATTGAGTATCCTGGTTCAAATGGTGAAGGAGAAGGCATAGGTGATCTAGGTATTACAGATCAGCTATTTAAAAAAATATATATATATTATCAGCATTATCGTCTAGGATTGATGCAACAAGAAAATTCAGGTTTTAAAAACAGTTACTGGAACCCCATGTTAACAATGGATATCTTGAGTTTTTTGCAGATGGTACCAGTGTGAGGATTGACGACTCCACACCAGATATGCAGTGGTCACACAACAAGATGTCCTAAAAGCCGAAGCTCTGCCTCCGCATGTCTCAGCACAAGAAGCGGAACTGAAGGCCCTCACTGAGGCATGTAGAATGGCAGAAGGTAAGACGGCAAACATTTACATTGATTTCCGGTATGCATTTGGCATAACTCGTGATCACGGCCCAATATGGAAGGCCAGACAGTTTCTTACCTCAGCAGGACAGCCAATTGAGAATGGTGCAGCAGTGCAGAGTCTTATGGAGGCCCTACTTCTACCTGACAAAGTGGAGAGCTCATACCAATTCCTACACTGGAGAAGAGGCAACGCGATCGTAGAAAGCACAGCAAAGGCAGCAGCCCTCAAGCCGTGGAAGAAAAGAAGATACTGACAGCATAAGTCAGAGACAAAAACTTTGGACATTGACAAAACTTTGGACATTGATATGCTAAGGCAAAGGAAAAAAAGGAAAAATTGAATAAAAATGGGAGCAACAGAACAGGATGGCGTATGGCGAACAGTCAACAGAACTTGCCTACAACGGTTCCTGTATCCCATGATGGCCCAGCTGATGCACGGAAAGACGCACCTATCAAAAGCAGCAATGACGTCAACGCTTGAACAAGGACGGTTGGCTCCTGGGTTCTCTGCAGCTGCTGCATCAGTTGTCTAATCTTGCATGATCTGTGCCATAGGCAACAGGGCAGAAGTAAATTGACCACATAACACTCTACCCATTTCAGAGATTGCAAATTGGCTACATTCAGCTCCCACTTTGGGAAGTATGAATATGTGCTTGTTGTTGTGGATGTCTTTTCAGGTTGGAGGCCTACCCTGTTACCAAGGTAAATGAGCAAGTAACCGCAAAGAAGCTCATGAATGAGGTAATCTGCAGATACGGGGTACCGAAAGTGATTGAGTCAGACAGAGGTACACACTTCACAGGTGAAATAATGCAACATATCATGTCTGCTCTGGGTACATCCCAGGCCTTTCACACACCCTACCATCCACAGAGTAGTGGGAAAGTAGAAAGGGTGAACAGCACCCTGAAATTTAAGATACAAAACGGCAATGGAGGAAACGGGCAAACCTTGGACTGAGTGCCTTTCATCAACCTTTTTTTCTGTTAGGTACATATCTAGCAGCAGAGGAATAAATAAGTTTAGATCACTGTGTATTTAGCACAACTGTCATAGGTTTTCGCTAAAATTTTGCTTCACTTTTACCTACAGTGCACCCTGCTCATGCCACTCACCGTGCCAGCGTTACAACGCCCTCAGTCAAGCTACCTTGCTGCCTCTGGAGAAAGAGGGGAAGTGGGAATAATTACCTGATAGTTTTTTCTTTCAGATTGATAGACATGACTATGCACCAGCTAATGGCCCAGGAGACAGGGGATTCAGTCATGTTGATCAGTCATTTGATAACCCTGATTTTGCCTTCTTTTTTTGGATGGATCGAGGTATGGTCAAGAAGGCAGGTTCTACACAAGTTATGTTGTGCTCTCCTTACATGATGTAGTCAAAGCCGAACCTCTTCTAACCTAACGTCTACACAGACTCTCGCTATGCCTATGGCATTGCTCATGACTACGGACCCATCTGGAGAGCAAGGTCATTCTTGAAAATAAAGCAATTAGAAAAAGTAAAGTTGTACCAGCACCGATGGAAGTCCTCTTGCTGCCCGAGAGAGTGGCCTAAAAATGCAACAAAAATCCACTCTATGGATGGCACCTGAGGCAACCGTAAATCACCCGGCTGATCAGGCTGTGAAGACAGCCACACAGAAGCCCAGACTTGATCGTTCAGGGCTTGGGGCAGTACACGTACTCCTCAGACGACACCCCTGGTGGATTATGACCTGTTAATTCAGTTACAAATGGCGACTAAAGAGGGGCAAACAGACACCTGGGGATAAATGAATGGTATCCAACAATCCTTGTCTCCCACAGGCCCCTATCCTGTCATGGCCATTGCTTTGGCCTCACATGAAAATACACACCTGTCACAAACAGCTGCGGTCGTTAGTCACTGGTCTGCACCTGAATTTAGCATCACGCCAGCCACACACACACAGGGCTGCCTGATTTCTGCACAGAACAACGTGGGTAAGTCTGTATAAGCTCTCATGCAGTGCACTCGTCGTCCTGACTACTGTTCCAGCATCTTCAAGTAGACTACTTCCAACTGCCAAGGGTGGGCAGGTACAAGTTCGGTCTGGTCTGCCTAGACCTGTTTTCAGGGTAGCCAGTCTGACATACCCGCCCACAAACGCCACCAACAAAAACTGACCTCTGAGGTGGAATACAGGTACAGAGTACCAGAGACAACTGAGAGTGACCGAGGTACTTCTTCCACGGGAGAAGTGATGCAGAAAGTAATGAAAGTGTTGGGGCTTGAACTGGCCTTTTATGCTCCGTACCATCCACAAAGCAGTGGTAGAGCAGAAAGTTTTATTTGGTACCTTAGAAACCACGATCCAGAAAGCCATGGCAGAGCTCAATAGACCATGGACCGAGTGCTTCCTCCTGGTACTCTTCTCCAGAAGGTACACACCTGACACAATAGGCCTCAGCCCATATGAGGTACTTTTTGGGTCGGCCCCAAGGTTAAGATTGTATTTACCGAGATAACTCCAGATGCAGCCTGGTAGCTTGACAAACTGTGTAATTGCTCTCACAAAATACTTAACTAATGTATATTCTCCCGGAGATTGGGTCTATGTGAAGAAAATTGTTAGAAAACACCCCTTTGAGCCCAAATACGGCAGTCCTTCTCTGTTCTCTCAGCCTTTATACTAACACTACCACCAATAGGACAGGCTGTAAAAGATGAAAGGAAGAGTACCCCATTATTACTAAAGTACCGCACCCAGGGGAGGGCATGGTGATATACCCAGGAGACTACACCTGCATTGTCAATTATGGCAATAGTAGATTTCTAGGGAATTTCACAGACAGGTACTGCGCCTCCTGGAAGGATGGAACCCCAGTACGGAGACAAGTCCCTAAGAGATGTCTATTGGGTGTGTGGTGGTGGGAAGATACACACCAGACTCGAAAGGGACTGGACTGGAGAATGTGCCCTCGCAAAAGCCCTAATGCCCTTACACATACTACCTGACAATGCCGCAGAGAACAAACCCCCACACTGAACAAAAAGAGCTATCGAGACCCCAGGAGGTAGCTTCGACCCTCACGTGTACCTAGATGCTATAGGGGTGCCTAGGGGGGTATTAGATGAACACAAAGCCAGGGATCAGGTTAAAGCAGGATGGGGGTCGTTATTTATTATTGTCACTGTTAGAAAAACGTAGAGTGGTTAAACTACATCTATTATAACTAACAGAGATTTGTAAATTACACCAGAGACGCCTTATAGGGAATTGCTGACCAGCTAGGACCCATGGGAGCAGGGCCCAAATAGGGATCTCTGTCCTGTGTGTATTACCGTATATACCGGCATATAAGACGACTTTTGAACCCCAAAAAATCTGCTCTGAAGTCGGGGGTCGTCTTATACGCCGGTAATACAAAAAAAAAGAAAGTGTCAAAAAAAAAAAATCATTACTCACCTCCCCCGGCGTTCTGCGGCGCTGCTGCAGGCTGACGCTCCCTCCTGGTCCCCGGCAGAGCATTGCTTTCTGAATGCGGGGCTTGAAATCCCCACCTCCAGAAAGTTAATACTGTGATTGTCTAACACACGCCGTCAGCCAATCACAGCCATTCAATGACATCATTGAATGGCTGTGATTGGCTAAAACACACGTGCCTTCAGTGTTCAGAAAGCAATGCTCTGCCGGGGACCAGGAGGAAGCGACATCCTGCAGCAGCGCCGCAGAACGCCGGGGAAGGTGAGTAATGATTTTTTTTTTTACTCTGCTGTATTCCCGGCGTATAAGGTGAAAGTTGGGGGGTCGCCTTATACGCCGGAATATACGGTAATTGTCTTTATCACTGTAGCTTGCTGTGTAATTCCCTGCATCCGGAGGACCTGTGAAACCGCTGCTGCCAGTGCTGCTCCCACCATGAACCTACTGAACATGTCCTCAGAAAATGTGAACAAGCCTCATAACCCCCTGAAGCCTCTGACCCCTGTCTACAACACACTCCAGCCTTAGGGCCAGATCATCCTCCTTAAAACGAGTCAGTGGCTACGGGGGACTCGGGCGAGCTGCGATCCAGTCGCAAAGGCTGTGAAAAACCCCGTGGTAGACTCGGAGAACTTGACTTGGTTTACTCGAAAGGCCTGCCTCGATCTGGGACGTCGAGGAGGGTCAACCGTTGAGGACTGCGGGGTAGTGTAGGGACAGTTATTAAAACAGATAGTTTCAAGGGGGGGGGGGGGGGTTGCGGAGGAGATATATATATATATGCAAAGTGAAATGTCTATTTCGCTATCTGAGCCAGCAGATTGGAATGTGCCGGCCACATCCTGTACTGGTAACCGTTATCAGAATATGCACCTTGATAGAAACACGCGCTCATAACCTCAGGGCACATTTTTTTACCCGCACCTAACCCTCAGGTGTCATTTGACAACACATTGCTCATTCCAGCCCCTGTCCCCTCCATCAAACACCAAAAGATGGCGCTGGTTTTCATCTGAAACCACGTGATGTCGGACGTCCATGACGACAGCAACTCACGCAGGACTGGATGTAAAAAGACCATATTTGGACCACCCAATCCCATGCTTTGATTTCCGACCACATATTGCTTCCTGCTGCCCATAAAGGGCAACTAACCCATAATGCTATATAAAATGGTTTACGCCTACTAATAAACAGAGTCAGGAAGACTTTCTACACGGACAGTCCGTCTCCGTGTGATCTCTTCCATTGTGCGCACAATCACTGAACATAAATCTGGAAGGGTACAAACATTCCTATTGATTACTCCGTGGACCACAAAAATAAATCCACGTCAGTCCAGGGATTATTCTGATTGCCATTAGGGAGTTGGAAAGGAATTTTTTCCCCGAAAGGGCTAGTTGGCTTCTGCCTCTTGGGGTTTTTTGCCTTCCTCTGGATCAACAAGGGGGTTGAAACAGGCTGAACATGATGGACATTGTCTTCATTCAGCCTAACGTACTATGTGTCCCACTGTTGGCAGTCCTGGCAAGCAGCAGGTAGGGGGAGCAGCCGCCACCTTTCCCCGCAGGTGGTTCAGCAGAGATGTAGTATTATAGGGCGTCAGGAATGGAATTGGATGGCAGAAGGTTTGTAACGCAGTGTTCCCCAACTTCAGTCCTCGGGACCCCAACCGGTCATGTTTTCAGGATTCCCTCAGTGTTGCACAGGTGATGTAATTATTGTCGGTG
Source organism: Eleutherodactylus coqui (assembly GCA_035609135.1). Classification (NCBI taxonomy): domain Eukaryota; kingdom Metazoa; phylum Chordata; class Amphibia; order Anura; family Eleutherodactylidae; genus Eleutherodactylus; species Eleutherodactylus coqui. The sequence continues at coordinate 306,634,015 of CM069408.1, forward strand.
CCTCACACATTGCCACAGGTGTTCTTACCATAGGATATCCTGAAAACATGACCTGTTGGTGGTCCCTGAGGACTGGAGTTGGGGATCCCTGCTGTAACGTACCACAGACCGGACTAATTGCACCGACCTTACCAGGGGGGTTATGAGCCGAGTGGCGCCCTGCAATCAGCTTCTCATTTCCCGCCTGCTGAGGTTTGCTAATAACTTGGTCTCTGGAGCCCCAATTAGTGGAGAGCCGTCATCCGGCAGGGGCTTCCTCTGAAGCAACTTGTCACCTCGGAAACATGCAGATTTACAAAATCCGTATTTAATTAGGTGAAGTTTCATCATGCGTTCGCAGCAATACATTCCTTTGTGTGCAGAGGATAATTAGAAAGTTTCTTGTTTTCTTTGGGGCGTCTATTGCGCAGACAGTAACCGCGGCAGCCGCTTTGTTCTAGAAGTTACCTGTAATTAAGTAGCGTCGCCATCTTTTGAGCAAGTATCCGGGGCGGAGCACCACTTTACCTAAACACCCAGGGGTCAGAGGTCAGGAGACAGCAAGCTACAGCCAGCCCTCCGCCATGACAGAAGTCGCATTGTGTAAGTTGACCTTTCCAGGGGGCTATGTTGTCTCCTGCAGGTATTTAACCACTTGCCCTACAGCTCAGATGAGGACTATGCGGCCGGACTGCTAAAGAGTGCAGTAATGGCCTGCGATCTCCTAGTCTAAAGTAGCTGATTGCGAGGCACGGTGCAACCCGCCAACCACAACCAAGCCAACTGTCTGGGACTCCCGGGCATCTACCAGCTGTGGTCACAACAACCTGCATCGACTTCCATTAAAGGGGTTTTCCTGACTTCTCCTCAGGATTGATCATCAATATTTAATCACAGGGGGCTCGCCACATAAGATCCACCGGATCGCGCGGGCTGTACCTGCGTCATAGTAGCTGGCAGCGGAAGGGGCCGAGCTGGCTTCACACCTGGGGAAATCAATGGGAGTTAAACTATTCCACGTCCGATGCCGCCGGTTGTGGACTAGTGGTTTCAGCTTCCATTAATTTCCCAGGTGTGAAGCCAGCTCAGCCCCTTCTGCTGCCCTCTACTATGATGCAGGTCCGGCCCAGGCGATCAGGTCACCATTGGGGATCCCGTGCGGCGAGGGCCCCGAAGACAGGCAGCAATCAGTTTTGCTTGAAAAACCCTTATATCATAGGAGATTGCAGGATGGTGCTGAGTGACATCAGGTAAATTGACCAGATTATCCCAGGGTCAAAGCGGGACTGAGGGGTGTGGTCATGGGCGGGGCTTATCACAGTTTATGATTTTTAACACTGTCATTATAAAAAGTACAGGGAAGTTTCAAAAAAAAGACAGTGAGCAAATTCAGTAGCATTTCTGCATCCAAAAGAGTCAAAATCCGGATCACTGGTGTAGATTTCGACTGGAAATACTATGCAGCGCTCCCCCTCACCTCCTCCAAAGGCTTCCTGCTGTCAGCGCTCCCCGGCTTTCGGTTCCCAGCAGCCTGGTCACGTGATGCTGGTCAGGTGAGGCCACTACAGGCCGCTAGGAATCGGAAGCCAGGGAGCGCTGACAGCAGGAAGCCTACGGAGGAAATGAGGGGAGTGCCGCACAGTATGAGATCAGCTGCAGATTGTAACTCTTTTTTGGATGTGGAAATGCTGAGGAATTTATAATAGTGTCCCCCACAGTGGCCTTCAGTAGAAATAGTGTCCCCCACAGTAGCCCCAGTAGTAATAGTGACACCCACAGTGGCCCTGAATAGCAATAGTGTCCCCACAGTGGCCCCAGTAGTAATAGTGACCCCCACAGTCGCCCTCAGTGGTAACAGTGTCCCCCCCCAGTCACCCTCAGTAGCAGTAGGGGTGTGGTCATGGGCGGGGCTTATCACAGTTTATGATTTTTAACACTGTCATTATAAAAAGTACAGGGAAATTTCAAAAAAGACAGTGAGCAAATTCAGTAGCATTTCTGCATCCAAAAGAGTCAAAATCCGGATCACTGGTGTAGATTTCGACTGGAAATACTATGCAGCGCTCCCCCTCACCTCCTCCAAAGGCTTCCTGCTGTCAGCGCTCCCCGGCTTTCGGTTCCCAGCAGCCTGGTCACGTGATGCTGGTCAGGTGAGGCCACTACAGGCCGCTAGGAATCGGAAGCCAGGGAGCGCTGACAGCAGGAAGCCTACGGAGGAAATGAGGGGAGTGCCGCACAGTATGAGATCAGCTGCAGATTGTAACTCTTTTTTGGATGTGGAAATGCTGAGGAATTTATAATAGTGTCCCCCACAGTGGCCTTCAGTAGAAATAGTGTCCCCCACAGTAGCCCCAGTAGTAATAGTGACACCCACAGTGGCCCTGAATAGCAATAGTGTCCCCACAGTGGCCCCAGTAGTAATAGTGACCCCCACAGTCGCCCTCAGTGGTAACAGTGTCCCCCCCCAGTCACCCTCAGTAGCAGTAGTGTACCTCACAGTGGCCCTCAGTAGTAATAGCGTCCCCCGCAGTGGCCCTCAGTAGTAATAGTGTACCTCACAGTGGTCCTCAGTAGTAATAGCGTTCCCCACAGTGGCTCCCAGTAGTAAATAGTGTACCCCATAGTAGCCCTCAGTAGTAATAGTGTCCCCTACATTGGCCCTCAGTAGTAATAGTGTCCCCCACAGTGGCCCTCAGTAGTAATAGTGTCCCCCTACAAATGGCCCTCAGTAGTAATAGTGTGCCCCACAGTGGTCCTCAGTAGTAATAGTGTCCCCCGAAGTGGCCCTCAGAAGTAATAGTGTCCTCCACAGTAGCCCTCAGTAGTAATAGTGTCCCATACAGTGTCCCATACAGTGGCCCTCAGTACTAATAGTGACCCCTATAGTGGCCCCAGTAGTAATAGTGTCCCTCCCAGTGGTCTTCATAGTAATAGTGACCCCACAGTGGCCTTAATAGCAATAGTGTCCCCCACAGTGGCCTCAGTAGTAATAGTGTCCCCCAGTGGTCTTAGTAGTAATAGTGAGCCCACAGTGGTCTCAATAGCAATAGTGTCCCCCACAGTGGCCCTCAGTAGTAATAGTGTCCTCCACAGTAGCCCTCAGTAGTAATAGTCTTCCCCAAAGTGGCCCCAGTAGTAATAGTGATACCCACAGTGGCCCTCAGTAGTAATAGTGACCCCCACAGGGGCCTTCAGTAATGATATTGTTCCTTACAGAGGCCCTCAGTAGTAATAGTGATCCCTATAGTGGCCTAAGTAGTAATAGTGACCGCGGAGTGGCCTCAATAGCAGTAGTGTCCCCCACAGTAGCCCCAGTAGTAATAGTGACACCCACAGTGGTATCAATAGCAATAGTGACTCCCACAGTGGCCCACAGTAGTACTAGTGTCCCCTACAGTGGCTCTCAGTAGTAATAGTGTCCCCCACAGTAGCTCTAGTAGTAATAGTGGCCCCTATAGTGGCCTCACTAGTAATAGTGACCCCTATAGTGGCCTTAGTAGTAATAGTTCCCCCCCCAGTGGTCTCAGAAACAATACTGACCCCCACAGTGGCCTTACTCGTATTATTGGCCCCCACAGTGGCTCCAGTAGTAATAATGACACCCACAGTGGCCTCATTAGCAATAGTAACCCCACAGTGGCCCCAGTAGTAATAGTGACACCCACAGTAGCCTCAATAGCAATAGTGACCCCCACAGTGGTCTTAGCAGTAACAGTGAACCCCACAGTAGCCCTAGTAGTAATACTGTACCCTACAGTGGCCTCAGGAGTAATAGTAACCCCCACAGTGGTCTTATTAGCAATAGTTTCCCCTATATCGGCACCAGTAGTAATGGTGTTTCCAATATTGACCTCAATAGTAATAGTGACCCCCACAGTAGCCCTAGTAGTAATAGTGTACCCCACAGTGGCCCCAGTAGTAATAGTGACCCCCCCACAATGGTCATAGTAGTAATAGTGTCCCAGATTTTGGCCCCAATAGTAATAGTGACCCCTAATGTGGCCTCAGTAGCAATAGTAACCCCACAGTGGCCCCAGTAGTAATAGTGACACCCACAGTAGCCTCAATAGCAATAGTGACCCCCACAGTGGTCTTAGCAGTAACAGTGAACCCCACAGTAGCCCTAGTAGTAATACTGTACCCTACAGTGGCCTCAGGAGTAATAGTAACCCCCACAGTGGTCTTATTAGCAATAGTTTCCCCTATATCGGCACCAGTAGTAATGGTGTTTCCAATATTGACCTCAATAGTAATAGTGACCCCCACAGTAGCCCTAGTAGTAATAGTGTACCCCACAGTGGCCCCAGTAGTAATAGTGACCCCCCCACAATGGTCATAGTAGTAATAGTGTCCCAGATTTTGGCCCCAATAGTAATAGTGACCCCTACTGTGGCCTCAGTAGCACTAGAGACCCTCACAGTGACCCCATTAGTAATAGTGTTCCCCTCAGTAGTGATAGTGTCCCTTATATCAGCCTTAGTAGCAATAGTGACCACCATATTGGCCCCAGTAGTAACGGTGTCCCCCAAAGTAGCCCTCAGTAATAATAGTGTACCCCACCTTGGCCGCATAAGCAATAATGACCCCCACAGTGATCTCAGTAGTAACAGAGACCCCATAAATGGCAACAGCAGTAAAAGTGACCCTACAGTGGTCTCCGTAGCAATAGTGACCCAACAGTGGCCTCAATAGCAATAGTGACCCCCACAGTGGTTTCAGTAGCCATACTGACCTCCACAGTTGCCTCAGTAGTAATAGTGTTTCCTATATTGGCCCCAGTAGTAATAGTGTCCCTGATATTGACCCCTATAGTAATATTGAGCCCCCCCCCCCCTATTGGCGTCAGTAGCAATAGTGACCCCTACAGTAGCCCAGTGGTAGTGACCCCAGAATGACCCCAGTAGTAATGGTGACTTGCACAGTTCTCTCAGTAGTAATGGTGTTCCCAATATCAGCCCCAGTAGTAATAGTGTCCCTGATCTTGACCCCAATAGTACTAGTGATCCCAACAGTAGCCATAGTAGCAATAGTGACCCCTACAGTAGCCCAGTGGTAGTGACCCCAGAATGACCCCAGTAGTAATGGTGACTTGCACAGTTCTCTCAGTAGTAATGGTGTTCCCAATATTAGCCCCAGTAGTAATAGTGTCCCTGATCTTGACCCCAATAGTACTAGTGATCCCAACAGTAGCCTCAGTAGTAATAGTGTCCCCCACCGTGACAACAGTAATAGTGACCCCCACAGTGGCCCCAGTCATAATAGAGCCCTTCTGAAACCCATCTACTCTCCTTTGTTTCCAGAACACCGCTCCTATTCTCAGCGCTGCTGTGGATGGAAGTGTGTGCACAGGCAACAGCGCCTCCTCCCCTCTCCTCTTCACCTGCAGAACCAAGTAGGAGATGTCAGGTGAGGAGGGGAGAAAGATCCCAAATGCACCCACTGCTGTCAGTGTGTGCATCCGTCTGTGGGGCAGGAGAGTGATTACCAGCCGGGAAGCCACTGCACCCCGGCTGGCAATCACTTTAATGGTGACTCAACGTCGCATAGCAGGACTGTCCTGCCTAAATTGGGGCATCTGGTCACTTGACATTAGGGCTTGTTCACATGAACAGATGATGCATGTAATACACAGTGAATAGAACTCATTAATTTTATTGGGTTCGTTCACGTGTGTATTTTTTCACGTTCAGTCACGTAAAATCTAATGCAGCGTGTCCTATTCTGGCATTTATTATGCACTGAATTAGGACATTGAAGTAGCTGATGCCTAGAGAAAGGCAAGGAAGATAAGTAGAACACTTACCTCCCCGGATTTAGCAGGTCCTACTGGGGAATTATTATGCTATAATGCGAATGGAGGAGTGGATGTAAATGTGAGCATTTTTCTGGCTCTATTCAATTATTATTCTTTTTCTGTTCTTCCAACATCTCTATTATATGGCCTTTATGTATCAGTCCCACCCAGTGAGACTGAAGAGGGGCGAACCCCGAAACGCGGATCCTATGCTGGTTCTGAATATACTTAACAAAGGAGAAGTTGGATAATATATCCCATCATCTTTTCTGGAGAGTCGCGGCTGTCCACCAGTCTTCTCTCTATATCTCCTCACACATCAGGCGTGGCCACCATGGGTGGCTCTCCTGGTTGGCTGCATCTCCACAGCTTATTCATTCTTCACAGCCCTTCCTAAGGCATTGTGGTCTCTAGACATTCATCTGCGACTAAAACCTCCGATACCATCAGGTTTGCTCCACTGCTCCCCTTTCCTCTGTACTAGGCCAGTCTGTGATTAGATGATGATGTCACAGAGAATGAGCAATGGCATCACACAATCTTTGTATCAAGGCAGTCTGTGATTGGATGGTTATGTCACAGAGGATGGGCAGTGACATCACACAATCTCTGTTGCAGGCCAGCCTTTGATCGGATGATGATGTCACGGATGACTGGCAATGACATCACACAATATCTGTATCAGGTTATCCTGTGATTGGATGATGATTAGAGATGAGCGAGCACCAAAATGCTCGGGTGCTCGTTGCTTGAGTCGAACTTTTCGCGATGCTCGAGAGCTCGTTTCGAGTAACGAACCCCATTGAAGTCAGGGGGACTCGAGCATTTTTGTATATGACCGATGCTCCGGATAGGTCTTCACTTGTGAAAAATCAGAAAACATCCGAAATCCATGGAAACACCACAGAAACAGATAGGGCAGGGCAGGGGCAGTATGCAAGGCTGCATCTCAGGCTCCCAGGTTCCACTATTAAGCCACAATAGGGGCAAGAGTCTGCCCCCCCCCCCCGCCCCCCTAACAATTTTTACTTTGGACAAACACTCATTAGCAAGGCACACCTTAGCTAAGCACCACACTACCTCCAACAAAGCACAATCACTGCCTGCGGGTCACACCGCTGCCTCTTCCTGGGTTACATGCTGCCCAACCCCCACACGACCCTGCGTCCACAGCGCACACAAAAGTTTCCCTGCCCAGCATTCAGCTGCCCTCATGCCACACGCTCGCTTCATAGCTACACCACCCTCATGTCTATTTATAAGTGCGTCTGCGATGAGGAGGAACCGGAGGCACGCACTGCAGAGGGTTGGCAGGGCCAGGCAGCGACCCTCTTTGAAAGTGTGGGCGATAGCCCACAATGCTGTTGAGAATTGATGAGAAATTGACGTTCGATCTTCACGTGAGTGGGCCTAGGGTCAAGCTCGTTCCCATGCTCCATCTTGTGTGACCCAAGGTGCCGAAAGTTACATAGCAATGGGGAATCCATGTGCCCACATAGTATTTATTCTGTCTAGGTGTCGGATAGCTCAATCGACACCGCAAGGGGAAAGCCATCTGCACTCTGCCCCCTACTCAAGTCAGTCAGTGTCTTTGTGACAGACAGGTAAATCACCGCTATGGAAAGTCTGTGTGCACCCACAGCATAGGTGGGTCCAAGGAACCCAAAACATGAACCATGAAGAAATCAGAGTGCCCAAACATGGCAGACTTTCACTGCGCCGAGGACATAGGCCTCGGCCCACACACTCAGCAATCGCGGTCAGGAAGCGGACTTTGATGCTAGTTCAGCTGCGAAGGTCTCAGCAAATCAGTTACATTTTTTTTCACCACTCCAATGACTGGATTAGCCAGGAAAAAGTTCCACAGGAGCAACCTGGCGCAGTTGCAGTTCCCCCGGGACATAGGCCTCAGCCCACACCCTCAGCAATCGCGGGCATGAAGCGGACTTCGATGCTAGTACAGCATTGAACGTCTCATTAATGCAGTAACGCTCCTCTTCTTTGGCCCAAACCAGTGTATCAGATAACTGTGGTAAGACGAGAGCAAATACATGATGCCCAGTGCTGATCCCCTGACCCCAAGCAGGAGGAGGAGGTGGCCTTACAATGCCAAGAAACCATGACCGGGACCCACTGTAGCCTGTGTGGGAAGGATGTGAGCAGGCCCTTGGTCCGGCTCGGTCCCAGCAAACACACTGTGGTACCCAAGGTGCCGCGAGTTACATAGCAATGGGCAATCCGGGTCCCCTCACACTATTCATTCTGTGTTGGTGTCGGATAGCTCAGTCGACATCGCAAGGGGAAAGCCATCTGCACTCTGCACCCTACCCAAGTCAGTCAGTGACTTTGTGCCGGACAGGTAAATCACCGCTATGGAAAGTCTGTGTGCACCCACAGCATAGGTGGGTCCTAGGCGACCCAAGACATGAACCAAGAAGAAATCAAAGTGCCCAAACATGGCAGACTTTCACTGCGCCGAGGACATAGGCCTCTGCACAAACCCTCAGCAATCGCGGGCCTAGAGTGGACTCCGATGCTAGTACAGCTGTGAATGTCTCATTAAGGCAGTAACGCTCCTCTTCTGTGGCCCAAACGAGTTTCTCAGATAACTGTGGTAACATGAGAGAAAATACATATTGCCTCGGCCCACAATTCATGCCCTAGTCAGTGAGTGTTTTTGGGCCAGATAGGTAACACACCGTGATGGGAAATCTGTGTGCACCCATAGTATAAACAGACCCCTGTAACATTCCAGTAGAAAAGGTATAAGCAGACCCCAGTAACATTTTGGTAGCAGGAGTATAGGCAGAACCCAGTACCATTTCTGTAGTTGAAGTATAGGCAGACCCCTGCAACATTTAAGTGGCAGCAGTATAGGCAGACCCCTGTGACATTTATATAGCAGCAGTATAGGCAGACCCCAGTAACATTTCTGTAGCAGCAGTATAGGCAGACCCCAGTAACATTTCTGTAGTAGAAGTATAGGCAGACCCCAGTAACATTTCTGTAGCAGCAGTATAGGCAGACCCCAGCACCATTTCTGTAGTAGAAGTATAGGCAGACCCCAGTAACATTTCTGTAGTAGAAGTATAGGCAGACCCCAGTAATATTTCTGTAGCAGCAGTATAGGCAGACCCCTGTAACATTTAAGTGGCAGAAGTATAGGCAGACCCCAGTAACATTCTTATAACAGAAGTATAGGCAGACCCCTGTAACATTTAAGTGGCAGCAGTATAGGCAGACCCCTGTAACATTTATGAAGCAGCAGTATAGGCAGACCCATGTAACATTTACGTGGCAGAAGTATAGGCAGACCTCAGTAACATTCATGGAGCAGCAGTATAGGCAGACCCCTGTAACATTTACGTGGCAGAAGTATAAGCAGAGCCCAGTAACATTCTTGTAGCAGAAGTATAGGCAGACCCCTGTAACATTCTTGTAGCAGCAGTATAGGCAGACCCCAGCACCATTTCTGTAACAGCAGTATAGGCAGACCCCTGTAACATTTATGTAGCAGAAGTATAGGCAGACCCCAGAAAGATTCTTGTAGCAGAGGTATAGGCAGACCCCTGCAACATTTAAGTGGCAGCAGTATAGACAGACCCCTGTAACATTTATGGAGCAGTAGTATAGGCAGACCCCTGTAACATTTATGGAGCAGCAGTATAGGCAGACCCCTGTAACATTTATGGAGCAGCAGTATAGGCAGACCCCTGTAACATTTATGGAGCAGCAGTTTAGGCAGACCCCTGTAACATTTACGTGGCAGAAGTATAGGCAGACCCCTGTAACGTTCTTGTAGCAGAAATATAGGCAGACCCCTGTAACATTTAAGTGGCAGCAGTATAGGCAGACCCCAGCACCATTTCTGTAGTTGAAGTATAGGCAGACCCCAGTAACATTTCTGTAGCAGCAGTATAGGCAGACCTCTGTATCATTTACGTGGCAGAAGTATAGGCAGACCCCAGTAACATTTATGGAGCAGCAGTATAGGCAGACCCCTGAAACATTTACGTGGCAGAAGTATAGGCAGACCCCTGCAACAATCTTGTAGCAGAAGTATAGGCAGACCCCTGTAACATTTAAGTGGCAGCAGTATAGGCAGACCCCTGTAACATTTATGTGGCAGAAGTATAGACAGAACCCTGTAACATTACTGTAGCAGCAGTATAGGCAGACCCCAGTAACATTCTTGTAGCAGAGGTATAGGCAGACCCCTGTAACATTTATGGAGCAGTAGTATAGGCAGACCCCTGTAACATTTATGGAGCAGTAGTATAGGCAGACCCCTGTAACATTTATGGAGCAGCAGTATAGGCAGACCCCTGTAACATTTACGTGGCAGAAGTATAGGCAGACCCCAGTAACATTTATGTGGCAGAAGTATAGGCAGACCCCAGTAACATTTAAGGAGCAGCAGTATAGCCAGACCCCTGTAACATTTACGTGGCAGAAGTATAGGCAGACCCCAGTAACGTTCTTGTAGCAGAGGTATGGGCAGACCCCTGCAACATTTAAGTGGCAGCAGTATAGACAGACCCCTGTAACATTTCTGTAGCAGCAGTATAGGCAGACCTCTGTAACATTTACGTGGCAGAAGTATAGGCAGACCCCTGTAACATTTAAGGAGCAGCAGTATAGACAGACCCCTGTAACATTTATGGAGCAGCAGTATAGGCAGACCCCTGTAACATTTACATGGCAGAAGTATAGGCAGACCCCAGTAACGTTCTTGTAGCAGAAATATAGGCAGACGCCTGTAACATTTAAGTGGCAGCAGTAAAGGCAGACCCCAGCACCATTTCTGTAGCAGCAGTATAGGCAGACCTCTATCATTTACGTGGCAGAGGTATAGGCAGACCCCTGTAACATTTATGGAGCAGCAGTAAAGGCAGACCCCTGTAACATTTACGTGGCAGAAGTATAGGCAGACCCCTGCAACAATCTTGTAGCAGAAGTATAGGCAGACCCCTGTAACATTTTTGTAGCAGCAGTATAGGCAGACCCCTGTAACATTTACGTGGCAATAGTATAGGCAGACCCCAGTAACAATCTTGCAGCAGAAGTATAGGCAGAACCCTGAAACATTTAAGTGGCAGCAGTATAGCAGACCCCCGTAACATTTATGTGGCAGAAGTATAGACAGAACCCTGTAACATTACTGTAGCAGAAGTATAGGCAGACCCCTGTAACATTTACATGGCAGCAGTATAGGCAGACCCCAGTGACATTCTTGTGGCAGAGGTATAGGCAGACCCCTGCAACATTTAAGTGGCATCAGTATAGACAGACCCCTGTCTCATTTATGGAGCAGCAGTATAGGCAGACCCCTGTAACATTTACGTGGCAGAAGTATAGGCAGAGCCCAGTAACATTTAAGGAGCAGCAGTATAGGCAGACCCCTGTAACATTTACGTGGCAGAAGTATAGGCAGACCCCAGTAACGTTCTTGTAGCAGAAATATAGGCAGACCCCTGTAACATTTAAGTGGCAGCAGTATAGGCAGACCCCAGCACCATTTCTGTAGTTGAAGTATAGGCAGACCCCAGTAACATTTCTGTAGCAGCAGTATAGGCAGACCTCTGTATCATTTACGTGGCAGAAGTATAGGCAGACCCCAGTAACATTTTTGTAGCAGTAGTATAGGCTGACCCCTGTAACATTTACGTGGCAATAGTATAGGCAGACCCCAGTAACAATCTTGTAGCAGAAGTATAGGCAGGCAGACCCCAGTAAAATTTCTGTATAGGTCAACCTCTGAAACATTGGGATACCATGAGTGTAGACGAAGGGTGGAAAAATTAGTTGGATAAGAGGGTAAGCGTGGGCCCGAAAAATTAGTGTATCAAGAGTACAAATGTACCCCTGAAAAATTTATCAACCGAGAGGGCAGGTGAAATCCATGAATAGTTTTTGAAAGATACAGCTCGCTGTGGCTTAATTTGTAACAGAGCCTGGAGGCAGCCCTGTTGAAAAAATTGGTTCATGTTAAAGTATCAATACTTTTTAAACTTTGAAAAATTGTAAAAAATTGTTAGTTGAGCCTTTGGGCCGCAGAAAAATTGGCAGTTCAGCGTGATGACAAGTTGTTTCTGGAGGAAGAGTAGCAGGAGGACGACTAATATCAGAGACAGATTGACAAAGCTAAATGCCACGTTTTTCTGGTGATAGAGAAGAGTGCTTTTATGTGCGGTTGCAGCGAAAAGAATCTTTAGGTTCCATTGCTCTCCGCCGATGGAGAAGAGAAGTCTGGGGAAATCCAGGCTTTGTTCATCTTGATGAGTGTAAGCCTGTCGGCACTGGCAGTTGACAGGCGGGTACGCTTATCTGTGATGATTCCCCCAGCTGCACTAAACACCCTCTCTAACAAGACGCTAGCGGCAGGGCAAGCCAGCACCTCCAGGGCATACAGCGCAAGTTCGTGCCACGTGTCCAGCTTTGACACCCAATAGTTGTATGGAGCAGAGGCATCACGGAGGATGGTGGTACGATCGGCTACGTACTTCCTCACCATCTTTTTACAGTGCTCCCTCCAACTCAGCCTTGACAGGGGAGTGGTGACGCAGTCTTGCGGGGGAGCCATAAAGCTGGCAAAGGCCTTGAAGAGTGTTCCCCTGCCTGCGCTGAACATGCTGCCTGATCTCCGCGCCTCCCCTGCTACTTGGCCCTCGGAACTGCACCTTCTGCCGCTAGCGTTGTCAGATGGGAAGTTTAGCATCAGTTTGTCCACCAGGGCCCTGTGGTATTGCATCACTCTCGAACCCCTTTCCTCTTCAGGAATGAGAGTGGAAAGGTTCTCCTTGTACCATGGGTCGAGCAGGGTGTACACCCAGTAATCCGTGTTGGCCAGAATGCGTCTAACGCGAGGGTCATGAGAAAGGCAGCCTAACATGAAGTCAGCCATGTATGCCAGGGTGCCAGTAAGCAAAGCATGGCTGTCCTCACTAGGAAAATGACTTTCAGGATCCTCCTCCTCCTCCTCCACAGCCCATAGACGCTGAACAGATGAGAGGCAAGCAGCATGGGTACCCTCTGCAGTGTGCCCAGCTGTCTCTTCCCCCTCCTCCTGCTCCAACACACTCTGAGATATAGACATGAGTGTGCTCTGGCTATCAAGCGACATACTGTCATCCCCCGTCTCCTGTTCCAAGCGCAAAGCGTCGGCCTTTATGCCTTGCAGCGAACTTCTCAGCAGGCATAGCAGCGGGATGGTAACGCATAATTGCAGCGTCGCCGCTCACCATCTGGGTAGACTCCTCAAAGTTTCCGAGGACCTGCCAGATGTCTGCCATCCAGGCCCACTCCTCGGTAAAGAATTGGGGAGGCTGACTACTGCCCATGTTGGAGTTGGTATTCCACTATTGCTTTACGCTGCTCATAGAGCCTGGCCAACATGTGCAGCATAGATTTTCACCGTGTGGGCACGTCGCACAGCAGTCGGTGCTCTGGCAGATTAAACCGATGTTGCAGGGTCCTCAGGGTAGCAGTGTCCGTGGTGGACTTGCGGAAATGTGCGCAGACGCAGCCCACCTTGCCGAGCAGGTCAGATAAGTGCGAATAGTTTTTCAGAGACCGCTGAACCATCAGATTGAAGACGTGGGCCAGGCATGGCACGTGTGTGAGGCTGCTGAGCTGCAGAACTGCCACCAGGTTACGGCCGTTGTCACACACGAACATGCCCGGTTGGAGGCTCAGCGGCGAAAGCCAGAGGTCGGTCTGCTCTGTCAGACCCTGCAACAGTTCGGGGGCCGTGTGCCTCTTGTCACCTAGGCTGAGTAGTTTCAGCACGGCCTGCTGACGCTTGCCCACCGCTGTGCTGCCGCGCCACATCGACTGCTGGCGACGTGCTGCTCACATTTCTTAATTGAGAGGTAGAGGTTGCCTAGGAGGAGGAGGAGGGGGAGGGTTTAGAAGAGGTGGCAAAGACCGCCGCAGATAGCAGCACAAAGGAAGGACCCGCTATTCTGGGTGTGGGTAGAACGTGAGCGGTCCCAGGCTCTGACTCGGTCCCAGCCTCCACCAAATTCACCCAATGTGCAGTCAGGGAGATATAGTGGCCCTGCCCGCCAGTCGTTGTCTACGTGTCCGAGGTTAAGTGGACCTTCCCAGTAACCGCGTTGGTGAGGGCACGATTTATGTTGCGGGAGACGTGCTGGTGTAGGGCTGGGACGGCACACCAGGAAAAATAGTGGCTACCGAGTAGCGCTGGACCACTGCTGCCATCATGTTTTTGAAAGCCTCCGTTTCCACAAGCCTGTACGGCAGCATCTCCAGGCTGATAAATTTGGCTATGTGCACGTTTAAAGCTTGAGCGTGCGGGTGCGTGGCGGCGTATTTGTGCTTTCGCTCCAACGATTGCGCTAGCGACAGCTGGACGCTGCGCTGAGAGACATTGCTGGATGGGGTCGAGGACAGCAGAGGTGAGGGTGTGGGTGCAGGCCGGGAGGCGCTCGTGCCTGTGTCCTGAGAGGGACGTTGTATCTGAGTGCCAGGTTGGGGCACAGGGGAAGAGGCAGTGCTGTGACCCGGAGGTGGTGAACGGCCTTCCTCCCACCTTGTGGGGTGCTTGGCCATCATATGCCTGTGCATGCTGGTGGTGGTGAGGCTGGTAGTGGTGGCTCCCCAGCTGATCTTGGTGTGACACAGGTTGCACAACACTGTTCATCGGTCGTCCGCTCTCTCACTGAAAAACATCCACACCTTTGAACACCTAGGCCTCTGCACAGTGGCTTGGCGCGAGGGGGTGCTTTGGAAAACAGTTGGGGGATTCTTCGCTCTGGCCCTGCCTCTACCCCTGGCCAGCCCACTGCCTCTTCCAACCTGTCCTGCTGCTGCACTTGCCTCCCCCTCTGAAGCCCTGTCCTCAGTTGGCTTAGCAAACCAGGTGGGGTCAGTCACCTCATTGTCCAGCAGCTCTTCCTCTGTGCGCTCCTCCCTCGGACTTACTGCCCTTACTACTACCTCACTGATAGACAACTGTGTCTCATCATCATCGACCTCCTCACCAACTGAAAGCTCTTGAGACAGTTGCCGGAAGTCCCCAGCCTCATCACCCGGACCCTGGGAACTTTCGAAAGGTTGGGCATCGGTCACGACAAACTGCTCAGGTGAGAGAGGAACCATTTTTTCAAAATCAAGGCAGGGACCCGATAACAGTTCCTGGGAGTCTGCCTTCTCATCCCAATGTGTCATTTTCATGGAATGAGGAGGCTGGGAGCAAGGAAGAGCAGCAGCCAGAGTATTTAGAGTTGCAGCAGTGGACGGCGTAGAAGACTGAGTGGTCGATAGATTGCTGGATGCATTTTCTGCCATCCACGACAGGACCTGCTCACACTGCTCAGTTTGTAATAAAGGTCTACCACGTGGACCCATAAATTGTGATATGAAGCTGGGGACCTCAGAAACTTGCCTCTCTCCTAATCCCGCAGCAGCCGGCTGTGATTGACCTGGACCAGGAACTCGGCCCGTGCCCACACCCTCACTTGGACCTCCGCGTCCACGTCCACATCCTCGACCCCTACCCCTCAGCATGGTGGATTACGAATAGAGCAGACACAGAGCGGTGTAAATAATTATGGAATTATTTGCGTACTCTTTCATGCTGAGAGCGATATTGTAACACTAACTCCACGTAGAAACAAAGAATACGGAAGGCTGCAAAGAGGCCTAGCTGTGCAATACTGATGCACTACAACTCCCACCAGACACCCAGTAAAATGCAGACGGTCAGAGGTAGCCCAACGAAGGAGCTTTTTTTTTTTTTTCTTTAAAAGGAATACAGGCTATATAGCGTGTATATGACTTTCCCTCTATCAGTGGCTGTGGCCGTACGCTGTGCGTCTCTAATTCACTGCAGACAGACCGGTGTAAAAAATTATGCAGGCAGAAACAAAGAATACGGAAGGCTGAAAAAAGGTCTGGCTCTGCAATAGTGATGCACTACAACTCCGACCAGACAACCTGTAAAATGCACACAGTCAGATGTAGCCCTAAGAAGGACCGTTGGGGTTGTTGTGGACAGGATCCTACACTACCACTTTCCCTATCTCAGCAGCACTTTCCCTATACTCTGTATAATACACTCCAGACTGAGAACGCTATAGATGAAATGGCCTGCACAGCCCGAGATGGAAAAAAAAAAAAAATTGTGCAAAACTGCTCCCAGCAGCCTCAACAGTAATGCACACGGTCAGATGTGGCCCTAAGAAGGACCGTTGGGGTTCTTATAGAAAGGATCCTATAGTAACACTCTCCCTATAGTAGCAGTAGCAGCACTTTCCCTATACTCTCCCAGTGTGTGTCTGAGGCGAGCCGCGGGCGAGACCACTAAGTACTCTGCGGTCACCTGATCGGCCCAGCCACTCACTGCATGGGGGTGGGATAGGGCTGGCACGGCACAGCAGGAAGTGGTAATGCCTTCCCTGCATGCCTATTGGCTAGAAAATGGCGCTAAACTTGTGGGGAAGGAAATGGAATTGACTTGAGTACGGCGTGTTGTTCGACTCGAGTAACGAGCATCTCGAGTACCCTAATGCTCGAACGAGCATCAAGCTCAGACCAGTACGCTCGCTCATCTTTAATGATGATGTCACAGAGGACGCGCGGTCGGAGATAATGAGATGTTTGGATATTGATGCCACCCGGTTAGTAAAGTGAGGTCATCCAGACTAGCAGGTTAACCTGTAATTAGCTGGTCTAACCGCCTCCCCAGTGTAATAACCGGCCGCACCGACCATTCGGGTGAATTCACTTTCCTCCAGTAATCTTTGTGTGAGGGGAACGTCGTCCAAAGTCAAAGCCCTGAACTTCACGTGAACTTCCTCTTAATCACATGAACTCTCGGAGGAGACGCACAACTCCGAGCGGCTGATGATATGAGTCGTTACGGCTGAGCGATGAAGTAACACAAATGGAAGCCATGTTACCGCTAAAAGCTGCTGCTCTGCAAGGAAAAATGAGGAACCGCTGCGGTCTGCAAGATGACCCAACAAATCAGCTGCTAATGACCGCCACGTCCGCGGCGCCCGGCGCATCACCGCGTCTACTGGGATTTATACGAAGGGAACCGTCACACGGAGGGCGTCCTGCCAGAACTCACGCATGCCATAAACTAAGTGGCCATGCAACAAACTCCTTCCATGTCATGCAAATGAGGGGACTTGGAGAAGAGCAGGGCACCCCTCCAATTAACATTCACCAATTAGGTTGCATCATTTCTTAGGGATCCTAAGGGCCCATTTACACATGGCGAGATGTGGGCCAAATGATACCCGACTGAGTGTCCCACTAAAGCTTGGTGCTACACAGGAGAAAGTACTGCGGGACCGCTACAGCGCTGCGAGCCCGGAGTCCCCCCATAACTGTGATTGACATCTAAGTGTAAGATGTAGTCGGGGTCCGGAGTCCCCCTATACGTGTGATGGGCATCAGAGTGTAAGCTGTAGTCGGGGTCCGGAGTCCCCCTATACGTGTGATGGACATCAGAGTGTAAGCTGTAATCGGGGTCCGGAGTCCCCATATACGTGTGATGGGCATCAGAGTGTAAGCTGTAGTCGGGGTCCGGAGTCCCCATATACGTGTGATGGGCATCAGAGTGTAAGCTGTAGTCGGGGTCCGGAGTCCCCATATACGTGTGATTGACATCTAAGTGTGAGATGTAGTCGGGGTCCGGAGTCCCCCTATACGTGTGATGGGCATCAGAGTGTAAGCTGTAGTCGGGGTCCGGAGTCCCCCTATACGTGTGATGGGCATCAGAGTGTAAGCTGTAGTCGGGGTCCGGAGTCCCCATATACGTGTGATTGACATCTAAGTGTAAGATGTAGTCGGGGTCCGGAGTCCCCCTATACGTGTGATGGACATCAGAGTGTAAGCTGTAGTCGGGGTCCGGAGTCCCCCTATACGTGTGATGGGCATCAGAGTGTAAGCTGTAGTCGGGGTCCGGAGTCCCCCTATACGTGTGATGGGCATCAGAGTGTAAGCTGTAGTCGGGGTCCGGAGTCCCCCTATACGTGTGATGGGCATCAGAGTGTAAGCTGTAGTCGGGGTCCGGAGTCCCCCTATACGTGTGATGGGCATCAGAGTGTAAGCTGTAGTCGGGGTCCGGAGTCCCCCTATACGTGTGATGGGCATCAGAGTGTAAGCTGTAGTCGGGGTCCGGAGTCCCCCTATACGTGTGTTGGACATCAGAGTGTAAGCTGTAGTCGGGGTCCGGAGTCCCCCTATAAGTGTGTAGGACATCTCAGTGTAAGCTGTAGTCGGGGTCCGGAGTCCCCCTATAAGTGTGTTGGACATCAGAGTGTAAGCTGTAGTCGGGGTCCGGAGTCCCCCTATACGTGTGTAGGACATCTCAGTGTAAGATGTAGTCGGGGTCCGGAGTCCCTATATACGTGTGATGGACATCAGAGTGTGAGATGTAGTCGGGGTCCGGAGTCCCCCTATAACTGTGATGGACATCAGAGTGTAAGCTGTAGTCGGGGTCCGGAGTCCCCCTATAAGTGTGTTGGACATCTCAGTGTAAGATGTAGTCGGGGTCCGGAGTCCCCCTATACGTGTGATGGGCATCAGAGTGTAAGCTGTAGTCGGGGTCCGGAGTCCCCCTATACGTGTGATGGACATCAGAGTGTGAGATGTAGTCGGGGTCCGCAGTCCCCCTATACGTGTGATGGGCATCAGAGTGTAAGCTGTAGTCGGGGTCCGGAGTCCCCCTATACGTGTGATTGACATCTAACTGTAAGCTGTAGTCGGGGTCCGGAGTCCCCCTATACGTGTGATGGACATCAGAGTGTAAGCTGTAGTCGGGGTCCGGAGTCCCCCTATACGTGTGATGGGCATCAGAGTGTAAGCTGTAGTCGGGGTCCGGAGTCCCCCTATACGTGTGATGGGCATCAGAGTGTAAGCTGTAGTCGGGGTCCGGAGTCCCCATATACGTGTGATTGACATCTAAGTGTAAGATGTAGTCGGGGTCCGGAGTCCCCCTATACGTGTGATGGGCATCAGAGTGTAAGCTGTAGTCGGGGTCCGGAGTCCCCCTATACGTGTGATGGACATCAGAGTGTAAGCTGTAGTCGGGGTCCGGAGTCCCCCTATAAGTGTGTTGGACATCAGAGTGTGAGATGTAGTCGGGGTCCGGAGTCCCCCTATACGTGTGATGGGCATCAGAGTGTAAGCTGTAGTCGGGGTCCGGAGTCCCCCTATACGTGTGATTGACATCTAACTGTAAGCTGTAGTCGGGGTCCGGAGTCCCCCTATACGTGTGATGGACATCAGAGTGTAAGCTGTAGTCGGGGTCCGGAGTCCCCCTATACGTGTGATGGGCATCAGAGTGTAAGCTGTAGTCGGGGTCCGGAGTCCCCCTATACGTGTGATGGGCATCAGAGTGTAAGCTGTAGTCGGGGTCCGGAGTCCCCATATACGTGTGATTGACATCTAAGTGTAAGATGTAGTCGGGGTCCGGAGTCCCCCTATACGTGTGATGGACATCAGAGTGTAAGCTGTAGTCGGGGTCCGGAGTCCCCCTATACGTGTGATGGGCATCAGAGTGTAAGCTGTAGTCGGGGTCCGGAGTCCCCCTATACGTGTGATGGGCATCAGAGTGTAAGCTGTAGTCGGGGTCCGGAGTCCCCCTATACGTGTGATGGGCATCAGAGTGTAAGCTGTAGTCGGGGTCCGGAGTCCCCCTATACGTGTGATGGGCATCAGAGTGTAAGCTGTAGTCGGGGTCCGGAGTCCCCCTATACGTGTGATGGGCATCAGAGTGTAAGCTGTAGTCGGGGTCCGGAGTCCCCCTATACGTGTGTTGGACATCAGAGTGTAAGCTGTAGTCGGGGTCCGGAGTCCCCCTATAAGTGTGTAGGACATCTCAGTGTAAGCTGTAGTCGGGGTCCGGAGTCCCCCTATAAGTGTGTTGGACATCAGAGTGTAAGCTGTAGTCGGGGTCCGGAGTCCCCCTATACGTGTGTAGGACATCTCAGTGTAAGATGTAGTCGGGGTCCGGAGTCCCTATATACGTGTGATGGACATCAGAGTGTGAGATGTAGTCGGGGTCCGGAGTCCCCCTATAACTGTGATGGACATCAGAGTGTAAGCTGTAGTCGGGGTCCGGAGTCCCCCTATAAGTGTGTTGGACATCTCAGTGTAAGATGTAGTCGGGGTCCGGAGTCCCCCTATACGTGTGATGGGCATCAGAGTGTAAGCTGTAGTCGGGGTCCGGAGTCCCCCTATACGTGTGATGGACATCAGAGTGTGAGATGTAGTCGGGGTCCGGAGTCCCCCTATACGTGTGATGGGCATCAGAGTGTGAGCTGTAGTCGGGGTCCGGAGTCCCCCTATACGTGTGATGGGCATCAGAGTGTGAGCTGTAGTCGGGGTCCGGAGTCCCCCTATACGTGTGATGGGCATCAGAGTGTGAGATGTAGTCGGGGTCCGAAGTCCCCATATACGTGTGATGGGCATCAGAGCGTAAGCTGTTGCGTGTGGAGAGGCTACCTGCAGGAGGGGTTGTGTGGGGAGCGGCTAGCTGCAGGAGGGGTTGTGTGGGGAGCGGCTACCTGCAGGAGGGGTTGTGTGGGGAGCGGCTAGCTGCATGGGCGGTTGTGTGGGGAGCGGCTAGCTGCATGGGCGGTTGTGTGGGGAGCGGCTAGCTGCATGGGCGGTTGTGTGGGGAGCGGCTAGCTGCAGGAGGGGTTGTGTGGGGAGCGGCTAGCTGCAGGAGGGGTTGTGTGGGGAGCGGCTAGCTGCAGGAGGGGTTGTGTGGGGAGCGGCTAGCTGCAGGAGGGGTTGTGTGGGGAGCGGCTAGCTGCAGGAGGGGTTGTGTGGGGAGCGGCTAGCTGCAGGAGGGGTTGTGTGGGGAGCGGCTAGCTGCAGGAGGGGTTGTGTGGGGAGCGGCTAGCTGCAGGAGGGGTTGTGTGGGGAGCGGCTAGCTGCAGGAGGGGTTGTGTGGGGAGCGGCTAGCTGCAGGAGGGGTTGTGTGGGGAGCGGCTAGCTGCAGGAGGGGTTGTGTGGGGAGCGGCTAGCTGCAGGAGGGGTTGTGTGGGGAGCGGCTAGCTGCAGGAGGGGTTGTGTGGGGAGCGGCTAGCTGCAGGAGGGGTTGTGTGGGGAGCGGCTAGCTGCAGGAGGGGTTGTGTGGGGAGCGGCTAGCTGCAGGAGGGGTTGTGTGGGGAGCGGCTAGCTGCAGGAGGGGTTGTGTGGGGAGCGGCTAGCTGCAGGAGGGTATTGTGGGGAGCGGCTAGCTGCAGGAGGGTATTGTGGGGAGCGGCTAGCTGTAGGAGGGTAGTGTGGGGAGCGGCTAGCTGCAGGAGGGGTTGTGTGGGGAGCGGCTAGCTGCAGGAGGGGTTGTGTGGGGAGCGGCTAGCTGCAGGAGGGGTTGTGTGGGGAGCGGCTAGCTGCAGGAGGGGTTGTGTGGGGAGCGGCTAGCTGCAGGAGGGGTTGTGTGGGGAGCGGCTAGCTGCAGGAGGGGTTGTGTGGGGAGCGGCTAGCTGCAGGAGGGGTTGTGTGGGGAGCGGCTAGCTGCAGGAGGGGTTGTGTGGGGAGCGGCTAGCTGCAGGAGGGGTTGTGTGGGGAGCGGCTAGCTGCAGGAGGGGTTGTGTGGGGAGCGGCTAGCTGCAGGAGGGGTTGTGTGGGGAGCGGCTAGCTGCAGGAGGGGTTGTGTGGGGAGCGGCTAGCTGCAGGAGGGGTTGTGTGGGGAGCGGCTAGCTGCAGGAGGGGTTGTGTGGGGAGCGGCTAGCTGCAGGAGGGGTTGTGTGGGGAGCGGCTAGCTGCAGGAGGGGTTGTGTGGGGAGCGGCTAGCTGCAGGAGGGGTTGTGTGGGGAGCGGCTAGCTGCAGGAGGGTATTGTGGGGAGCGGCTAGCTGCAGGAGGGTATTGTGGGGAGCGGCTAGCTGCAGGAGGGTATTGTGGGGAGCGGCTAGCTGCAGGAGGGGTTGTGTGGGGAGCGGCTAGCTGCAGGAGGGGTTGTGTGGGGAGCGGCTAGCTGCAGGAGGGGTTGTGTGGGGAGCGGCTAGCTGCAGGAGGGGTTGTGTGGGGAGCGGCTAGCTGCAGGAGGGGTTGTGTGGGGAGCGGCTAGCTGCAGGAGGGGTTGTGTGGGGAGCGGCTAGCTGCAGGAGGGGTTGTGTGGGGAGCGGCTAGCTGCAGGAGGGGTTGTGTGGGGAGCGGCTAGCTGCAGGAGGGGTTGTGTGGGGAGCGGCTAGCTGCAGGAGGGTATTGTGGGGAGCGGCTAGCTGCAGGAGGGTATTGTGGGGAGCGGCTAGCTGCAGGAGGGTATTGTGGGGAGCGGCTAGCTGCAGGAGGGTAGTGTGGGGAGCGGCTAGCTGCAGGAGGGGTTGTGTGGGGAGCGGCTAGCTGCAGGAGGGGTTGTGTGGGGAGCGGCTAGCTGCAGGAGGGGTTGTGTGGGGAGCGGCTAGCTGCAGGAGGGGTTGTGTGGGGAGCGGCTAGCTGCAGGAGGGGTTGTGTGGGGAGCGGCTAGCTGCAGGAGGGGTTGTGTGGGGAGCGGCTAGCTGCAGGAGGGGTTGTGTGGGGAGCGGCTAGCTGCAGGAGGGGTTGTGTGGGGAGCGGCTAGCTGCAGGAGGGGTTGTGTGGGGAGCGGCTAGCTGCAGGAGGGGTTGTGTGGGGAGCGGCTAGCTGCAGGAGGGGTTGTGTGGGGAGCGGCTAGCTGCAGGAGGGGTTGTGTGGGGAGCGGCTAGCTGCAGGAGGGGTTGTGTGGGGAGCGGCTAGCTGCAGGAGGGGTTGTGTGGGGAGCGGCTAGCTGCAGGAGGGGTTGTGTGGGGAGCGGCTAGCTGCAGGAGGGGTTGTGTGGGGAGCGGCTACCTGCAGGAGGGGTTGTGTGGGGAGCGGCTACCTGCAGGAGGGTATTGTGGGGAGCGGCTACCTGCAGGAGGGTATTGTGGGGAGCGGCTACCTGCAGGAGGGTATTGTGGGGAGCGGCTAGCTGCAGGAGGGGTTGTGTGGGGAGCGGCTAGCTGCAGGAGGGGTTGTGTGGGGAGCGGCTAGCTGCAGGAGGGGTTGTGTGGGGAGCGGCTAGCTGCAGGAGGGGTTGTGTGGGGAGCGGCTAGCTGCAGGAGGGGTTGTGTGGGGAGCGGCTAGCTGCAGGAGGGGTTGTGTGGGGAGCGGCTAGCTGCAGGAGGGGTTGTGTGGGGAGCGGCTAGCTGCAGAAGGGGTTGTGTGGGGAGCGGCTAGCTGCAGAAGGGGTTGTGTGGGGAGCGGCTAGCTGCAGAAGGGGTTGTGTGGGGAGCGGCTAGCTGCAGGAGGGGTTGTGTGGGGAGCGGCTAGCTGCAGGAGGGGTTGTGTGGGGAGCGGCTAGCTGCAGAAGGGGTTGTGTGGGGAGCGGCTAGCTGCAGGAGGGGCATATGTGTAAGATGCATTCGATAACCATGAACTTTTTCTTTGGTGGTATGACGGCCAGGAATGAGTTAATGCAATCGTTGGAACAGATAGAGCCGCAGTCTTTTGTCCCTGAATGGGCGCTTGTGTGGTCGCCCTGTATATGTACAGCGGGTGTAGCTGAGGGACGTCTTGTCCTCAGGGGTCCGCGGATGGACTCACCTGCTGCTTAGACTCCATTTCACTAAAATTGCAGGGCGGCGCAGTGATTATCTCAGGAAATAGTGTGCGACTCTCTGGTAATGTGAGGCTGACACTCTACTTTGTTCATCCATCTGCACGGCGGCGCTCTGGCCACACAATGAAGCTCTCGCACTCAGAATATCTCAGCCGTGCAGATTGCAGATGTCTGGAGGGGATATTAAATCACCGGGAGACGTATACATAAAGCAGTAGCTGTATAGATGGAGAGGAGCCAGAAATGTTATGTGCAAACTGGATGTTTGGGGTATTTCTCTTCTCTATCCTCCAACCTGGCGTGATATGACAGATGCTCCATCTCCCCTCTCCCAGACACACAGAGATGCTGCAGCTTCATCCCCCTCCTCCCCTCTCCCAGACAGTCACAGAGATACTGCAGTTTCATCCCCCTCCTACCTTCTCCCAGACCCAAAGAGATGCTGCAGCTTCATCCCCCTCCTTTCCTTTCCCCGACACACAGAGATGCAGCAGCTTCATCCCCCTCCTTGGTCTCTCACAACTCACAGCCTCTCTCACTCACAGGGATGTGTTACGGTATCCTACCCAATGATACGCCAGCCTGGGTTGCCCTAGAACTTACCCGCAACCCCTGTCCCTGCCTACTTGCCTCCACTCCTGGCTAACCCCAGGCGGGGACAAAAGGTTTCAATAAAGACTTATGGAATACCCTGTGAACCCTCCATGTAGCTGGCAAACCCAGTTCATAGGCGAGAGGGTTCACTACACGTGTGATGACAAAGGGACCCACGTAACGCGGCGCCAACTTCAGAGACGGGACCCTTAATTTGAGATTTTTAGAAGACAGGTGTACCTTCTGCCCCACCCTGTAAGGTTCAGATACTGACAGACTCCTCCCACTACGCAACTGCATACCAGCCCCCGTTGCTTCCAAGTTTTTCTGTACTTCTTTCCATACTCCCTGCAGAGTATCTGTGGCGACATCAGCAGCAGGACAGACAAATGGAGTAGGGATCGCTGTAAGGAAGCGAGGATGCTGACCGTATACACACATGAATGGAGATACCCCAGTGGAAGAACAAGTACAGATGTTTAGTGCAAACTCTGCCAACGGCAGGAACTCTGCCCACTGATAAGCCCTCTCGCTAGCAAACAACCATAAATATTGCACTAAATCCTGGTTCTTCCGCTCCGTCTGACCATTATTCTGTGGGTGGAATGCTGACGAGAAGGAAAGCGACGTTCCCAGGTTTCTACAGAAGGCTCGCCACAATTGCGCAACAAACTGAACCCCGCGATCAGATACGATGTTCTCGGGAACCCCATGTAGGGGAATGATTTCTTTACTAAAATCTTGGAAAATTCTATCGCAGAAGGAAGCTTCTTTAACGCCACAAAATGTGCCATCTTTGAGAAACGGTCTACAACAACCAGGATAGTGGTGAACTTCTGAGACTCAGGTAGATCGGTGATAACCTCTACCGATAACTGCGACCATGGACGAGAAGGCACGAGTAACGGTCTCAGAGGCGCCTCTGGACGCTGATGACGACTTTTACAGCGTGCACAGACAGAGCATCCCTTAAAGTCGCGGATCTCCCGAGACATGCCTGGCCACTAGAAGTGTCTAGAACAAAGATCCAGAGTCCCCTGAACCCCCGGATGGCCTGCGAGAACAGAAGAGTGAGACTCTTCAATGACTCTGAGACGCAAGGTCTGTGGCACAAACCATCTGCCCTCCGGCACCCCCAAAGGAGTACCCTGCTGACAATTCTGTAGTTGAGGGACGAAATTAGATTCTACAGCTGCCAGCACCACCCCAGGTGCCAAGATATTCTCGGGAGCCACTGTCTCACTTTCCGGTTCCCCAAAACTCAGTGAGAGGGCGTCTGCCTTCACGTTCTTCTCTCCTGGGATATTTGCCATGACGAAATTAAACCTTGGGAAAAACAACGCCCACCTGGCCTGATGAGCCGTGAGTCTCTTAGCATTGGTGAGATATACCAAGTTTTTATGATCAGTATACACGGTAATGGGGTGCCTTGCCCCCTCAAGATGGTGACACCACTCTTCTAGAGACCACTTAATCGCCAGTAACTCACGGTTACCCACGTCGTAGTGGCGTTCTGCTGAACTAAACTTTCGCGAAAAGAACACACATGGACTATACCCAGGTCTCCCGCTGACTTCCTGTGACAATACAGCTCCTGTCCCCACTTCAGACGCATCGACCTCAATGAAAAAGGGTCGTCGCGCATCCGGCTGTACTATTACCGGAGCAGTAGTAAACGCTCTTTTTAGACGACTAAAAGCCTCTAGGGCCGCAGGCGACCATTTCACCAAGTCGGCCCCCTTTTTGGTAAGATCGGTCAGGGGTTGAGCGATAACCGAGTAATTCTTAATGAATTTACAGTAAAAATTTGCGAAACCTAAAAACCGCTAGAGAGCTTTCAGGTTATCAGGTCTGACCCATTGGGAGATTGCTGCCACTTTATCACACTCCATCTGAATCTCCATGCGTGAGACCACATAACCAAGGAAAGATACTTGTTTAGAACCAAATGTACATTTCTCCAACTTGACAAAAAGTTGATACTTGCCGCACATGTGAATCCCAGTCTGGGGAGTACACCAGAGTGTCATCGAGATATATGACCAGAAATACCCCCAGGAAGTCGTGGAAGACCGCATTCATAAATCCCTGGAACACAGCGGGGGCGTTACAGAGTCCGAAGGGCATGACCAGACATTCAAAAAGTCCTGATGGGGTGTTGAACGCGGTCTTCCATTCATCTTCCTCTCGAATGCGAATTAAATTGTAAGCCCCCCCCCCTTAAGTCCAGTTTGGAAAACCAGGGGGCCCCTACCACCTGATACAACAAGTCCGGAATCAGGGGCAAGGAGCACTGGTTCTTCACTGTAATTTTATTCAAAGCCCGATAATCCACACAAGGCCTCAATGTCCCATCCTTCTTCTCTACAAATAAGAGACCTGCCCCGGCAGGGGACCTGGATGGCCTGATATGTCATTTGGCCAGAGTCTTTGAGATATAGGACTTAAGGGCTCCGTGCTCACGCCCCAACAAATTGAAAATGGCTCCCTTAGGGATGGGACTGTCGGGGATCAAATCAATACCACAGTCCCACTCCCTATGGGAGACAGTTTCTTGGAGAATACATCCTCAAAATCCGACAAATACTCCGGGACCAGCGCGGTATCTGCTGAGCACATGGCTATAGTAGTTAAGTGATTATGACAGGACGACCTCCAATGTGTCAATTCCTGGTTGGACCAATCGAATTGGAGGTTGTGCAATGCCAACCAGGGCATACCAAGTACCACATCAACAGACATCTTTTTCATAACCAGGAAAGACATTCTCAAAATGGAGAGCACCCACAGTGAACTGTAGAATGAGCGTCCTCCATTGGACAACACCGCGGAGAGAGGGGTCAAATCAATACTGATGAAGCGCATGGGAGGTTTCAGCATGGAAAATTCGGTCATCAGAGGTCTAACAAAATTTAAATTAATCAGATTGGCAGCAGCACCCGAATCAATAAAGGCTTGACCGGACCGAATAAAATTCCGGAAGCCAATCTGACAAGGCACCAACAACTTAGGGAGTACCTGTAATCCTAGGCGATCCTCCCAACAATCGCCTAGGATCTGTAGTTTTTCCGCCGGTTCAGACTGATGTTGCCGTTGCTTCTGTGGACAGGTTGCTACCTGATGTCCGGCTTCCCCACAGCAGAGGCAAAGACGGTGAGTCATCCGTAACCGTCACCGTTCCCCAGGACTTAGCTGGTCCACTTCCATAGGCTCAGCCCCAGGGGTTGGCATGGGAGTAGTGGGAGCGGGTCTGCAAGACTCCCTAGTTTTACAGGCCTGACGTACCTTTTCTATAGATCCTGTCAGCCTTTACTGCTAATTCCATCGCCTCATTAAGTGTTGCGGGGGCGGGATGGGAAATAATTAGATCCTTGACAGCATCAGAAAGAACCAACAAAAACACATCTTTGAGGGCGCTATCGTTCCTGGAGGTTTCACCGGCATACTGTCTAAACGTAGAGCAGTAGTCTTCAGCACACTGCTGCCCCTGACGCAAAGCCATGAGGTGAGACACTGCTAACCCTGCCTGGTCCGGCTCATCAAAAATACCTCAGAGTTCCCAAAAAAACGAATCAACAGACTGCAGGCAAGCCAAACTTTCGGGTAAGGAGTAGACCGATGTCTGGGGGGGACCCCGCAGTAGGGACATAATCAATCCCACCTTCTGGGACTCTGAACTGGAGGATACGGGCCGCATCCGAAAATGTAGTCTACATGCCTGCTGAAAAACAAAAAACTTGCTTCTCTCCTCGGAAAACACCTCAGGGAGAGGACACTTGGGCTCAGGGATAGAAGGAGCGGCAGGAACCTGCGCCAACACCCGCTGCTCCTGGGCCACCATACGACCGGACAGGGCTTGGATCACGCCCACTAGATCCTGCAACTGACTAGCAAAAACACTCAGTCTCCATTGGAGAGCAAACAAAAACCCACAGGGTAATTTTAAGGGCCAGTTATTATGTTATAGTATCCTACCCGATGATACGCCAGCCTGGGTTGCCCTAGAACTTACCCGCAACCCCTGTCCCTGCCTAATTGCCTCCACTCCTGGCTAACCCCAGGCGGGCTCATGCATAGAGCTGCACTGAAAGTCGGGCGCGCGCACGCCGCCGCCCAGACTCACAAGCGCTCACCGCACCGACCAGCCACCCGCGACCCTGGCAGCCGCCGTATGGTAACAGGATGGCAGTACTCTGGATCTGGTCTTCTTCCGTCTCTGCTCTGCTTCCAACTTCACTAACTCCCCTCTCCCGCTATCGAACCATAACCTCCTCTCGTTCTATGTCAAGCTTCCTAGTATCTCCTTAGACCCTCCTATCTCCTGTACGTACAGGGACCTTCAAGCCGTTCGCATCAAAAATTTTGCCGAGTCTCTACAGTCCTCTCTGTCTCCTAATTCTCTCCTCTCCTGCCCCAACCTGTCTGCCGCACATAACAACACCAGTCTCAAACATGCCCTGGATGAAGCGGTGCCCTCCATAACCCAAGCCATCCGATGTAGAACGTGGCAACCCTGGCTCGGGCTTCAAACGCGTTTCATCCGGCGGTGCTCTAGAAGTGCTGAATGGCTGTGGAGAAAGTCTCAAAAGCCTGCAGACTTTCTTGACTTTAAATTCATGTTCAGAACCTACAACCTCACCCTCCACTGTGCCAAACAAGTCTACTTCCCCTCTCTCGTCTCCTTACTATCCCATAACCCTAATAGACTCGTTGACACTTTCCACTCCCATCTCAGCCCAAAACTGCAGCCCCTCTTGACAAATCTCAGTGCTGAAGAGCTGGCTGCCTACTTCAAAAGAAAATTGATGACATCCGGCAGGAAATAACATCCCAATCCCAGACTAGCCCCGACCCTAGTCTTGTCAGTACTGCATCCTGTTCACTCTCTGTACTTAAACCAACAACAGAGGAATAAGTCTCCAGACTGCTCTTCTCTGCTCGCCCTACCACCTGCGCTAACGACCCTCTCCCCTCGCACCTCCTCCGCTCCCTCTCCCACCTCACCACTATATTCAGTCTTTCTCTGACCCCTGGCATTTTCCTCTCCTCATTCAAACACGTTATCATATTCCCACTGCTAAAGAAGCCGACTCTTGACTCGACTGATGCTGCCAACTATCAACCCATCTCAAACCTGCCCTTCATCTCTAAACTAATAGAACGCCTGGTTTACTCTTGCCTTATAAACTATCTCTCAGAAAACTCTCTTATTGACCCTCTACAGTCTGGCTTCCGCCCCCTACACGTGACAGAAACTGCCCTGACTAAAGTGTCAAACGACCCCCTGACGGCCAAATCGAGGGGCGACTACTCCCTACTGATCCTCCTCGACCTCTCCGCAGCATTCGACAGCTTCATTCCCCTCCTCCCCTCTCCCAGACACAGAGATACTGCATTTTCATCCCCCTCCTCCACTCTTCCAGACACACACAGATGCAGCAGCTTCATTCCCCTCCTCCCCTCTCCCAGACACAGAGATACTGCGCTTTCATCCCCCTCCCTCCACTCTTCCAGACACACACAGATGCAGCAGCTTCATTCCCCTCCTCCCCTCTCCCAAGACACACAGAGATACTGCAGCTTCATTGCCCTTCTCCCCTCTCTCAGAGACACAGAGATGCTGCAGCTTCATCCCCCTCCTCCCCTCTCCCAGACACACAGATACTGCAGCTTCATCGCCCTACTCCCCTCTCCCAGAGACACAGAGATGCTGCAGCTCCATCCCCCTCCTCCCCTCTCCCAGACACACAGATACTGCAGCTTCATCCACCTTGTCGAAGCCTCATATTTACTGCTTAAGGCTACATTCTCAAGGGAAATAAAATCACAGAATTGAGAGAAAAAATAAGGACATTATTCACTGAAAAGGAAGCCAGTAATGCAACAGCTGATAGACTGCAGGCCAGGCACGATCGCTGTAGAGGAGCTAATGTGGTGTCCTTGCCGTTGGCTCATCAGCTTATGTGTCTTGGCCAAAATGCAGAACACCTGCATTTATCAGTATTTTTTGCATGCGGTTTGCTATACATTTGGGGGAGCCCAATATGTCAGCCAGTGTGACCCACTGTGGAGATACAGGGCGATCCACTGCTTTGCCAGTAGGGGGGGGGGGGGTCGCACTCCTGTATAGTGTGGCGCGCCTATCTGTGGATGGTGTCTCTGGTGTCTGTTCACATGTGCAGACTATGTTTGTTTGCAGTCACTCCTCCCCAATCTGGGCTGGGTTGAGTGAGTGGCTTGCATTATTACTCTGCATTGAACTAGTAGCTCCTCCAAATTATCGTATGGCCCATTGCATTCTACTTGGGTCTATGGCCATT
This sequence comes from Eleutherodactylus coqui, assembly GCA_035609135.1. Classification (NCBI taxonomy): domain Eukaryota; kingdom Metazoa; phylum Chordata; class Amphibia; order Anura; family Eleutherodactylidae; genus Eleutherodactylus; species Eleutherodactylus coqui. The sequence goes on from CM069408.1 coordinate 306,664,252, forward strand.
GTGCCGCCCTGCAGTCTATCAGGTGTTGCATTACTGGCTTCCTTTTCATTACATTCTCATGGGCGAGCATGATATTGGGCCGTTTGAGGCTTTTAAACGTGTTTTTTGAACTCAAAAACGCATTACATCACTTCTGTGAAATTGCGAACCTCAGGAATGCGTTTTTAGAGGTAGGAGAGTATTGCAACGTTTTCCCACTGAATTCATTGGGAAACATTGCGTCTCACGGCATGCAATTGCCATGCAATATCTTTTAAGATCCCATTGGAACCAATGAGCGAGGCATTCCAAGGGAACCCTAAAAGACCAAACAAGCTTATGTGAATAAATCCATATTCATGCGGGTTTTGTGCAAATGTCCGCAGACATTCTCCACTACAAATTCATGCTCAGAACCTACAACCTCGCCCTCCACCACACCAAACAAGTCTACTTCACCTCTCTAGTCTCATCACTATCACACAACCCTAAACGGCTCTTTGATACTTTCCACTCCCTTCTCAGCCCTAAACCGCAGCCCCCGGTGACGGATCTCAGTGCCGAAGAGCTGGCTGCTCAAAAAGAACACTGACATCCGTCAGGAAATAACTTCCCAATCCCAGACTACCCCCGACCCTAGTCTCATCAATACTGTAATTAGCTCTTGTTCACTCTCTGTACATAGACCAATGACAGAGGAAGAAGTCTCCAAATTTCTGTCCCGTGCTCACCCCAGCACCTGCGCTAGCGACCCTCTCCCCTCACACCTTCTCCGATCCCTCTCCCCAGTGGTCATCTCCCATCTCACCACTATATTCAACCTCTCTCTGACCTCTGCCATCTTTCCCTCTTCTTTCAAACACGCCATCATATCCCCACTGCTAAAGAAGCCAACTCTTGACGCAACTGACGCAGCCAACTACCGACCCATCTCAAACCTCCCCTTCATCTCCAAACTATTGGAATGCCTGGTTTACTCCAGCCTTGTAAGCTACAGCTTTAATACAAACCAGCAACAGATAAGATGACATACACGTTTATTACAAGGGATGACGTACAGTTTAAGGAGAGGTTATTAGGCTGTAATCTTTGGGGTGTGGCTTAGAGGAAATCCACCTCCCGTAAAACGAGGCGCGTCGGATCGCTGCTGCATAAAGGCCACATCTGCATCCGCCATGCTTCTCTCCTTCTCCCTGTAGAGTAGAGAATGCAGATATCAGCAGGGGTAGGGGGTACAAGGGCGCTATATTCTTGCACTACGGTACCCTGTATAACACTGCGTGGTGGTTCCTCCTCTACAGCAGAAGCTTTGCACTGTTTTTACAGTTACTTTGCACCACTTAAAGCGATGGCAGTGTGAGGGGGGGGGGGGGGGGGGATAAATTATGTATATATAAAGAAAGCATATACACTCACATATACTCATCTCTCCGCTGCGACTCCGGTCCGCCAGTAACTGTGTTAAACATATGACAACTGCAGCCGACAAGAGCCCCAAAACAGGCCATTGTCAATGACATCCCGTAAACTTGCTGGGGTTTTCACGCTATTTACAGGATATTACCTGACCCAGTGATGTCACAGGTACCGCAGTGCTGGAACTTAGGAAGGGCACTCCAGGGTCATAGTATGTACATGATTCAATGCCCTTTGGAGCAGCAGGCGTCCAATGGCCAAAACAATTAGAAGCTGTCCAACCCCTTTAAGAAGCAGCTCTTGTGAGGATGCTCCTGCTGCCAGGTTGATGCATGCAGTATTACAATGCAAATGGGATAATGCCTCTGTAGCGCCACCTATTGGAAGATGACTTCCTTATAAGTCAATGTCTGACCTTCTAGCAAGCCCTGTAATGTGACTAAAGACAAAAGCTGAACCAGGATCTTCCCTAAAAAAGGGCTGATTTCTATGGTGTGTATTCAGCTGCTGCCTTCATCTTTTATGCCCGGCCATGTTGTATCTCACTTCTGATGTCCACTGGCATGGTGAAGTGGTCCTTCATGGCCGTCCACTGGCATGGTGAACTGGTCCTTCATGGCCGTCCACTGGCATGGTGAACTGGTCCTTCATGGCCGTCCACTGGCATGGTGAACTGGTCCTTCATGGCCGTCCACTGGCATGGTGAACTGGTCCTTCATGGCCGTCCACTGGCATGGTGAAGTGGTCCTTCATGGCCGTCCACTGGCATGGTGAAGTGGTCCTTCATGGCCGTCCACTGGCATGGTGAAGTGGTCCTTCATGGCCGTCCACTGGCATGGTGAAGTGGTCCTTCATGGCCGTCCACTGGCATGGTGAAGTGGTCCTTCATGGCCGTCCACTGGCATGGTGAAGTGGTCCTTCATGGCCGTCCACTGGCATGGTGAAGTGGTCCTTCATGGCCGTCCACTGGCATGGTGAAGTGGTCCTTCATGGCCGTCCACTGGCATGGTGAAGTGGTCCTTCATGGCCGTCCACTGGCATGGTGAAGTGGTCCTTCATGGCCGTCCACTGGCATGGTGAAGTGGTCCTTCATGGCCGTCCACTGGCATGGTGAAGTGGTCCTTCATGGCCGTCCACTGGCATGGTGAAGTGGTCCTTCATGGCCGTCCACTGGCATGGTGAAGTGGTCCTTCATGGCCGTCCACTGGCATGGTGAAGTGGTCCTTCATGGCCGTCCACTGGCATGGTGAAGTGGTCCTTCATGGCCGTCCACTGGCATGGTGAAGTGGTCCTTCATGGCCGTCCACTGGCATGGTGAAGTGGTCCTTCATGGCCGTCCACCGGCATGGTGAAGTGGTCCTTCATGGCCGTCCACCGGCATGGTGAAGTGGTCCTTCATGGCCGTCCACCGGCATGGTGAAGTGGTCCTTCATGGCCGTCCACCGGCATGGTGAAGTGGTCCTTCATGGCCGTCCACCGGCATGGTGAAGTGGTCCTTCAGGGCCGTCCACCGGCATGGTGAAGTGGTCCTTCAGGGCCGTCCACCGGCATGGTGAAGTGGTCCTTCAGGGCCGTCCACCGGCATGGTGAAGTGGTCCTTCAGGGCCGTCCACCGGCATGGTGAAGTGGTCCTTCAGGGCCGTCCACCGGCATGGTGAAGTGGTCCTTCAGGGCCGTCCACCGGCATGGTGAAGTGGTCCTTCAGGGCCGTCCACCGGCATGGTGAAGTGGTCCTTCAGGGCCGTCCACCGGCATGGTGAAGTGGTCCTTCAGGGCCGTCGACCGGCATGGTGAAGTGGTCCTTCAGGGCCGTCGACCGGCATGGTGAAGTGGTCCTTCAGGGCCGTCGACCGGCATGGTGAAGTGGTCCTTCAGGGCCGTCGACCGGCATGGTGAAGTGGTCCTTCAGGGCCGTCGACCGGCATGGTGAAGTGGTCCTTCAGGGCCGTCGACCGGCATGGTGAAGTGGTCCTTCAGGGCCGTCGACCGGCATGGTGAAGTGGTCCTTCAGGGCCGTCGACCGGCATGGTGAAGTGGTCCTTCATGGCCGTCGACCGGCATGGTGAAGTGGTCCTTCATGGCCGTCGACCGGCATGGTGAAGTGGTCCTTCATGGCCGTCGACCGGCATGGTGAAGTGGTCCTTCATGGCCGTCGACCGGCATGGTGAAGTGGTCCTTCATGGCCGTCGACCGGCATGGTGAAGTGGTCCTTCATGGCCGTCGACCGGCATGGTGAAGTGGTCCTTCATGGCCGTCGACCGGCATGGTGAAGTGGTCCTTCATGGCCGTCCACTGGCATGGTGAAGTGGTCCTTCATGGCCGTCCACTGGCATGGTGAAGTGGTCCTTCATGGCCGTCCACTGGCATGGTGAAGTGGTCCTTCATGGCCGTCCACTGGCATGGTGAAGTGGTCCTTCATGGCCGTCCACTGGCATGGTGAAGTGGTCCTTCATGGCCGTCCACTGGCATGGTGAAGTGGTCCTTCATGGCCGTCCACTGGCATGGTGAAGTGGTCCTTCATGGCCGTCCACTGGCATGGTGAAGTGGTCCTTCATGGCCGTCCACTGGCATGGTGAAGTGGTCCTTCATGGCCGTCCACTGGCATGGTGAAGTGGTCCTTCATGGCCGTCCACCGGCATGGTGAAGTGGTCCTTCAGGGCCGTCGACCGGCATGGTGAAGTGGTCCTTCAGGGCCGTCGACCGGCATGGTGAAGTGGTCCTTCAGGGCCGTCGACCGGCATGGTGAAGTGGTCCTTCAGGGCCGTCGACCGGCATGGTGAAGTGGTCCTTCAGGGCCGTCGACCGGCATGGTGAAGTGGTCCTTCATGGCCGTCGACCGGCATGGTGAAGTGGTCCTTCATGGCCGTCGACCGGCATGGTGAAGTGGTCCTTCATGGCCGTCGACCGGCATGGTGAAGTGGTCCTTCATGGCCGTCGACCGGCATGGTGAAGTGGTCCTTCATGGCCGTCGACCGGCATGGTGAAGTGGTCCTTCATGGCCGTCGACCGGCATGGTGAAGTGGTCCTTCATGGCCGTCGACCGGCATGGTGAAGTGGTCCTTCATGGCCGTCGACCGGCATGGTGAAGTGGTCCTTCATGGCCGTCGACCGGCATGGTGAAGTGGTCCTTCATGGCCGTCGACCGGCATGGTGAAGTGGTCCTTCATGGCCGTCGACCGGCATGGTGAAGTGGTCCTTCATGGCCGTCGACCGGCATGGTGAAGTGGTCCTTCATGGCCGTCGACCGGCATGGTGAAGTGGTCCTTCATGGCCGTCGACCGGCATGGTGAAGTGGTCCTTCATGGCCGTCGACCGGCATGGTGAAGTGGTCCTTCATGGCCGTCGACCGGCATGGTGAAGTGGTCCTTCATGGCCGTCGACCGGCATGGTGAAGTGGTCCTTCATGGCCGTCGACCGGCATGGTGAAGTGGTCCTTCATGGCCGTCGACCGGCATGGTGAAGTGGTCCTTCATGGCCGTCGACCGGCATGGTGAAGTGGTCCTTCATGGCCGTCGACCGGCATGGTGAAGTGGTCCTTCATGGCCGTCGACCGGCATGGTGAAGTGGTCCTTCATGGCCGTCGACCGGCATGGTGAAGTGGTCCTTCATGGCCGTCGACCGGCATGGTGAAGTGGTCCTTCATGGCCGTCGACCGGCATGGTGAAGTGGTCCTTCATGGCCGTCGACCGGCATGGTGAAGTGGTCCTTCATGGCCGTCGACCGGCATGGTGAAGTGGTCCTTCGGGGCCGTCGACCGGCACGGTGAAGTGGTCCTTCGGGGCCGTCGACCGGCACGGTGAAATGGTCCTTCGGGGCCGTCGACCGGCACGGTGAAATGGTCCTTCGGGGCCGTCCACCGGCACGGTGAAGTGGTCCTTCGGGGCCGTCCACCGGCACGGTGAAGTGGTCCTTCGGGGCCGTCCACCGGCACGGTGAAGTAGTCCTTCGGGGCCGTCCACCGGCACGGTGAAATGGTCCTTCGGGGCCGTCCACCGGCACGGTGAAGTGGTCCTTCGGGGCCGTCCACCGGCACGGTGAAGTGGTCCTTCGGGGCCGTCCACCGGCACGGTGAAGTGGTCCTTCGGGGCCGTCCACCGGCACGGTGAAGTGGTCCTTCGGGGCCGTCCACCGGCACGGTGAAGTAGTCCTTCGGGGCCGTCCACCGGCACGGTGAAGTAGTCCTTCGGGGCCGTCCACCGACACGGTGAAGTAGTCCTTCGGGGCCGTCCACCGGCACGGTGAAGTGGTCCTTCGGGGCCGTCCACTGGCACGGTGAAGTGGTCCTTCGGGGCCGTCCACTGGCACGGTGAAGTAGTTCTTCGGGGCCGTCCACTGGCACGGTGAAGTAGTCCTTCAGGGCCGTCCACTGGCATGGCGAAGTAGTCCTTCAGGGCCGTCCACTGGCATGGTGAAGTAGTCCTTCAGGGCCGTCCACTGGCATGGTGAAGTAGTCCTTCATGCCGGTCATTTGATAGTGTATTCTCTAGACTCCAGAGACACAAGTTCATAATCCTTGATGTCCAGTTTCTTGGTGTCCCAATTTCTGCATCTCAAGGACTAGAATATCAGGTCTCCGTCATCTGGTGTCCCCATTTTGGTATCCAGACACTTGCTGTGCTTCTTCTTGAGGTTCCATCATTTATTGTCCCATTTTCTGGAGTTAATAGATTCAGTATGGTGGACCTTGAGGTCCCGTCAGTTGGTGTCCCAGTTGCTGGAGTTCAGAAACTTGATGTCCTAATCCTTTATTCTCAACCTCCTACCCCTATCTATTGTGATGCTGGTCCTTGAGATCCCATCATTTTGTGCCCAGTTTTTTGATGTTCTATTCCTTGTTCCAGTTGTTTGACACCTCCAGACCTGGGAGTCTAGTAGTTTGGTGCCACCTTTCCTGGCATTCAGTGACTTCATGCTTTTGAGCTGTTGTATTCCAGCAGCCCCAGTCCTACACAGGTATCACAGCACTTGACTGCATGGTATAGTTTTATGGCTCAGTCCAACATCCCCATCAGTTGTTGAAGCACGTGGCTCCAGACTGCAATCATGTGATTAACAATTGGTCTGCCTGGGGTTCATTAATCTTCACTAATATTCCTATAGTTTTTGTTTTAGCAGGTGCTTTACCGCTGTAGCTGAGAAAAAGCTGTCTAATTACATGACTGAAGAAGCAGCAAAGTGCGGCTCCTGCTCCGGGAAGAGCCATGGACATGAACGCAGATTGTCATAATACACTGGATGAGGCTCTGCTGCTCGGCTTCTTTGATACATATAGGAGCCTATGGAGATGCATATAGTTCCTCCATATCGAGGTGACTAATCTTCGTTCATAAACCTGCAAGCTGCTTTGTTCTCATAGATGTATACAGTGTCTTGTAACAACCGTTTCTCTTCCCAGTTCTCTCCCCAAGGGTTCTTCTATTGCTTCATCTGCTCCGTTGCATTCTGATTTGCTCTTGTTCCTTCTCCTCTTGTCTGTTATTTGCTTTTCCTCATCTTACCCTTCTGTCCTGCCAGTCCCCGGTCTCAGTCCGCTTATCTTTGTTGCAGTTCACTTCCTTGTGTACCATAAAGGCCAAGAGCCAACTTGTTAGGAACTCTTGATGAAGGCAGACGATTCCTAGATCTTGTGGGGTCTTCTGTCCTGGTCATGTTCTGACTCCCACTATTACTCATGTGATAGTTTGTCCTCCAGGGGAGGGGCGGCGACGACACACTGGACTTTAAACGTGTATAAACTCAACTTTAGTCTTTATTTGGCATGGCACACTCCAAATAAACAGCATCACAAAGTCCTTATAATCCAACAAGCTGCACCACGCAGGGTGCTCAGGCCCAAACAGATGGTATTCCCACCTCAGGCTTTCAGGCTGTATGCCTCTCTTCAGACTGTCAGGCGGAACACAAAGTCCATATACACCCCACTGGGTGTTGAGGTTAGGGTGGTCACCCCTGTCAATCTCCCACTTTCCTGGTCTGCACTAGACCCTGGGGCTAACAGCCCTTCCAGCTCCACTGAGCTGTCTTTCTGGCTCTCTCAACCAACATATCCCCTGACTGCAGTAGGAATGCATACTTATATCCCACTTCCTGACCACACCTGTGGGCGTTTTCCCTTTTCTGAGGGACCAAAATGCCTGTTAGTTGCCCCCTACAGGCCATTCTTTGTAGTGCACCTCTACACTCATTATGTACAGACCTCGCCATGTCTCCAGGACAAGTCCAAGATTAGGGACACAGAAGTCTGATATCAAAATCCACATTCATCTACGACCAGCAATGGGAAGGTGGAGGAAAGGAAAGAGAAGTGTCAAGAGGCAGGTAAAAGAGAGAGGAAAGAAAGGTGGATCAAGGCAGGAGGAGGGATGGCAAAGGGGGGATGTAAGAGAGAAGGGGAGAGGTGGAGTAAGAAAGAAGAAGAGGGGAGAGAGGTGTAGTGGAGAAAAAGAGAAGTGGAGAGAGGTGGAGCAAGGATAAAGAAGAGGGCAGAGAGGTGGAACAAGGATAAAGTAGAAGTGAGAGGTGGAGCAAGGATAAAAAAGAGGGGAGACAGGAGGAAGAATGATAAAGAATAGAGGAGAGAGATGGAGCAAGGATAAAGAAGAGGGGAGAGAGATGGAGCAAGGATAAAGAAGAGGGGAGAGAGATGGAGCAAGGATAAAGAAGAGGGGAGAGAGATGGAGCAAGGATAAAGAAGAGGGGAGAGAGATGGAGCAAGGATAAAGAAGAGGGGAGAGAGATGGAGCAAGGATAAAGAAGAGGGGAGAGAGGAGGAGCAAGGATAAAGAAGAGGGGAGAGAGGAGGAGCAAGGATAAAGAAGAGGGGAGAGAGGAGGAGCAAGGATAAAGAAGAGGGGAGAGAGGAGGAGCAAGGATAAAGAAGAGGGGAGAGAGGAGGAGCAAGGATAAAGAAGAGGGGAGAGAGGAGGAGCAAGGATAAAGAAGAGGGGAGAGAGGAGGAGCAAGGATAAAGAAGAGGGGAGAGAGGAGGAGCAAGGATAAAGAAGAGGGGAGAGAGGAGGAGCAAGGATAAAGAAGAGGGGAGAGAGGAGGAGCAAGGATAAAGAAGAGGGGAGAGAGGAGGAGCAAGGATAAAGAAGAGGGGAGAGAGGAGGAGCAAGGATAAAGAAGAGGGGAGAGAGGAGGAGCAAGGATAAAGAAGAGGGGAGAGAGGAGGAGCAAGGATAAAGAAGAGGGGAGAGAGGAGGAGCAAGGATAAAGAAGAGGGGAGAGAGGAGGAGCAAGGATAAAGAAGAGGGGAGAGAGGAGGAGCAAGGATAAAGAAGAGGGGAGAGAGGAGGAGCAAGGATAAAGAAGAGGGGAGAGAGGAGGAGCAAGGATAAAGAAGAGGGCAGAGAGGTGAAGCAAGGAAAAAGAGGAGGGGAGAGAGGTGGAGCAAGGATAAAGATGATGGCAGAGAAGTGGAGCAAGGAAAAAGAGGAGGGGAGAGAGGTGGAGCAAGGATAAAGATGATGGCAGAGAGGTGGAGCAAGGAAAAAGAGGAGGGGAGAGAGGTGGAGCAAGGATAAAGAAGATGGCAGAGAGGTGAAGCAAGGAAAAAAGATGGCAGAGAGGTGGAGCAAGGAAAAAAGAGTTGATGAAGCTAGTAAAAAGAAGAGGGGATAGAGGTAGAGGAAGGAAAAAGAGAAGGGGATAGAGGTAGAGCAAGGAAAAAGAGAAGGGGATAGAGGTAGAGCAAGGAAAAAGAGAAGGGGATAGAGGTAGAGCAAGGAAAAAGAGAAGGGGATAGAGGTAGAGCAAGGAAAAAGAGAAGGGGATAGAGGTAGAGCAAGGAAAAAGAGAAGGGGAAAGAGGTGGAGCAAGGAAAAAGAGATGGGGAAAGAGGTGGAGCAAGGAAAAAGAGATGGGGAAAGAGGTGGAGCAAGGAAAAAGAGAAGGGGAGAGAGGTGGAGCAAGGATAAAGAGAAGGGTAGAGAGGTGGAGCAAGGATAAAGAAGATGTAAGAGGGGTGGAGCAAGGAAAAAAGAGTAGATGGAGCTAGTAAAAAGAAGAGGGGATAGAGGTCGAGCAAGGAAAAAAAGGAGGGGAAAGAGGAGGAGCGAGGGAAGAGAGGAACAAGAGGAGAGGAGAGAGCTGGAGCAAAAATAAAGAGAGGAGAGGTGGAGCCAGGAAAAGGGGGAGAGGAAGAGTGAGTAAAAAGCAGAGGGTAAAGAGAAGGAGTGAGGAAATAAAAAGAGGAGTGCATGGAGGAGTGAGGGAAGAGAGGAGGAGTAGTAAAGAAAGAGAGGAAGGGGAGTGAGGAAAGAGAAGAAGGAAGAGAGGAGGAGCGAGGAAAGAGCGGGGAAAGAAAGAAAGAAAGAAAGAAAGAAAGAAAGAAAGAAAGAAAGAAAGAAAGAAAGAAAGAAAGAAAGAAAGGAGAAGTGAAGAAAGAAGAGGAGCGAGGAAAAAAAGGAAGGAAGAGTGGGGAGCAATGAAAGAGAGGAAGGAAGAGTGGAGGAGCGAGGAAAGAAAAGAGTGAAGGAGTGAGGAAAGAGGAGGAAAGAGTGAAGGAGCAAGGAAAGAGACGAGGAAAGAGTGAAGGAAGCAAGGGAAGAGACAAGGGGAGAGAGAAGGTAAAAGAGGCAAAAGGAAGGGCGAAATTGCAAGTAAAAGGTTGAATGGACAAGAAGAAGAGATGAGGGATGAGAAAAGAGATAGTGAAAAAGTAGAAGGGGAAATGAGAAGGAAAAGGACATTGAATGTTTAGTAGTCCATGAGGGGCTGTTAAAGGCACTATTCTGCCCCAACGGGTGGTCCTAGAACTGGGCCCTTAGTGTCTTTTGAATAGTTTATGTCACGTTTTGCTGATGAGATATTCAGGTTTTAAGTCCAGTCTTTCACTCTGGAGTATCTTCTACTACTGCACTAATTGACACTTCCTTGTAGTCTAGAAGGTCCATTAATATCAAGATATCATATCTCCCACCAAGCAGTCACAGAAAAGTTAGCGAGCGGCCCGCTTTCCATCCAACAGGCAGTCCATGAGAAGGTCAATCCTCTGAAGTTTCCGGTCACTTTTGGGTTTCCTGCACTCCTTCTCCCCTAGCACATAAGAACCTCCCAGGGAGTCGAGCCGCATCTGCTACCTTTCTGCAGGACTAATGTATCCGAGTGACGCTCCCGGCTCGCATGGTGCACAGAGATGGCTGCACTCTATTGCTCTCAGACTCAAATATCCCGGATTTAAATGGAAAGAAATAATGCTAAAAACGAATCCCAAGCAGATACTAAATGGCGCTTCTCGTGTGTGTAACCACGGAGCAGTGCGGTCATTATGCCCTCAATTACAGGAACGCTCTGTGCCCCCGACGCTCATCCACATCCCACTTAGTGGCCCGGCGGCACTTGCTACCTGCTAGTGGACCTGTAACACTACCAACCTCAGCCATGGGGGGTTCACCGTTCGCCCCTAAGTCCGTGCAATCTGCATATGAACTGAGTTTTAACTGACTGCTAATGGCCACTTGAATCTAAGTAAGCTGCAGTCACTAACAATCATTACAGGGGTTGTCCGAGTTATAGTTCATCACTAAAACCCCTTCTGCATGCAGGAACCTAATAGTCAGATACTCTCCCCGCCCCGCTGTGTCCGGCGCCGATGCTCGGACCTCTGCACCTGTGTACAGGCTGCACCCCCGCCGGCACTAAACCCAATAACAGACAACCTGTGACGACCCATAAGCAAGCCGGGGGACCCGGTAAACGTGACATTGGGGGGGGGGGGGGGGGGGGGGCTGGAGCAGCAGGACACAGCGGGGCGGGGAAAGGTGAGCAGATGGTCTGTTACTGCATGCAGAAGGGAAAATCTCCAAAACAAGGGCGGCCGGTATATAACCTGCCGGGGTACATACAGGTGTAGCACCACATAAAGCCCACATGGGGCAAATAAGCAGGTAGTGTAAGAGCAACGCCAAGGGTGCCAGTCCATAATGTAGGTGTCAGATCTGGGATAGAAAGGTAACATATAGATCACCCGCGCAGCCAGCACACGCCGTCCCTCAGCGGCTTCTTCCAGGAACATCGCATCCTTTATTCCAGATTGTTCCGTATGGTTTTCTCTCTGTGTTGCTGAATGAAGTATTTTGCTCTTACATTACCTGGATACAAGATGTGATACAAGATGTGATACAGGCGGGCATGGAGGCTCTAGTACCCTGTTGTACCGCCTCTAGCTTGGATACATGATGTGATACAGGCAGGCATGGAGGCTCTAGTACCTTGTTGTACCACCTCTAGCTTGGATACAAGATGTGATAGGGGTGGGCATGGAGGCTCTAGGACCCTGTTGTACTGCCTCTAGCTTGGATACAAGATGTGATACGGGAGACATGGAGGCTCTAGTACCCTGTTGTACCGCCTCTAGCTTGGATACAAGATGTGATACAGGAGGCATGGAGGCTCTAGTACCCTGTTGTACTGCCTCTAGCTTGGATACATGATGTGATACAGGGGGCATGGAGGCTCTAGTACCCTGTTGTACCACCTCTAGCTTGGATACAAGATGTGATAGGGGTGGGCATGGATGCTCTAGTACCCTGTTGTACTGCCTCTAGCTTGGATACAAGATGTGATACAGGGGGCATGGAGGCTCTAGTACCCTGTTGTACCACCTCTAGCTTAGATACAAGATGTAATATGGGCGGGCATGGAGGCTCTAGTACCCTGTTGTACCACCTCTAGCTTGGATACAAGATGTGATACCGGCGGGCATGAAGGCTCTAGTACCCTGTTGTACCACCTCTAGCTTGGATACAAGATGTGATACAGGGGGCATGGAGGCTCTAGTACCCTGTTGTACTGCCTCTAGCTTGGATACAAGATGTGATACAGGGGGCATGGAGGCCCTAGTACCCTGTTGTACTGCCTCTAGCTTGGATACAAGATGTGATACGGAAGGGCATGGAGGATCTAGTACCCTGTTGTACCACCTCTAGTTTGGATACAAGATGTGATACCGGTGGGCATGGGGGCTCTAGTACCCTGATGTACCGCTTTTAGCTTGGATACAAGATGTGATACGGGCTGCCATGAAGGCTCTAGTACCCTGTTGTACCACCTCTAGCTTGGATACAAGATGTGATACGGGCAGGCATGGAGGCTCTAGTACCCAGTTGTGCCGCCTCTAGTTTGGATACAAGATGTGATACAAGTGGGCATTGAGGCTCTAGTACCCTGTTGTACCACCTCTAGATTGGATACATGATGTGTTATAGGCATGCATGGAGGTTCTAGTACCCTGTTGTACCGCCTCTAGCTTGGATACAAGATGTGATACGGGTGGGCATGGGGGCTCTAGTACCCTGTTGTACCGCCTCTAGCTTGGATACAAGATGTGATACGTGCAGGCATGGAGGATTTTAGTACCCTATTGTACCACCTGTAGCTTGGATACAAGATGTGATACGGGGGGCATGGAGACTCTAGTACCCTGTTGTACCACCTCTAGCTTGGATACAAGATGTGATACGGGAGGGCATGGAGGCTCTAGTACCCTGTTGTACAGCCTCTAGCTTGGATACAAGATGTGATACAAGTGGGCATTGAGGCTCTAGTATCCTGTTGTACCTCCTCTAGATTGGATACATGATGTGATACAGGCGGGCATGGAGGCTCTAGTACCCTGTTGTACTGCCTCTAGCGGAGGGCAATTCATGGATACGACCCCCCAGCTTCTCACATCCCAATAATGCGCCCCCCTCTGGTAACGGGGTGAAGTCTCTACTCTGCGTCGTAAAGGCATCTAGTGGCCAACAAGCTCTACATGTGGAAGAAGAGGTGACTGCACACAAGGAGCCTCCGAGAGCCTCTTATAGGCCAAGGGGGGGGGGGGGGGGGGGACACATCTTTTAGGGCCTCTGGTGACCGTCCATCTAAACACCACAACTCCCATCATTACAGATCTGCCTGAGATGGAGCCGCACGCCGGGGTCTGCAGCAGCACGACAGCTTCTTCTGGGGGCGCAGGAGGGTTTCTGACAGAGCCGTGAATACGGATGATCCGTCGGTATTCTCTGCCTACTTATACATGAAATGAGTGGGGCTTCTTGTATTTGGGAGTGAGGTGCAGGTATTACCGTGCGCACAAAAGCCTCAACAACAATGGAAGCCGCACTGTTTCAGTCCGTAGAAATGCTGCCCATTTCACACAGAAACTGCATGGATCATTGTGAATGAGCCCCTATGGTGGGCAGATCCAGTTCATGCAGTGACGCCCACACCCCTATATTCATACCCCCCCCCCCCCCATCACCATACCCGCCGCACCCTCCCGTATCCTCTGTACCCCCCCGTACCTCGCCTGCTGCTCTCTCCGCTTGTGGGTGAGGTACTTCTTCTTGACGTGCTGCAGCTCGCCGGCCAGCCGCTCCACCTCGTACTTGTACTCCTGGCTCTGGGACTCGTACATGTTCAGTTCTGACGACAGGGCCTGGAAGGAGCCAACAGAGAGGCAGAAGACACAAGAGCCATTGACCACCTGCATGAAATACTAAACATGCTCCAGTTACATCCAGAGCTGCATTCAGAATTCTGCTTGCTCACACTTCTGCATTGCATTGATAACAATACGCAGAATACATAGCCCGATCCATCACGTGATCCGGTCAACGGAATACATAGCCCGATCCATCACGTGATCCGGTCAACGGAATACATAGCCCGATCCATCGCGTGATCCGGTCAACGGAATACATAGCCGGATCCATCGCGTGATCCGGTCAACAGAATACATAGCCCGATCCATCGCGTGATCCGGTCAACGGAATACATAGCCCGATCCATCGCGTGATCCGGTCAACGGAATACATAGCCCGATCCATCGCGTGATCCGGTCAACGGAATACATAGCCCGATCCATCGCGTGATCCGGTCAACGGAATACATAGCCCGATCCATCGCGTGATCCGGTCAACGGAATACATAGCCCGATCCATCGCGTGATCCGGTCAACGGAATACATAGCCCGATCCATCGCGTGATCCGGTCAACGGAATACATAGCCCGATCCATCGCGTGATCCGGTCAACGGAATACATAGCCCGATCCATCGCGTGATCCGGTCAACGGAATACATAGCCCGATCCATCGCGTGATCCGGTCAACGGAATACATAGCCCGATCCATCGCGTGATCCGGTCAACGGAATACATAGCCGGATCCATCGCGTGATCCGGTCAACGGAATACATAGCCCGATCCATCGCGTGATCCGGTCAACGGAATACATAGCCCGATCCATCGCGTGATCCGGTCAACGGAATACATAGCCCGATCCATCGCGTGATCCGGTCAACGGAATACATAGCCCGATCCATCGCGTGATCCGGTCAACGGAATACATAGCCCGATCCATCGCGTGATCCGGTCAACGGAATACATAGCCGGATCCATCGCGTGATCCGGTCAACGGAATACATAGCCGGATCCATCGCGTGATCCGGTCAACGGAATACATAGCCCGATCCATCGCGTGATCCGGTCAACGGAATACATAGCCGGATCCATCGCGTGATCCGGTCAACGGAATACATAGCCCGATCCATCACGTGATCCGGTCGACAGAATACATAGCCGGATCCATCTGGATATGAAAAGATGGTCTCAGGGGGTCCGATCATAATTGGTCAACCCACTTATTACATTGATAGTTCGGGGGTCTCCCTGTGCAGCAGCACTCTGCTTTAGCTAATAGGGGGTCCTAAGTGGTAAGCTCATCTCAGACATGGAAGAAATCAGGGTGACCAGCAGGGGGCGTCACACCTTCAGCTGCTTGGTCTTCTCCCGCAGTGTCTGTTGATAGATCTGAAGCTGCTCAGCCGCCTCTGGTCCCGGCTGCCGCGCCAGAATGTGTTTCAGCTCGATGTAAAGCTTCTCTTTTTCCTGCAGGACAACAGTAAAAGGAAACGTTAGTGTTCAGGGGGGAATGATGCGCTGCAGCAGCTTCAGGTGCGACTAGGGGGCCGCCAGCTTTCCTGTACACAGGCTGCGTCCACTGTCACAAGTCAGCCCCATTCAAGTGAATACCAGAAACAGACAATGGCGGCGTGACCGGATGCGGGAGGGAAGCGGAGAGGTTTCCCCAATTCCATAAACTCTGAGCTAATATCCAATCAGGATGCGTCACCGGCAGTAAACCTCTGCTGGATCGGCATGTCAATCCCTACTGAGAGGGCGGGACAGAAGCTGCCAGACACCAATGTCCGCCCATCTCACAATCCCTTCCTTTAGCTCACCACTTTTCATTGTGTTTTGTAGTTAAAACAAAAAGATAAACAGGGAAAACTTATGCCCCTCCCCCCTCTTCCTTCTGCCCCCCCCCCCTATTCCTTCTGTCCCTCCCCCTCTTTCTTCTGCCCCTCCCCCTCCTGGCTGTCTGGCTGCAGCAGCCTCACCCCTCTGCTCTGTCTGTAGGAGGATGCAAAAATTGCTAAGCACCGCCCCCCGCTAAGCACCGCCCCTAACCAGCAGCTACCAGGTGAAAACTTAACACGATTAACCCTCTGCAGGATGCCAGGCGAGGGGCGAGATCTTCTCTCGGGGGCTCGCATGCTCTTTAAACATTTACAACACCAGATAAATATCCCTTTAGCTCCTGCCCCGCCGTCCAGCTGACATCACGTCTTCGCCTACACTTAGCGTCTATGCTTAGAAACCTCCCTATATTTGCAAAACATGTCCACAGGACTCCAGTAGTCAGATGGAAGTGAAAAGAGGCATGCGCTGCCCTCTGTTGGCCGCTACAGGTTAGTACATGGCTGTTAAAGAAGGCTGTAATACCTCATGCATGAAACCAAATGGACACAACACTGGAACTTCTGTGGGCGAAGGAGGAAGTGGGAGTGCACAGGCTGCAGGTCCCCCCCATCACCTCCGCAGGCACCCTCTCCCCCTTCACCCGCAAGCTTCCCCATCACTCTCCCAAGTCCCTCCCCCACAGACTTCCCCCTGCCGATTGCAAGCTCTATTTATGACTGCTGTAGGGCTCTTGGCTCCTGCTGGAGGTCCCTTCTTTAGGGTTTCCTTGGGGAAGTAAAGAACGATGGAGGAAGTTGCTCCTTCAGGTACTTAATCAGGGGGAGCCTCCTGCTGCAGACAGGGAGGAGGGGACACAGAAGCTTTCCTTCTATATCTGCTCCTGGGGGGAGGCTCCTGCTGCAGACGGTGAGAAGGTGTCACAGAAGCTTTCCTTCTATATCTGCTCCTGGGGGGAGGCTCCTGCTGCAGACGGTGAGGAGGGGTCACAGAAGCTTTCCTTCTATATCTGCTCCTGGGGGGAGGCTCCTGCTGCAGACGGTGAGAAGGGGTCACAGAAGCTTTCCTTCTACATCTGCTCCTAGGGGGAGGCTCCTGCTGCAGACGTAGAGGAGGGGAGGGACACAGAAGCTATCCTTCTATATCTGCTCCCGGGGGGAGGATCCTGCTGCAGATAGGGAGGAGGGGGTGCAGAAGCTTTCCTTCTATATGTGCTCCTGGGGGGAAGCAGAAGCTTTCCTTCTATATGTGCTCCTGGGGGGAGGCTCCGGCTGCAGATGGGGAGAAGGGGAAGCAGGGGCTTTCCTTCTATATGTGCTCCTGGGGGGAGGCTCCTGCTGCAGATAGGGAGGAGGGGTCACAGAAGCTTTCCTTCTATATCTGCTCCTGGGGGGAGGCTCCTGCTGCAGATAGGGAGGAGGGGATGCAAAGTCTGTCCTTCTTTATGTGTGTTAGTATCCACTACTGGCAGCCAAGGACTAGCGGTGGGTAGGGGAAGTAAAGACCTGAACATATCTGGGTGCTGAAAATACCCGTTACAGAAACTGAAGGTCCTCCTTATGGGCAGCGCCGATGAAGTTTGGCGCTTGTACACTCAAGTCTGTGATTGTATTGCAGCAGCCTGTAAACATGGCAGTAAAGGGGGGTCCGGAGGATGTGGCGCCGGAGAGCCGGGAGAGACGAGAACAGCATCATTTATTATTTCTACACAGGGAGCAATTCACAAAAACAGTAAACCCGGACATCCCCTTTAACCACAAAGAGCCTTTAAGACTTGCAGCCCAGGACACGGAGCTGCGCAACTAAACGAGGTACTGCTGACAAACAGTTTATGAGACGGTACATTCATCCGCTCCTCCCTGAACACGACCCCAACGTCAGGAGCTTGTGGGATTCTTCTGAACAATGGGAAGGAACAAAGACTCGTCGCCGCGGTTTCAGTGGCCGCCATGTTCACCGACAACAAAAGAAATGGAAAGTGTTGTATCTGCGAAGCGATTCCTGAATCTGCGCCAGCCCGTCCATTACAGCCAGCAACCCAGAAAAGAGCAATCCTTCCATTTCTTGCTAGAAACGCAGATTCATCAGATTTAACTCTGTAGGTCCAAGAGTGTTCGCTACTCAGTTGTACAGCACATTGTGCTCCAGAGCTGCTCTTCCTCCTGGAACCGAGGACAAGAAGTTACAACTAAAGTCAGCCATTTCTGAGACTAGGGAGCTAAATGTGCTCAACCAAATATACACAAACTAACCAGCGCATCCTATCCCATGACTGACCCCTTTATTAAGGCATCCACCCCTTTATTAGACCCCCGTCCGTCTCACGATTGGCGCTCCCCTGTATGGTAATTCCCCCCGTGACCCCGGAGTGCAGCATAAAATCACGTGACAAGTTTTCCGCTGATCAGCATCAGTGTGAATTCACATTAGATGGAAGATCCAGCGATCGGAGCGGCTTCCAACGTGGCCGGTCATCAGTGCTAGACTAGCCGGGGTCTCACCGCCAACCGCGGGGGGCTTATCATGTAACGGTGTAGAGAGTATACAGAGAATGGCGCGATCGAAGAAAACATCCAGGGGAAAGGGATCCTGCGGACGGAAACAACTCATCCCTGAAAGGGGTCGGAGGAGGATGTCAGGAATCGTTCTGACCAACAGGCTGCACAGTCAGCTGAATACAACGCTGGAGCTCCAACTAACGTGTCCGAACGCACAACTCGCCGTTCCTCCGCATGGATGGTATAACACATGCCATCTCCAGCCGCACTGCCTCCTCTCATCTGCTGAGCTCTTCTGCCATCTACAGGCCACAGTGTGAATTGCATCCTATGTAAGAAAACCTAAGAACTTCAAAGAGACTCTAATGAGGAGTGCGGTGACAATTACCTGACGAGCACATTTACACTTTATTCTCAGTTTCTAACCTTTTCCTTTTCAACCTCGACTTTAATCCTTAACTGCAGCTTTCACCCCTTCTCTGCCCACCGAGCCCCCGGACCCCTCAGGTAACAAACTCCAGCTGCCCAATTACCCACACAGTCAGCGGAAGATGTGAGGACTGCTAATGATGCTGGCGGCGAGGAGGCGGCGACACTCACCTGTAGCAACAGCTCCTTCTCCACAACCTCCTCCGTCTTGTTGATGAGACGTTTCTGCAGGGTGTGGATCTTCTGGATCAGCTCGTAGCTGCCGGGGTCGCTGGCCTGTGAGCGGGGAGACGTACACCATAAATCACAAACACTACACACACACCCCGCAGGAGAGCGAGGCGCTGCCACTACACCCGGAAGCACCATGCAGGCACCCAAAAAGTGCCACATGACCCTTTAAAGAGCTCCAGTCTCAGCTGCCACCTTAAGGGAGTGTCACATCCCATCATCTCACCCCCCCAGCGAGGTCCCATCCCATCCCATCATCTCATCCCCCCAGCGAGGTCCCATCCCATCCCATCATCTCACCCCCCCCCCAGCGAGGTCCCATCCCATCATCTCACCCCCCCCAGCGAGGTCCCATCCCATCATCTCACCCCACCAGCGAGGTCCCATCCCATCATCTCACCCCCCCCAACGAGGTCCCGTCCCATCCCATCATCTCACCCCCCCAGTGAAGTCACATCCCATCATCTCATCCCACCAGCGAGGTCACATCCCATCATCTCATCCCACCAGCGAGGTCACATCCCATCATCTCACCCCACCAGCGAGGTCACATCCCATCCCATCATCTCACCCCACCAGCGAGGTCACATCCCATCATCTCACCCCACCAGCGAGGTCACATCCCATCATCTCATCCCACCAGCAGTGTCCCATCCCATCATCTCATCCCCCCCAGCAGTGTCCCATCCCATCATGTCATCCCCCCAGCAGTGACCCATCCCATCATCCCCCCCAGCAGTGTCCCATCCCATCATGTCATCCCCCCAGCAGTGACCCATCCCGTCATGTCATCCCCCCCAGCAGTGTCCCATTCCATCATGTCATCCCCCCCAGCAGTGTCCCATCCCATCATGTCATCCCCCCCAGCAGTGTCCCATCCCATCATGTCATCCCCCCCCAGCAGTGTCCCATCCCATCATGTCACCCCTGCAGCAGTGTCCCATCCCATGATGTCATCCCCCCCAGCAGTGTCACATCCCATCACCCCATCCCCAAGCAGTGTCATATACCATCATCTCATCCCCCCAGCAGTGTCCCATCCCATCATCTCTTCCCCCCAGCAGTGTCCCATCCCATCATCTCTTCCCCCCAGCAGTGTCCCATCCCATCATCTCATCCCCCAGCAGTGTCCCATCCCATCATCTCATCCCCCCAGCAGTGTCCCATCCCATCATCTCATCCCCCCAGCAGTGTCCCATCCCATCATCTCATCCCCCCAGCAGTGTCCCATCCCATCATCTCATCCCCCCAGCAGTGTCCCATCCCATCATCTCATCCCCCCCAGCAGTGTCCCATCCCATCATCTCTTCCCCCCAGCAGTGTCCCATCCCATCATCTCTTCCCCCCAGCAGTGTCCCATCCCATCATCTCATCCCCCCAGCAGTGTCCCATCCCATCATCTCATCCCCCCAGCAGTGTCCCATCCCATCATCCCATCCCCCCAACAGTGTCCCATCCCATCATCCCATCCCCCTCCTCCTTTGCTGTAAGCTGCCCATAGACAGAAGTTCTGCTATCTGTCCAATCATCTGCCGCAATGGAGAGATCTCCTGATCATCCTTCCTGTTCCTCATACCGTGCTCTGTACGATCAAGTGCTCGTCTTCCCGCCCCCGAGGAGCTCTCCAGGTGTAGAAAGCCATGGCTGACTTCAAACAAAAAATGAGGCCACACCTACCTATGAGTTGTAGGTGTCACCACCCTCCCTACTCTGCGTGTCAGTCTTTACTGCAATTCTGGCATTGGGTTCATGATGAAGGATCAGTATGAGATGTGTCGTAGGTCCCACATGGAGTCACGTAACTCTCATCAGTAAGCGACGCCCTGTTCACAACTTATAAAAGCCCTTCAGAATGGGATGTGAAAAGGGAACGCGCCCCCGCTATCCGAAAACTACAACTGTGACTTTACCTCCAGCTTCCTCCATCGGTGTACATTCATGGGGTTCTCCAGCTCCTCCTCCAGTGCTCGGCCGCGCGTCCGTTCTCTCAGAAGCTCCTTCTGCATGTGATATACCTCCCGCCTGCACACAACCACATACCGCCAGTTATCAGCCAGGACACAATAGAATACATGTGGGGGGAGGGGCATAATGGAGGAATACTATTCAAAATAGCCCTTCCCCACGGATCCAGCTAATGGGATTCATGCTCCTGTCTGGCTTAGCTTTCTGTCACTAGGGGGCAATCTGGTAATATCACCCAATACACACAGCGCCACCTGATGGCGCCAACAGGAAGCTGTATGAAAGAAAATCCTCCAAATCTTCAAAAAACACCAGGAAAGGCTCAAGTAGAAGCGCAATACTTCTACATGGCAAAATACCGTCTCACGCCGCCGACGCCGTCAGGGGGACTTATGGAAAGGTAGATGGCAGCCCTGCGCAAAAATAGCATTTATTACTAGCAGAAGCAGCCAGAAAAGGAGCAAAAACCACGGCCCTACAGGAGATGTCACTGCGCAAAATATTATACCGCAGGAGGGGGAGAGGATGATGAATACCCGCAGACAGGGGCACTCTGAAAACACTGAATTACTGAGGACAAGTGTAAGACCGCCGACACGTCCCAAATCACCACAGACTGCGAACCATACAGAAGGGGGAACCAAACCTCAACGGTAAACACCAATATCCATCACACACAGGATAGAGGGCAGTATTATAGTAGTTATATTCTTGTACATAGGGGGCAGTATTACAGTAGTTATATTCTTGTACATTGGGGGCAGTATTATAGTAGTTATATTCTTGTACATAGGGGGCAGTATTATAGTAGTTATATTCTTGTACATAGGAGCAGTATTACAGTAGTTATATTCTTGTACATAGGGGGCAGTATTATAGTAGTTATATTCTTGTACATAGGAGGAGTATTATAGTAGTTATATTCTTGTACATAGGGGGCAGTATTATAGTAGTTATATTCTTGTACATAGGGGGCAGTATTATAGTAGTTATATTCTTGTACATAGAGAGCAGTATTATAGTAGTTATATTCTTGTACATAGGAGGCAGTATTATAGCAGTTATATTCTTGTACATAGGGGCAGTATTATAGTAGTTATATTCTTGTACATAGGGGTCAGTATTATAGTAGTTATATTCTTGTACATAGGGGGCAGTATTATAGTAGTTATATTCTTGTATATAGGGGGGCAGTATTATAGTAGTTATATTCTTGTACATAGGAGCAGTATTATAATTTTTATATTCTTGTACATAGGAGGCAGTATTATAGTAGTTATATTCTTGTACATAGGGGTCAGTATTATAGTAGTTATATTCTTGTACATAGGAGGCAGTATTATAGTAGTTATATTCTTGTACATCGGGGGCAGTATTATAGTAGTTGTATTCTTGTATATAGGAGGCAGTATTATAGTAGTTGTATTCTTGTACATAGGAGGCAGTATTATAGTAGTTATATTCTTGTACATAGGGGGCAGTATTATAGTAGTTATATTCTTGTACATAGGGGGCAGTATTATAGTAGTTATATTCTTGTACATAGGAGCAGTATTATAGTAGTTATATTCTTGTACATAGTAGCAGTATTATAGTAGTTATATTCTTGTACATAGGTGGCAGTATTATAGTAGTTATATTCTTGTACATAGGGAGCAGTATCATAGTAGTTATATTCTTGTACATAGGGGGCAGTATTATAGCAGTTATATTCTTGTACATAGGAGCAGTATTATAGTAGTTATATTCTTGTACATAGGGGGCAGTATTATAGCAGTTATATTCTTGTACATAGGGGCAGTATTATAGTAGTTATATTCTTGTACATAGGGGCAGTATTATAGTAGTGATATTCTTGTACATAGGGGGCAGAATTATAGTAGTTATATTCTTGTACATAGGGGGCAGTATTATAGTAGTTATATTCTTGTACATAGGAGCAGTATTATAGTAGTTATATTCTTGTACATAGGGGGCAGTATTATAGTGGTTATATTCTTGTACATAGGGGGCAGTATTATAGTAGTTATATTCTTGTACATAGGAGGCAGTATTATAGTAGTTATATTCTTGTACATAGGGGGCAGTATTATAGTAGTTATATTCTTGTACATAGGGGGCAGTATTATAGTAGTTATATTCTTGTACATAGGGGGCAGTATTATAGTAGTTATATTCTTGTACATAGGAGCAGTATTATAGTAGTTATATTCTTGTACATAGGAGGCAGTATTATAGTAGTTATATTCTTGTACATAGGGGCAGTATTATAGTAGTGA
Source organism: Eleutherodactylus coqui (assembly GCA_035609135.1). NCBI lineage: Eukaryota > Metazoa > Chordata > Amphibia > Anura > Eleutherodactylidae > Eleutherodactylus > Eleutherodactylus coqui. Next base: position 306,687,295 of record CM069408.1, read on the forward strand.
TATTCTTGTACATAGGGGGCAGTATTATAGTAGTTATATTCTTGTACATAGGGGGCAGTATTATAGTAGTTATATTCTTGTACATAGGGGGCAGTATTATAGTAGTTATATTCTTGTACATAGGGAGCAGTATTATAGTAGTTATATTCTTGTACATAGGGGCAGTATTATAGTAGTTATATTCTTGTACATAGGGGCAGTATTATAGTAGTTATATTCTTGTACATAGGGGGCAGTATTATAGCAGTTATATTCTTGTACATAGGGGGCAGTATTATAGCAGTTATATCCTTGTACATAGGGGGGCAGTATTATAGTAGTTATATTCTTGTACATAGGGGCAGTATTATAGTAGTTATATTATTGTACATAGGGGCAGTATTATAGTAGTTATATTCTTGTACATAGGGGCAGTATTATAGTAGTTATATTCTTGTACATAGGGGGCAGTATTATAGTAATTATATTCTTGTACATAGGGGGCAGTATTATAGTAGTTATATTCTTGTACATAGGAGGCAGTATTATAGTAGTTATATTCTTGTACATAGGAGGCAGTATTATAGTAGTTATATTCCTGTACATAGGGGCAGTATTATAGTAGTTATATTCTTGTACATAGGAGCAGTATTATAGTAGTTATATTCTTGTACATAGTAGCAGTATTATAGTAGTTATATTCTTGTACATAGGTGGCAGTATTATAGTAGTTATATTCTTGTACATAGGGAGCAGTATCATAGTAGTTATATTCTTGTACATAGGGGGCAGTATTATAGCAGTTATATTCTTGTACATAGGAGCAGTATTATAGTAGTTATATTCTTGTACATAGGGGGCAGTATTATAGCAGTTATATTCTTGTACATAGGGGCAGTATTATAGTAGTTATATTCTTGTACATAGGGGCAGTATTATAGTAGTGATATTCTTGTACATAGGGGGCAGAATTATAGTAGTTATATTCTTGTACATAGGGGGCAGTATTATAGTAGTTATATTCTTGTACATAGGAGCAGTATTATAGTAGTTATATTCTTGTACATAGGGGGCAGTATTATAGTGGTTATATTCTTGTACATAGGGGGCAGTATTATAGTAGTTATATTCTTGTACATAGGAGGCAGTATTATAGTAGTTATATTCTTGTACATAGGGGGCAGTATTATAGTAGTTATATTCTTGTACATAGGGGGCAGTATTATAGTAGTTATATTCTTGTACATAGGGGGCAGTATTATAGTAGTTATATTCTTGTACATAGGAGCAGTATTATAGTAGTTATATTCTTGTACATAGGAGGCAGTATTATAGTAGTTATATTCTTGTACATAGGGGCAGTATTATAGTAGTGATATTCTTGTACATAGGGGGCAGTATTATAGTAGTTATATTCTTGTACATAGGGGGCAGTATTATAGTAGTTATATTCTTGTACATAGGGGGCAGTATTATAGTAGTTATATTCTTGTACATAGGGAGCAGTATTATAGTAGTTATATTCTTGTACATAGGGGCAGTATTATAGTAGTTATATTCTTGTACATAGGGGCAGTATTATAGTAGTTATATTCTTGTACATAGGGGGCAGTATTATAGTAGTTATATTCTTGTACATAGGGGGCAGTATTATAGCAGTTATATCCTTGTACATAGGGGGGCAGTATTATAGTAGTTATATTCTTGTACATAGGGGCAGTATTATAGTAGTTATATTATTGTACATAGGGGGCAGTATTATAGTAGTTATATTCTTGTACATAGGGGGCAGTATTATAGCAGTTATATCCTTGTACATAGGGGGGCAGTATTATAGTAGTTATATTCTTGTACATAGGGGCAGTATTATAGTAGTTATATTATTGTACATAGGGGCAGTATTATAGTAGTTATATTCTTGTACATAGGGGCAGTATTATAGTAGTTATATTCTTGTACATAGGGGGCAGTATTATAGTAGTTATATTCTTGTACATAGGGGGCAGTATTATAGTAGTTATATTCTTGTACATAGGAGGCAGTATTATAGTAGTTATATTCTTGTACATAGGAGGCAGTATTATAGTAGTTATATTCCTGTACATAGGGGCAGTATTATAGTAGTTATATTCTTGTATATAGGGGGCAGCATTATAGTAGTTATATTCTAGTACATAGGGGGCAGTATTATAGTAGTTATATTCTAGGAGATAGGGAGCAGTATTATAGTAGTTATATTCTTGTACATAGGGAGCAGTATTATAGTAGTTATATTTTTGTACATAGGAGGCAGTATTATAGTAGTTATATAATTGTACATAGGGGCAGTATTATAGTAGTTATATTCTTATACATAGGGAACAGTATTATAGTAGTTATATTCTTGTACATAGGAGGTAGTATTATAGTAGTTATATTCTTGTACATAGGGGGCAGTATTATAGTAGTTATATTCTTGTACATAGGGGGCAGTATTATAGTAGTTATATTCTTGTACATAGGGGGCAGTATTATAGTAGTTATATTCTTGTACATAGGGGCAGTATTATAGTAGTTATATTCTTGTACATAGGGGGCAGTATTATAGTAGTTATATTCTTGTATATAGGGGGCAGTATTATAGTAGTTATATTCTTGTACATAGGGGGCAGTCTTATAGTAGTTATATTCTTGTATATAGGGGGCAGTATTATAGTAGTTATATTCTTGTACAAAGCGGCAGTATTATAGTAGTTATATTCTTGTACATAGGGGGCAGTATTATAGTAGTTATATTCTTGTACATAGGGGCAGTATTATAGTAGTTATATTCTTGTACATAGGAGGCAGTATTATAGTAGTTATATTCTTGTACATAGGGGGCAGTATTATAGTAGTTATATTCTTGTACATAGGGGGCAGTATTATAGTAGTTATATTCTTGTATACAGGGGCAGTATTATAGTAGTTATATTCTTGTACATAGGGGGCAGTATTATAGTAGTTATATTCTTGTACATAGGAGGCAGTATTATAGTAGTTATATTCTTGTACATAGGGGGCAGTATTATAGTAGTTATATTCTTGTACATAGGGGGCAGTATTACAGTAGTTATATTCTTGTACATAGGGGGCAGTATTACAGTAGTTATATTCTTGTACATAGGGGGCAGTATTACAGTAGTTATATTCTTGTACATAGGAGGCAGTATTATAGTAGTTATATTCTTGTACATAGGGGGCAGTATTACAGTAGTTATATTCTTGTACATAGGAGGCAGTATTATAGTAGTTATATTCTTATACATAGGGGGCAGTATTACAGTAGTTATATTCTTGTACATAGGGGGCAGTATTACAGTAGTTATATTCTTGTACATAGGGGGCAGTGTTATAGTAGTTATATTCTTGTACATAGGAGGCAGTATTATAGTAGTTATATTCCTTTACATAGGGGGCAGTATTATAGTAGTTATATTCTTGTACATAGGAGCAGTATTATAGTAGTTATATTCTTGTACATAGGGGGCAGTATTATAGTAGTTATATTCCTTTACATAGGGGCAGTATTATAGTAGTTATATTCTTGTATACAGGGGCAGTATTATAGTAGTTATATTCTTGTATACAGGGGCAGTATTATAGTAGTTATATTCTTGTATACAGGGGCAGTATTATAGTAGTTATATTCTTGTATACAGGGGCAGTATTATACTAGTTATATTCTTGTATACAGGGGCAGTATTATAGTAGTTATATTCTTGTACATAGGAGGCAGCATTATAGTAGTTATATTCTTGTACATAGGAGGCAGTATTATAGAAGTTATATTCCTTTACATAGAGGCAGTATTATAGTAGTTATATTCTTGTACATAGGGGGCAGCATTATAGTAGTTATATTCTTGTACATAGGGGGCAGTATTATAGTAGTTATATTCTTGTACATAGGGGGCAGTATAATAGTAGTTATATTCTTGTACATAGGGGGCAGTATAATAGTAGTTATATTCTTGTACATAGGGGCAGTATTATAGTAGTTATATTCTTGTACATAGGGGGCAGTATTACAGTAGTTATATTCTTGTACATAGGGGGCAGTATTATAGTAGTTATATTCTTGTACATAGGGGGCAGTATAATAGTAGTTATATTCTTGTACATAGGGGGCAGTATAATAGTAGTTATATTCTTGTACACAGGAGCAGTATTATAGTAGTTATATTCTTGTACATAGGGGGCAGTATTACAGTAGTTATATTCTTGTACATAGGGGGCAGTATTATAGTAGTTATATTCTTGTACATAGGGGGCAGTATAATAGTAGTTATATTCTTGTACATAGGGGGCAGTATAATAGTAGTTATATTCTTGTACATAGGAGGCAGTATTATAGTAGTTATATTCTTGTACATAGGGGGCAGTATTATAGTAGTTATATTCTTGTACATAGGAGGCAGCATTATAGTAGTTATATTCTTGAACATAGGAGGCAGCATTATAGTAGTTATATTCTTGTACATAGGGGGCAGTATCATAGTAGTTATATTCTTGTACATAGGGGCAGTATTATAGTAGTTATATTCTTGTACATAGGGGGCAGTATTATAGTAGTTATATCCTTGTACATAGGGGGCAGTATTATAGTAGTTATATTCTTGTACATAGGAGGCAGTATTATAGTACTTATATTCTTGTACATAGGGGCAGTATTATAGTAGTTATATTCTTGTACATAGGAGGCAGTATTATAGTAGTTATATTCTTGTACATAGGAGCAGTATTATAGTAGTTATATTCTTGTACATAGGAGGCAGTATTATACTAGTTATATTCTTGTACATAGGGGGCAGTATTATAGTAGTTATATCCTTGTACATAGGGGGCAGTATTATAGTACTTATATCCTTGTACATAGGGGGCAGTATTATAGTAGTTATATTCTTGTACATAGGGGGCAGTATTATAGTAGTTATATTCTTGTACATAGGAGCAGTATTATAGTAGTTATATTCTTGTACATAGGAGGCAGTATTATACTAGTTATATTCTTGTACATAGGGGGCAGTATTATAGTAGTTATATCCTTGTACATAGGGGGCAGTATTATAGTAGTTATATTCTTGTACATAGGGTGCAGTATTATAGTAGTTATATTCTTGTACATAGGGGGCAGTATTATAGTAGTTATATTCTTGTACATAGGGGGCAGTATTATAGTAGTTATATTCTTGTACATAGGGGGCAGTATTATAGTAGTTATATTCTTGTACATAGGGGGCAGTATTATAGTAGTTATATTCTTATACACAGGGGGCAGTATTATAGTAGTTATATTCTTGTACATAGGGGGCATTATTATAGTAGTTATATTCTTATACACAGGGGGCAGTATTATAGTAGTTATATTCGTGTACATAGGGGGCAGTATTATAGTAGTTATATTCTTGTACATATGGGACAGTATTATAGTAGTTATATTCTTGTACATAGGGGGCAGTATAATAGTAGTTATATTCTTGTACATAGGGGGCAGTATAATAGTAGTTATATTCTTGTACATAGGGGCAGTATTATAGTAGTTATATTCTTGTACATAGGGGGCAGTATTACAGTAGTTATATTCTTGTACATAGGGGGCAGTATTATAGTAGTTATATTCTTGTACATAGGGGGCAGTATAATAGTAGTTATATTCTTGTACATAGGGGGCAGTATAATAGTAGTTATATTCTTGTACATAGGAGCAGTATTATAGTAGTTATATTCTTGTACATAGGGGGCAGTATTACAGTAGTTATATTCTTGTACATAGGGGGCAGTATTATAGTAGTTATATTCTTGTACATAGGGGGCAGTATAATAGTAGTTATATTCTTGTACATAGGGGGCAGTATAATAGTAGTTATATTCTTGTACATAGGAGGCAGTATTATAGTAGTTATATTCTTGTACATAGGGGGCAGTATTATAGTAGTTATATTCTTGTACATAGGAGGCAGCATTATAGTAGTTATATTCTTGAACATAGGAGGCAGCATTATAGTAGTTATATTCTTGTACATAGGGGGCAGTATCATAGTAGTTATATTCTTGTACATAGGGGCAGTATTATAGTAGTTATATTCTTGTACATAGGGGGCAGTATTATAGTAGTTATATCCTTGTACATAGGGGGCAGTATTATAGTAGTTATATTCTTGTACATAGGAGGCAGTATTATAGTACTTATATTCTTGTACATAGGGGCAGTATTATAGTAGTTATATTCTTGTACATAGGAGGCAGTATTATAGTAGTTATATTCTTGTACATAGGAGGCAGTATTATACTAGTTATATTCTTGTACATAGGGGGCAGTATTATAGTAGTTATATTCTTGTACATAGGGGGCAGTATTATAGTAGTTATATTCTTGTACATAGGGGGCAGTATTATAGTAGTTATATTCTTGTACATAGGGGGCAGTATTATAGTAGTTATATTCTTGTACATAGGGGGCAGTATTATAGTAGTTATATTCTTGTACATAGGGGGCAGTATTATAGTAGTTATATTCTTATACACAGGGGGCAGTATTATAGTAGTTATATTCTTGTACATAGGGGGCATTATTATAGTAGTTATATTCTTATACACAGGGGGCAGTATTATAGTAGTTATATTCGTGTACATAGGGGGCAGTATTATAGTAGTTATATTCTTGTACATATGGGACAGTATTATAGTAGTTATATTCTTGTACATAGGGGGCAGTATTATAGTAGTTATATTCTTGTACATAGGGGGCAGTATTATAGTAGTTATATTCTTGTATATAGGGGGCAGTATTATAGTACTTATATTCTTGTACATAGGGGGCAGTATTATAGTAGTTATATTCTTGTACATAGGGGGCAGTATTATAGTAGTTATATTCTTGTACATAGGGGGCAGTATTATAGTAGTTATATTCTTGTACATAGGAGCAGTATTATAGTAGTTATATTCTTGTACATAGGGGGCAGTATTATAGTAGTTATATTCTTGTACATAGCAGCAGTATTATAGTAGTTATATTCTTGTACATAGGGGGCAGTATTATAGTAGTTATATTCTTGTACATAGGAGCAGTATTATAGTAGTTATATTCTTGTACATAGGGGGCAGTATTATAGTAGTTATATTCTTGTACATATGGGACAGTATTATAGTAGTTATATTCTTGTACATAGGGGGCAGTATTATAGTAGTTATATTCTTGTACATAGGGGGCAGTATTATAGTAGTTATATTCTTGTACATAGGGGGCAGTATTATAGTAGTTATATTCTTGTACATAGGAGGCAGTATTATAGTAGTTATATTCTTGTACATATGGGACAGTATTATAGTAGTTATATTCTTGTACATAGGGGGCAGTATTATAGTAGTTATATTCTTGTACATAGGGGGCAGTATTATAGTGGTTATATTCTTGTACATAGGAGGCAGTATTATAGTAGTTATATTCTTGTACATAGGGAGCAGTATTATAGTAGTTATATTCTTGTACATAGGGGGCAGTATTATAGTGGCTATATTCTTGTACATAGGAGGCAGTATTATAGTAGTTATATTCTTGTACATAGGGGGCAGTATTATAGCAGTTATATTCTTGTACATAGGGAACAGTATTATAGTAGTTATATTCTTGTACATAGGGGACAGTATTATAGTAGTTATATTCTTGTACATAGGGGGCAGTATTATAGTAGTTATATTCTTGTACATAGGAGGCAGTATTATAGTAGTTATATTCTTGTACATATGGGACAGTATTATAGTAGTTATATTCTTGTACATAGGGGGCAGTATTATAGTAGTTATATTCTTGTACATAGGGGGCAGGATTATAGTAGTTATATTCTTGTACATAGGAGGCAGTATTATAGTAGTTATATTCTTGTACATAGGGAGCAGTATAATAGTAGTTATATTCTTGTACATAGGGGGCAGTATTATAGTAGTTATATTCTTGTACATAGGGGGCAGTATTATAGTAGTTATATTCTTGTACATAGGGGGCAGTATTATAGTAGTTATATTCTTGTACATAGGGGGCAGTATTATAGTGGTTATATTCTTGTACATAGGAGGCAGTATTATAGTAGTTATATTCTTGTACATAGGGGGCAGTATTATAGCAGTTATATTCTTGTACATAGGGAACAGTATTATAGTAGTTATATTCTTGTACATAGGGGACAGTATTATAGTAGTTATATTCTTGTACATAGGGGGCAGTATTATAGTAGTTATATTCTTGTACATAGGAGGCAGTATTATAGTAGTTATATTCTTGTACATATGGGACAGTATTATAGTAGTTATATTCTTGTACATAGGGGGCAGTATTATAGTAGTTATATTCTTGTACATAGGGGGCAGGATTATAGTAGTTATATTCTTGTACATAGGAGGCAGTATTATAGTAGTTATATTCTTGTACATAGGGAGCAGTATAATAGTAGTTATATTCTTGTACATAGGGGGCAGTATTATAGTAGTTATATTCTTGTACATAGGGGGCAGTATTATAGTAGTTATATTCTTGTACATAGAGGGCAGTATTATAGTAGTTATATTCTTGTACATAGAGGGCAGTATTATAGTAGTTATATTCTTGTACATAGGGGGCAGTATTATAGTAGTTATATTCTTGTACATAGGAGGCAGTATTATAGTAGTTATATTCTTGTACATAGAGGGCAGTATTATAGTAGTTATATTCTTGTACATAGAGGGCAGTATTATAGTAGTTATATTCTTGTACATAGGGGGCAGTATTATAGTAGTTATATTCTTGTACATAGGGGGCAGTATTATAGTAGTTATATTCGTGTACATGGGGAGCGGTATTATATTAATATTCTTGTACATAGGAGGCAGTATTATAACATTTATATTTCTATTATTTCGTTTTTAATACCAGCTTATCATTTTGGAGACCAGAGAGTTAGATCCAGCTGGACTAGGTAGGAGCTTCTTTATGCTAAGTGACGGGACATTCAGTCCCCACTGCTACTATCACCAGCATGCACGGAGGCCTTCGTACCTGAGATCTTCTACATTGGCCACTGTTTTGGAGAGGATTCTTTTCTCCCGTCTCAGCTTTTTAATCTCCAGTTTGAGGAGTCGGATGTCCTCCACCCTCTGCTTGTATTGGCGTTCCCCTTTGCTTAGGATAGACTGCTGGATTTTGATCTTCTCGTACAGTAAAGCCAATTCATCATTCCTCCGGACCAGCTGGGTGCCTAACATATCCCGTTCGCTGATCACCTGCACGCAGTAACAATGCCGTTAATACATGAGGATTTCCCTGACAATTTCCTGTCACATGATCCCTCTCATCCAATCAGCAGTTTTATAAAGGATCGTGTGATGTTGTGGAGCTGTTGATTGGCTGGGAGTGATCATGTGATACACTACTTGCTTCCACAGGAGCTGATTTGCGTATTGCACCAATGTATTTATATAAATAGTTATAAACTGCCCCCCCCCCTCCTTCTTTTACTACATTCTAATGTGTAGCAGAGAAGAGGTAGAACCCTCCGCAGCCGGCCGTTCGGCCCCCATGCTATGTGTACAATAGGATAACAGTGCCTGATCCAGCTCCTTCTTCTGTCGCAGTCGCTCGGCGTCGGCTTCAGAGATGATCTTCAGAAGTTTGCGCTCTTCAGCCTCCTGGACTTCGATGAACTGTTTGGCCTCAATGCTCTGCTGCTTCATCTTCTGCAGCTCGGCCTGTCAAACAAGAGACAGAACACTCAGTAACATGTGAGGGTCAATGAGCCGGGGGTCAACCCAAGGAGATAGCAAGACCCCCACTTCCCGGCCCATGGGAGCAGCTGCCAGCAAGGAGGACATTGCTTGACCCCACACAGGGTGTAAAGGTCATTCACTCGCCGGACCTCTCTAAGCTTAGTCTTTATTCAGGTGGTTTTATATCTACATGTGTTGGGACTAAATGGGTTCTATCATCCGGATTTTACTGTAAAAGAGCAGCTGACAGGAAGGGGTCAGCGATTCATGCTGCTTGCACCAAATTCTGCCCTCCCATCAGCAACATAAATCTGCATCCATCTGACCAGGAGATGTTTCTCCGCTGCTCAGTGATACAAGTTTTGTGGTCTTTTGCCCGCTGGAGTCTTTCTGTTTCTCTTAGACACAATGGCGCTGGAACTGGTCGTCCGCTGTTATATCATCCGTGCGGAGGAACGGCGAGTTGTGAGAGGGCACCAGTGGGGGAGTCCCTACGGTGAGAGGGCACCCGTGGGGGGAATCCCTACGGTGAGAGGGCACCCGTGGGGGGGATCCCTACGGTGAGAGGGCACCCGTGGGGGGGATCCCTACGGTGAGAGGGCACCCGTGGGGGGGATCCCTACGGTGAGAGGGCACCCGTGGGGGGGATCCCTACGGTGAGAGGGCACCCGTGGGGGGAATCCCTACGGTGAGAGGGCACCCGTGGGGGGAATCCCTACGGTGAGAGGGCACCCGTGGGGGGGATCCCTACGGTGAGAGGGCACCCGTGGGGGGGATCCCTACGGTGAGAGGGCACCCGTGGGGGGAATCCCTACGGTGAGAGGGCACCCGTGGGGGGAATCCCTACGGTGAGAGGGCACCCGTGGGGGGAATCCCTACGGTGAGAGGGCACCCGTGGGGGGAATCCCTACGGTGAGAGGGCACCCGTGGGGGGAATCCCTACGGTGAGAGGGCACCAATGGGGGAATCACTACGCTGAGGAGGGAACTAATGGGGTATTACTGTGGTGAAATGGCACTAATGGGGGAATCCCTATGGTGAGAGGGTACTAATTTGGGATACATTATAGTAACGGGGCACTCACTATAGAGAGGGGGCACTTCTGGAGCATCACTATAGAGAGGGAGCACTAATGCGGGAATAACTATGGTGCGTTATGCCTGCCCTAGCCGTACTAAGGTGGTAGAGATTCTCCTCGGGATGGAATTCAGGGTGAGTGACATCTTTGCCCTCATCCACCCCTTCGGGACCTCCCTGTTTGATGTCAGCTTCATAAGACTGGAGGGGCTTGAGCTCTTCTGGTCAAAATATGAGCTGGCTCAGTCGGAGCCCGAGTGGCGGGATTTTGTGGTTCAAGCAATTTCCCGCCAGAATGACACTAAGAGAGTGACCGTTCTGACTAGTGATAAGGGCCAAGAGGGGCTGTAAAGGAATTAATATATGTTGCCTATCAAAAATGAGTATATATATCAATCTATTTTAGCAAAATGTATATATTGCAATATATTGTATGTGTAACAGAAGTCATGACTGTTTTTGTGGTTTTCTGTCTACACTGAAGGTCTACGTCTGACCGAAGTGGAATCAGGAAGTCACAAGAGCAGATGTTCATAAATGTAGTAAGACATAGCCTAACCGCAAAGAAGTTGTCAGCTCTCTGTCTAAAATTAATATGTTGTCTAAAAGTCATGTGAAATCAGCTATTTCTTGAATGTCATATATCACAAGGATTAAGTCACAAGGTTTTTGTCAGAATGTATGTAAAATCACGAGGTTATTCCCTGTATTACCAGAGGTCGCGTCCCTGCGTGGGCGATCTTCTATAAAGACTGAGACTATGCCAATAATAAACTCAGAGTTCATTACTTCACCATATACCGTGTATGGTCAGTACTGTGACTCTCAAGGAGCGCTCCTACGTAGGTCAATTTGGAACCGGACAACATAACTGACCAGTCTGTTTGAACAGATTAACCCTCGACAGTTTTTGGCGTCCAACTAGGGGGCGGGGCTTATCTTTACGGGACATCGCAACCAGTAGACTGAAACAAACTCCTGGCCCGTTGACGTGGATACTGGATTCTGAGACCCCAGACTGAAAACACCGGTGTAAGAGGTAAGAGCTTGTCTTACTATTATACAGTCTGGATTCTTTAGATCTGTGTCTCTAACGGACTAGAGGTTGGTTGTTGCCTGTTTCCTATATTTTCTGCCCCGTCCATATTTTAGAGTGAATAAGTTCATTTAACTGTCCTAGACGGAAGAACTCACTCATTGGGACTTAAAGAGTCATGTTGTCTGTATTGGAGATTGAAATAATTGTTATTGTTATAGTCTCATTTCTGGCAGTCATATTCTTACTCTGGATCTGTTATAATATTACTAAAAGTTCCCTAAGAGGCGAAGTCTGGTCTCCCCTGAATCCTAGTGTTTGAAGTTGACCACGTTTTAGTTCTGTAAATCTATTCCGGGACAGGGAACTGTGTGTTCCCAGATAGTCTCAGTGATTATCTTAGTTTACTGTGTGAAATATACGTCCTGTATACTTAGTGAAGAATAGTCGGAAGTGGTCAAGATGGGGTCTGAACAATCTAAGATATATCAGACTCCTATTGAGATAATTAAAGATAGAGAAGGGGAGGACATTTGCAGACAAGCCTATAAAGTTTACAAACGTATAGGCCTCAAGAAGGCGGGAACATTCAATTATGAATTTTGGTCACAATATGAGGATAAGCATAGAAAGGAAATAAGAAATAAGGGTTTGGAAAAAGGCATGAAGGCTATTCTGGACTGCTCTAAAACAGCAGAAGACGAACACTGGGACTCCGAGTCCCGAGGCGAGGGCATTTTAGTTTATTGTCCTATGGCCCGGCCACCAATAGACGTTCCCATGGAAACCCCTACGGTTCCATTAGTCTCTCCTGTCGTCCCGGCCGCTCCACCAATGTCTCCAAATAGTCCCTTTAATTCTCTGTATCCCAATTTGCCACCCCTGCCTCCTACGTATCCACAGGCTACTGCCCAGATGGATACACCTCCCTACAGCCCTCAATCAGGATCCCCGGGCCCTGAAGTAAATAGAGGTCCGGCTTGGGACTGTCCACGTTGTGGTCAACAGAATGCCTGTTTTAAAGAACTCTGTACAGTATGTGGGACTCCACGTCCCAGGGACCAGTGTAGACAACCGGTTCCCTTATTCCCAGTTACAACCTCCACTACCCATTATAGAGAACCAAACAGACCGAGTCCACCATTGGGCACGGTCAGACAAGAGGGCACCGACAGACCATCGTCTTCTAATGACAGACCCATGGACGCACATAGACCAACTCCCGGGTCTACAGTCACTACATGGCGACCCTGGAGCGCCACAGACCAGATGGCACTGTGTCAGCAACTGCCCGATCCCCAGACAGAGCCAGCAGCTTTCCATAGAAAGTTGGAAGTCATACAGAAAAACTACTCTGCCACTTGGACAGACATGGAATGTCTTATGAATGTAAAATGTCCTCTGGGCCTTTACAATAGTATTGCTCAATTTTGTGGTCTTGAAGATCGCCCAGATGACCCCCAGACATTACTTAGTGGTACTCAATATGTGGACAAGGTTAAAGCCTGGTTTAAGGACAAAGCCCAAGAGAGACGTACAGCCCTAACCCAGTGTAGACAGAACAAGGGCGAGTCTATTGAATGTTACTTTGGCCGATTAGAGGAAGTTGGCAGCGATCTGGGCTTGTATGATTGTCCAAAAGCCATACGTAATGCTGCTTTTTGTGAAGCCTTTATGCAAGGAATAGATAAGCGCCTGTCTGAACGCGTTAAAGCATGTACCCCCGATTGGCGACAGGCCAAACCGCGTGATCTATATAAGAAAGCTGTAGGATTTGTCATGGATACAGAAGACCACGCAAAGGGTGTTATGGTTAAACATTACACCATGGAGGGGGACACAGTCCGACTTAACGACCCCAGGCAGGAGACCCGTAAGTGTTATAACTGCGGGAAGACTGGACACTTGGCCCGTAATTGTAGAGCCCCTAAACGCCCTAGACAGAACATGTCAGACGAAAGGGGGCAACAGGGAAGTACGGCCAATACCACATCATCCCGCCCACAGGGAAATAACGGGTATACCAATTACCAATGAAGGTCTGGCACTCCTTCCCCCGTGTCCCTTATAGTTACTGACGCACGTGGGCCACAAATTTTTCAGCCTCTAAAAATCCAGGGGAAGGAGGTGCCCTTTTTAATTGACACAGGGGCCACTAAATCATGTGTCAGTACCTCACAAGTCAATGACCTTAGTATTCCCCTCTCAGACTCCATAGCCATAGCCGTTGGAGTGTCCGGTGAACCAACACCCATGCGTGAGACCGAGCCCATAGAAGTCTCCTTTCAAGGGTCACGAGTCCTCACTCGCTTCCTGGTGTCACCCGCTGGGGATTGCATCATGGGAACCGATGTGATGGGACCCCTGGGGTGCTGTATTCAGCTCCATCCTTCCGGTGAGGCTCATATCAGTACCTCTGCGGCCGACCACCAAGTATTCTGTCTCATGGCAGCAGACTTGGTCACTCCGCCTCCTTCTTGTACTGTATATGTGTTGACCCCAGAAGATACACAGGTTCTCTCAGCAGTGCCAGAGACCTTTGGGCAAAAGGGAAGACAGACTTGGGCCATCTCCACGTACCCCCAGTCATGGTATATCTCAAAGATGGGGAAAAAGCCCCCATGATCCGCCAGTATCCCCTAGCCATGGCACAGGAAGATGCAATAGCCTCCACTATTACAGAGTTATGTGCCTTGAATGCTTTAAAACCTTGCGTCTCACCCGCTAACACGCCACTCTTCCCAGTTAAAAAGGGAAGAAAGGTGAACCTGATACCTACCGGATGGTTCACGATCTAAGAGAAATCAATAAGGTGACCATCCTAGAAACACCTTTGGTCCCCAACCCTTACACTCTGTTGTCCACCATACCTTCCGGAACCTGTTGGTACACTCTGGTCGATCTCGCCAATGCATTTATGTCCGTCCCGCTCCACCCCGATTGCCAGTACCTGTTTGCCTTCACGTTCCGAGGAAAACAGTACTGTTGGACTGTCCTACCACAAGGGGCGCAAAACAGCCCAAATCAATTCACCCGATGTATGAGGCTTGTACTTGATGCATGGACGGTCCCACCAGGTGTGGCCCTGCTTCAGTATGTTGATGATCTCCTACTCTGTGCACCGGACAGACCTACCTGTGTTGCGGCCTCACTCAGCCTCCTTTGTTTTCTTGCAGACAGCGGGTGTAAAGCCAGTAAAGACAAATTACAGTTTTGCAAATCTCATGTTGTGTTTCTTGGTCACTACCTAGGTCCTGGTACAAAACACCTCACGCCAGAACGTACCAAGGTGGTGGAGGACATGCCACTCCCCGCCTCCCATGCTCAGTTGCGGACATTTCTGGGGTTAGTTTCATATTGTCGGCCGTGGATTCGCTCTGCCTCCATGACCATGCAGCCTCTGTACGACTGCCTGAGTTCTAAGCCATTTGCTTTGTCTCCGGAAGCCGAGTCAGCTTTTCACCAGCTGAAAATACAGATCACCAGTGCTCCAGCACTGGGTCTGCCAGACTATGATAAACCCTTCCAGATGTTCGTGACTGAGATGGCGGGACATGCTACTGCCGTCCTCACACAAGAGCATGGTGACAAAAAGCGCCCTGTAGCATACTACAGTGCACATCTTGATGCAGTAGCCAGGGGTTCACCCTCCTGTGTAAGAGCAGTTCTGGCTGTACAAGCACTACTTGAGAAAGCTTCTGAGGTGGTCCTAGACTACCCTCTTGTGGTCCTCACGCCCCATGACGTACATGGAATTCTGATACAGGTGAGCCGTAGACATCTGTCTCTTGCTAGACAGGTTAAAATGGAACTTGCAGTACACTCTTCATCCAATGTCTCATTTCAACGTTGCACAACTTTGAATCCGGCCACCTTACTGCCATTAGGTGACACTGATTCAAAAGGGGGAGTAAGCACAGGGGATTAACTTTTTTGTCAATTCCCTAGGCGAAGAGGAAGCTTTTGACACCGAGCACCAGCATGACTGTGCTGCTCTGATGGAGCAGGAGACAGCTGGATTTGCTCATGTCACAAATAAGCCTCTCCTGAACCCCCACCTTGAAATGTTTGTGGATGGATCACGATACCAGAATGAGATGGGCAGATTTGTGACAGGGTTTGCTGTAGTGTCAATGAATGAAGTACTGATAGGCCGCGCCATGCCCCCACATATGTCAGCACAGGAAGCGGAGCTGTGCGCTCTGACCGAGGCCTGCAAGTTAGCCCGGGGAGTCACTGCTAATATCTACACGGACTCCAGGTACGCGTTTGGCGTTGCGCATGACTATGGGCCGATTTGGCGCGCGCGGAGCTTCCTAACAGCTCAAGGCAGACCGATAAAGAATGGTGAGGCAGTAAGTAGTTTAATGTCAGCTATCATGCTCCCGAAGCAGGTAGCCATAATAAAGGTAAAGGCACACACCCAAGGGGACTCCTTGGAAAGCAGAGGCAACGAGAAGGCAGACGGAGCAGCTAAGGCTGCAGCCCTGCTGGACTGGAGGGCACCCGTGTGCAGAGTTCAGACCAGGTCCTGCCCAGCGGAGGAGGATCCTGATCCCCCTGCCGAGGACCAGACCCTCTCTGTCCCACCACAGAAGGAGGTGGACCTACTCCCCTCAGGGCAAGAGCAGGAGCGCTGGGCAAGTGCAGGGGCAGTAAAAGGAAATGAAGGTTGGATGATGGGTTCCCGTATGTGTTTACCTGCGGCTGCCTATCCTAGTATGGCCCTTTTGGCTCATGGAAAGGTGCACGCTTCTCGTAATGCCATGGTAGCCCTGGTGGAGAAAATGTGGTACGCTCCGGGATTTGACAGGATGGCAAAGGCATACGTCAAGGCTTGTGAAATCTGTGCACTACACAACCCCAGTCAAGTAGTAAAGACCCCTCGGAAGTGCACTCCGCGACCTTTGTACCCCTTCCAGAGACTACAGATAGATTACATCCAGCTGCCCAGGTCAGGAAGGTATGAGTATGTCCTGGTATGCATTGACCTCTTTTCTGGGTGGGCTGAGGCCTACCCGGTCACGAAGGCCACTGCCCAGGCCACTGCAAAGAAACTTGTGTCAGAGTTAGTGTGCAGATTTGGGGTACCAGAGACCATTGAGAGCGACCGTGGTACTCACTTCACTGGTGAGGTAATGAAGGAAGTCATGTCCGCCTTAGGAGTAGAGCAGGCCTTTCACACCCCCTATCATCCGCAGAGCTCCGGAAAAGTAGAAAGACTCAATGGCACCCTCAAACTTAAGATACAGAAAGCCATGGTTGAAACAGGAAAACCTTTGCCCGAGTGCCTACCTCTGGCCCTCTACTCAGTACGGACCACGCCAAATAGGAAAACAGGACTGTCTCCTTATGAGATTCTCTTTGGCTCCGTGCCCAGGTTAGGACTGTATCACCCCCAAGCTCTATCCCTGGGTCATGATAAAGTTACTTCCTTTGTGCAGGACTTATGCCAAAAGCTAAAAATAACGCACGACCTAGTCTTCTCTTCTATTCCAGACCCTGATAGTTTGGAAGGATCCCACTCTCTGAATCCCGGAGATTGGGTGGTGGTAAAGAGACACGTCAGAAAGACTTTGGAACCTCGCTTTGACGGACCATACCAAGTGCTGTTAACCACTCCCACCTCGGTCAAGCTAGAAGGCAAACCCACTTGGATCCATGCCTCACACTGCAAGAAAGTTCCAACGCCTCAGCACCACGAGGGGGGGTGGAGAGTAAGCCCAACCCAGGGTGGGGGAGGGGGATGGCAACCTGGACACCAGCATTGATAGTCTGGATAGGTGTATTATTTACCCTTTGTTTTCTTGGACTACTCTCTTTTCGGGACAATTCCTCATCAACTGTCGATGTAAGAAGAAGATGGACTGTTTGGGCGGAAGGACACCCCAACATGTGGGAATACTTTGCAAAAGACGTACTGAATATTTCCCACATGTGCATGCCCAACCTGCGGAGTGGGGAAGATATTTTACGGACTTGCTTACTGTCTATCCCCACTCCAATAAAGACACTTCGCGATATATATTCAATAGTGCATAATGATAGTGATGTGGAAGAGAGCAATGTTATCCAGGAAAATACCTTTCTTAATGTATATGAATATTGTCCCTATTGTGATGCGGTCGAACATACACTTTATGTTTCACACAAACAAATGGTTAGAGATTTGTTTAGATTCATGAAAGCAATAATACATTTTAAAAAGTCAGATGTCGGCTGTGATCTTGGGACTTGTTCCGATCGCCATATTTGGGGTCAGGAAGGAATTTTTCCCTTTTTATACAAGGATAATTGGCTTTTTCCTAAAAGGGTTTTCGCCTTCCTCTGGATCAACTCAGCCTCAAAATTCCCCATAATTGTCATGCTGTTGTGTATATATATAATAATCAAAGTCATAATCTCTTGTGTGAGCAAATGTACGGCAAAAGCCTTTACAGCCCCTGTGTAGGCCGACCCCCTGCTGGATGAAGGCAGAACATACGGCGGTTCCTTCCAGTCTTGTCACTAGGTAGTGTAGGGTCAGGGTAACGCGACCTGGACGTGTTCACCACTAGGACTATCTCCAGGAGGGACATTGGTGTGGGTGAAGATTAGGGAATCCCGCGCCGTGCGTACCTGTGCACGCTACTAGTATTGTAACATCATACTAGAGACGCCTTATATGGACTAGTCGACCAATAGGACCTATCTCGACTATGACTTTTCAAAATAGAACTGGACCCTGCGTGTGTCTTCCTGATGTCCAAAATGGGGGAATGATAAGGGCCAAGAGGGGCTGTAAAGGAATTAATATATGTTGCCTATCAAAAATGAGTATATATATCAATCTATTTTAGCAAAATGTATATATTGCAATATATTGTATGTGTAACAGAAGTCATGACTGTTTTTGTGGTTTTCTGTCTACACTGAAGGTCTACGTCTGACCGAAGTGGAATCAGGAAGTCACAAGAGCAGATGTTCATAAATGTAGTAAGACATAGCCTAACCGCAAAGAAGTTGTCAGCTCTCTGTCTAAAATTAATATGTTGTCTAAAAGTCATGTGAAATCAGCTATTTCTTGAATGTCATATATCACAAGGATTAAGTCACAAGGTTTTTGTCAGAATGTATGTAAAATCACGAGGTTATTCCCTGTATTACCAGAGGTCGCGTCCCTGCGTGGGTGATCTTCTATAAAGACTGAGACTATGCCAATAATAAACTCAGAGTTCATTACTTCACCATATACCGTGTATGGTCAGTACTTTGACTCTCAAGGAGCGCTCCTACGTAGGTCAATTTGGAACCGGACAACATAACTGACCAGTCTGTTTGAACAGATTAACCCTCGACACTAGTAATGAGTCTCTCTCTTATGTTGACATCATAACCTGGATGGGCAGGTATGGGAAAATTTTACATCCTCCCCAGAAAAACAGGAACACACACAGTATCTGGTCAGGGGCCTGGACTTTTATGGTAAAGTTGAAACGTGCAGGTAATTCCGTTACCCACATTCCTTCTTCTGTGTTCCTGGGAAGGGACAGAATTCTGGTTTTCTACCAGGGGCAGCCGAAGGTCTGCCACAGGAGCGGGGACCCCATATATTTCAGCGCACAGTGTAAGGTGCTGGTGTGTGTGCTGTGTGGGGGCAGAGACCACCCATCCTCATCCTGTAGCAGCATTCAGTCAGACGGTCAGCGGGCCCATCGCTCCGGGGGCGAAGCCAGTGGCAACAGGCGGGGTGCCTGGGCAGGAGGGGAGTCAAGCTGCTGAGGCCTCAAGGGATAGCGGTGTGGATGAGGAAACCAGAAAGATGGAGAGAGAGGAAGTGGCTGCCAGTTCTGCCAGATCCTCCCGTGAAGACAGTGCGGACGAGGAAAACTAGAAATGGCAAAAGCAGAAAAAAAAAAGGGTAACGGAAAAACAAGAAAGAAAAATAAATAGAGGTTCTTCCTCTCTAGAGTGGGATGACTTGGTCCAACTCATACAGATACCAAAGGAAGGTCCAATCAGTTCCCCTGTGGTCGACCTCTCTAACTGGTACCAAGCCCTCGATAACACCACCTCTTCCCTGCCAGGGGGAGAGGCTGGAGGTGAGGTGCCGGAGGTGTTGGCAGGGATCTATGAGGAAGGAACCCCGCTGGACGCTGGGTCTCTTTCTGTGGGGGATCTGGTTTCCTCTGGGAAGGGGGCTACCCTGAAGCCAGAAGGTGAAGGTTATGATGAGAACAGTGATATCGATGTCTCAGTTTCACTAAGGAAAAACAAAGGGGAGACCTCTTCTTCCGAAAGGGAGGAGGGGGAGAGTAAGAGAGTAAAGGGGAGAACCATCCAGCTCGATCACCAATGATGGCGGCACTCACTCTGTTGACGCTGGCA
The DNA here is from genome assembly GCA_035609135.1 of Eleutherodactylus coqui. Taxonomy (NCBI): domain Eukaryota; kingdom Metazoa; phylum Chordata; class Amphibia; order Anura; family Eleutherodactylidae; genus Eleutherodactylus; species Eleutherodactylus coqui. The sequence goes on from CM069408.1 coordinate 306,707,515, forward strand.
TCCATTAATGTTGCCAGCATTAAGTCAGATGCGGCCAGGTTTGCGGCCTTTGCTTTTCTCAGCCGAGTTGAAGCTGACATTTTATTTTTGCAAGAGACCAGGCTGACAGATTTGTCGGTCATGTACAAAGCCAAGCGTGAGTGGAGGTGCGGGGCCTTCTATTGGTCTCTTGCGGACGAGCAGTATAGAGGGGTGGCGGTCCTTTTTAAGACCGCACAGGTATAATGCAGACGGGTTATCGAGCTGGAAATAAGGAGGTTCCTGATCTTGGATATTCTCATGGGAGGTCAAGAGTTGCGTCTTATTAACATCTATGGACCCGAGTTAAAGTGGGGACGCAAAGACCTCTTTATGAGAATTAAGCCTTATCTTTTTACAAGCTGGTAAGTGGTCTTTGGAGGAGACTAATAATGCCACAATGCCCTGCGATAAAGGAGGTTCCAATAACCAGCTAGGCTATGATGGGGTCGCGTTAAATAGCGTAGTTAGTGAGGCACGCCTTGTGGATGTCCACGTTTGGCACACCCCAGGGCGCACGGGATTCACTTGGTTTAGAGGCAGTTATTGCAGGTCTAGGATAGATAGGTTTTATTTAAAGGAGGAAGCCGTCTCCTCACCGTTATCGGTGGTGGAGGTGGAGTTCTCCGACCACTGTATGATTCTTTTTTTCTCTGAATGTCACAGAGACCCCTCGGATGGGCAAAGGTTTATGGAAGTTGAATTCGTCACTCCTGGAAGAAGCGGAAATAAGACGGTCCTTTGGGGATTTTCTTCAGAGCCAGGAGCCACTACTGGGCCCATGCAGCAGTAAGTCAGAGTGGTGGGAGATGTTCAAACATCGGGTAAGAAGGTTCTTCCGACAGATCTCCAATCTCAGAAGCCTGAACAGAAAGCGTATGTATCAGAGCCTGAGGAGGAAACTCGAGCGTTTGGTCTCGACTGGAGGTAGCCGCGAGAAGATCTCCAGAGTGAAATCCTTGCTCAAGAGATATCAGTATGATAGACACGCATCTTTGGTTCGAGAGGGACTTTGGGAAGTACCACTCGCCTGACCCCTACAAGAACTGTAAGATGTCAGTGAGTTGTAAATTGGTTACAGGTCTGCTAGACAGTAAGGGCTCCCTGAAAAGGTCCAGATCAGGGATCCTGGAGGTCATCAGATCCTTCTACTCGCATCTCTTGGGCGGGAAGGAACTTAATCGGGACAGAATCTTGGCTTTTCTGGCAGAAATAATTCCTGAACCAGGAGTAGACCCCTATCTTGATGTTTTGACAGACGCAATTACGGAAGAGGAAGTCGGACTGGCGATTGATGGGCTTCGGTCCAAAAAGTCGCCAGGTCCAGATGGCTTAACATCTGAGTTTTATTAAGTCTTTAAGGAGGTTTTGGTTCCCCTCTTGACCGAGGTTTTAATTGAATGTCTATCCTTGGGCATTCTGCTGGAGTCAATGAGGAAATCGGCCCTGATTATTCTGTCAAAGGGTAAAGATCCGCTCCGTATTGAGAATTGGCGTCCCATAGCGCTTCTCAACGCGCACAGAAAGATTCTGGCAAAAGTGATGTTCAGTAGGTTGGTGAAATTTGCACCCTAGCTCCTTTCCCGGTCAAAGAACGTTTAACGCCATGCGGAGTTTCCAGGAGGCTGTGGAGCGGGGCAGGGTGGGTCTCTGGAAGGGGTTTTTTACTTTCCCTGGATCAGGCTAAAGCTAGTGATCGAGTAAATCACGAGTACCTTTGGTCTGTCCTTTTGAGATACGGTCTGCCGGTGGGGTTCGTAAAATGGTTAAAAACATTGTATTCAGGGGCCGAGAGTTTCCCGCTCCTGAACGGTTGGGTTGGCCGTCCTTTTATAGTCAGGTCTGGAGTCCGTCAGGGATGCCCTCTGAGCCCCTTGCTTTACGAGTTCGCTGTCGATCCCTTCCTCATAAGGGTAGATGGGGGACCGTTGGCGTGGGTGAGGATGGACCCGGGGGTGCCGGACCCGACCTTGAGGACAGCGGCGTACGCTGATGACGTTACTATCTTTGTCTCCTCTCATGAGGAGGCAGGGTGGGTGATGTTGAAAGTTGTCCGCTACTTGGAAGTCTCTGGGTCAAAGATCAATCAGGAAAAGTGTGAGAGTCTCTGGCTGGGAGGGGGAGATCCTGCTTTTGATCTTCCGGATGCTCTCCCAGAACCCCAAGATTCCGCTAAAATTTTAGGCATCGATTTCGACCAAGGGAAGTATCCCGAGAAAAATTGGGAAGGCAGATTGAGGAATGCCGCTCAAAAGGTGGATCAATGGAAAGGGCGGTCTTTGACCCTGAGAGAAAGGGTTTACTTGATCAAGACTTACCTGCTCCCTTTATTAATGTACCTGGGAAGTGTCTGCATTTTGCCAGAACCTCTTTGGTCACGGGTCTACAGCCTGTTCTTCCAGCTGTTATGGGGGAATAGGTTGAACCCAGTCAAGAGGGAGGTTACTTACCGTACGAGACTAGGCAGGTTGGGTATGGTCAACCCAGTGGTATTCCTCGTAAATACCTTTTTGAAAGCTAATATCGCAAACCTCTGAAAAGAGAGCGCTGCTCTGGGGTATCCTCCTGTAAAGGATGGTTTCGGCCGTACTTCCAGGAGTGGGACACAGGAGGGCGTGTGAAGGACTTTCGTACACCGCACGGACATCTTCCGGCTTACGTTGCACCAGTTCTGAAGATTTGATGGCAATGGGGGCTGACCGTGGGGGAAGTCAGGACGCTGGCCAGGCGTGTGATGGACCAGAGTGTTTTGGCAACCCGCTTTCAGAATCCATTGGCCCTCAGAGACTGCCCAGGTGGGGATTTGAGGGTGGGTTTGTTTCTTTTAAATTCGGCAAGAATCCCCTCAAAGTATTGGGATTGACCTGGCGCTGCTTCCATGGTAAGCTGTATGTGGGGGACAACTTGAAGCACAAGAACACCGAGGACAGAGGTTGTCCCCGGGAGGCGTGTGGCAACACTCTGGAGAGCATGGACCACTTCCTGCTTCATTGTCCCTTTAATATAGAAGTATACAAGAGGGTAGGGGCTTCCATCGGTTGGCCTCGGCTGGCTGACCTTACCTACGCTGAGTGGTGTTATGGAGCATTCAGAGATCTGGGTGGCAGGGACCGCTGCGCTGCATTTTTAGTAAGTCTAGTGGTTCGGTATCACACGTGGAGCGCACGGTGTTTAGTATCGACGCAGCATAAAATCCTCCTCGAGGACGAGGTAAGTAGGAATATTCTCGGTGACCTGGTGAAGGTGCGTTCTCTGGAGTTTGAAAGTTTGGGTAGGCCTCGGGCAGCCTTCCTTTGGAGGGGTTTTTGCTTTGGGGTTCCCTAGCCTGGAGATCTGTTTCCCGGTGGGGGCTGGATTCTTTCAACCTAGCTTTTTGTTTTAAGTTAAAAGTTGAATAAAAGGCTTACGGGACCCGAATCGGGGCTGGAGGTAACGGTTATATATTTTTGTCGATTTTTCCTGTTCTGTATATTTAGGCTGTGGATTATTATGCATTATATGGTTTTTCGTGGGGGTATCATGTTTTGAGTTGTGAGGGGGGGGGGGGGGGTATTTTGTATACACACACCCACATAACATAAATACTAAGACTTATATGTTTACAAGCGTGGTTAGCAGTGGACCAGGGGATGGGTAGAGGGTGATGCCTGTGTGTGCCTGTGTGTGTGTGGGAGATTCTTGTTTTACTAATGTGTTTCTGCAGCAGATTTGCATTTGCAGCAGCCGTGGATCCACATATGGACTTGGCCCAGTCCAATGGGGTGAATGCGCGGATTCCGCATGAGTAAGTGACGTGCGCTGTGTAACCGGATTCGCATTAGCGGTAATAATACATTAGCTTTTCTGGTCGTTGTATAAAGAGTCTAACATTTTAGGTATTGCTGCCTTCCAATAGGTGGCGCTGTGGGGGTATTGTCCCATCTCCCTTATTTGCATAATACACTTTATGACGCAGATTTCCCTGAAGCCGAGTCAGCGTGGGTTTTGCATCAAATCTGTGGCGAAATCCGCTGTGTCAACGTTTTCTTAGGCGCAGTCCGCTGTGGAACCCGGGCCGAATCCGTGTGAAGCCTGCAACCAGAAGTGCGGCATTCACGCTAATAGAAAGACGAGACGCTTCCTGGCGAGGATGTCCCATGGAATCCATCAAACAGGGCGAATACTTTTACACGTGTCAGAAATAGTCAGCGATGGCGCGGATGTAACACCATGTGACCATCAGCCGCAGTGCGCCCCTGACAGACAAACCTTCAGAGCCTCCTTCTCCTTCTCCATGCGCTGCTGATCCAGGTGGACCTTCACCAGAGCCGATTCCTTGGAGTTGATCTCCTCCTTCAGCTGGTCCACCTGGTGGTTCATGATCTTCAGCTTCCTCTTCATCTCAGCTATTTCATCCTGTGAAGAAGAAGGCAACGGCGGTCAGTCAGCCCGGCGCTACCGAAATATCAGAGGAGCACATTAAGTAAAGTATGGAGGAAAAGTCAGAAAGTTACGCACCATTTTGCATCTTACTTCTTTGTTTAGCTCCTCCCTTCAAAGTCATGCCAAATGCATTACTGACCACAAGGTGGCGCAGCGCACCCAGTACATTGTGAGCAGCAGTGAATATTTTGTCCAGTGCCAGATTAAAGGTTTTTCCCTTTTCTGCGCAGTCTGCAGCAGACTGACAGATTCGTAAAGCAGATACGATAAGAGGGGCTTTATGAAAGCCCGCCCCCTGACCGACCCCCGGTGTAGAATGGATTCCGCTTCCATTTTTCCATGATACGGCAGAAAGACCAGAACCAAAACGCACATGTAAATGCAGCCAAATCATCGCTTTCCAGACCCACAAACTAAACCGAGGGGCTCAAAGGTGAGGAACGGTTAAAGGGATACACGCTGCAGGCCCTTCATTGTCAGGATCGGCGGAGCCCTACCCATCTCCTGGCGAAGCGACCCGCACCTGAGCCTCAATGAGGTTCTTGCTGTACAGGTTCCGATCGGATCGCACGGCTTCGTATAGATTCTGCTGCTGTTTCAGCTTGGTTTCCGCTTCAGCAATCTTTTTCTTGTAATCAAAGATCTGCATCTCCCGGACTTTGATATCCTCCATGTGCTGAAGAACCTGGGAGATGAGGGGGCAACAAAGAGGGTCAGTAGTTATAAACAGAATGACAGAACTGCAGTGAAGACTGACACACACGCAGAGAGGAAGGAGATGGAAAGTAAATGTAACTGATAACTAGGTTATCCAGGATATGAGGCGACGCCCCAGCAGAGATGGCTGCCGTTAGGGCTGATGGTCACCCGGACTCTGTGTCTCATGTATGTGGAATCCCAAAACAAAATGTGCAAAGCTGACTGGTAAGTTTTCTGGCATTCCCAGCCTTAGGGGATGAGCGGCATCAGGTCTGGCTATAGACAGACAGCAGGGGGCGCACCTTCTGGGTCAGCTCGCTGGCCTCGTTGATGTATCGGTCCCTCTCTTTCTCCAGCTGGTAGATGATTTTCCGCTGTTTCTGCGCCTCCTCCTTGTAGCTTACAATTTCCTCCTCCAGGTTCTTCTTCCCCTGCTCATGGAGCTTCACCAGGTTCAGCTGTTTCTGGGTGGCAGTCCCGGCCTTCAGAAGGTTCTAGAAGGGAGCAGACAGGGTGTGAGGACCATTCTTATAACTCCCCCTACTTCACCTCTTTTCCTTCCCACCAATAACAGCCAGACCGGGCGATACTGGCGGGACCGGGCGATACTGGCGGGACCGGGCGATACTGGCGGGACCGGGCGATACTGGCGGGACCGGGCGATACTGGCGGGACCGGGCGATACACGTTGGACCGGACGATACTGGCGGGACCGGACGATACACGTTGGACCGGACGATACTGGCGGGACCGGACGATACTGGCGGGACCGGACGATACACGTTGGACCGGACGATACACGTTGGACAGGACGATACTGGCGGGACCGGACTATACACGTTGGACCGGACGATACTGGCGGGACCGGACTATACACGTTGGACCGGACGATACTGGCGGGACCGGACTATACACGTTGGACCGGACGATACTGGCGGGACCGGACTATACACGTTGGACCGGACGATACTGGCGGGACCGGACTATACACGTTGGACCGGACGATACTGGCGGGACCGGACTATACACGTTGGACCGGACTATACTGGCGGGACTGGACTATACACGTTGGACCGGACGATACTGGCGGGACCGGACTATACACGTTGGGACTGGACTATACACGTTGGACCGGACGATACTGGCAGGACCGGACGATACTGGCGGGACTGGACTATACACGTTGGACCGGACGATACTGGCGGGACTGGACTATACACGTTGGACCGGACGATACTGGCGGGACTGGACTATACACGTTGGACCGGACGATACTGGCGGGACTGGACTATACACGTTGGACCGGACGATACTGGCGGGACTGGACTATACACGTTGGACCGGACGATACTGGCGGGACTGGACTATACACGTTGGACCGGACGATACTGGCGGGACTGGACTATACACGTTGGACCGGACGATACTGGCGGGACTGGACTATACACGTTGGACCGGACGATACTGGCGGGACTGGAGGATCCTGGGTGGACTGGCTGATACTAGTGGGACTGGACGATACTCGTTGGACTGGATGATACTTGTTGGATCGGCCGATACTAGCAGAACTGGACGATACTGACAGGACTGGACAAAACTCATTAGACCAGCCGATACTGGCGGGACTGGATGATACTTGTTGGAGCGGCTAATACTGGCAGGACTGGATGATATATGTTGGACCAGCCAAAACTGGTGGAACTGGACGATACTCATTTGAGCGGCACATACTGGTGGGACTGGACGATACTCGTTGGACCAGCCGATACTGGTGGGACTGGACGATACTCAGACCGGGTGATATGCGTTGGACTGGCTGATACTGGTGGGACTGGACGATACATGTTCGAACAGCCGATACTGGCAGGACTGGACGATACTCGTTGGACTGGACGATTCTGGCAGGAATGGACCATACTCGTTGGACAGGCTGATATTGGCGGGACTGGACTATACTCGTTGGACCGGCTGATACCGGTGAGACTGGACAATACTAGTTGGATCGGCCGATACTGGCGGGACTGGACAATACTTGTTGGATCGGCCGATACTGGCAGGACTGGACAAAACTAGTTGGATCGGCCAATACTGGCAGGACTGGACAAAACTAGTTGGATCGGCCAATACTAGCAGGACAGTACACTACTAGTTGGATCGGCCAATACTAGCAGGACAGTACACTACTAGTTGGACCGGCCAATACTAGCAGGACAGTACACTACTAGTTGGACCAGCCGATACTGGCAGGACTGGAGAATACTCGTTGGATCGGCCAATACTGGTGGGACTACACGATACTCGTTGGACCGGCCGATACTGGCGGGAGTAGACTGCACTCATTCAACCAGCCGATACTAGCGGGAGTGGACTATAAACGTTGGAACGGCTGATACTGGTGGGACTGGACTATACTCGTTGGACCGGACGATACTGGCGGGACTGGACAATACTGGCGGACTGTAGGATCCTGGGTGGACTGGCTGATACTAGTGGGACTGGACAATACTCGTTGGACTGGACGATACTGGTGGGACTGGACTATGCTCGTTGGACCGGACGATACTGGCGGGACTGGACTATGCTCGTTGGACCGGACGATACTGGCGGGACTGGACTATGCTCGTTGGACCGGACGATACTGGCGGGACTGGAGGATCCTGGGTGGACTGGCTGATACTAGTGGGCCTGGACGATACTTGGACTGGATGATACTGGAGGGACTGGACTATACTCGTTGGACCGGCCAATACTAGCAGAACTGGAAGATACTGGCAGGACCGGACAAAACTCATTAGACCGGCCGATACTGGCGGGACTGGATGATACTCGTTGGATTGGCCGATACTGGCGGGACTGGATGATACTCGTTGGATTGGCCGATACTGGCGGGACTGGATGATACTCGTTGGATTGGCCGATACTGGCGGGACTGGATGATACTCGTTGGATTGGCCGATACTGGCGGGACTGGATGATACTCGTTGGATTGGCCGATACTGGCGGGACTGGATGATACTCGTTGGATTGGCCGATACTGGCGGGACTGGATGATACTCGTTGGATTGGCCGATACTGGCGGGACTGGATGATACTCGTTGGATTGGCCGATACTGGCGGGACTGGATGATACTCGTTGGATTGGCCGATACTGGCGGGACTGGATGATACTCGTTGGATTGGCCGATACTGGCGGGACTGGATGATATATGTTGGACCAGCCAAAACTGGTGGAACTGGACGATACTCATTGGACCGGCAGATACTGGTGGGACTGGACAATACTCATTGGACTGTGCAGGCTGGGTAAAGGTAGTGTTTTGTGCGGGCTGGGTGATGTACGGATAGAAGGAGGTAATGTACTGTGGTGGGTAGTGTGTGGGCTGGGTGGTGTACAGATAGAACGATGTGATGTACGGTGGTGTGGAGTATGCAGGCTGGGTGATGTACGGTGGTGTGCAGTGTGCTAGCTGGGTGATGTACATACAGGAGGAGGTGATGTACGGTGGTGTGTAGTGTGCGGGCTGGGTGATGTACGGACAGGAGGAGGTGATGTACAGTGGTGTGCAGTGTGCGGGCTGGGTGATGTACGGAAAGGAGGAGGTGATGTACGGTGGTGTGTAGTGTGCGGGCTGGGTGATGTAGAGACAGGAGGAGGTGATGTACGGTTGTGTGTAGTGTGCGGGCTGGGTGATGTACGGACAGGAGGAGGTGATGTACGGTGGTGTGGGGTGTACGGGCTGGGTGATGTACGGACAGGAGGAGGTGATGTACAGTGGTGTGTAGTGTGCGGGCTGGGTGATGTACGGACAGGAGGAGGTGATGTACAGTGGTGTGTAGTGTGCGGGCTGGGTGATGTACGGAAAGGAGGAGGTGATGTACGGTGGTGTGTAGTGTGCGGGCTGGGTGATGTAGAGACAGGAGGAGGTGATGTACAGTGGTGTGTAGTGTGCGGGCTGGGTGATGTACGGACAGGAGGAGGTGATGTACGGTGGTGTGGGGTGTACGGGCTGGGTGATGTACGGACAGGAGGAGGTGATGTACGGTTGTGTGTAGTGTGCTCGCTGGGTGATGTACAGACAGGAGGAGGTGATGTATGGTGGTGTGGAGTGTGCGGGCTGCGTGATGTAAGGACAGGAGGAGGTGATGTACGGTGGTGTGTAGTGTGCGGGCTGGGTGATGTACGGTGGTGTGCAGTGTGCGGGCTGGGTGATGTACGGTGGTGTGCAGTGTGCGGGCTGGGTGATGTACAGACAGGAGGAGGTGATGTACGGTGGTGTGCAGTGTGCGGGCTGGGTGATGTACAGACAGGAGGAGGTGATGTATGGTGGTGTGGAGTGTGCGGGCTGCGTGATGTAAGGACAGGAGGAGGTGATGTACGGTGGTGTGTAGTGCGCTCGCTGGGTGATGTACGGTGGTGTGCAGTGTGCGGGCTGGGTGATGTATGGACCGGAGGAGGTGATGTACGGTGGTGTGCAGTGTGCGGGCTGGGTGATGTACGATGGTGTGTAGTGTGCGGGCTGGGTGATGTATGGACAGGAGGGGGTGATGTACGGTGGTGTGCAGTATGCGGGCTGGGTGATGTATGGACAGGAGGGGGTGATGTACGGTGGTGTGCAGTGTGCGGGCTGGGTGATTTATGGACAGGAGGTAGTGATGTACGGTGGCGTGTAGTGTGCGGGCTGGGTGATGTACGGTGGTGTGTAGTGTGCGGGCTGGGTGATGTATGGACAGGAGGAGGTGATGTACGGTGGTGTGCAGTGTGCGGGCTGGGTGATGTACGGTGGTGTGTAGTGTGCGGCCTGGGTGATGTATGGACAGGAGGTGGTGATGTACGGTGGTGTGTAGTGTGCGGGCTGGGTGATGTACGGACAGGAGGGGGTGATGTACGGTGGTGTGCAGTATGCGGGCTGGGTGATTTATGGACAGGAGGTAGTGATGTACGGTGGCGTGTAGTGTGCGGGCTGGGTGATGTACGGACAGGAGGAGGTGATGTACGGTGGTGTGCAGTGTGCGGGCTGGGTGATTTATGGACAGGAGGTAGTGATGTACGGTGGCGTGTAGTGTGCGGGCTGGGTGATGTACGGACAGGAGGGGGTGATGTACGGTGGTGTGCAGTATGCGGGCTGGGTGATTTATGGACAGGAGGTAGTGATGTACAGTGGCGTGTAGTGTGCGGGCTGGGTGATGTACGGACAGGAGGAGGTGATGTACGGTGGTGTGCAGTGTGCGGGCTGGGTAATGTATGGACAGGAGGAGGTGATGTACGGTGTGCGGGCTGGGTGATGTACGGACAGGAGGAGGTGATGTACAGTGGTGTGTAGTGTGCGGGCTGGGTGATGTACGGACAGGAGGAGGTGATGTACGGTGGTGTGTAGTGTGCGGGCTGGGTGATGTACGGACAGGAGGAGGTGATGTACGGTGGTGTGTAGTGTGCGGGCTGGGTGATGTACGGACAGGAGGAGGTGATGTACGGTGGTGTGTAGTGTGCGGGCTGGGTGATGTGGAGACAGGAGGAGGTGATGTACGGTGGTGTGTAGTGTGCAGGCTGGGTGATGTACGGACAGGAGGAGGTGATGTACGGCGGTGTGTAGTGTGCGGGCTGGGTGATGTACGGACAGGAGGAGGTGATGTACGGTGGTGTGTAGTGTGCGGGCTGGGTGATGTACGGACAGGAGGAGGTGATGTACGGTGGTGTGTAGTGTGCGGGCTGGGTGATGTGGAGACAGGAGGAGGTGATGTACGGTGGTGTGTAGTGTGCGGGCTGGGTGATGTGGAGACAGGAGGAGGTGATGTACAGTGGTGTGTAGTGTGCGGGCTGGGTGATGTACGGTGGTGTGTAGTGTGCGGGCTGGGTGATGTACGGACAGGAGGAGGTGATGTACAGTGGTGTGTAGTGTGCGGGCTGGGTGATGTACGGTGGTGTGGAGTGTGCAGGCTGGGTGATGTACGGACAGGAGGAGGTGATGTACGGTGGTGTGTAGTGTGCGGGCTGGGTGATGCACGGTGGCGTGTAGTGTGCGGGCTTGGTTATGTACGGTGGCGTGTAGTGTGCGGGCTGGGTGATGTACGGTGGCGTGTAGTGTGCGGGCTGGGTGATAGAAGTTGCTCACCTTTATTTAGGCATCCAGGGATACAGTGGCAGATGGCGCCGTTCCGGCGGGTGCAGCGGCCTTTGTCACGCTGATGCCACAAGCACAGACCTCCTGGGTGTTGTATTTTATGGCAGCCCTGGGTGAAGAGGACGTGTCTGTGGATTATTACATTGGTGCCCCCTCTGATGTAATATTGCTCCGATGCCCTTGTGAGATCCCCAGTGCGCGGGATCTGGAGAGGCTCGCCAGCGTTAGTCGATCTCGCGGCCTGATGTCTCCCACAGCGCCCATGCTCTTAGCCGGGGGCTTCTCCTCCAGTTAGCTGACCTATTAGAAGCTCAGCTTTACCTTTGGGATACATAGTGGCCATGCGCGCGGGTCCGCCAAGTATCGCCAGCGCAGTCAGATTGGCCTTCTGTCATGGAGCACCGTGTGATACATTGTAGATCCCCAGCTCTCTCCAACGGCCCAATCATATGTCAGTATGTGTGGGTGTGGTCTCTCTCTGTTATTTGATTGGTGCTTGTTTCTTACATGTTCAGTCAGTGCTTGTGGCATTGGCGTGACAGAGGCGGTTGCAGAGGCTGAAGCGGTGCGATCTGCTTCCTACTCTCCATGTACGGACCACCTTGTTGGAGCCCACTGCAGTCGGGGTCTCTGGGTGCGCCCGCACCTGGTCTTTGTTGCACCCCAGTTAGCGGTTTTATTTCGGAGAGCTGCTGTTCATTTTATCCATTGTCACTCACCTTGTTCAGCACGTCCCGCTCTCTCACTAGCTCCTCCACTGCTTTCTTTTCCAGCTCTGCTTGCTTCTTGGAAGCCTCTAGCTCTGGGGGAATATAGGGGCTTTGTTAGCATCGGGCTGCTGACCACAAGAGCTTACACTTCAGTATGAGCATGGCGCCATCTACAGGGATTCTTTGTGTAATGCAGTCCTCTTCACGTTAAACATATGGCAGGCTTCCATTCTGCATCAGTTTGTCTGCTTGCAGTCAGTGAATGTCAACATTATTAAAGATGAAACCAGATCTGAACATTTACAGCTCACACAGGAGTTTGCAGAGGTCCAGCCGCGGACAGCCAGCAGAGATCTTGAAAACGATGAGGAATGGAAGCGTCAGCTGTGTTCTTGAGGTTTCCATCACTTGACTGCCCGTCCACGGGATCTGCTGCATGCGAAGCGCCCAGGACAGGCCGCCAGAACCGCGCACTTCTGTCATGAATGTTCACTTGGATACGACCGCGTCTCTCAGCAACCCCTCGAATATTTTTCCTGTTACTGAAGTGAGACTTACTGGCCTGTAGTTACCAGGCTCACTTTTGGTCCCCTTTTTGTAAATTGGAACCACGTTGGCAATGCGCTAATCCAATGGTACAACCCCGGTCTTGATAGTATCCACAAATATTAGATATAGCGGCCTAGCTATCTCATCACTTAGTTCCCTTAGTACCCTTGGGTGTATTCCATCTGGGCCCGGCAACTTATCGATTTTAATCTTCTTTAACCTGTTCCGCACCTCCTCCTGTGTTAGGTATGACATTTTGTGAGGGGTTTATTTTATTCCCCTGCATCTTGTGTGGCATTTCCTTTTCGTTTGTGAATACACTTGTAAAGAAACTATTTAATAGATTTGCCTTCCCTCCATCATCTTCAATGATTTCTCCTGCATTATTTGTTAAAGGGCCAGCGCTCTCAGTATAAATCCTTTTGCTGTTAATATAGTTGAAGAATAGTTTTGGGTTGCTTTTGCTCTCCTTGGCGTTCAGTCTTTCAGCCTCCTCCTTAGCAGTTTTGATCTTTCCTTTACATAATTTTGTTTACCTCCCTGTATGATTTTAGCGCTTCTTCGATGCCTTCTTGTTTTAGTAGTTTAAACATTTTTTGGGGGTTATTGGGTTATTGCCCCCTTACCGTCTTGTCGAGCCCCATTGGTTTCCTTCTACTTGTAGTTCTTTTATTTTTAAAGGGAATGAACTGCTCCCATGAGGTGATTAGGATCCTTTTGAACTTCTCCCATTTGTCCTCCGTACTGGCATTATTGAGGATGCTGTCCCAATTAATGTTACCGATAGTAGTTCTAAGCTGATCAAATGTTGCTTTACTAAGGTTTAGTTTTTTTGTCGCTCCCTGATAAGGCTTCTTATTGAAGGACTGTTACCATGCAGGGTGGCGCTGGGTCCCGCGGCCGGCGCGCGGCGCTCCGATGTCGGCTCCAGCGTCCCGGAGCTCTGCTGTCGGGGCTCTCCCGGCGGCGTGGAGCAGCCAGCGTGCAGCGGCGTGGGCGCGTTCGCCCGTAGGGTGCCGCCCGCTCTCCTCCACCTTCCATATGCAACAGTGGGAGAGTCGGCTCCTCCCACTCTCCGCCCCTGGGCGGAGGCTTTAAGTTAAAAGGCTGGCAGTGACCTGAGCTCACTGCCAGTTATTGGTTCTGCTAGCCTCTAGTCAGGTCTGTCTCAGTCTGTTCTAGTTGCTCGTCAGTATCCTGTCAGTTTGCCTGTGAGCTCCATCTCCAGCCTTACTCTGCTTGTAAGTTTTGTTGGTCTGTTCCACCTGCCTCTTCTGTCGGCACTCTGTCCCCTGTTAGTAGTTGAATCTAGGTAGTCGCCAGGTCCCTAGCCAGCGCAGGGACCGCCGCCCAGTTGTCCGCCTGGGGTTAGCCAGGGCCGAGGCAAGTAGGCAGGGACAGTGGGGTGCGGGAAGATCAGGGCACCCCAACTGGCGCTCGGGGGGGCAGAGTGCCGTAACAAGGACAGCTGGAAGTTAATTATATTATGGACACTGTTCCCCAAGTTTCCCTTCAACTGCACCCCCATGATTCTGTCCGGTTTGTTAGTTAGTACTAAGTCCAGAATGGCCCTCCCTCTTCTTGGCTCCCGCACGAGTTGGGTAAGGTAGTTATCTTTAATTGTTCTCAAGAACTTATCACCCTTGTGAGATTTGCAGGTTTCGTTCTCCCATGTTATATCTGGATAATTAAAGTCCCCCATGATAATTACTTCGTTGCGGTTTGACACCTCTTCTATCCGCCTTAGTAGTAAGGTTTCAGTTTCTTCTGTTGCTTTTGGTGGTCTATATAGTGTTTAGGCAGAGAGTATAAATAAAGAGATATTTCCATTCACTGACAGGAAGCAAGCTGTGAAGGACCCCGAGGTTCTGCATGCGGTCCGGGAGGCCTCACCTTTCTCCAGCCCTGCCATCTGGTTTCTCAGCGTCTCCCTCTGCTGCTCCACCTCAGTCTTCTGCTCTTCCATCTGCCGGTGTTTCTTCTGGATGGATTCCCTGAACTTGGAGAGTTTGGAGATTTCTTGGCGCATCTGGCTGATCTCCTCCTCTCTGGACTGAGGATGGAGACAAGATGAGGGACGTACAACACGTCATGGGGGGGCCACAGCGTAGGGGGGGCCCAGCAGACACTCCGCCACCTGCAGTCCGTCAGCCACTTACCTTTAATTCCAACTGCTTCTGCTGGTTCTCCTGGGTCAGCTGCTCTGTGCCGACGCTCTGCTGCTCTATCTCCTGCTGCAGTTTGCCATTTCGTACCTGAATCTGTTCCAGTTCTTTGTTTACCCTTTCATTTAGGATCTGCAAGAAAATATTGAGAAGGAATATATATCTGTAGTCCCTGCTGCCCACGTACCACATGTAAACCCATCTGACCCTAAATTACATCCTGTATTATACCCCAGAGCTGCACTCACTATTCTGCTGCTGGTAGTCACTGTGTACATACATTACTTATCCTGTACTGATCCGGGGTTACATCCCGTATTATACTCCAGAGCTGCACTCACTATTCTGCTGGTGGAGTCACTGTGTACATACATTACTTATCCTGTACTGACCCTGAGTTACATCCTGTATTATACTCCAGAGCTGCACTCACTATTCTGCTGGTGGAGTCACTGTATACATACATTACTTATCCTGTATTGCCCCTGAGTTACATCCCGTATTATACTCCAGAGCTGCACTCAGTACTCTGCTGGTGGAGTCACTGTGTACATACATTACCTATCCTGTACTGACCCTGAGTTACATCCTGTATTATACTCCAGAGCTACACTCACTATTCTGCTGGTGGAGTCACTGTGTACATACATTACTTATCCTGTACTGACCCCGAGTTACATCCAGTATTATACTCCAGAGCTGTACTCACTATTCTGCTGGTGGAGTCACTGTATACATACATTACTTATCCTGTACTGCTCCCGAGTTACATCCTGTATTATGCTCCAGAGCTGCACTCACTATTCTGCTGGTGGAGTTACTGTATACATACATTACTTATCCTGTACTGATCCTCAGTTACATCCTGTATTATACCTCAGAGCTGCACTCACTATTCTGCTGGTGGAGTCACTGTATACATACATTACTTATCCTGCATTGCCCCTGAGTTACATCCCGTATTATACTCCAGAGCTGCACTCAGTACTCTGCTGGTGGAGTCACTGTGTACATACATTACTTATCCTGTACTGCTCCTGAGTTACATCCTGTATTATACCCCAGAGCTGCACTCACTATTCTGCTGGTGGAGTCACTGTGTACATACATTACTTATCCTGTACTGATCCTGAGTTACATCCTGTATTATACTCCAGAGCTGCACTCACTATTCTGCTGGTGGAGTCACTGTATACATATATTACTTATCCTGTACTGATCCTGAGTTACATCCTGTATTATACCCCAGAGCTGCACTCACTATTCTGCTGGTGGAGTCACTGTGTACATACATTACTTATCCTGTACTGATCCTGAGTTATATCCTGTATTATACTCCAGAGCTGCACTCACTATTCTGCTGGTGGAGTCACTGTGTACATACATTACTTATCCTGTACTGACCCTGAGTTACATCCAGTATTATACTCCAGAGCTGCACTCACTATTCTGCTGGTGGAGTCACTGTGTACATACATTACTTATCCTGTACTGACCCTGAGTTACATCCTGTATTATACCTCAGAGCTGCACTCACTATTCTGCTGGTGGGGTCACTGTGTACATACATTACTTATCCTGTACTGGTCCTGAGTTACATCCTGTATTATACCCCAGAGCTGCACTCACTATTCTGCTGGTGGAGTCACTGTGTACATACATTACTTATCCTGTACTGATCCTGAGTTACATCCTGTATTATACTCCAGAGCTGCACTCACTATTCTGCTGGTGGAGTCACTGTATACATACATTACTTATCCTGTACTAATCCTGAGTTACATCCTGTATTATACTCCAGAGCTGCACTCACTATTCTGCTGGTGGAGTCACTGTGTACATACATTACTTATCCTGTACTGATCCCGAGTTACATCCTGTATTATACCCCAGAGCTGCACTCACTATTCTGCTGATGGAGTCACTGTGTACATACATTACTTATCCTGTACTGACCCTGAGTTACATCCTGTATTATACCCCAGAGCTGCACTCACTATTCTGCTGGTGGAGTCACTGTGTACATACATTACTTATCCTGTACTGCTCCTGAGTTACATCCTGTATTATACTCCAGAGCTGCACTCACTATTCTGCTGGTGGAGTCACTGTGTACATACATTACTTATCTTGTACTGCTCCTGAGTTACATCCTGTATTATACCCCAGAGCTGCACTCACTATTCTGCTGGTGGAGTCACTGCGTAGAATATGCAGAGAAGGCTAAACAACTTGAAGAGCGGAGTGCGGCGTGCCCTTCCTCCTCGCGCATTCTCTGATGATGTAAGATCATTTCTTCCGTGCAGCCAAACACTAACCCAAGGTCTGAAGCAGCTGGCGGATAAATATTTCATGCCCATTCGCCAACATGTCATTCTAATCACTGTAAATGTGTGTAAATTGGCGGTGGGCGCTGCCAGCTGCAGGGTGAGGGGAGAGCATAGCTGGTCCTCTGCTGTAATCTTCCAGTCGCAGTTGGCCACAATTAGTGGTATTTACAGACAGGCTTGTAATAATTAGCGCTAATTACTGGCATTTGCTCTGTAAGTTTATTACCAGCACCTCCAGTTTGGTTAAATCTCTTAAAGGGGCCAACCTGCAGAATGGTATCCTCATCGGGCTATACCTTAATGTCAGAGCTGAATAGAAGATCAGAAAAATGGCGACTGTTCATCCAAGGCCATTAAGTCCTCAGAGGAGTCGCCAGTCCCGTACATAAAGCGCCATCACTGGATGAGGTTTCCTCCGGGGTCTGTATGCCGCCCGTACATAAAGCTCCATCACTGGATGAGGTTTCCTCCGGGGTCTGTATGCCGCCCCATACATAAAGCTCCATCCCTCGAAGAGGTTTCCTCCGGGGTCTGTATGCCGCCCCATACATAAAGCTCCATCCCTCGAAGAGGTTTCCTCCGGGGTCTGTAGCTCCTATGGGGTCTGTACGCTGCCCCATACATAAAGCTCCATCACTAGATGAGGTTTCCTCCGGCGTCTGTAATCCCCCCCCCCCCCCCCGTACATAAAGCTCCATCCCTGGATGAGGTTTCCTCCGGGGTCTGTATGCCGCCCCGTACATAAAGCTCCATCACTGGATGAGGTTTCCTCCGGGGTCTGTATGCCGCCCCGTACATAAAGCTCCATTTTCTTAGTTGGTCGGTAAAGATCTTACAGAACATCAAAGAGCTCTGATTGTTGGAAGGTGTCAGTCAGGAAAAGGGGAGCAAAACATGTCTGAGATACTACATGTACTATGGGGCACAGGGGAGACCGTCAGCAAGAAGGAGGTCAAGACATCTCCAAGGCATTACATGCACCATGGGGCACAGGGGAGACCGTCAGCAAGAAGGAGGCCAAGACATCTCCAAGGCATTACATGTTGAGGAGATTTGTCAAAAATCTTGTGCATACGGGACAACCAATTAGTCGCGGCAAAGCTAGCAGAAGTTGGTTTTGCGGCGCAGATTCCCCGGCCACAGCAAGTCAAATTTATTTTTTTTCATTGCGTCCGCGCTTTCCTCTATGGGAGTGCCGGGCGCAACAGAAAGGCGTGCGGTAAGCCGCTCCAAGACCCGCGGCTAGGTTTCTTCTCTAATAAGAACATCCAAGCCCGGCCGTGTTTTTGCAGAACCTCCATCCCGTCTGCCAGAAGTCTGTCGGGATGTGTTCTGTCTGTGGGGGGACGTATTCTGTCTGATGAGCCCAAAGGGGAACTTGGTGACCAGAATTCCAGAAGGGATGTTTGGTGTAAAGCCAACCCTGCCATCACCAGAAGAACCCCAGACCCGCAGTGAGGATGGTGGGGACAGCATTATGTGGGGGTTGTTCTGCTGATGGAACCGAGGCATTAGTCAATGGGGAGGGGATTATGAACAGTTCCAAATATCAGTCCATGTTGGCCCAAAACCTTTCGGCCTCGGCTGTAAAGCTGAAGATTAAGATGGACCCAAAGCAGATGGACAAATCACCAAGAGAACAGCTTCACCAGAGCTGAACCCCATGGTAGATCTGTGGGTGACCTGAACACACCAGATGCCCTCTTGAGGGCTTGACTGCTTTGGAGCTTCTGCAAGGAAAAGCAGGCAAAGATTGCCAAGCGGTGCCATGCTCGTAGACAACGACCCAAAAATACAGACTTTGAAGACTTCGGAAAGAAGGTGAAGGAACTAGGAGCTCAGGTGGTCTTCTCATCCATCCTCCCAGTGGATGGCCATGGAATAAGGAGATGGAACATGATTCTAGAGGTGAACAACTGACTACGTTGATGGTGCCGGCAGAAAAGATTTGGGTTTCTAGACCATGGAGTGAATTACCTACATGATGGACTGCTTGCTAGAGACGGTCTGTACCTTACAGACAGGTAAGCATATATTTGGTGGGCGCCTTGCTTTACTCCTTAGGAGAGCTTTAAACTAGAGCAATATGGGAAGGGAAGTGAAAGGTAAAATATACAGCTAATTAATACATCTGAGACCCTCGTTATTAGAAGTGGAAAGAAAGAAGAAAGACAAAAAATTCTGAAGGAAAGCAGAGAAGCAAGAGACCCCGATCACAAACTAACATGTTCCTACACAAATGCCCAGAGCTGGGAAACAAACAAGGAGAATTGGAGCTCCGAACACAGGAAGAGAAATATGATGTTATCGGCATCACGGAAACTGGGTGGGATGATACACATGATTGGAATACAAGGCTTGAAGGATACAATGTATTTATAAGAAACAGACCTAATAAGGGGGGGGGGGGGGGGTGTTGTATGTTAGGAGAACCTTCATCTCCACAGAGATTCAAGCTTCAGAGCTGGGAGTTCTGTAGAAACTGTTTGGGTAAGAATACAAGGAGAGAACAACAGAAAGGACACCATTGTAGGCATTTACTATAGGCCACCTGGACAAGCAGAACATATGGAGGAACTCTTTCTACATCAGATGGCCAAGCTCTCAAAGAAGCCCAACATAGTGATCATGGGAGATTTTACCCATCCAGACATTTGTTGGGAATCTCTCAGGTAAAAGTAATGGATCCAACAGATTCTTATCCGCTCTTGGTGACAACTTTATCTTCCAGAAGGTAGAAGAGAAAACAAGGGGATCTGCTATCTTGGACCTAATTCTTACCAACAGGGAGGGAATGGTTGAGGGAGTAAGGGTGGCTGGGACCTTAGGAGGCAGGGATCATGATATCCTTGGATGTTGGATAGCAAAGGGAGGAAGACCTGAGAAGACTCAGACCTCAAGGATGGATTTCAGAAAGGCAGATTTTACTGAACTCAGAAAGAGGAAGAATCCAATGGCTGGATGTTCTTAAGGGCAGAAATGTCCAAGAAGGTTGGTAAATATTGTGAAATGCGATTCTCAAAGCACAATCGTTACCAACCCCTAAAAGAAGGAAGAATGGGAAGGATTTAAAGAGACCAGGATGGATGAACACACAACTTGTACACATGTTATAGAGGAAGAAAAATATGTTTATCAAATGGAAAGAGGGGGAATGTCTAAAGAAGAATATAATGGGGTCTGCAGAAACTGTAGGGCAAGGGTCAGAAAAGAAAGGTAATTATGAACTGAGGCTTGTAAGAGAGGCCAAAAGCAATAAAAAAGGATGTGGGGGTCAAAAGCAAAAGAAAAAAATGAAAGATGCTATTGGATGCTTACAGGATGAAAATGGTGAATTGGTTAAGAATGATGTTAAGAAGGCTTAACTTTTAAATTCCTATTTTGTATCTGTTTTCTCTCAGAAAGTAGATGGAACATCAGCTGATCTTCCCTGTGCTATTGGGGGAATACAAGAATACAGGCTATCTGTAAGCAGAGAGATGGTGAGGGAACACTTAGCTAACTTACATGAATTCAAGTCTCAAGGTCCAGATGAATTACATCCTAGGATACTAAAGGAAGCAGCAGAGGTAATTGCTGAACCACTCACCAGAATCAATGGAAATTCCTGGAGAACAGGAGAAGTCCCAGAGGATTGGAGAAGGGCAAATGTCCCCATCTTCAAAAAAGGGAAGAAGGTGGTTCCAGGAAACTACAGGCCTGTGAGCCTGACTCTATACCAGGGAAGAACTTGGAATAGATTATTAAACAGCATGTATGCAAGTACTTGGATGAGAATGGAGTAATTAACCAGAGCCAGCATGGGTTTGTGACAAACAAGTCATGCCAGATGAATCTAATTTCCTTCTATGACAGAATCACCGACTGGGATGATCAGGACAATGCGGTGGATACAGTATATCTTGACTTTAGTAAAGCATTTGACAAAGTATCTCTGAGTAAGTTACTAGTTGAGGTCCTTTTACATCAGCCAATTATTGGACCTTAGTGGGCCTTGTAAAACAACGACCAATCAGCTGACAAATGAGCAAGCACTGGTTTATCTGCCGATTGCATCATTTAAGGAAGAATAAAACTGCTTGCTGGTCAGTTGCACATCTCCCCATTAGTCTCCAGCCTCTACTGGACGTCACAAAAATAGTCCTCAGTCAGTTTCCTTCCCCTTCTGTCAGCTATAAATATAGTTCCCAATAACTTTGAAGTTGGTCTCCTTCTCCTTCTGACAGCAGTAAATGCAGTCTCTAGTAAGTTTCCCTGTAGATAGACTGAGCATGGGTTTGCACCAGCATTATATGGAGGGGCACATTGCTGTATAATATGAACTGCAGGGGGCGCTGTACTATGTTAAAGAATGCATTGCAGAGCTCTGACATTCACTATTTTATTCATGTCAATTACACACTTTGTAAGCATCCTGATTTGTACAATACATATAATATTAACTGGATTGACAGCCCCTTCAACTCCCTCAAACTAAACCATAATGATGTAATTCACTGACAGCAAGCAGACAGTCCTGAAAATGACGAGGAATTGAAACACAAAGAATATGAGAAAGTTAGAGAACTTGTTCTGCAAGCAGTAATTATGTGGCACAGGCTGAGCCTGCCCACAGCAATTCTGAGCCCTACCAATCAGTCAGCAGATGAAAGCACAGCACTGTACATCCAGTTGTGGCTGTGGCTGGTACTGCAGCGACTACATACTGCTGGCCTCACCTTGTGCTCCTTGAGCTGCTGCTCCAGTTTCTGCAGCTCCTCCTTGTTCTTCTGCAGCGTCTGCTGCAGCGCCCGGATGTCGGCCTGCCTGCTCTCCAGCTCACTCTGGACGTTCCGCAGATCCTTCTCCAGCTTCTCCTTCTTCCGCGCCTCCCGTGTAGCTTCATTCTGGTGTACTTGGATTTCTTGCTGGAACTAGAAGATGCGTTGTGTTAGGGAGCGTTCTGCAGAGTTCCTGTTCTACGCTGTGAGAAACGCGCTGCGGATCGCAATGAAGACAACGGAAGGCAAAGATGTCAGCGCAGCTACTATGCTGGGATCTGCCTGAGAGTCCATCCTACGCACAAGCTGTATCAGACCTGTTAGCACAGCGGGTCCACAGCAATAAACTGCACTGAGACGCATGCAGATTAACTCTTTCAGTGGGATTCGACTGCATGTGGATTTCCCAGCATGCATCAGCAGCTCACTATTGCTTCTTATCCTTGTGTGGCAGCAGGCGGCGTGGATCCCACCAACACGAAAGGGAGAGAATCCACGTGGCAACATATGGAGATTCCGAAACCGTAAGCTAGGGCCGTTCTAACTACATTATGGGCCCCCGGCAAAGCAGTGTACTGGGGCCCCTACCACAACTACTCACAAGGGGAGGCAGCAGCACAGGAGGGTGAGCGAGTTAGACCAGAGAACCTGAAGTCTCCAGGGTCCATTTACCTCTTATAGAGGTCTGTGTCCATTGCGCCAGGCTGCTCTAGACGAACTGCGCTTCACATGAGGTTCCACAGCCGGAAGGATCTCTTATTAGGGGGAATTATGGGTCATTTAAAATTGGAACAGAAAGTGATCAAATGAAAGTCTTGACGCGACACAGACAGCCTGGAGCCAAGCTCATGTCCCGCCGCACAACATTATCATATACCAGCTGATATGCACGGCTTCGCAGAGTAATCTGGAGCCGGTGTTACCTGTTCTCACAGAACACTTCATGAAGTCGCAGATACTTAGATTCTCCTCAGGCTGCATGAACCGATGTCCGCCTACAGAATGTGCCGCCCCTCCCACTACTCACTTTATATCCTTAAAGGTAACACCTCTTTTTATTCAAATTAACCCCCAGACTGGAGGTTGCAGCCCCTTCTTAGCGTAAAGACTCAATCCCTGCAGTCCATGGCCACTTCCTTATGTACCTTACAGCCGTAAGGTAAATACTTCTCAGTATATACACACACAGAAGGGAGGTAGATTCTTCTCAGTATATACACACACACAGAGGGGAGGTAGATTCTCCACAGTATATACACACACACACACACAGAGGGGAGGTAGATTCTCCTCAGTATATACACACACACACACACAGAGGGGAGGTAGATTCTCCTCAGTATATACACACACACACACACAGAGGGGAGGTAGATTCTCCTCAGTATATACACACACACACACAGAGGGGAGGTAGATTCTCCTCAGTATATACACACAGAGAGGAGGTAGATTCTCCTCAGTATATACACACACACAGAGGGGAGGTAGATTCTCCTCAGTATATACACACACACACACACACAGAGGGGAGGTAGATTCTCCTCAGTATATACACACACACACAGAGGGGAGGTAGATTCTCCTCAGTATATACACACACACAGAGGGGAGGTAGATTCTCCTCAGTATATACACACACACAGAGGGGAGGTAGATTCTCCTCAGTATATACACACACACAGAGGGGAGGTAGATTCTCCACAGTATATACACACACACACAGAGGGGAGGTAGATTCTCCTCAGTATATACACACACACAGAGGGGAGGTAGATTCTCCTCAGTATATACACACACACACACAGAGGGGAGGTAGATTCTCCTCAGTATATACACACAGAGGGGAGGTAGATTCTCCTCAGTATATACACACACACAGAGGGGAGGTAGATTCTCCTCAGTATATACACACAGAGAGGAGGTAGATTCTCCTCAGTATATACACACACACAGAGGGGAGGTAGATTCTCCTCAGTATATACACACACACACAGAGGGGAGGTAGATTCTCCTCAGTATATACACACACACACAGAGGGGAGGTAGATTCTCCTCAGTATATACACACAGAGGGGAGGTAGATTCTCCTCAGTATATACACACACACAGAGGGGAGGTAGATTCTCCTCAGTATATACACACACACAGAGGGGAGGTAGATTCTCCTCAGTATATACACACACACACAGAGGGGAGGTAGATTCTCCTCAGTATATACACACACACACAGAGGGGAGGTAGATTCTCCTCAGTATATACACACACACAGAGGGGAGGTAGATTCTCCTCAGTATATACACACACACAGAGGGGAGGTAGATTCTCCTCAGTATATACACACACACAGAGGGGAGGTAGATTCTCCTCAGTATATACACACACACAGAGGGGAGGTAGATTCTCCTCAGTATATACACACACACAGAGGGGAGGTAGATTCTCCTCAGTATATACACACACACAGAGGGGAGGTAGATTCTCCTCAGTATATACACACACACAGAGGGGAGGTAGATTCTCCTCAGTATATACACACACACAGAGGTGAGGTAGATTCTCCTCGGTATATACACACAGAGGTGAGGTAGATTCTCCTCGGTATATACACACAGAGGTGAGGTAGATTCTCCTCGGTATATACACACAGAGGTGAGGTAGATTCTCCTCGGTATATACACACAGAGGTGAGGTAGATTCTCCTCGGTATATACACACAGAGGTGAGGTAGATTCTCCTCGGTATATACACACAGAGGTGAGGTAGATTCTCCTCGGTATATACACACAGAGGTGAGGTAGATTCTCCTCGGTATATACACACAGAGGTGAGGTAGATTCTCCTCGGTATATACACACAGAGGTGAGGTAGATTCTCCTCGGTATATACACACAGAGGTGAGGTAGATTCTCCTCGGTATATACACACAGAGGTGAGGTAGATTCTCCTCGGTATATACACATAGAGGGGGGTAGATTCTCCTCAGTATATACACATAGAGGTGAGGTAGATTCTCCTCAGTATATACACATAGAGGGGAGGTAGATTCTCCTTAGTATATACACATAGAGGGGAGGTAGATTCTCCTCAGTATATACACATAGAGGGGAGGTAGATTCTCCTCAGTATATACACACAGAGGGGAGGTAGATTCTCCTCAGTATATACACATAGAGGGAGGTAGATTCTCCTCAGTATATACACACAGAGGGGAGGTAGATTCTCCTCAGTATATACACATAGAGGTGAGGTAGATTCTCCTCAGTATATACTCATATAAGGGTGATGTAGATTCTCCTCGGTATATACACACAGAGGTGAGGTAGATTCTCCTCGGTATATACACATAGAGGTGAGGTAGATTCTCCTCGGTATATACACACAGAGGTGAGGTAGATTCTCCTCAGTATATACACATAGAGGGGGGTAGATTCTCCTCAGTATATACTCATATAAGGGTGAGGTAGATTCTCCTCAGTATATACACAGAGGTGAGGTAGATTCTCTTCAGTATATACACATAGAGGTGAGGTAGATTCTCCCCAGTATATACACATAGAGGGAGGTAGATTCTCCTCAGTATATACACATAGAGGTGAGGTAGATTCTCCTCAGTATATACACAGAGGTGAGGTAGATTCTCCTCAGTATATACACACACAGAGGTGAGGTAGATTCTCCTCAGTATATACACATAGAGGTGAGGTAGATTCTCCTCAGTATATACACATAGAGGTGAGGTAGATTCTCCTCAGTATATACACATAGAGGGGAGGTAGATTCTCCTCAGTATATACACATAGAGGGAGGTAGATTCTCCTCAGTATATACACATAGAGGTGAGGTAGATTCTCCTCAGTATATACACAGAGGTGAGGTAGATTCTCCTCAGTATATACACACAGAGGTGAGGTAGATTCTCCCCAGTATATACACACAGAGGGGAGGTAGATTCTCCTCAGTATATACACATAGAGGTGAGGTAGATTCTCCTCAGTATATACTCATATAAGGGTGATGTAGATTCTCCTCGGTATATACACATAGAGGTGAGGTAGATTCTCCTCAGTATATACACATAGAGGTGAGGTAGATTCTCCTCAGTATATACACATAGAGGGGAGGTAGATTCTCCTCAGTATATACACATAGAGGGGAGGTAGATTCTCCTCAGTATATACACATAGAGGTGAGGTAGATTCTCCTCAGTATATACACATAGAGGTGAGGTAGATTCTCCTCAGTATATACACAGAGGTGAGGTAGATTCTCCTCAGTATATACACATAGAGGTGAGGTAGATTCTCCTCAGTATATACACACAGAGGGGAGGTAGATTCTCCTCAGTATATACACATAGAGGTGAGGTAGATTCTCCCCAGTATATACACATAGAGGGAGGTAGATTCTCCCCAGTATATACACAGAGGTGAGGTAGATTCTCCTCAGTATGTACACATGGAGATGAGGTAGATTCTCCTCAGTATGTACACATGGAGGTGAGGTGAGGTAGATTCTTCTTGGTATATATACACAGAGGGGAGGTAGATTCTCCTCAGTATATACACACAGAGGTGAGGTAGGTTCTCCTCAGTATGTACACATGGAGATGAGGTAGATTCTCCTCAGTATGTACAGATGGAGGTGAGGTAGATTCTCCTCAGTATGTACACATGGAGGTGAGGTAGATTCTCCTCAGTATATACACATAGAGGTGAGGTAGATTCTCCTCAGTATATACACATAGAGGTGAGGTAGATTCTCCTCAGTATATACACATAGAGGTGAGGTAGATTCTCCTCAGTATATACACATAGAGGTGAGGTAGATTCTCCTCAGTATATACACAGAGGGGAGGTAGATTCTCCTCAGTATATACACAGAGGGGAGGTAGATTCTCCTCAGTATATACACAGAGGGGAGGTAGATTCTCCTCAGTATATACACAGAGGGGAGGTAGATTCTCCTCAGTATATACACAGAGGGGAGGTAGATTCTCCTCAGTATATACACAGAGGGGAGGTAGATTCTCCTCAGTATATACACATAGAGGGGAGGTAGATTCTCCTCAGTATATACACATAGAGGGGAGGTAGATTCTCCTCAGTATATACACATAGAGGGGGAGGTAGATTCTCCTCAGTATATACACAGAGGGGAGGTAGATTCTCCTCAGTATAGGAGAGAACGGAAATAAAGGAGGAGCAAGCTGACAAGGAGAAGCAGACTCACAAGGATAACAGACAGCGGATACACAGATGGAGGAACAGTAAAACACGGAATTATGGCAAATTACTGCAGGAGCCTCGGCTAAACATGAAGCTATGGAGCAAATCTCACAACAACACTGAAGCAATGGATGGAAGGGCCAGGTCTGCTATTTAGGGCAGTGACTGGAAAAGCAGGAGACCCAGAGGCAATTAACCATGGGAGTGCTGGAAGAGAATATGTATAAGCTCAGAAAACCAAGAGAGCAGGACAAAACCTGTGTCTGCCAGAAGCAGAGGGAGAGGATTGTGTCTGAACAGGGCAACTAGCAAGAATACAAATCATTTCCCTAGGCTTAATAGTTTCTGAGAAAAGATCTGTCATGCACCGTGGATTTTCACAGTTTTTCATGCTTAGCATTGAATTCGAGTCGCTGCACTGTTACTTTTCCTATTAGGACCTAAAGAATGCTCCTGCCAAATGTCATGTTTGTACGACATCAGGAAGTTAGAGAATTAGCGGCGAGTCAGTCAGTGAGGGCTTCCACCTGTATATTTTACACACACACGCACGCACGCACGCACGCACACACGCGCACGCACGCACGCCTTCGCCTGAGTTAGTTTGATAGAGGATGTTTATGTGTTGTTTGTACCGAAAATTTTATGAAGTTTAGCTTACTTTAGAGGAAAAAAAATCTGCATGCACAGAGGAGCGTTAGATTCTCCCTCTGCAGAATGTGCCGCCCCTCACACCCTCCTCATTTAGGAACTAAAGAACGCTCACGCCAAATGTCACGCTTGTACGGCACCGAGAAGTTACATTACATAGGGGTGCACTTACTTTTGCACTTAGCATTGAATAGTGGAGTTGTAACCGCTTTACTTTTCCTACTTAGGACCTAAAGAATGCTGCTGCCAGATTATATGTGGGTGCGACAGCGGGAAGTTAGAGAATCATTGGCGAATCAGCCAGTGTGTGTGTGTATATGTATATGTATATGTATATGTATGTGTATATATATATATATATACACACACACAAAAATTATATATATATATATATATATATATATATATATATATATATATATATATATATATATATATAATATATATATATTACATGGTACATTGAAATGTAAACAGACATAGAATAGTATGGGGCCCCTATGTTCGCAAGTGCCCGATAGGCCCATGCGTTAAGGTGGCACTGCTGTAAGCATCCCGCTCATGTGGATGGGGATCTGCGCCGTAGTTTATAGACATCTCGCTTCTACACACGGATTTTCCCAGTTAACTTGGCTAAAAGGGGTTCTCCCCAAAATGCCCCTCCATGAATGGGATCCCCCTAGAGATCAGCTGATCTTGCGGGACTAAGCCACAGCCACCCAAGTATTTCCCTACAGCGCCAGCCGCAGTAGAAGCATGGTATTACAGGACGGCCATTCACATAAATGTCATACCAGAAGTTCTGAAAGGACGGGGGCGCTCTTACTGAGTGATAAAGGGTAAGTCCCGGGTGGGACATCACACTCCAGGACGTTCCAAATTCCTATTAAGACATATGAACAGAGGTTGGGATCTTGGTAGAACCCCATTTCATGTCCACCTAATGTAAATTTGTGTGGGGCAGTCACGAAGGGTGTGTGGAGCGGAGTCCACTCCATACCTGGCAGCTGCCAGCCGTTTCTGACCGCTCATGGCTGCCGGTAACGGACATGATCGCTAATCACTGCAGTTAATTTTTTAGGTACCACTATCAAACAGTAAGTGGGAGGGGGACCCCTTCCCGGGTCTCATCGTCAGCCCCAAACACATAGTTGGGGGTGCCAATAGGCTAGCATGGCAGCCCAAAAACTACTGAAGGCTCCCAGTGCATACACACAGATGTCCATCAAGGCTTGCCTGTGACATCATCAAAAATTACTATACACTGCAATACTAAAGTATTCCGGTATATCAGGGGGAAGGGAGCACAACCTTTTCGGGTCTGAGGGCCACAGATCCATGCCGAACCACTTCCAATAGCTGCAAAAGTAATCCCATATGCTACATTAATGCTACATCCTAAGAAAATGCCCCCCCTAAAAGAAAAATAAAAGGTTCCACTTCTAGGACTGCCAGCTATTTGGAGAATAGGAGCTACCATCAGAGCCAATCAGCACTTCAGAAGGGGGGAGATGACGCATGAAGCTCTGCCTAATGGAGGTCCTACAAAGTAGAGAGCTGTGTGTATATACAACGCCGCTAACTCATCCAATCAGAGGAACACGAGTCAAGAGACTTCATTCTCCTAATATACAGAGGACCAGACATGACTACACAGGACACCCTTAGTACTTGTCCTAATATATAGACCAGACATGACTACACAGGGCACCCTTAGTACTTGTCCTAATATACAGGGACCAGACATGACTACACAGGACACCCTTAGTACTTGTCCTAATATATATAGACCAGACGTGACTACACAGGGCACCCTTAGTACTTGTCCTAATATATAGGGACCAGACATGACTACACAGGACACCCTTAGTACTTGTCCTAATATATAGACCAGACATGACTACACCGGGCACCCTTAGTACTTGTCCTAATATATAGACCAGACATGACTACACAGGGCACCCTTAGTACTTGTCCTAATATATAGGGACCAGACATGACTACACAGGACACCCTTAGTACTTGTCCTAATATATAGACCAGACATGACTACACAGGGCACCCTTAGTACTTGTCCTAATATATAGGGACCAGACATGACTACACAGGACACCCTTAGTACTTGTCCTAATATATAGACCAGACATGACTACACCGGGCACCCTTAGTACTTGTCCTAATATATAGACCAGACATGACTACACAGGGCACCCTTAGTACTTGTCCTAATATATAGGGACCAGACATGACTACACAGGACACCCTTAGTACTTGTCCTAATATATAGGGACCAGACATGACTACACAGGACACCCTTAGTACTTGTCCTAATATATAGGGACCAGACATGACTACACAGGACACCCTTAGTACTTGTCCTAATATATAGGGACCAGCCATGACTACACAGGGCACCCTTAGTACTTGTCCTAATATATAGGGACCAGACATGACTACACAGGACACCCTTAGTACTTGTCCTAATATATAGGGGACCAGACATGACTACACAGGACACCCTTAGTACTTGTCCTAATATATAGACCAGACATGACTACAGAGGGCACCCTTAGTACTTGTCCTAATATATAGACCAGACATGACTACACAGGACACCCTTAGTACTTGTCCTAATATATAGGGGACCAGAGATGACTACACAGGACACCCTTAGTACTTGTCCTAATATATAGACCAGACATGACTACAGAGGGCACCCTTAGTACTTGTCCTAATATATAGACCAGACATGACTACACAGGGCACCCTTAGTACTTGTCCTAATATATAGACCAGACATGACTACACAGGACACCCTTAGTACTTGTCCTAATATATACGGACCAGACATGACTACACAGGACACCCTTAGTACTTGTCCTAATATATAGGGACCAGACATGACTACACCGGGCACCCTTAGTACTTATCCTAATATATAGACCAGACATGACTACACAGGACACCCTTAGCACTTGTCCTAATATATAGGGACCAGACATGACTACACAGGACACCCTTAGTACTTATCCTAATATATAGACCAGACATGACTACACAGGGCACCCTTAGTACTTGTCCTAATATATAGACCAGACATGACTACACAGGGCACCCTTAGTACTTGTCCTAATATATAGACCAGACATGACTACACCGGGCACCCTTAGTACTTGTCCTAATATATAGACCAGACATGACTACACAGGGCACCCTTAGTACTTGTCCTAATATATAGACCAGACATGACTACACAGGGCACCCTTAGTACTTGTCCTAATATATAGACCAGACATGACTACACCGGGCACCCTTA
Organism: Eleutherodactylus coqui; assembly: GCA_035609135.1. Classification (NCBI taxonomy): domain Eukaryota; kingdom Metazoa; phylum Chordata; class Amphibia; order Anura; family Eleutherodactylidae; genus Eleutherodactylus; species Eleutherodactylus coqui. The sequence continues at coordinate 306,738,482 of CM069408.1, forward strand.
GTACTTGTCCTAATATATAGGGGACCAGACATGACTACACCGGGCACCCTTAGTACTTATCCTAATATATAGACCAGACATGACTACACAGGGCACCCTTAGTACTTGTCCTAATATATAGACCAGACATGACTACACAGGGCACCCTTAGTACTTGTCCTAATATATAGACCAGACATGACTACACAGGGCACCCTTAGTACTTGTCCTAATATATAGACCAGACATGACTACACCGGGCACCCTTAGTACTTGTCCTAATATATAGGGGACCAGACATGACTACACAGGGCACCCTTAGTACTTGTCCTAATATATAGACCAGACATGACTACACAGGGCACCCTTAGTACTTGTCCTAATATATAGGGACCAGACATGACTACACCGGGCACCCTTAGTACTTATCCTAATATATAGACCAGACATGACTACACAGGACACCCTTAGCACTTGTCCTAATATATAGGGACCAGACATGACTACACCGGGCACCCTTAGTACTTATCCTAATATATAGACCAGACATGACTACACAGGGCACCCTTAGTACTTGTCCTAATATATAGACCAGACATGACTACACAGGGCACCCTTAGTACTTGTCCTAATATATAGACCAGACATGACTACACCGGGCACCCTTAGTACTTGTCCTAATATATAGGGGACCAGACATGACTACACAGGGCACCCTTAGTACTTGTCCTAATATATATAGACCAGACATGACTACACAGGACACCCTTAGTACTTGTCCTAATATATAGGGACCAGACATGACTACACAGGGCACCCTTAGTACTTGTCCTAATATATAGACCAGACATGACTACACAGGACACCCTTAGTACTTGTCCTAATATATAGGGACCAGACATGACTACACAGGGCACCCTTAGTACTTGTCCTAATATATAGACCAGACATGACTACACAGGACACCCTTAGTACTTGTCCTAATATATAGACCAGACATGACTACACAGGGCACCCTTAGTACTTGTCCTAATATATAGGGACCAGACATGACTACACAAGGCACCCTTAGTACTTGTCCTAATGTATAGGGACCAGACATGACTACACAGGGCACCCTTAGTACTTGTCCTAATATATAGGGACCAGCCATGACTACACAGGGCACCCTTAGTACTAGTCCTAATATATAGACCAGACATGACTACACAGGACACCCTTAGTACTTGTCCTAATATATATAGACCAGACATGACTACACAGGGCACCCTTAGTACTTGTCCTAATATATATAGACCAGACATGACTACACAGGGCACCCTTAGTACTTGTCCTAATATATAGACCAGACATGACTACACCGGGCACCCTTAGTACTTGTCCTAATATATAGGGGACCAGACATGACTACACAGGGCACCCTTAGTACTTGTCCTAATATATATATAGACCAGACATGACTACACAGGGCACCCTTAGTACTTGTCCTAATATATAGGGACCATACATGACTACAACGGGCACCCTTAGTACTTGTCCTAATATATATAGACCAGACATGACTACACAGGACACCCTTAGTACTTGTCCTAATATATAGGGGACCAGACATGACTACACAGGGCACCCTTAGTACTTGTTCTAATATATAGGGACCAGACATGACTACACAGGACACCCTTAGTACTTGTCCCAATATATAGGGGACCAGACATGACTACACAGGGCACCCTTAGTACTTGTCCTAATATATATAGACCAGACATGACTACACAGGGCACCCTTAGTACTTGTCCTAATATATAGGGACCATACATGACTACACAGGACACCCTTAGTACTTGTCCTAATATATAGGGACCAGACATGACTACACAGGGCTCCCTTAGTACTTGTCCTAATATATAGGGACCAGACATGGCTACACAGGACACCCTTAGTACTTGTTCTAATATATAGGGACCAGACATGACTACACAGGACACCCTTAGTACTTGTCCCAATATATAGGGGACCAGACATGACTACACAGGGCACCCTTAGTACTTGTCCTAATATATATAGACCAGACATGACTACACAGGGCACCCTTAGTACTTGTCCTAATATATAGGGACCATACATGACTACACAGGACACCCTTAGTACTTGTCCTAATATATAGGGACCAGACATGACTACACAGGACACCCTTAGTACTTGTCCTAATATATAGGGACCAGACATGACTACACAGGGCACCCTTAGTACTTGTCCTAATATATAGACCAGACATGACTACACAGGACACCCTTAGTACTTGTCCTAATATATAGGGACCAGACATGACTACACAGGGCACCCTTAGTACTTGTCCTAATATATAGACCAGACATGACTACACAGGACACCCTTAGTACTTGTCCTAATATATAGGGACCAGACATGACTACACAGGGCACCCTTAGTACTTGTCCTAATATATAGACCAGACATGACTACACAGGACACCCTTAGTACTTGTCCTAATATATAGACCAGTCATGACTACACCGGGCACCCTTAGTACTTGTCCTAATATATAGGGGACCAGACATGACTACACAGGGCACCCTTAGTACTTGTCCTAATATATAGACCAGACATGACTACACAGGGCACCCTTAGTACTTGTCCTAATATATAGACCAGACATGACTACACCGGGCACCCTTAGTACTTGTCCTAATATATAGGGGACCAGACATGACTACACAGGGCACCCTTAGTACTTGTCCTAATATATATAGACCAGACATGACTACACAGGGCACCCTTAGTACTTGTCCTAATATATATAGACCAGACATGACTACACAGGGCACCCTTAGTACTTGTCCTAATATATAGACCAGACATGACTACACCGGGCACCCTTAGTACTTGTCCTAATATATAGGGGACCAGACATGACTACACAGGGCACCCTTAGTACTTGTCCTAATATATATATATATATAGACCAGACATGACTACACAGGGCACCCTTAGTACTTGTCCTAATATATAGGGACCATACATGACTACAACGGGCACCCTTAGTACTTGTCCTAATATATAGGGACCAGACATGACTACACAGGACACCCTTAGTACTTGTCCCAATATATAGGGGACCAGACATGACTACACAGGGCACCCTTAGTACTTGTCCTAATATATATAGACCAGACATGACTACACAGGGCACCCTTAGTACTTGTCCTAATATATAGGGACCATACATGACTACACAGGACACCCTTAGTACTTGTCCTAATATATAGGGACCAGACATGACTACACAGGACACCCCTAGTACTTGTCCTAATATATAGGGACCAGACATGACTACACAGGGCACCCTTAGTACTTGTCCTAATATATAGACCAGACATGACTACACAGGGCACCCTTAGTACTTGTCCTAATATATAGACCAGACATGACTACACAGGGCACCCTTAGTACTTGTCCTAATATATAGGGACCAGACATGACTACACAGGGCACCCTTAGTACTTGTCCTAATATATAGGGACCAGACATGACTACACAGGGCACCCTTAGTACTTGTCCTAATATATAGACCAGACATGACTACACAGGGCACCCTTAGTACTTGTCCTAATATATAGGGACCAGACATGACTACACAGGGCACCCTTAGTACTTGTCCTAATATATAGGGACCAGCCATGACTACACAGGGCACCCTTAGTACTAGTCCTAATATATAGACCAGACATGACTACACAGGACACCCTTAGTACTTGTCCTAATATATAGGGACCCAGACATAACTACACAGGACACCCTTAGTACTTGTTCTAATATATAGGGGACCAGACATGGATACACAGGACACCCTTAGTACTTGTCCTAATATACAGGGACCATACATGGATACACAGGACACCCTTAGTACTTGTCCTAATATACAGGGACCATACATGGCTACACAGGACACCCTTAGTACTTGTCCTAATATATAGGGACCAGACATGACTACACAGGACACCCTTAGTACTTGTCCTAATATAAAGGGACCATACATGGCTACACAGGGCACCCTTAGTACTTGTCCTAATATATAGGGACCAGACATGACTACACAGGGCACCCTTAGTACTTGTCCTAATATATAGACCAGACATGACTACACAGGGCACCCTTAGTACTTGTCCTAATATATATAGACCAGACATGACTACACAGGGCACCCTTAGTACTTGTCCTAATATATAGGGACCAGACATGACTACACCAGGACACCCTTAGTACTTGTCCTAATATATAGGGACCATACATGACTAAAACGGGCACCCTTAGTACTTGTCCTAATATATAGGGGACCAGACATGACTACACAGGGCACCCTTAGTACTTGTCCTAATATATAGACCAGACATGACTACACAGGGCACCCTTAGTACTTGTCCTAATATATAGACCAGACATGACTACACAGGGCACCCTTAGTACTTGTCCTAATATATAGACCAGACATGACTACACAGGACACCCTTAGTACTTGTTCTAATATATAGGGGACCAGACATGACTACACAGGGCACCCTTAGTACTTGTCCTAATATATATAGACCAGACATGACTACACAGGGCACCCTTAGTACTTGTCCTAATATATAGGGACCATACATGACTACAACGGGCACCCTTAGTACTTGTCCTAATATATAGGGACCAGACATGACTACACAGGACACCCTTAGTACTTGTCCTAATATATAGGGACCAGACATGACTACACAGGACACCCCTAGTACTTGTCCTAATATATAGGGACCAGACATGACTACACAGGGCACCCTTAGTACTTGTCCTAATATATAGACCAGACATGACTACACAGGACACCCTTAGTACTTGTCCTAATATGTAGGAGACCAGACATGACTACACAGGACACCCTTAGTACTTGTCCTAATATATAGACCAGACATGACTACACAGGGCACCCTTAGTACTTGTTCTAATATATAGACCAGACATGACTACACAGGGCACCCTTAGTACTTGTCCTAATATATAGGGACCATACATGACTACACAGGACACCCTTAGTACTTGTCCTAATATATAGACCAGACATGACTACACAGGGCACCCTTAGTACTTGTCCTAATATATAGGGACCAGACATGACTACACAGGGCACCCTTAGTACTTGTCCTAATATATAGGGACCAGACATGACTACACAGGACACCCTTAGTACTTGTCCTAATATATAGACCAGACATGACTACACAGGACACCCTTAGTACTTGTCCTAATATATAGACCAGACATGACTACACAGGGCACCCTTAGTACTTGTCCTAATATATAGGGACCAGACATGACTACACAGGGCACCCTTAGTACTTGTCCTAATATATAGACCAGACATGGCTACACAGGACACCCTTAGTACTTGTCCTAATATATAGGGACCCAGACATAACTACACAGGACACCCTTAGTACTTGTCCTAATATACAGGGACCATACATGACTACACAGGGCACCCTTAGTACTTGTCCTAATATATAGGGACCAGACATGACTACACAGGACACCCTTAGTACTTGTCCTAATATATAGACCAGCCATGACTACACAGGACACCCTTAGTACTTGTCCTAATATACAGGGACCATACATGGATACACAGGACACCCTTAGTACTTGTCCTAATATACAGGGACCATACATGGCTACACAGGACACCCTTAGTACTTGTCCTAATATATAGGGACCAGACATGACTACACAGGACACCCTTAGTACTTGTCCTAATATAAAGGGACCATACATGGCTACACAGGGCACCCTTAGTACTTGTCCTAATATATAGGGACCAGACATGACTACACAGGGCACCCTTAGTACTTGTCCTAATATATAGACCAGACATGACTACACAGGGCACCCTTAGTACTTGTCCTAATATATAGACCAGACATGACTACACAGTGCACCCTTAGTACTTGTCCTAATATATAGACCGGACATGACTACACAGGGCACCCTTAGTACTTGTCCTAATATATAGACCAGACATGACTACACAGGACACCCTTAGTACTTGTCCTAATATATAGACCGGACATGACTACACAGGGCACCCTTAGTACTTGTCCTAATATACAGGGACCATACATGGCTACACAGGGCACCCTTAGTACTTGTCCTAATATATAGGGACCAGACATGACTACACAGGGCACCCTTAGTACTTGTCCTAATATATAGACCAGACATGACTACACAGGGCACCCTTAGTACTTGTCCTAATATATAGACCAGACATGACTACACAGTGCACCCTTAGTACTTGTCCTAATATATAGACCGGACATGACTACACAGGGCACCCTTAGTACTTGTCCTAATATATAGGGACCAGACATGACTACACAGGGCACCCTTAGTACTTGTCCTAATATATAGACCAGACATGGCTACACAGGACACCCTTAGTACTTGTCCTAATATATAGGGACCAGACATGACTACACAGGACACCCTTAGTACTTGTCCTAATATACAGGGACCAGACATGACTACACAGGGCACCCTTAGTACTTGTCCTAATATATAGACCAGACATGACTACACAGGACACCCTTAGTACTTGTCCTAATATATAGGGACCAGACATGACTACACAGGACACCCTTAGTACTTGTCCTAATATATAGACCAGCCATGACTACACAGGACACCCTTAGTACTTGTCCTAATATACAGGGACCATACATGGCTACACAGGGCACCCTTAGTACTTGTCCTAATATACAGGGACCATACATGGCTACACAGGACACCCTTAGTACTTGTCCTAATATACAGGGACCAGACATGACTACACAGGACACCCTTAGTACTTGTCCTAATATATAGGGACCAGACATGACTACACAGGACACCCTTAGTACTTGTCCTAATATATAGGGACCAGACATGACTACACAGGACACCCTTAGTACTTGTCCTAATATATATAGACCAGCCATGACTACACTGGACACCCTTAGTACTTGTCCTAATATATAGGGGACCCAGACATGACTACACAGGGCACCCTTAGTACTTGTCCTAATATATACAGACCAGACATGACTACACAGGGCACCCTTAGTACTTGTCCTAATATATAGACCAGACATGACTACACAGGGCACCCTTAGTACTTGTCCTAATGTATAGGGACCAGACATGACTACACAGGACACCCTTAGTACTTGTCCTAATATATAAACCAGCCATGACTACACAGGACACCCTTAGTACTTGTCCTAATATACAGGGACCATACATGGCTACACAGGACACCCTTAGTACTTGTCCTAATATATAGGGACCAGACATGACTACACAGGACACCCTTACTACTTGTCCTAATATATAGACCAGACATGACTACACAGGGCACCCTTAGTACTTGTCCTAATATATAGACCAGACATGGCTACACAGGACACCCTTAGTACTTGTCCTAATATATAGGGACCAGACATGACTACACAGGGCTCCCTTAGTACTTGTCCTAATATATAGGGACCAGACATGACTACACAGGGCACCCTTAGTACTTGTCCTAATATATATAGACCAGACATGACTACACAGGACACCCTTAGTACTTGTCCTAATATATAGGGACCAGACATGACTACACAGGGCTCCCTTAGTACTTGTCCTAATATATAGGGACCAGACATGACTACACAGGACACCCTTAGTACTTGTCCTAATATATATAGACCAGCCATGACTACACTGGACACCCTTAGTACTTGTCCTAATATATATAGACCAGACATGACTACACAGGACACCCTTAGTACTTGTCCTAATATATACGGACCAGACATGACTACACAGGGCTCCCTTAGTACTTGTCCTAATATATAGGGACCAGACATGACTACACAGGGCTCCCTTAGTACTTGTCCTAATATATAGGGACCAGACATGACTACACAGGACACCCTTAGTACTTGTCCTAATATATAGACCAGACATGACTACACAGGACACCCTTAGTACTTGTCCTAATATATAGGGACCAGACATGACTACACAGGGCTCCCTTAGTACTTGTCCTAATATATAGGGACCAGACATAACTACACTGGACACCCTTAGTACTTGTCCTAATATATATAGACCAGACATGACTACACAGGGCACCCTTAGTACTTGTCCTAATATATAGGGACCAGACATGACTACACAGGGCACCCTTAGTACTTGTCCTAATATATAGGGACCAGACATGACTACACAGGGCTCCCTTAGTACTTGTCCTAATATATAGGGACCAGACATAACTACACTGAACACCCTTAGTACTTGTCCTAATATATATAGACCAGACATGACTACACAGGACACCCTTAGTACTTGTCCTAATATATAGGGACCAGACATGACTACACAGGGCTCCCTTAGTACTTGTCCTAATATATAGGGACCAGACATGACTACACAGGGCTCCCTTAGTACTTGTCCTAATATATAGGGACCAGACATGACTACACAGGACACCCTTAGTACTTGTCCTAATATATAGACCAGCCATGACTACACAGGACACCCTTAGTACTTGTCCTAATATACAGGGACCATACATGGCTACACAGGGCACCCTTAGTACTTGTCCTAATATACAGGGACCATACATGGCTACACAGGACACCCTTAGTACTTGTCCTAATATATAGGGACCAGACATGACTACACAGGACACCCTTAGTACTTGTCCTAATATATAGGGACCAGACATGACTACACAGGACACCCTTAGTACTTGTCCTAATATACAGGGACCAGACATGACTACACAGGGCACCGTTAGTACTTGTCCTAATATATAGACCAGACATGACTACACAGGACACCCTTAGTACTTGTCCTAATATATAGACCAGCCATGACTACACAGGACACCCTTAGTACTTGTCCTAATATACAGGGACCATACATGGCTACACAGGACACCCTTAGTACTTGTCCTAATATATAGGGACCAGACATGACTACACAGGACACCCTTAGTACTTGTCCTAATATACAGGGACCAGACATGACTACACAGGGCACCGTTAGTACTTGTCCTAATATATAGACCAGACATGACTACACAGGACACCCTTAGTACTTGTCCTAATATATAGACCAGACATGACTACACAGGGCACCCTTAGTACTTGTCCTAATATATAGGAAACCAGACATGACTACACAGGACACCCTTAGTACTTGTCCTAATATATAGACCAGACATGACTACACAGGGCACCCTTAGTACTTATCCTAATATATAGAGACCAGACATGGCTACACAGGGCACCCTTAGTACTTGTCCTAATATATAGGGACCAGACATGGCTACACAGGACACCCTTAGTACTTGTCCTAATATATAGGGACCAGACATGACTACACAGGGCACCCTTAGTGCTTGTCCTAATATATAGGGACCAGACATGACTACACAGGGCACCCTTAGTACTTGTCCTAATATATAGGGACCAGACATGACTACACAGGGCACCCTTAGTACTTGTCCTAATATATAGACCAGACATGACTACACAGGACACCCTTAGTACTTGTCCTAATATATAGGGACCAGACATGACTACACAGGACACCCTTAGTACTTGTCCTAATATATAGACCAGACATGACTACACAGGGCACCCTTAGTACTTGTCCTAATATATAGACCAGACATGACTACACAGGACACCCTTAGTACTTGTCCTAATATATAGGGACCAGACATGACTACACAGGGCACCCTTAGTACTTGTCCTAATATATATAGACCAGACATGACTACACAGGGCACCCTTAGTACTTGTCCTAATATATAGGGACCAGACATGACTACACAGGACACCCTTAGTACTTGTCCTAATATATAGGAGACCAGACATGACTACACAGGGCACCCTTAGTACTTGTCCTAATATATAGACCAGACATGACTACACAGGGCACCCTTAGTACTTGTCCTAATATATAGGGACCAGACATGACTACACAGGACACCCTTAGTACTTGTCCTAATATATAGGAGACCAGACATGACTACACAGGGCACCCTTAGTACTTGTCCTAATATATAGACCAGACATGACTACACAGGACACCCTTAGTACTTGTCCTAATATATAGGGACCAGACATGACTACACAGGACACCCTTAGTACTTGTCCTAATATATAGAGACCAGACATGACTACACAGGACACCCTTAGTACTTGTCCTAATATATAGGAGACCAGACATGACTACACAGGACATCCTTAGTACTTGTCCTAATATATAGGGGACCAGACATGACTACACAGGGCACCCTTAGTACTTGTCCTAATATATAGGGACCAGACATGACTACACAGGGCACCCTTAGTACTTGTCCTAATATATAGGGACCAGACATGACTACACAAGGCACCCTTAGTACTTGTCCTAATATATAGGGACCAGACATGACTACACAGGACACCCTTAGTACTTGTCCTAATGTATAGGGACCAGACATGACTACACAGGGCACCCTTAGTACTTGTCCTAATATATAGGGGACCAGACATGACTACACAGGGCACCCTTAGTACTTGTCCTAATATATAGACCAGACATGACTACACAGGGCACCCTTAGTACTTGTCCTAATATATAGGGACCAGACATGACTACACAGGGCACCCTTAGTACTTGTCCTAATATATAGACCAGACATGACTACACAGGGCACCCTTAGTACTTGTCCTAATATATAGACCAGACATGACTACACAGGACACCCTTAGTACTTGTCCTAATATATAGACCAGACATGACTACACAGGGCACCCTTAGTACTTGTCCTAATATATAGGGACCAGACATAACTACACAGGACACCCTTAGTACTTGTCCTAATATATAGGGGACCAGACATGACTACACAGGGCACCCTTAGTACTTGTCCTAATATATAGAGGACCAGACATGACTACACAGGGCACCCTTAGTACTTGTCCTAATATACAGGGACCAGACATGACTACACAGGGCACCCTTAGTACTTGTCCTAATATATAGACCAGACATGGCTACACAGGACACCCTTAGTACTTGTCCTAATATATAGGGACCAGACATGACTACACAGGACACCCTTAGTACTTGTCCTAATATATAGGGGGCCAGACATGACTACACAGGACACCCTTAGTACTTGTCCTAATATATATAGACCAGACATGACTACACAGGGCACCCTTAGTACTTGTCCTAATATATGGGGACCAGACATAACTACACAGGACACTCTTAGTACTTGTCCTAATATATAGGGGGCCAGACATGACTACACAGGACACCCTTAGTACTTGTCCTAATATACAGACCAGACATGACTGCACAGTGCACCCTTAGTACTTGTCCTAATATATAGGGACCAGACATGACTACACAGGGCACCCTTAGTACTTGTCCTAATATATAGGGACCAGACATGACTACACAGGGCACCCTTAGTACTTGTCCTAATATATAGGGACCAGACATGACTACACAGGGCACCCTTAGTACTTGTCCTAATATATAGACCAGACATGACTACACAGGACACCCTTAGTACTTGTCCTAATATATAGGGACCAGACATGACTACACAGGACACCCTTAGTACTTGTCCTAATATATAGGGACCAGACATGACTACACAGGACACCCTTAGTACTTGTCCTAATATATAGGGACCAGACATGACTACACAGGACACCCTTAGTACTTGTCCTAATATATAGGGACCAGACATGACTACACAAGGCACCCTTAGTACTTGTCCTAATATATAGGGACCAGACATGACTACACAGGGCACCCTTAGTACTTGTCCTAATATATAGACCAGACATGACTACACAGGGCACCCTTAGTACTTGTCCTAATATACAGGGACCAGACATGACTACACAGGACACCCTTAGTACTTGTCCTAATATATAGACCAGACATGACTACACAGGACACCCTTAGTACTTGTCCTAATATATAGGGGACCCAGACATGACTACACAGGGCACCCTTAGTACTTGTCCTAATATATAGACCGGACATGACTACACAGGGCACCCTTAGTACTTGTCCTCATATATAGGGACCAGACATGACTACACAGGGCACCCTTAGTACTTGTCTTAATATATAGACCAGACATGACTACACAGGGCACCCTTAGTACTTGTCCTAATATAGAGACCAGACAGGACTACACAGCGCACCCTTAGTACTTGTCCTAATATATAGGGACCAGACATGACTACACAGGGCACCCTTAGTACTTGTCCTAATATATACGGACCAGACATGACTACACAGGGCACCCTTAGTACTTGTCCTAATATATACGGACCAGACATGGCTACACAGGGCACCCTTAGTACTTGTCCTAATATATAGGGACCAGACATGACTACACAGGGCACCCTTAGTACTTGTCCTAATATATAGACCAGACATGACTACACAGGGCACCCTTAGTACTTGTCCTAATATATAGACCAGACATGACTACACTGGACACCCTTAGTACTTGTCCTAATATATAGACCAGACATGACTACACAGGACACCCTTAGTACTTGTCCTAATATATAGGGACCAGACATGACTACACAGGGCACACTTAGTACTTGTCCTAATATATAGACCAGACATGACTACACAGGGCACCCTTAGTACTTGTCCTAATATATAGACCAGACATGGCTACACAGGGCACCCTTAGTACTTGTCCTAATATATATGGACCAGACATGACTACACAGGACACCCTTAGTACTTGTCCTAATATATAGGGACCAGACATGACTGCACAGGGCACCCTTAGTACTTGTCCTAATATATAGACCAGACATGACTACACAGGACACCCTTAGTACTTGTCCTAATATATAGGGACCAGACATGACTACACCAGGACACCCTTAGTACTTGTCCTAATATATAGGGACCAGACATGACTACACAGGACACCCTTAGTACTTGTCCTAATATATAGACCAGACATGACTACACAGGACACCCTTAGTACTTGTCCTAATATATAGGGACCAGACATGACTACACAGGACACCCTTAGTACTTGTCCTAATATATAGGGACCAGACATGACTACACAGGGCACCCTTAGTACTTGTCCTAATATATAGACCAGACATGACTACACAGGGCACCCTTAGTACTTGTCCTAATGTATAGGGACCAGACATGACTACACAGGACACCCTTAGTACTTGTCCTAATATATAGACCAGACATGACTACACAGGGCACCCTTAGTACTTGTCCTAATATATAGGGACCAGACATGACTACACAGGGCACCCTTAGTACTTGTCCTAATGTATAGGGACCAGACATGACTACACAGGACACCCTTAGTACTTGTCCTAATATATAGACCAGCCATGACTACACAGGACACCCTTAGTACTTGTCCTAATATACAGGGACCATACATGGCTACACAGGACACCCTTAGTACTTGTCCTAATATACAGGGACCATACATGGCTACACAGGACACCCTTAGTACTTGTCCTAATATATAGGGACCAGACATGACTACACAGGACACCCTTACTACTTGTCCTAATATATAGACCAGACATGACTACACAGGGCACCCTTAGTACTTGTCCTAATATATAGACCAGACATGGCTACACAGGACACCCTTAGTACTTGTCCTAATATATAGGGACCAGACATGACTACACAGGGCTCCCTTAGTACTTGTCCTAATATATAGGGACCAGACATGACTACACAGGGCACCCTTAGTACTTGTCCTAATATATATAGACCAGACATGACTACACAGGACACCCTTAGTACTTGTCCTAATATATAGGGACCAGACATGACTACACAGGGCTCCCTTAGTACTTGTCCTAATATATAGGGACCAGACATGACTACACAGGGCTCCCTTAGTACTTGTCCTAATATATATAGACCAGACATGACTACACTGGACACCCTTAGTACTTGTCCTAATATATATAGACCAGACATGACTACACAGGACACCCTTAGTACTTGTCCTAATATATAGGGACCAGACATGACTACACAGGGCTCCCTTAGTACTTGTCCTAATATATAGGGACCAGACATGACTACACAGGGCTCCCTTAGTACTTGTCCTAATATATAGGGACCAGACATAACTACACTGGACACCCTTAGTACTTGTCCTAATATATATAGACCAGACATGACTACACAGGGCACCCTTAGTACTTGTCCTAATATATAGGGACCAGACATGACTACACAGGGCACCCTTAGTACTTGTCCTAATATATAGGGACCAGACATGACTACACAGGGCTCCCTTAGTACTTGTCCTAATATATAGGGACCAGACATAACTACACTGGACACCCTTAGTACTTGTCCTAATATATATAGACCAGACATGACTACACAGGACACCCTTAGTACTTGTCCTAATATATAGGGACCAGACATGACTACACAGGGCTCCCTTAGTACTTGTCCTAATATATAGGGACCAGACATGACTACACAGGGCACCCTTAGTACTTGTCCTAATATATAGGGACCAGACATGACTACACAGGACACCCTTAGTACTTGTCCTAATATATAGACCAGACATGACTACACAGGACACCCTTAGTACTTGTCCTAATATATAGGGACCAGACATGACTACACAGGGCTCCCTTAGTACTTGTCCTAATATATAGGGACCAGACATGACTACACAGGACACCCTTAGTACTTGTCCTAATATATAGACCAGCCATGACTACACAGGACACCCTTAGTACTTGTCCTAATATACAGGGACCATACATGGCTACACAGGGCACCCTTAGTACTTGTCCTAATATACAGGGACCATACATGGCTACACAGGACACCCTTAGTACTTGTCCTAATATATAGGGACCAGACATGACTACACAGGACACCCTTAGTACTTGTCCTAATATATAGGGACCAGACATGACTACACAGGACACCCTTAGTACTTGTCCTAATATACAGGGACCAGACATGACTACACAGGGCACCGTTAGTACTTGTCCTAATATATAGACCAGACATGACTACACAGGACACCCTTAGTACTTGTCCTAATATATAGACCAGACATGACTACACAGGGCACCCTTAGTACTTGTCCTAATATATAGGAAACCAGACATGACTACACAGGGCACCCTTAGTACTTATCCTAATATATAGAGACCAGACATGGCTACACAGGGCACCCTTAGTACTTGTCCTAATATATAGGGACCAGACATGACTACACAGGGCACCCTTAGTACTTGTCCTAATATATAGGGACCAGACATGACTACACAGGGCTCCCTTAGTACTTGTCCTAATATATAGACCAGACATGACTACACAGGACACCCTTAGTACTTGTCCTAATATATAGGGGACCAGACATGACTACACAGGGCACCCTTAGTACTTGTCCTAATATATAGGGACCAGACATGACTACACAGGGCACCCTTAGTACTTGTCCTAATATATAGGGACCAGACATGACTACACCGGGCACCCTTAGTACTTGTCCTAATATATAGGGACCAGACATGGCTACACAGGACACCCTTAGTACTTGTCCTAATATATAGGGACCAGACATGACTACACAGGGCACCCTTAGTACTTGTCCTAATATATAGGGACCAGACATGACTACACAGGGCACCCTTAGTACTTGTCCTAATATATAGGGACCAGACATGACTACACAGGGCACCCTTAGTACTTGTCCTAATATATAGACCAGACATGACTACACAGGACACCCTTAGTACTTGTCCTAATATATAGGGACCAGTCATGACTACACAGGACACCCTTAGTACTTGTCCTAATATATAGACCAGACATGACTACACAGGGCACCCTTAGTACTTGTCCTAATATATATGGACCAGACATGACTACACAGGACACCCTTAGTACTTGTCCTAATATATAGGGACCAGACATGACTACACAGGGCACCCTTAGTACTTGTCCTAATATATATAGACCAGACATGACTACACAGGGCACCCTTAGTACTTGTCCTAATATATAGGGACCAGACATGACTACACAGGACACCCTTAGTACTTGTCCTAATATATAGGAGACCAGACATGACTACACAGGGCACCCTTAGTACTTGTCCTAATATATAGACCAGACATGACTACACAGGGCACCCTTAGTACTTGTCCTAATATATAGACCAGACATGACTACACAGTGCACCCTTAGTACTTGTCCTAATATATAGGGACCAGACATGACTACACAGGGCACCCTTAGTACTTGTCCTAATATATAGGAGACCAGACATGACTACACAGGGCACCCTTAGTACTTGTCCTAATATATAGACCAGACATGACTACACAGGACACCCTTAGTACTTGTCCTAATATATAGGGACCAGACATGACTACACAGGACACCCTTAGTACTTGTCCTAATATATATAGACCAGACATGACTACACAGGACATCCTTAGTACTTGTCCTAATATATAGGGGGCCAGACATGACTACACAGGACATCCTTAGTACTTGTCCTAATATATAGGGGGCCAGACATGACTACACAGGACACCCTTAGTACTTGTCCTAATATATAGGGACCAGACATGACTACACAGGGCACCCTTAGTACTTGTCCTAATATATAGGGACCAGACATGACTACACAGGGCACCCTTAGTACTTGTCCTAATATATAGGGACCAGACATGACTACACAGGGCACCCTTAGTACTTGTCCTAATATATAGGGACCAGACATGACTACACAGGGCACCCTTAGTACTTGTCCTAATATATAGGCCAGACATGGCTACACAGGGCACCCTTAGTACTTGTCCTAATATATAGGGACCAGACATGACTACACAGGACACCCTTAGTACTTGTCCTAATATATAGGGGGCCAGACATGACTACACAGGGCACCCTTAGTACTTGTCCTAATATACAGGGACCAGACATGACTACACAGGGCACCCTTAGTACTTGTCCTAATATATAGGGACCAGACATGACTACACAGGGCACCCTTAGTACTTGTCCTAATATATAGGGACCAGACATGACTACACAGGACACCCTTAGTACTTGTCCTAATATATAGGGACCAGACATGACTACACAAGGCACCCTTAGTACTTGTCCTAATATATAGGGACCAGACATGACTACACAGGACACCCTTAGTACTTGTCCTAATATATAGACCAGACATGACTACACAGGGCACCCTTAGTACTTGTCCTAATATATAGACCAGACATGACTACACAGGACACCCTTAGTACTTGTCCTAATATATAGACCAGACATGACTACACAGGGCACCCTTAGTACTTGTCCTAATATATAGGCCAGACATGACTACACAGGGCACCCTTAGTACTTGTCCTAATATACAGGGACCAGACATGACTACACAGGGCACCCTTAGTACTTGTCCTAATATATAGGGACCAGACATGACTACACAGGGCACCCTTAGTACTTGTCCTAATATATATAGACCAGACATGACTACACAGGACACCCTTAGTACTTGTCCTAATATATAGGGACCAGACATGACTACACAGGACACCCTTAGTACTTGTCCTAATATATAGGGGGCCAGACATGACTACACAGGACACCCTTAGTACTTGTCCTAATATATAGGCCAGACATGACTACACAGGACACCCTTAGTACTTGTCCTAATATACAGGGACCAGACATGACTACACAAGGCACCCTTAGTACTTGTCCTAATATATAGGGACCAGACATGACTACACAGGGCACCCTTAGTACTTGTCCTAATATATAGGGACCAGACATGACTACACAGGACACCCTTAGTACTTGTCCTAATATATAGGGACCAGACATGACTACACAGGACACCCTTAGTACTTGTCCTAATATATAGGGACCAGACATGACTACACAAGGCACCCTTAGTACTTGTCCTAATATATAGGGACCAGACATGACTACACAGGGCACCCTTAGTACTTGTCCTAATATATAGGCCAGACATGACTACACAGGGCACCCTTAGTACTTGTCCTAATATACAGGGACCAGACATGACTACACAGGACACCCTTAGTACTTGTCCTAATATATAGACCAGACATGACTACACAGGACACCCTTAGTACTTGTCCTAATATATAGGGGACCCAGACATGACTACACAGGGCACCCTTAGTACTTGTCCTAATATATAGACCGGACATGACTACACAGGGCACCCTTAGTACTTGTCCTCATATATAGGGACCAGACATGACTACACAGGGCACCCTTAGTACTTGTCCTAATATATAGGGACCAGACATGACTACACAGGGCACCCTTAGTACTTGTCCTAATATATACGGACCAGACATGGCTACACAGGGCACCCTTAGTACTTGTCCTAATATATAGGGACCAGACATGACTACACAGGGCACCCTTAGTACTTGTCCTAATATATAGACCAGACATGACTACACAGGGCACCCTTAGTACTTGTCCTAATATATAGACCAGACATGACTACACTGGACACCCTTAGTACTTGTCCTAATATATAGACCAGACATGACTACACAGGACACCCTTAGTACTTGTCCTAATATATAGGGACCAGACATGACTACACAGGACACCCTTAGTACTTGTCCTAATATATAGATCAGACATGACTACACAGGGCACCCTTAGTACTTGTCTTAATATATAGGAACCAGACATGACTACACAGGACACCCTTAGTACTTGTCCTAATATATAGGGACCAGACATGACTACACAGGGTACCCTTAGTACTTGTCCTAATATATAGATCAGACATGGCTACACAGGGCACCCTTAGTACTTGTCCTAATATATAGGGACCATACATGGCTACACAGGACACCCTTAGTACTTGTCCTAATATATATGGACCAGACATGACTACACAGGACACCCTTAGTACTTGTCCTAATATATAGACCAGACATGACTACACAGGACACCCTTAGTACTTGTCCTAATATATAGGGACCAGACATGACTACACAGGGCACCCTTAGTACTTGTCCTAATATATAGGGACCAGACATGACTACACAGGACACCCTTAGTACTTGTCCTAATATATAGGGACCAGACATGACTACACAGGACACCCTTAGTACTTGTCCTAATATATAGGGACCAGACATGACTACACAGGGCACCCTTAGTACTTGTCCTAATATATAGGGACCAGACATGACTACACAGGACACCCTTAGTACTTGTCCTAATATATAGGGACCAGACATGACTACACAGGACACCCTTAGTACTTGTCCTAATATATAGGGACCAGACATGACTACACAGGACACCCTTAGCACTCGTCCGTCACAGCTGCCCTGTTATGTGTCAGTCCTCTTCACTCTGGCATGGAACCTACAAGTGAACAGTCGCGCATAGATATTTTTGTGTGCAGATGATGTGCTGGAGGGCCCAACATGCGGACCACAATGCCAAGTCATGAAAGAACTGCAAAAATAAAATTAAATAAAAATGTAAAAAAATAAAGTGGTTTTGGAAAAATGTAAAAATATTCAGTTAAAAACGTGTTGCGTCCGGACTGGACATGTGACGAAAGCCCTCACTGACTGACTCGCCACTAATTCTCCAACTTCCCGATGTCGTAGAAACATGAAATTTGGTATGAGTATAGATTATGTCCAAAATAGGAAAAGTTAATGGGTCCCAACTTAATTATTCAATTCTAAGCGCCAAAGAATTAGCGTCCAAATTTTAAGTACAGAATCTAATTCTCTCACTTCCCGGTGTCATAGAAACTCGAAATTTGGCACGAGCATTGATTAGGTCATAAATAGGAAAAGCTAATGGGTCCCAACTCGATTATTCAATTCTATGCGCAAAAGAATTAGCATCCAAATTTTACGTATGGAATCTAATTCTCTCACTTCCTGATGTCATTTTATATGAAGGAAACGTCGCATGGTTACCTCCACATGGTGTTTCCTGGGTAATGCAGAGAACTATGCAAAATGGTGAACATATGTTTTTCCTCAGTATCTCTAAAGTAACCACGACTTCATAAGATTTTCCGTGTGAACACCAGATAAACACCAGTACCAAATTAACTCGGGCGGAGCCGGGTATATCAGCTAGTGTAAGAATAAGCACACTGTGCATAACACAACCACAAGCACGACTGTACAATGAAAACACAACCTAGGGAAATCCTTTCCCTGCAAATCCCTACCGCAGGAGGGAGCCCTGCCTACTCAGCGGGCCATCGCTTCCGACAGGTGCGGACCCACACTCGTACCTAGGCCACTTATAGATCCCTGCCAGGGAGCCCTGCCTACTCAGCGGGGCCATCGCTTCCGACAGGTGCAGACCCACACTCGTACCTAGGCCACTAATAGATCCCTACCAGGGAATCCTGATACAAAAGGGAACAGTACACAGTAACCAGCAGTCGTACCTAGCTGAAGCAGCGGTCCGCAGCAAGAAGAGGAGCTCTTGTGGCCGGCTGCGCTCCTTAGCAGCAATCCAGGAAGGAGATTGAACTGAGCAGCACTGTCGTCAGTACTAGCATAGCTTATATAGGGCAGGGCCACTCAGAGACAGGTGAGGACTGACATCACTCACCCGACACCTCGCCCCTCAGCCCCAGGACAGGCAGAGATACTGCTAAAACCTGGTCCGGCCGACAGCCAGGCGAAGCCCCCAGAGCAGCTGCAGCAGAGCACTTTCCTGTTTTCCTTTTAACAATTAAAAAACCTTCTGAAATAATAAAGTTTTTAAAAAGTATTTCTTCAGAAAGGAATCGAATAAAAACTACAGTTCACGCCGCAAAACAAGCCGTCACATCGCCCCGGTGACTGAAAACAGAGGTCCGCGGTCCGAGAACACGGGGGCAGAAGGCAACTTTAAGGCAAACATTGTTTATTAAAAATAGAGCATGAAACGACCTGAATTTGGTGTCCCCGTAATCGTACCGGCAGGACACTCATACTGCACCGCAAACCCTGCCAACTAACCACCAGTAGATGGCGCTATTACACTTTTATTCGCCCCCAGCTAAATTTTTTTTTTACGTTTGGTGCCATCAAAAAGTCATGCAAGAAAGTAGAAGAAAGTCGCCCTCAGACACCCATGTCAATGGAAGAAGACAAAAGTTATGGCTCTTGGAAGGCGAGCATGAAAAGAAAAGGAGGAGCCTTGGTCCTGAAGGGGTTAAGTTTTGTGCGGATGCAAATCGATGGGACAAATAAACATAGAAGCCCTACTGATGGCCCCTGGCATTGTCAACCCCCCACCCCCCCTTGGTTGTACTCCCTGGCCTCACCTGCATCATGTTCTGCTCCGCCTCCTCTTTTAGCCTCTCGGTCTCCTGCTTCTGATTGGTCGCTTGCATGAGGCTTTCCCGCAGCTTCACCACCTCTGCCAGTAGCTGGTCCCGCTCTCTGGTCAGATCCTCCTTCATGGTCAACAGGTCATTCAGGCTGTAGACAGACAGCGAGGAGTCAGAGGAGACTTACCTTACCATAGGTACACATGCAACTAGTCAGACCCCATTGTCTCTCAGAGGAGATCACCAGGCAGACAATGAGGACTTGCTGTAGGACCGCCGGGCAGGCAGATTTCAGGAGAGCCACTACAGACATGTCTTGTATACTAAGACTGAAGCTCCGCAGGATGACCCCAATCCCTCCATGGACATCAGCCAATCAGGAAGCAGAAGCCGTCCGGGAGCAAAGGAAAGAGCCAACAGCAAGACCCCCCCCCCCCCCCCCAAAAGAGGAGACAATTCCTCTCTAGTTCTCAGTGTCGCTGGTGTCCTCCTCACTGCAGCCACACGAGGCGCCACCTGCAGCCAGTCAGGATGTATCGGCAGTCCTGCTCCTCCAGGATGGTACACCCATACACGCCACAGCAAAGTTTACTGCCCGCACAAGAGTAGGAGGAACGGGTGGAGCTACCTGAGCACTACAAAACACCCCCCAGTGCCTTCCTCTGGATCAACAAGGGGGGTGGAAACAGACTGAACCAGATGGACATTGTCTCCCTTCAGTCTAACATATTCTGTTACTATGTCACACCGTGTAGATGGATATATGAGGGTCAGAACTTTGTTCTTGGCCCACGGACAGCCCAGCACCATGTAGATGGATATGTGGGGGTCGTACCTGTGTCCTTGACTAACGCACAGCCCAGCACCATGTAGATGGATATGCAGGGGTCATACCTGTGTTCTTGGCCCACAGACACCCCAGCACCATGTAGATGGATATGTGGGGGTCGTACCTGTGTTCTTGGCCCACAGACACCCCAGCACCATGTAGATGGATATGTGGGGGTCGTACCTGTGTTCTTGGCCCATGGACAGCCCAGTGCCATGTAGATGGATATGTGGGGGTCGTACCTGTGTTCTTGGCCCACAGACACCCCAGCACCATGTAGATGGATATGTGGGGGTCATACCTGTGTTCTTGGCCCACAGACACCCCAGCACCATGTAGATGGATATGTGGGGGTCCTACCTGTTTTCTTGGCCCATGGACACCCCAGCACCATGTAGATGGATATGTGGGAGTCGTACCTGTGTCCTTGGCCCACGGACAGCCCAGCACCATGTAGATGGATATGTGGGGGTCCTACCTGTGTTCTTCGCCCACAGACACCCCAGCACCATGTAGATGGATATGTGGGAGTCGTACCTGTGTTCTTGGCCCACGGACAGCCCAGCACCATGTAGATGGATATGTGGGGGTCCTACCTGTGTTCTTGGCCAAAGACACCCCAGCACCATGTAGATGGATATGTGGGGGTCGTACCTGTGTTCTTGGCCCACGGACAGCCCAGCACCATGTAGATGGATATGTGGGGGTCCTACCTGTGTTCTTGGCCCACAGACACCCCAGCACCATGTAGATGGATATGTGGGGGTCGTACCTGTGTTCTTGGCCCACGGACAGCCCAGCACCATGTAGATGGACATGTGGGGGTCCTACCTGTGTTCTTGGCCCACAGACACCCCAGCACCATGTAGATGGATATGTGGGGGTCGTACCTGTGTTCTTGGCCCACGGACAGCCCAGCACCATGTAGATGGATATGTGGGGGTCGTACCTGTGTCCTTGGCCCACAGACACCCCAGCACCATGTAGATGGATATGTGGGGGTCCTACCTGTGTTCTTGGCCCACGAACAGCCCAGCGCCATGTAGATGGATATGTGGTGGTCCTACCTGTGTCCTTGACTAACGCACAGCCCAGCGCCATGTAGATGGATATGTGGGTGTCATACCTGTGTCCTTGGCCCACGGACAGCCCAGCACCATGTAGATGGATATGTGGGAGTCGTACCTGTGTTCTTGGCCCACGGACACCCCAGCACCATGTAGATGGATATGTGGGGGTCCTACCTGTGTTCTTGGCCCACAGACACCCCAGCACCATGTAGATGGATATGTGGGGGTCGTACCTGTGTTCTTGGCCCACGGACAGCCCAGCACCATGTAGATGGATATGTGGGGGTCGTACCTGTGTCCTTGGCCCACAGACACCCCAGCACCATGTAGATGGATATGTGGGAGTCCTACCTGTGTTCTTGGCCCACGAACAGCCCAGCGCCATGTAGATGGATATGTGGTGGTCCTACCTGTGTCCTTGACTAACGCACAGCCCAGCGCCATGTAGATGGATATGTGGGGGTCATACCTGTGTCCTTGGCCCACGGACAGCCCAGCACCATGTAGATGGATATGTGGGGGTCGTACCTGTGTTCTTGGCCCACGGACAGCCCAGCATCATGTAGATGGATATGTGGGGGTCATACATGTGTTCTTGGCCCACGGACAGCCCAGCACCATGTAGATGGATATGTGGGGGTCATACCTGTGTCCTTGGCCCACAGACACCCCAACACCATGTAGATGGATATGTGGGGGTCGTACCTGTGTTCTTGGCCCACGGACAGCCCAGCGTCATGTAGATGGATATGCAAGAAGCCTCAGACAAAACGTAGAGAGGCAGACAAGACACAGATCAGAGCAACCAAAGAAGGCTGAGTGCCAGAACCTAACACACACTACTTGTGAGGCCACCAGGAAGAGCATCAGCTTAAATAGTGAAGAGATTGCCATTAAATCCTCAGCTGAGTGGAGAGACAGAGTACGGGTTAACCCTCTAAGTACAGGATGAAAGCAGACCGAGGATCCAAATGCACAGGAATAGCCTGGAACCGCATGAGGGCAGGAGAGACGAGTAGTGACCTTACACTGTGTCCTTGGCCCACGGACAGCCCAGCGCTGTGTAGATAGATATGTGGGGGTCATACCTGTGTTCTTGGCCCACGGACAGCCCAGCGCCATGTAGATGGATATGTGGGGGTCCTACCTGTGTTCTTGGCCCACGGACAGCCCAGTGCTGTGTAGATGGATATGCGGTGGTCATACCTGTGTTCTTGGCCCACGGACAGCCCAGCACCATGTAAATGGATATGCGGTGGTCATACCTGTGTTCTTGGCCCACAGACAGCCCAGCGCCATGCAGATAGGTATGTGGGGGTCGTACCTGTGTTCTTGGCCCATGGACAGCCCAGAGCCATGTAGATGGATATGTGGAGTCCTACCTGTGTTCTTAGCCCACGGACAGCCCAGCGCCATGTAGATGGATATGTGGGGGTCCTACCTGTGTTCTTGGCACACGGACAGCCCAGTGCTGTGTAGATGGATATGTGGGGGTCATACCTGTGTCCTTGGCCCACGGACAGCCCAGCACCATGTAGATGGATATGTGGGGGTCCTACCTGTGTTCTTGGCCCACAGACAGCCCAGCGCCATGTAGATGGATATGTGGGGGTCCTACCTGTGTTCTTCGCCTACGGACAGCACAGCACTGTGTAGATGGATATGTGGGGGTCCTACCTGTGTTCTTGGCCCACGGACAGCCGAGCACCATGTAGATGGATATGTGGGGGTCATACTTGTGTTCTTGGTCCACGGACAGCCCAGCGCCATGTAGATAGATATGTGGGGGTCATACCTGTGTTCTTGACCCACGGACAGCCCAGCGCTGTGTAGATAGATATGTGGGGGTCGTACCTGTGTTCTTGGCATACGGACAGCCCAGCGCTCTGTAGATAGATATGTGGGGGTCGTACCTGTGTTCTTGGCCCACGGACAGCCCAGTGCCGTGTAGATGGATATCTGGGGGTCGTACCTGTGTTCTTGGCCCACGGACAGCCCAGTGCCATGCAGATGGATATGTGGGGGTCCTACCTGTGTTCTTGGCCCACAAACAGCCCAGCACCATGTAGATGGATATGTGGGGGTCCTACCTGTGTTCTTAGCCCATGGACAGCCCAGCACCATGTAGATGGATATGTGGGGGTCATACTTGTGTTCTTGGCCCACAAACAGCCCAGCACCATGTAGATGGATATGTGGGAGTCATACTTGTGTTCTTGGCCCACGGACAGCCCAGCGCCATGTAGATAGATATGTGGGGGTCATACTTGTGTTCTTGGCCCACAAACAGCCCAGCACCATGTAGATGCATATGTGGGGGTCATACTTGTGTTCTTGGCCCACGGACAGCCCAGCGCCATGTAGATGGATATGTGGGGGTCGTACCTGTGTTCTTGGCCCACGGACAGCCCAGTGCTGTGTAGACAGATATGTGGGGGTCCTACCTGTGTTCTTGGCCCACAGACAGCCCATCGCCATGTAGATGGATATGTGGGGGTCGTACCTGTGTTCTTGACCCACGGACAGCCCGGCGCTGTGTAGATAGATATGTGGGGGTCGTACCTGTGTTCTTGGCCCACGGACAGTCAAGCACCATGTAGATAGATATGTGGGGGTCATACCTGTGTTCTTGGCCCACGGACAGCCCAGCGCTGTGTAGATGGATATGTGGGGGTCATACCTGTGTTCTTGGCCCACGGACAGCCCAGTGCAGTGTAGATGGATATGTGGGGGTCGTACCTGTGTTCTTGGCCCACGGACAGCCCAGCACCATGTAGATGGATATGTGGGGGTCATACTTGTGTTCTTGGCCCACGGACAGCCCAGCGCCATGTAGATAGATATGTGGGGGTCATACTTGTGTTCTTGGCCCACAAACAGCCCAGCACCATGTTGATGCATATGTGGGGGTCATACTTGTGTTCTTGGCCCACGGACAGCCCAGCGCCATGTAGATGCATATGTGGGGGTCGTACCTGTGTTCTTGGCCCACGGACAGCCCAGTGCTGTGTAGACAGATATGTGGGGGTCCTACCTGTGTTCTTGGCCCACAGACAGCCCATCGCCATGTAGATGGATATGTGGGGGTCGTACCTGTGTTCTTGACCCACGGACAGCCCGGCGCTGTGTAGATAGATATGTGGGGGTCGTACCTGTGTTCTTGGCCCACGGACAGTCAAGCACCATGTAGATAGATATGTGGGGGTCATACCTGTGTTCTTGGCCCACGGACAGCCCAGCGCTGTGTAGATGGATATGTGGGGGTCATACCTGTGTTCTTGGCCCACGGACAGCCCAGTGCAGTGTAGATGGATATGTGGGGGTCGTACCTGTGTTCTTGGCCCACGGACAGCCCAGCGCCATGTAGATAGATATGTGGGGGTCATACCTGTGTTCTTGACCCACGGACAGCCCAGCGCTGTGAAGATAGATATGTGGGGGTCGTACCTGTGTTCTTGGCACACGGACAGCCCAGCGCTGTGTAGATGGATATGTGGGGGTTGTACCTGTGTTCTTGGCCTACGGACAGCCCAGCACCCTACTGATGGACATGTGGGGGTCATACCTGTGTTCTTGGCCCATGGACAACCCAGCGCCATGCTCCACCAGTCGGCTAAGGTTGCCGATCTCCTCCTTCAGTGACTGAATGGTCTCTTTGGCTCTCTGCTCCTTCTCATAGGCCGTGTCCACCATCTTCCAAGCTTTCTCTATCTCCTGTGACACAAGACACAGAAATATCGTTAAGATCAGCAGCATCCACAGTCCTCTGCAATTATTCTACACTGCTGCATCTAAATCAATGGGCTGCCTGTTGGAAGTGGGGACTCTAAAAATTCTTACACCGGAGGGTTCGCTACACTTGTATCCAGTCACAGGCTTCAGGGATCCCATGTCACTTAATCTCTTCCTGGATGGAGGTCACTATAGACGGTGAAGAACACAACCTGTCATTTTGGATAAATAGGTTTGGCACAGGGGCCTTATGAGAGTAAAAGCGGGAAGAGGCATGGTCGCTTCCTACAGCAGGGCAAGGGAGGTCCAAGAAGAATGTGGTCTGTCTTCGATGGGGAGGCAGTGGTGCCTGCCCTTACTATGTTGGGGTGGTGGAGCTCCTCTTTAGGATGGTCTTCAGGGTCAGTGACATCTTTGTCTTGTCCCACTCCTTCGTGGCCTCTTTGTTTGATGTGAGCTTTGTGAGACTTGAAGGGCTTGGGCTCTTCTGGGTAAAGTACGAGCCGGCTCAGATAGGACCCAAGTGGGCGGATCTTGTGGTACAAGCAATTTCCCACCAGAATGACACTAAGGCTAACTTCGCATGGGCGAGTGCGATATAGGGGTGTGAATCACAGCCTGATATCGCACTTGCCAACATGCGAGTTTTCCATGGATAAGAGGCATTTTTATGTCAAACTGCCTTGCATCACTTCGGACAGAGTTTCTCCCATTGTTTTTAATGGGGAAGTCTCACAGTTGGTGCAGCCCCATCAGATAGTACGCACTGCGAGGTGGGAAAACATCGCTCATGTGTATGATGCCATTCAAAAGAATGGGGTTCATATCTCGCAATGCACAAATCTCACCAGTGTGAAGCCAGCCTAAGAGAGGGACTGCTTTGACTAGTAACGAGTCTTTCTCTTACGTTGGTTGACATCATGACCTGGATGAGTTGGTATGGGAATATTCTCCATCCTCCTCAGGAAAACAGGGGCGCGCACGGTATCTGGTCAGGGGTCTAGA
This sequence comes from Eleutherodactylus coqui, assembly GCA_035609135.1. Taxonomy (NCBI): domain Eukaryota; kingdom Metazoa; phylum Chordata; class Amphibia; order Anura; family Eleutherodactylidae; genus Eleutherodactylus; species Eleutherodactylus coqui. Next base: position 306,766,569 of record CM069408.1, read on the forward strand.
CTTTGATGGTGAAGGTGAAACATGCAGGTAATTCTGTTCCCCACATCCCTCTTCTGCATTCCTGGGAAGGGTCAGGATTCTGGTTCTACCAGGGGTAGCCAAGGGTCTGATATGGATGTGGTGACCCCACATATTATAGCGCACAGTGCGGAGTACTGGTGTGTGCTGTGTGTGTGTGGTGGTGAAGGGGGGGACCTCCCTCGCCCTGTGGGGACATTCGGGTGCTTTACGACAACCATTCAGTTGATGTACTTTCTCTTTTGCCAATGCCGGCGGGGCACAGTTGGAGTGTTAGCAGGTTTTTCCGTCTGGAGGTGAGGCGGGTGGGGATGAAGAAGAGGAAAAGTTATGTCTCAATGGAGTGACTGACCAGTACAAGCAGGAAGGGTGTCAAAGAGCTGGGGGGAGGTGTAAGCTCCAAGAATCTGGAGTTGCCTCTGACAGGGAAATGCACCATGCTGCTGAGACCCCGAGGGATAATCGTGTGGATGAGGAAACTAGAAGGATGGAGAAAGAAGAGATGGCTGCCTGTTCTGCTCCATCCTCCCAGGAAGACAGTGCGAATGAGGATGGCGAGAAATGGCAAAAACAGAAGAGAAAGGGTAAGAGAAGAATAAGATGGAAGACCATGGGTTCTCCCTCTCTGGAGTGGGATCATCCAGGCTCACTCATTCTGGTAGAGATACCAAAGGAAGGCCCAAGTGGTTCCCCTCTGGTCAACCTCTCTAACCGATTCCAAGCCCTCGATAACACCTCCTCTTCCTCGCCGGAGGTGTGGCAGAGAACTTTAAGGAAGGAACTCCAGGAGATGCTGGTTCTCTTTGTAAGGGGGATCTAGTTTTCTCGGGGAAGGGGCTACCCTGAAGCCAAAAGGTGAAGGTGTGGATCTCAGTGGGGTGAGAAAGGAAGTATGGATGGTTCCGTTAAAGAGAACTAGATGGGAGACATCTTCCTCTGATGGGGAGGAGGGGGGGAGTAAGAGGAGAGCCATGCAGCTTGATCACCAATGATGGTGGTGCTCACCCTGGTGACGCGGGCATCCATTAATGCTGTCAGCATTAGGTCAGATGTGGCTAAGTTCGCAGCCTTTCATTTTCTCAGCCGAGTTGAAGCTGGTATTTCATTTTTGCAGGAGACCAGGCTGACGGACTTATCGGCCGAGGTGTGGAGCCTCCTATTGGTCTCTCCCGATTCCATTAAATTGTGACCTAATCATTATAATGTATCATGTACCCTATTGAAAAGATAGTTTGCACAAGTTTGCACACCCTCTCTCCCATGAGTTTCTTAAGGAAAGCAAGGGCTGTTCTCAGTTAACCCTGTATGTCACCAGGCCAGCAGGGTGATCTTTGCTATAAATTTCTCATACTTCCCAGTCAAGCATGAATTCTTGTGAAGAATTTAATCCTCTACGGAAAGTGTCAAAAGTAGTTATAAATTTATATTCCCAAATTCTTCTATGGCTTTGTTACTTAAAATTACCTTTCAGTATCATAACATTCATATGTTCTATGTCGTGTCCATGACTAAAACAATACTCGGCCGCAGGCAACTCTGTCTTTCTCTGTAATTGAGTGGCAATGAGATCTCATCCTGGCTTTCAGTTTTTGTCCCGCTCCCCCAATATATAGTCCTGCTGTGTGTTGGGGCTACGTATCCTGTCCGCGGTCCGTACATGTCAGCAGGTCTTACAGCTCCTTACATTACAGGGATCTTATAGACCTGCTGTGTGTTGGAGATCTGTATCCTGTCTGCAGTCCGTACATGTCAGCAGGTCTTACAGCTCCTTACATTACAGGGATCTTATAGACCTGCTGTGTGTTGGAGATCTGTATCCTGTCTGCGGTCCGTACATGTCAGCAGGTCTTACAGCTCCTTACATTACAGGGATCTTATAGTCCTGCTGTGTGTTGGGGTTATGTATTCTGTCTGCGGTCCGTACATGTCAGCAGGTCTTACAGCTCCTTACATTACAGGGATCTTATAGTCCTGCTGTGTGTTGGGGTTATGTATCCTGTCTGTGGTCCGTACATGTCAGCAGGTCTTACAGCTCCTTATATTACAGGGATCTTATAGACCTGCTGTGTGTTGGAGATCTGTATCCTGTCTGCGGTCCGTACATGTCAGCAGGTCTTACAGCTCCTTACATTACAGGGATCTTATAGTCCTGCTGTGTGTTGGGGTTATGTATCCTGTCCACAGTCCGTACATGTCAGCAGGTCTTACAGCTCCTTACATTACAAGGATCTTATAGTCCTGCTGTGTGTTGGGGTTATGTATCCTGTCTGCGGTCCGTACATGTCAGCAGGTCTTACAGCTCCTTACATTACAGGGATCTTATATTCCTGCTGTGTGTTGGGGTTATGTATCCTGTCTGCGGTCCGTACATGTCAGCAGGTCTTACAGCTCCTTACATTACAGGGATCTCATAGTCCTGCTGTGTGTTGGGGTTATGTATCCTGTCTGCGGTCCGTACAAGTCAGCAGGTCTTACAGCTCCTTACATTACAGGGATCTTATAGTCCTGCTGTGTGTTGGGGTTATGTATCCTGTCTGCGGTCCGTACATGTCAGCAGGTCTTACAGCTCCTTACATTACAGGGATCTTATAGTCCTGCTGTGTGTTGGGGTTATGTATCCTGTCTGTGGTCCGTACATGTCAGCAGGTCTTACAGCTCCTTATATTACAGGAATCTTATAGACCTGCTGTGTGTTGGAGATCTGTATCCTGTCTGCGGTCCGTACATGTCAGCAGGTCTTACAGCTCCTTACATTACAGGGATCTTATAGTCCTGCTGTGTGTTGGGGTTATGTATCCTGTCCACAGTCCGTACATGTCAGCAGGTCTTACAGCTCCTTACATTACAAGGATCTTATAGTCCTGCTGTGTGTTGGGGTTATGTATCCTGTCTGCGGTCCGTACATGTCAGCAGGTCTTACAGCTCCTTACATTACAGGGATCTTATATTCCTGCTGTGTGTTGGGGTTATGTATCCTGTCTGCGGTCCGTACATGTCAGCAGGTCTTACAGCTCCTTACATTACAGGGATCTCATAGTCCTGCTGTGTGTTGGGGTTATGTATCCTGTCTGCGGTCCGTACAAGTCAGCAGGTCTTACAGCTCCTTACATTACAAGGATCTTATAGTCCTGCTGTGTGTTGGGGTTATGTATCCTGTCCGCGGTCCGTACATGTCAGCAGGTCTTACAGCTCCTTACATTACAGGGATCTTATAGTCCTGCTGTGTGTTGGGGATCCGTATCCTGTCCGCAGTCAGTATATGTCAGCAGGTCTTACAGCTCCTTACATTACAGGGATCTTATAGTCCTGCTGTGTGTTGGGGTTATGTATCCTGTCTGCGGTCCGTACAAGTCAGCAGGTCTTACAGCTCCTTACATTACAGGGATCTCATAGTCCTGCTGCGTGTTGGGGTTATGTATCCTGTCCGAGGTCCGTACATATCAGCAGGTCTTACAGCTCCTTACATTACAGGATCTTATAGTCCTGCTGTGTGTTGGGGTTATGTATCCTGTCTGCGGTCCATACATGTCAGCAGGTCTTACAGCTCCTTACATTACAGGATCTTATAGTCCTGCTGTGTGTTGGGGTTATGTATCCTGTCTGCGGTCCGTACATGTCAGCAGGTCTTACAGCTCCTTACATTACAGGGATCTTATAGTCCTGCTGTGTGTTGGGGTTATGTATCCTGTCTGCGGTCCGTACATGTCAGCAGGTCTTACAGCTCCTTACATTACAGGGATCTTATAGTCCTGCTGTGTGTTGGGGTTATGTATCCTGTCCGCGGTCCATACATGTCAGCAGGTCTTACAGCTCCTTACATTACAGGGATCTTATAGTCCTGCTGTGTGTTGGGGATCTGTATCCTGTCCACGGTCCGTACATGTCAGCAGGTCTTACAGCTCCTTACATTACAGGGATCTTATAGTCCTGCTGTGTGTTGGGGATCTGTATCCTGTCAGCGGTCCGTACATGTCAGCAGGTCTTACAGCTCCTTACATTACAGGGATCTTATAGTCCTGCTGTGTGTTGGGGTTATGAATCCTGTCGGCGGTCCATACATGTCAGCAGGTCTTAGAGCTCCTTACATTACAGGGATCTTATAGTCCTGCTGTGTGTTGGGGTTATGTATCCTGTCTGCGGTCCGTACATGTCAGCAGGTCTTACAGCTCCTTACATTACAGGGATCTTATAGCCCATCTGCGTGTTGGGGATCTGTATCCTGTCTGCGGTCCGTACATGTCAGCAGGTCTTACAGCTCCTTACATTACAGGGATCTTATAGTCCTGCTGTGTGTTGGGGTTATGTATCCTGTCTGCGGTCCGTACAAGTCAGCAGGTCTTACAGCTCCTTACATTACAGGGATCTCATAGTCCTGCTGTGTGTTGGGGTTATGTATCCTGTCCGCGGTCCGTACATATCAGCAGGTCTTATAGCTCCTTACATTACAAGGATCTTATAGTCCTGCTGTGTGTTGGGGTTATGTATCCTGTCTGTGGTCCGTACATGTCAACAGGTCTTACAGCTCCTTACATTACAGGATCTTATAGTCCTGCTGTGTGTTGGGGTTATGTATCCTGTCTGCGGTCCGTACATGTCAGCAGGTCTTACAGCTCCTTACATTACAGGGATCTTATAGTCCTGCTGTGTGTTGGGGTTATGTATCCTGTCTGCGGTCCGTACATGTCAGCAGGTCTTACAGCTCCTTACATTACAGGGATCTTATAGTCCTGCTGTGTGTTGGGGATCTGTATCCTGTCCACGGTCCGTACATGTCAGCAGGTCTTACAGCTCCTTACATTACAGGGATCTTATAGTCCTGCTGTGTGTTGGGGATCTGTATCCTGTCCGCGGTCCGTACATGTCAGCAGGTTTTACAGCTCCTTACATTACAGGGATCTTATAGTCCTGCTGTGTGTTGGGGATCTGTATCCTGTCCGCGGTCTGTACATGTCAGCAGGTCTTACAGCTCCTTACATTACAGGGATCTTATAGTCCTGCTGTGTGTTGGGGTTATGTATCCTGTCTGCGGTCCGTACATGTCAGCAGGTCTTACAGCTCCTTACATTACAGGGATCTTATAGTCCTGCTGTGTGTTGGTGTTATGAATCCTGTCGGCGGTCCATACATGTCAGCAGGTCTTAGAGCTCCTTACATTACAGGGATCTTATAGTCCTGCTGTGTGTTGGGGTTATGTATCCTGTCTGCGGTCCGTACATGTCAGCAGGTCTTACAGCTCCTTACATTACAGGGATCTTATAGCCCATCTGCGTGTTGGGGATCTGTATCCTGTCTGCGGTCCGTACATGTCAGCAGGTCTTACAGCTCCTTACATTACAGGGATCTTATAGTCCTGCTGTGTGTTGGGGTTATGTATTCTGTCCGCCGTCCATACATGTCAGCAGGTCTTACTGCTCTTTACCTTACAGGGATCTTATAGTACTGCTGTGTGTTGGGGTTATGTATCCTGTCCGCGGTCCGTACATGTCAACAGGTCTTACAGCTCCTTACATTACAGGGATCTTATAGTCCTGCTGTGTGTTGAAGATCTGTATCCTGTCCGCGGTCCGTACATGTCAGCAGGTCTTACAGCTCCTTACATTACAGGGATCTTATAGTCCTGCTGTGTGTTGGGGTTATGTATCCTGTCTGCGGTCCGTACAGGTCAGCAGGTCTTACAGATCCTTACATTACAGGGATCTTATAGTCCTGCTGTGTGTTGGGGTTATGTATCCTGTCTGCGGTCCGTACATGTCAGCAGGTCGTACAGCTCCTTACATTACAGGGATCTTATAGTCCTGCTGTGTGTTGGGGTTATGTATCCTGTCTGTGGTCCGTACATGTCATCAGGTCTTACAGCTCCTTACATTACAGGGATCTTATAGTCCTGCTGTGTGTTGGGGATCTGTATCCTGTCGGCGGTCCGTACATGTCAGCAGGTCTTACAGCTCCTTACATTACAGGGATAAGTTTATCTTTGTGTCGGAGGGCAATGTACTCCTTATTATAAAGTTCCTTAGTCTTGGAGGTTGCCTGCAACACAGAAGCAGAGGGTCCGTGAATATGGTGGTCAGACGGTCATCCTTGTGTACGTATGATGGAGTTTCTTTGCGGTTTTCTTTAATACCTCTAGCTGTGAATTGTAGGTCACTAATAGAGGTACACAAACGTTTCCTTCCTTCTCTGTGTATTGAAGGAGTTAATTCCTGGGCAGCCTGGAGGCTCTGGCGACTCCAGGGCAGCCTGGAGGCTCTGGCGACTCCTCGAGGCTCTGGCGACTCCAGGGCAGCCTGGAGGCTCTGGCGACTCCTGGAGGCTCTGGCGACTCCAGGGCAGCCTGGAGGCTCTGGCGACTCCTGGAGGCTCTGGCGACTCCAGGGCAGCCTGGAGGCTCTGGCGACTCCTGGAGGCTCTGGCGACTCCAGGGCAGCCTGGAGGCTCTGGCGACTCCTGGAGGCTCTGGCGACTCCAGGGCAGCCTGGAGGCTCTGGCGACTCCTGGAGGCTCTGGCGATTCCTGGGTCTCCTGGTGGCTCTGGCGATTCCTGGGTCTCCTGGTGGCTCTGGCGATTCCTGGGTCTCCTGGTGGCTCTGGCGATTCCTGGGTCTCCTGGTGGCTCTGGCGATTCCTGGGTCTCCTGGTGGCTCTGGCGATTCCTGGGTCTTCTGGTGGCTCTGGCGATTCCTGGGTCTTCTGGTGGCTCTGGCGATTCCTGGGTATCCTGGTGGCTCTGGTGATTCCTGGGTATCCTGGTGGCTCTGGTGATTCCTGGGTATCCTGGTGGCTCTGGTGATTCCTGGTGGCTCTGGCGATTCCTGGGTCTCCTGGTGGCTCTGGCGATTCCTGGGTCTCCTGGTGGCTCTGGCGATTCCTGGGTCTCCTGGTGGCTCTGGCGATTCCTGGGTCTCCTGGTGGCTCTGGCGATTCCTGGGTCTCCTGGTGGCTCTGGCGATTCCTGGGTATCCTGGTGGCTCTGGTGATTCCTGGGTATCCTGGTGGCTCTGGTGATTCCTGGGTATCCTGGTGGCTCTGGTGACTCCTGGGTATCCTGGTGGCTCTGGTGACTCCTGGGTATCCTGGTGGCTCTGGTGACTCCTGGGTATCCTGGCGACTTCTAGGTATCCTGGTGGCTTTGGCAATTCCTAGGTATCCTGGTGGCTCTGGTGACTCCTGGATATCCTGGTGGCTCTGGTGATTTCCTCATCAGTTGAGGTGGGATGGTCGCCCTGATTTATAAATGTCCTTTTAAGATGGTATAGATGTTCCTCTCTGTCTGTTGGGTTGGTGCATATCCGGCTTTAGACAATGGACTTTTTGATGTGCTAGGGGTAGAAGCTGTCCTATCTGAGATATGTGGGCCGATCAATTGTTTTTTTAGTATAGGGATGTCTGTATTGAATTGTGTGAAATCTTTATGGTGGTGTCCAAAAAGTTGATTTCTGCATATGAGTAGCTTAATGTCGGGCTTATGGTGGGGTGGAATTCATTGAATCGCTCATGGAATTTTATTAGTTCTTGTTCGGTGTTGGTCCAGTAGGCCAATGGTTTGCTGGGGCAGGAGGCCAGAAAGTCACTCTCCAGTTTTGCCATGAAAAGGTTGGCATATTGCGGTGCCATTTTACTGCCCATGGTGGTTCCGGTGTATTGCAAGAATCTCTCTTTGCCAAAAGGAGAAATAATTGTGTGTGAGGATGAATCTTGTGAGTTGTCACAGGGATGCAGAGGCGACTGTGCGTCTGGCAGGCGGTCAGTCCATCTTCAGTGGGATGTTGGAGTATAAGGACTCCACATCCATGGTGGCCAGGATGGTGCCATCAGGGAGAGGACCAATGTTTGACAGTCTACAATTTTAAATATTTTAGCCCCATAAAGGGGGTAGAGCTAAGTGATGTAAGGGGAGGAGCTATGTGGTGCAATGGGAGGAGGGGCTAGGCGATGCAAGGGGAGGAAGGGAATATGCGTAAGATTTCACTGACATGATAGTTGTAGTCCTCCTTAACACAACCAACCCAGCAGGGAAGTCCATCTCTATTTGAGTGGAATGTCTGATGTGGTTATATATTCTTGATGACGCACAACACAAGTACACGGTATATTCAATATATTTGGTTCTACTTATTTGAATACTATTAAATGAGGATGCTAAAAGAGTAATGAGATAATTGTGTGCCCGATAAGTACATTACAAACAGAATCAAATGATAGTGTATTACATTTTTAATGTGGATAGATTTCTGGTGACAAAGACCTGCCCAGTCAACTTATTGGAGGCAGACATACCTACAGCGATACATGTATACCCCAAATGGTATCAAGGAGACCAGCCTCCTAACTGTTTACTACCATGTGTGCTCATTGTTACAGACTCTCAGGAATGTATCGCTCTACATGCAACAAGTTCTAGCATCGGTACCAGAGATACTGTGGGCCAAACACAAAATGAATATTGGATGACTTGTCACTCTGCTGGACGTTAAAGTCAGACCTGGCAACAGTCACCCAACAGCAGGCAATACCCTCTGAGTGCCCTCAGGAAGCCAGTATTAATGAGCAGGCCCAACTTGAGAAGGGGATCATACAGGAATGTCATTCCCCTTACAACACTCTATTGTTTCCAGCCAAAGGTCAACTTCAAACCTTTCTCATGGTTCACGATTTACGAGCAAGTGATAATGTCCCAATTGGTGCCAAATCCCCAAAAGTTATTGTCACATGTACCTGCCAGCTCCACCCTCTTTACACTTCTTTAGTGTACCCCTACTAGAGAATGCCCAGCATTTATTTGCTTCCACACATCAAGGCAAGCAATATTGCTGGTGTGTTGCCTCAGGCAGCAGCCAGCTCCGCAGGGCAGTACTTTAAGGCCCTACAAATTGTTTTGTATAACTGGGTCCCACAATATCTCAGCACCTCAGTGCTTCAATATGTTGATTACTTGCTCTTGTGTTGTGACACTATTGAACAGTGTTTGGAGGAGACTATCAGTCTGTTACACTTTCTTACTGAGAATGACTGCAAGGCACCCAAGTCCAAACTTCAGTTTTGCCAACCCACAGTTGTGTTGCTAGGTCACTGCATTTTGCAGGACAATAGCTACATTACTGACAAAATCCAGACAGTTCAGGCCCTCCACCTTCCCAGAAACCCCCGGGAACAGCACACTTTCCTGGGATTGGTGGGATATTGCAGAGAATGGATAACCCAAGGCTCTCACCTTCTGCAACCACCCCATGACTGCCTGTCCCTCCCAAAATAGGTTCTCCACATATAACAAATAGAAGATGTATAGTTCTGAAACCAGTTTCATTGCTTCCATTGAATTTAGGAGAGGGAAGGAGAAAACGCAGAACATCAAATGTAAATGAATGATGGTTTAGAGTTAATGGAAAATGAGACTAGGGCTCTTGAAAATGTTGTTAAAATCTGCATTAACAGATTTTGAGTTTTTTGCAGATAGCTCCAGATACAATGAAAATGGACAAGCAAAACAGGCCAATGCAGTGGTACCCAACAATGAGGTAATTGGACAAAAAACAAGCCTTCCTGGAAATCTGCTCAGGAGGCCGAGCTGATGGTGCTCACTGCAATCAAGGCCCAGGCTCATACCAAGAAAATGACTCTAGATGCCCCTGGGAATCAGAGGGCAGATGCAGCAGCCAACGTGGCAGTAAAACTCCTACTCAACACATCAACTATCCATCTGGTAGAAACTGAATCAAGTGCGGATATCTCTTTGTTGTCCATTTTTCAGGAACCAGCCCCTAGGGGATAAAGAGGGGGAGTGGCACTGAGAGGGTGCGGAACTGTATGAGAAGGGAGTCTGGAGGAAAGATAAACTCCTATGCTCTCTTCTATGATGTCACATTTGTGCCATGGATCAACTCATCAGTCAAAGGAGATACAAGGCCAGACTGCCCGTTCCAGTGACTACGTATAGCTACTCAAGATAGATGTGTGGGAGGCTAAAAAAAAAGAAAGCAAAAAAAAAAAATGCCGACGCCAAGACTGCGCCTAGAAATTGTTGAACAAAGTAATTTGCATATATGGCGTACCAAAGGTTACAGAAAGTAATAGAAGGTACACATTGTATTAGCCCTCTACTCAGTAACAACCACGCCTGGTAAAAAGACCAAGCTAACCTCACTTATGATGTTTGGTAGAGCGCCTGTGACAGGCCTATACTTTCCTCAGCTGTTGCAGGCACAGTATGTCAACCTCACATCCTATCTGAAGGGGCAGCACAAGCAGTTGACAGCCGCTCATTGATATGTGTTCTCTTCAATTCCAGATCCAGACTCAAATGAGGGAGGGTCATACAAACTACTTCCAGGAGACTGGGTGGTCCTCAAAAGGCATGTGAGAAAAAGCCTGCACAAGTCTAGATTTGCAGTCAGAGAACTCTACCTCCACCACCAATAATGGATTCTTTTTTCCTGAATGTTAGAGAGACCCCTCAGATGGGCAGAAGGTTATGGAAGTTAGATTCGTCACTCCTGTAAGAAGAGGAAGTAAGACGTTCCTTTGAGGATTTTCTTCAGAATCAGGAATTTCTGGGCCTATGCAGAGGTAAGTCAGAGTGGTGGGGGACACTTAAACATCAAGTAAGAAGGTTCTTCTGACAGCTCTCCAACCTCAGAAGCCTGAACATAAAGCCTATGTATTAGAGCCTGAGGAGGAAACTTGAGCGTTTGGTCTCGACTGGAGGTAGCCGCGAGGAGATCTCCAATGTGAAGACCATGCTTAAGAGATGTCAGTATGATAGGCACATTTTGAGAAGGATTTTAGAAAGTACTGCTCGACTGACCCCTACAGCAACCATAAGATGTCAGTGAGTAGTCAATTGGTCACGGGTCTGTAAGACGGTATGGAGTCCCTGAAAAGGTCCAGATCAGTAATCCTAGAGGTTCTCAGATCCTTCTACTCAAATCTCTTGGGTAGGAGCGAACTTAATCAGGACAGAATCTCGGCTTTCCTGGCTGGAAACCATTCCTGAACCAAGAATAGACCCTTCTCTTGATGTTTTGATGGAAGCAATTACAGTAGAGAAAAGTTGGACTGGCAATTGATGGGCTTAGGTCCAAAAAGTCGCTGTGTCTGGATGGCTTAACATCGTAGTTTTATAAAGCGTTGAGGAATGTCAGCCCTAATTATTCTGTCAAGGGGTAAAGATCTGTTCTGTGTTGAGAATTGGTGCCCAATAGTGTTCCTCAATATGGGCAGAAGGAATCTGGCAGTAGGTCGGTGAAATTTGCGCCCCGGCTCTTTTCTGGGACTCGGAACTGCTCTGTTCCCAGTCGTAGAGCAGGGTGGGTCTCTGGAAGAGGTTTTTACTTTCCCAGAATCAACCTAACGCTTTTGATTGAGTGAATCACAAGTATCTTTGGTCTGCCCTTTTGAGATACGATCTGCCGGTGGGGTTTGCATATTGGTTAAAAACTTTGTATTCAGGGGCTGGGAGTTTGCTACTTGTGAACGGTTGGTTTGGCCGCCCTTTTGAGGTTGAGTCTGGTATGCCCCCTGAGACCCTTGTTTTAGGTCTTTACTGTTGATTAGAGATGAGCGAGCATACTCGGCAAGACGATTTACTCGAGAGAGCATCGCCTTTTTCAAGTAACTGCTGGCTTGTCGCTGAAGATTCAAGGGGGCTGCGGGGGTGAGCGGGGCGTTGCGGATGAGATTGGGAGGATCTCTCTCCCCCCCCCCCCCCCCCCCCGCACGCCACCCCCCCTAAATCTTTAGGGATGAGCCAGCAGTTACTCGAAAAAGGCGATGCTCTCTCGAGTAAATCGCCTTACCGAGTATGCTTGCTCATCTCTACTGTTGATCCCTTTCTCAGAAGGGTGGACGGGGGACTGTTGGCAGGGGTGAGGATGAACCTGTGGGTGCCGGGCTCAGCCTTGAGTGCAGTGGCACTCGTCTCAGAGGTCTCTGGGTCAAAGATCAATTGGGAAAAGTGAGAGAGTCTCTGGCTGGAAGGGGGAGAACTTGATTGTGAACCTCCAGACATTCTCCAAAGATTATAGGCATTAAATTCGAGCAAAATAATTATAACGAGAAAAACTGGGAAGGCAGATTGAGGAAAGTCGCTCAAAAGGTGGATCAATGGAAGGGTGGTCCTTGACCCTAAGAGAAAGGTTTTGACCAAGCAGACCCCATCTGCTCCCTTTGTTAATATACCGGGGATTTTGTCGGAACCTCCTTGGTCGCGGGTCTACAGCCTGTTATTTTCAGCTGTTATGGGGGAATTGGCGAACCCAGTCAAGTGGGAGGTCACTTACTGTAAGAGCAGACTAGGTTGGTTTGCTATAGTCGACCCAGTGGTATTCCTTGTGAATACCTTTTTGAAAGGTTTAGCAACTTACTTTCAGAGTCCATTGGCCCTCCAGGTCGGGATTTGAGGGTACTTTTGTTTACTTTAAGTTCAGTAAGAATTTCCTTGACGTATTGGGACTTGGCCTGGCGCTGCTTCCATGGTAAGCTATATGTAGGGGACAACTTAAAGTATAGGAACACCAAGGAAGGGGTTATCCCCGGGAGGCATGTGGCAACACTCTGAAGGGCATGGACCACTTCCTGCTTCATTGTCCCTCTAATATAGAGGTCTACAAGAGGGTAGGGGCTTCCATCGGTTGGCCTCGGCTGGCTGACCTTACCTACGCTGTGTGGTGTTATGGCACATTCAGAGATCTGGGTGGCAGGGACCGCTGCGCTGCATTTTTAGTAAGTCTAGTGGTTAGGAATTACACATGGAATGTGCGGTGCATACTGTTGACGCAGCATAAAGTCCTCCTCGAGGATGAGGTAAGTAGGAACATTCTCGGTGACGTGGTGAAGGTGCGTTCTCTGGAGTCTTATATTGGTTGGGTAAACCTCGGGCAGCCTGCCTCTGGAGGGGTTTTTGTTTTTGGGTTTCCTAGCCTGGAGAACTCTTTCCTGGTGGGGGGCTGCTGGGGTCTTTCACCCAAGCTTTTTGTTTTATTTTTAGGTTACAATTTGAGTGAAAGGCTAACTGGACCAAAAACCGGGGTAGAAGAGTGTGGAGGGCAGGAGGGTCAGAGGGCGGAGGTTTGGTATGCTTTAGTTCTATGTATTTAGACTGTGGGTTATTGGTGTTATGGGGGTTATATATTATGTCTTAGTGTGTACTATGTATATTATGTTTTTTTTGTGGGTAGTTGGTATTATGTTATTATGTGTTAAGGCGGTTTCGCATCTGCACTCGAGGAGCCACTTTTCTGCTCAGTTCGGGGAGCAGGAAAGGTGTAATGTCTTACCGATGCTGCATAGGAGCCATGGGTGTAGTAGCTATGCAAGTCAGTAGTCAGGATAGCCAGGAGTCGTTATCAGGAAATCTCAGATGCAGTACAAATGGATGAGGCAGGAAGCCAGAAGTCAGTATCAGAAGGTCTTGCAGAAACAGCGGAGAAACAGGTAACGTGGAGCTGGATTAAACTGTGCTGGAAGCAAATTAATCACACGCTGATGCAGTGGCAGGGCCAGGCTTTTATTAGAAGTCTCATCAAGAGGCAGGTGGAGCAAGGGCATGGGCTGGGAACAGGGCAACAGGTATGCAGGGGGAACTGTTCGAAGAGCTGACGGATCAATAAGAAGGGCTACTGCTTGGAGTACAGGAGGTTCCAAAGCGGCTCTGTCTCTGTACGGAACCAAACAGCGCCGCACAGACCCCATTGACTGTAATGGGGTCTGTTTGGTTTCCACCCAGCATTTGGACAAAAGAATAATCCTGCATGCTGCACTTTTTCTTCTGGTATTTTAAGCCGGATCTGCAACAGATCCTCCGACAGGTGAAACCATCCGCGAGGGGAGTAGGAGGAGAGGGCAAAAAACAGCCCTGCATTTAATTTACAAATACGTTTGGTAAGTGTTGGCAGTGGACTGGGGGAAGGGTGTAGGATATGGGATGTGGTATATGGATGGGTATATGGGTACAGGGTGATGGCGATAAGAATAGGGGATATGGTATATATATGGTTGGGTATAAGGTATGGAGGTATATGTGCTTAAATATGTTATGTTACTAATGTGTGTTTTGCGCCTCCTTTCTCCATGGGTCGCGGTCTGCGGGTATATAAGTCAGGGGGTCTAACATGGGATCACTGGGGATCATTTTCTTCATTTTGTGTGAAATACAAAACATATATTTGATATGTTATTTGGTATAAAAGGGTTACGGACGGCCGGTTCCGAGTAATGCGTGGCCGGATCCGGGGTGACGGGCGGCCGGGTCCGGGGCGACGGGCGGCCGGGTCCGGGGCGACGGGCGGCCGGGTCCGGGGCGACGGGCGGCCGGGTCCGGGGCGACGGGCGGCCGGGTCCGGGGCGAGATCAGGTTTTCTTCCTCTTCTGTGTGAAACTGCCTGCTGAGCCATGTATCTAATCCTATCCTGTGTGATACCGTCTGCTGAGCTGTTGTATCTAATCCTATCCTGTGTGATACTGCCTACCGAGCCGTGTATCTAATCCTATCCTGTGTGATACTGCCTGCTGAGCCATGTATCTAATCGTATCCTGTGTGATACTGTCTGCTGAGCCGTGTATCTAATCCTATCCTGTGTGATACTGCCTGCTGAGCCGTGTATCTAATCCTATCCTGTGTGATACTGCCTGCTGAGCCGTGTATCTAATCGTATTCTGTGTGATACTGCCTGCTGAGCCATGTATCTAATCGTATTCTGTGTGATACTGCCTGCTGAGCCGTGTATCTAATCCTATCCTGTGTGATAGTGCCTGCTGAGCCGTGTATCTAATCCTATCCTGTGTGATAGTGTCAACTGAGCTCCTGTATCTAATCCTATCCTGTGTGATACTGTCTGCTGAGCCGTGTATCTAATCCTATCCTGTGTGATACTGCCTGCTGAGCCGTGTATCTAATCCTATCCTGTGCGATACTGTCTGCTGAGCCGTGTATCTAATCCTATCCTGTGTGATACTGTCTGCTGAGCCGTGTATCTAATCCTATCCTGTGTGATACTGTCTGCTGCGCCGTGTATCTAATCCTCTTCTGTGTGATACTGTTTGCTGAGCTATCTAATCCTATTCTGTGTGATACTGTCTGCGGAGCTGCTGTATCTAATCCTATCCTATATGATACTGTCTGCTGAGCCGTGTATCTAATTCTATCCTGTGTGATACTGTCTGCTGAGCCGTGTATCTAATCCTTTGCTGTGATACTGTCTGCTGAGCCGTGTATCTAATCCTTTGCTGTGTGATACTGTCTGCTGAGCCATGTATCTAATCCTATCCTGTGTGATACTGTCTGCTGAGCCGTGTATCTAATCCTATCCTGTGTTATACTGTCTGCTGAGCTGTGTATCTAATCCTATCCTGTGTGATACTGTCTGCTGAGCCATGTATCTAATCCTATCCTGTGTGATATTGTCTGCTGAGCCATGTATCTAATCGTATTCTGTGTGATAGTGTCAACTGAGCTCCTGTATCTAATCCTATTCTGTGTGATACTGTTTGCTGAGCTGTGTATCTAATCCTATCCTGTGTGATACAGTCTGCGGAGCCATGTATCTAATTCTATCCTGTGTGATACTGTCTGCTGAGCCGTGTATCTAATCCTATCCTGTGTGATACTGTCTGCTGAGCCGTGTATCTAATCCTTTGCTGTGTGATACTGTCTGCTGAGCTGTGTATCTAATCCTCTCCCGTGTGATACTGTCTGCTGTATCTAGTCCCATCCTGTGTGATACTGTCTGCTGAGCCGTGTATCTAATCCTTTGCTGTGTGATACTGTCTGCTGAGCTGTGTATCTAATCCTCTCCCGTGTGATACTGTCTGCTGTATCTAATCCTATCATGTGTGATACTGTTTGCTGAGCTGTGTATCTAATCCTGTCCTTTGTGATACTATCTGCTGAGCTCCTGTATCTAATCCTATCCTGTGTGATACTGTCTGCTGTATCTAATCCTATCCCGTGTGATACTGTCTGCTGAGCTGTTTCTAATCCTCTCCTGTGTGATACTGTCTGCTGTATCTAATCCCATCCTGTGTGATACTGTCTGCTGTATCTAATCCTATCCCGTGTGATACTGTCTGCTGCGCCGTGTATCTAATCCTCTTCTGTGTGATACTGTTTGCTGAGCTATCTAATCCTATTCTGTGTGATACTGTCTGCACAGCCGTGTATCTAATCCTATCCTGTGTGATACTGTCTGCTGTATCTAATCCTGTCCTTTGTGATACTCTCTGCACAGCCGTGTATCTAATCCTATCCTGTGTGATACTGTCTGCTGTATCTAATCCTATGTGATACTGTTTGCTGAGCTGTGTATCTAATCCTGTCCTTTGCGATACTCTCTGCACAGCCGTGTATCTCACCCTCCGCGGCTCTGGTCGGTGGCGCCTTACCTTCTTCAGGGAGGCGATGGTGCTCTGGTCCTCCTGGGACAGCTGGAGGGCGGTGGCCACTTTGGCGGCGTTGGCCACGATCTCGGCGTTGAGCTCTCGGCATTTCCCCATCAGGCGCCTCTCGTTCTCGGTGGACTTCTTCAGGACGCCGTGGAGCTTCTGGTATTCCGTACGGAACTTCTCCAGACTCTTGTCTCCCGTCAGCTCGCTGAGCACCTCCTGGAAGTCCCTCTCCAGCGCCTCCAAGGCCTTCTCCTCCAGCACTCCCTTCTCCAGCCTCTCCTGCAAGAACCACAGAGGGGCAGGTAAAAGACTTCTGCAGTAAGGTCAGGCCAGAGAGGGTCCGGCAGGCGGAGCACAGAGACACCTGACCACCTCCTTACTGGAGCCCCTCAGTGTTGGGCCCTCCCACACGTCTCATTATACCCCCTCTCAGCCTGCGGGAGGCTCCGCGGCTTGTCTGCCCCTATATAACCCTGTACAAGCAGCATCATGTCACAGGCAAACTCTCAATGCAGGGGGCTCCCCCTAGTGGTGGCTGTATATATCTGTATGTAGTGAGCTCTCCCTAGTGGTGGCTGTATATATCTGTATGCAGTGAGCTCTCCCTAGTGGTGGCTGTATATATCTGTATGCAGTGAACTCCCCTTAGTAGTGGCTGTATATATCTGTCTGCAGTGAGCTCTCCCTAGTGGTGGCTGTATATATCTGTATGCAGTGAGCTCTCCCTAGTGGTGGCTGTATATATCTGTATGCAGTGAGCTCTCCCTAGTGGTGGTTGTATATATCTGTATGCAGTGAGCTCTCCCTAGTGGTGGCTGTATATATCTGTATGCAGTGAGCTTCCCCTAGTGGTGGCTGTATGTATCTGTATGCAGTGAGCTCCCCCTAGTGGTGGCTGTATATATCTGTATGCAGTGAGCTTCCCCTAGTGGTGGCTGTATGTATCTGTATGCAGTGAGCTCCCCCTAGTGGTGGCTGTACATATCTGTATACAGGGAGCTCCCCCTAGTGGTGGCTGTATACATCTGTATGCAGAGAGCTTCCTCTAGTAGTGGCTGTATCCATCTCTATGCAGTGAGCTCCCCCTAGTGGTGGCTGTGTATATGTGTATGCAGTGAGCTTCCCCTAGTAATGGCTGTATATATTTGTATACAGTGAGCTCCCCCTAGTGGTGGCTGTATATACAACTGTATGTAGTGAGCTCCCTGTAGTGTTGGCTGTATACATCTGTATGCAGTGAGCTCCCCCTAGTGGTTGCTGTACGTATCTGTATGCAGGGAGCTCCCCCTAGTGGTGGCTGTATATATCTGTATGTAGTAAGCTCCCCCTAGTGGTGACTGTATGTATCTGTAAGCAGTGAACTACCCTTAGTAGTGGCTGTATATATCTGTCTGCAGTGAGCTCCCTCTAGCGGTGGCTGTATATATCTGTATGTAGTGAGCTCCCTCTAGTGGTGGCTGTATATATCTGTATGTAGTAAGCTCCCCCTAGTGGTGACTATATGTATCTGTAAGCAGTGAGCTCCCTCTAGTGGTGGCTGTTTACATCTGTATGTAGTGCGCTCCCTCTAGTGGTGGCTGTTTACATCTGTATGTAGTGAGCTCCCCATAGTGGTGGCTGTATATATCTGTATGTAGTAAGCTCCCCATAGTGGTGGCTGTAGATATCTGTATGCAGTGAGCTCCCCCTAGTGGTGGCTGTATACATCTGTATGCAGTGAGCTCCCCCTAGTGGTGGCTGCATATATCTGTATGTAGTGAGCTCCCCCTAGTGGTGGCTGTATACACCTGTATGCAGTGAGCTCCCCCTAGTGGTGGCTGTATACACCTGTATGCAGTGAGCTCCCCCTAGTGGTGGTAGTATACATCTGTATGCAGTGAGCTTCCCCTAGTGGTGACTCTATGTATCTGTATGCAGGGAGCTTCCCCTAGTGGTGGCTGTACGTATCTGTATGCAGGGAGCTCCCCCTAGTGGTGACTGTATGTATCTGTAAGCAGTGAACTCCCCTTAGTAGTGGCTGTATATATCTGTCTGCAGTGAGCTCCCTCTAGCGGTGGCTGTATATATCTGTATGTAGTGAGCTCCCTCTAGTGGTGGCTGTATATATCTGTATGTAGTAAGCTCCCCCTAGTGGTGACTATATGTATCTGTAAGCAGTGAGCTCCCTCTAGTGGTGGCTGTTTACATCTGTATGTAGTGCGCTCCCTCTAGTGGTGGCTGTTTACATCAGTATGTAGTGAGCTCCCCATAGTGGTGGCTGTATATATCTGTATGTAGTAAGCTCCCCATAGTGGTGGCTGTATATATCTGTATGCAGTGAGCTTCCCCTAGTGGTGGCTGTAGATATCTGTATGCAGTGAGCTCCCCCTAGTGGTGGCTGTATACATCTGTATGCAGTGAGCTCCCCCTAGTGGTGGCTGTATACACCTGTATGCAGTGAGCTCCCCCTAGTGGTGGTAGTATACATCTGTATGCAGTGAGCTTCCCCTAGTGGTGGCTGCAGATATCTGTATGCAGTGAGCTCCCCCTAGTGGTGGCTGTATATATCTGTATGCAGTGAGCTCCCCCTAGTGGTGGCTGTATACATCTGTATGCAGTGAGCTCCTCCTAGTAGTGGCTGTATATATCTGTATGCAGTGAGCTTCCCCTAGTGGTGGCTGTATAAATCTGTATGCAATGAGCTCCCCCTAGTGGTGGCTGTATATATCTGTATGCAGTGAGCTCCGCCTAGGGTTGACTGTATGTATCTGTATGCAGTGAGCTCCCCCAAGTAGTGGCTGTATATATCTGTATGCAGTGAGCTCCCCCTAGTAGTGACTGTATGCATCTGTATGTAGTGAGCTCCCCCTAGTGGTGGCTGTATATATCTGTATGCAGTGAGCTCCCCCTAGTGGTGTCTGTACATGTCTGTATGCAGGGAGCTCCCCCTAGAAGTGGCTGTATATATCTGTAAGCAGTAAGCTCCCCCTAGTGGTGACAGCATGTATCTATATGCAGTGAGCTCCCCCTAGTGGTGGCTGTATATATATGTCTGCAGTAAGCTCCCCCTAGTGTTGGCTGTATATATATCTGTATGCAGTGAGCTCCCCTTACTGGTGGCTGTATATATCTCTATGCAGTGAGCTCCCCCGCGTGGTGAGTGCATGTATCTGTATACAGGGAGCTCCCCCTAGTGGTGGCTTTATAATCTGTATGCAATGACCTCCCCCTAGTGGTGGCTGTATATATCTGTATGCAGTGAGCTACCCCTAGTGGTGGCTGTGTATATCTGTATGTAGTGAGCTCTCCCTAGTGGTGGCTGTATATATCTGTATGTAGTGAGCTTCCCCTAGTGGTGGCTGTATATATCTGTATGTAGTGAGCTCCCCTTAGCGGTGGCTGTATATATCTGTATGTAGTGAGCTCTCCCTAGTGGTGGCTGTATATATCTGTATGTAGTGAGCTTCCCCTAGTGGTGGCTGTATATATCTATATGCAGTGAGCTCCCTCTAGTGGTGGCTATATATATCTGTATACAGGGAGCTCCCCCTAGTGGTGGCTGTATATTTCTGTATGTAGTGAGCTCCCCTTAGCGGTGGCTGTGTATATCTGTATGTAGTGAGCTCCCCCTAGTGGTGGCTGTATATATCTGTATGTAGTGAGCTCTCCCTAGTGGTGGCTGTATATATCTGTATGTAGTGAGCTCCCCCTAGTGGTGGCTGTATATATCTCTATGTAGTGAGCTCCCCTTAGCGGTGGCTGAATACATCTGTATACAGTGAGCTCCCCATAGTGGTGACTGTATATATCTGTATTCAGGGAGCTCCCCCTAGTGGTGTCTGTATATGTCTGTATGCAGGGAGCTCCCCCTAGAAGTGGCTGTATATATCTGTAAGCAGTAAGCTCCCCCTAGTTGTGACAGCATGTATCTATATGCAGTGAGCTCCCCCTAGTGGTGGCTGTATATATATGTCTGCAGTAAGCTCCCCCTAGTGTTGGCTGTATATATATCTGTATGCAGTGAGCTCCCCTTACTGGTGGCTGTATATATCTCTATGCAGTGAGCTCCCCCGCGTGGTGAGTGCATGTATCTGTATACAGGGAGCTCCCCCTAGTGGTGGCTTTATAATCTGTATGCAATGACCTCCCCCTAGTGGTGGCTGTATATATCTGTATGCAGTGAGCTACCCCTAGTGGTGGCTGTGTATATCTGTATGTAGTGAGCTCTCCCTAGTGGTGGCTGTATATATCTGTATGTAGTGAGCTCCCCCTAGTGGTGGCTGTATATATCTCTATGTAGTGAGCTCCCCTTAGTGGTGGCTGTATATATCTGTATGTAGTGAGCTCTCCCTAGTGGTGGCTGTGTATATCTGTATGTAGTGAGCTCTCCCTAGTGGTGGCTGTATATATCTGTATGTAGTGAGCTTCCCCTAGTGGTGGCTGTATATATCTGTATGTAGTGAGCTCCCCCTAGTGGTGGCTGTATATATCTCTATGTAGTGAGCTCCCCTTAGCGGTGGCTGTGTATATCTGTATGTAGTGAGCTCCCCCTAGCGGTGGCTGTATATATCTGTATGTAGTGAGCTCCCCCTAGTGGTGGCTGTATATATCTGTATGTAGTGAGCTTCCCCTAGTGGTGGCTGTATATATCTGTATACAGGGAGCTCCCCCTAATGGTGGCTGCATATGTCTGTATACAGGGAGCTCCCCCTAGTGGTGGCTGTGTATATCTATATGCAGCGAGCTCCCCCTAGTGGTGGCTGTATATATCTGTATGTAGTGAGTTCCCCCTAGTGGTGACTGTATATATCTGTATGTAGTGAGCTCCCCCTAGTGGTGGCTGTATATATCTGTATGTAGTGAGCTCCCCCTAGTGGTGGCTGTATATATCTGTATGTAGTGAGCCCCCCCTAGTGGTGACTGTATATATCAGTATGTAGTGAGCTCCCCCTAGTGGTGGCTGTATGTATCTGTATGCAGTGAGCTCCCCCTAGTGGGGCTGTACATATCTGTATACAGGGAGCTCCCCCTAGTGGTGGCTGTATATATCTGTATGCAGTGAGCTCTCCCTAGTGGTGGCTGTATATATCTGTATGCAGGGAGCTCCCCCTAATGGTGGCTGTATATATCTGTATACAGGGAGCTCCCCCTAATGGTGGCTGTATATATCTGTATGTAGTGAGCTCCCCCTAGTGGTGGCTGTGTATATCTATATGCAGTGAGCTCCCCCTAGTGGTGGCTGTATATATCTGTATGTAGTGAGCTCTCCGTAGTGGTGACTGTATGTATCTGTATGCAGTGAGCTCCCCCTAGTGGTGGCTGTATATATCTGTATGTAGTGAGCTTCCCCTAGTGGTGGCTGTATGTATCTGTATGCAGTGAGCTCCCCCTAGTGGTGGCTGTATATATCTGTGTGCAGTGAGCTCCCCCTAGTGGTAGCTGTATACATCTGTATGCAGTGAGCTCCCCCTAGTGGTGGCTGTATACATCTGTATGCACTGAGCTCCCCCTAGTGGTGGCTGTATACATCTGTATGCACTGAGCTCCCCCTAGTGGTGGCTGTATACATCTGTATGCAGTGAGCTCCCCCTAGTGGTGGCTGTATACATCTGTATACAGTGAGCTCCCCCTAGTAGTGGCTGTATCCATCTCTATGCAGTGAGCTCCCCCTAGTGGTGGCTGTATACATCTGTATGCGGTAAGCTCCCCTTAGTGGTGGCTGTGTATATGTGTATGCAGTGAGCTTCCCCTAGTAATGGCTGTATATATTTGTATACAGTGAGCTCCCCCTAGTGGTGGCTGTATATATCTGTATACAGGGAGCTCCCCCTAGTGGTGGCTGTATATATAACTGTATGTAGTGAGCTCCCCATAGTGTTGGCTGTATACATCTGTATGCAGTGAGCTCCCCCTAGTGGTTACTGTATACATCTACACTACCGTTCAAAAGTTTGGGGTCACATTGAAATGTCCTTATTTTTGAAGGAAAAGCACTGTACTTTTTAATGAAGATAACTTTAAACTAGTCCTAACTTTAAACAAATGCACTCTATACATTGCTAATGTGGTAAATGACTATTCTAGCTGCAAATGCCTGGTTTTTTGTGCAATATCTACAAAGGTGAATAGAGGCCCATTTCCAGCAACTATCACTCCAGTGTTCTAATGGTACAATGTGTTTGCTCATTGGCTCAGAAGGCTAATTGATGATTAGAAAACCCTTGTGCAATCATGTTCACACATCTGAAAACAATCTAGCTCGTTACAGAAGCTACAAAACTGACCTTCCTGTGAGCAGATTGAGTTTCTGGAGCATCACATTTGTGGGGTCAATTAAACGCTCAAAATGGCCAGAAAAAGAGAACTTTCATCTGAAACTCGACAGTCTATTCTTGTTCTTAGAAATGAAGGCTATTCCATGCGAGAAATTGCTGAGAAATTGAAGATTTCCTACAACGGTGTGTACTACTCCCTTCAGAGGACAGCACAAACAGGCTCTAACCAGAGTAGAAAAAGAAGTGGGAGGCCGCGTTGCACAACTAAGCAAGAAGATAAGCACATTAGAGTCTCTAGTTTGAGAAGCAGACGCCTCACAGGTACCCAACTGGCATCTTCATTAAATAGTACCCGCAAAACACCAGTGTCAACATCTACAGTGAAGAGGCGGCTGCGGGATTTTGGGCTTCAGGGCAGAGTGGCAAAGAAAAAGCCATATCTGAGACTGGCCAATAAAAGAAAAAGATTAAGATGGGCAAAAGAACACAGACATTGGACAGAGGAAGACTGGAAAAAAGTGTTGTGGACGGATGAATCCAAGTTTGAGGTGTTTGGATCACAAAGAAGAACGTTTGTGAGACGCAGAACACATGAAAAGATGCTGGAAGAATGCCTGACGCCATCTGTTAAGCATGGTGGAGGTAATGTGATGGTCTGGGGTTGCTTTGGTGCTGGTAAGGTGGGAGATTTGTACAGGGTAAAAGGGATTCTGAATAAGGAAGGCTATCACTCCATTTTGCAACGCCATGCCATACCCAGTGGACAGCGCTTGATTGGAACCAATTTCATCCTACAACAGGACAATGACCCTAAACACACCTCCAAATTGTGCAAGAACTATTTACAGCAGAAGCAGGCAGCTGGTATTCTATCGGTAATGGAGTGGCCAGCGCAGTCACCAGATCTGAACCCCATTGAGCTGTTGTGGGAGCAGCTTGACCGTATGGTACGCCAGAAGTGCCCATCCAACCAATCCAACTTGTGGGAGATGCTTCTAGAAGCGTGGGGTGCAATTTCACAAGCTTACCTCCACAAATTAACAGCTAGAATGTCAAAGGTGTGCAATGCTGGAATTGCTGCAAAAGGAGGATTCTTTGACGAAAGCAAAGTTTGATGTAAAAACAATGTTATTTCAGATACAAATCATTATTTCTAACCTTGTCAATGTCTTGGCTCTATTGTCTATTCATTTCACAACGCATGGTGGGGAATAAGTGGGACTTTTCATGGAAAACACAAAATTGTTTGGGTGACCCCAAACTTTTGAACGGTAGTGTATATGCGGTGAGCCTCCCCTAGTGGTGACTGTATGTATCTGTAAGCAGTGAACTCCGCTTAGTAGTGGCTGTATATATCTGTCTGCAGTGAGCTCCCTCTAGCGGTGGCTGTATATATCTGTATGTAGTGAGCTCCCTCTAGTGGTGGCTGTATATATCTGTATGTAGTGAGCTCCCTCTAGTGGTGGCTATATATATCTGTATGTAGTAAGCTCCCCCTAGTGGTGACTATAAGTATCTGTAAGCAGTGAGCTCCCTCTAGTGGTGGCTGTTTACATCTGTATGTAGTGCGCTCCCTCTAGTGGTGGCTGTTTACATCTGTATGTAGTAAGCTCCCCCTAGTGGTGGCTGTATATATCTGTATGTAGTGAGCTCCCCTTAGTGGTGGCTGTATATATCTGTATGTAGTGAGCTCCCCTTAGTGGTGGCTGTATATATCTGTATGTAGTGAGCTCCCCCTAGTGGTGGCTGTATATATCTGTATGTAGTGAGCTCCTCCTAGTGGTGGCTGTATATATCTGTATGTAGTGAGTTCCCCCTATTGGTGGCTGTATATATCTGTATGTAGTGAGCTCCCCCTAGTGGTGGCTGTATACATCTGTATGCAGTGAGCTCCCCCTAGTGGTGGCTGTATACATCTGTATGCAGTGAGCTCCCCCTAGTGGTGGCTGTATACAGTTGTATAAAGTGAGCTCCCCCTAGTGGTGGCAGTACACTTCTGTATGCAGTGAGCTCCCCCTAGTGGTGGCTGCAGATATCTGTATGCAGTGAGCTTCCCCTAGTGGTGGCTGCAGATATCTGTATGCAGTGAGCTCCCCCTAGTGGTGGCAGTATATATCTGTATGCAGTGAGCTCCCCCTAGTGGTGGCTGTATATATCTGTATGCAGTGAGCTTCCCCTAGTGGTGGCTGTATATATCTGTATGCAGTGAGCTTCCCCTAGTGGTGGCTGTATAAATCTGTATGCAATGAGCTCCCCCTAGTGGTGGCTGTATATATCTGTATGCAGTGAGCTCCGCCTAGGGGTGACTGTATGTATCTGTATGCAGTGAGCTCCCCCAAGTAGTGGCTGTATATATCTGTATGCAGTGAGCTCCCCCTAGTAGTGACTGTATGTATCTGTATGTAGTGAGCTCCCCCTAGTGGTGGCTGTATATATCTGTATGCAGTGAGCTCCCCCTAGTGGTGGCTGTATATATCTGTATGCAGTGAGCTCCTCCTAGTGGTGGGTGTATGTATATCTGTATGTAGTGAGCCCCCCCTATTAGTGACTGTATGCATCTGTATGTAGTGAGCTCCCCCTAGTGGTGGCTGTATATATCTGTATGCAGTGAGCTCCCCCTAGTAGTGACTGTATGCATCTGTATGTAGTGAGCTCCCCCTAGTGGTGGCTGAATACATCTGTATACAGTGAGCTCCCCATAGTGGTGACTGTATATATCTGTATTCAGGGAGCTCCCCCTAGTGGTGTCTGTATATGTCTGTATGCAGGGAGCTCCCCTTAGAAGTGGCTGTATATATCTGTAAGCAGTAAGCTCCCCCTAGTGGTGACCGCATGTATCTATATGCAGTGAGCTCCCCCTAGTGGTGGCTGTATATATCTGTCTGCAGTAAGCTCCCCCTAGTGTTGGCTGTATATATATCTGTATGCAGTGAGCTCCCCTTACTGGTGGCTGTATATATCTCTATGCAGTGAGCTCCCCCGCGTGGTGAGTGCATGTATCTGTATACAGTGAGCTCCCCATAGTGGTGGCTTTATAATCTGTATGCAATGACCTCCCTCTAGTGGTGGCTGTATATATCTGTATGCAGTGAGCTACCCCTAGTGGTGGCTGTATATGTCTGTATGTAGTGAGCTCCCCCTAGTGGTGGCTGTGTATATCTGTATGTAGTGAGCTCTCCCTAGTGGTGGCTGTATATATCTGTATGTAGTGAGCTTCCCCTAGTGGTGGCTGTATATATCTGTATGCAGTGAGCTCCCCCTAGTGGTGGCTGTATATATCTGTATGCAGTGAGCTCCCCCTAGTGGTGGCTGTATATATCTGTATGCAGTGAGCTCCCCATAGTGGTGGCTGTATATATCTGTATGTAGTGAGCTCCCCCTAATGGTGGCTGTATATATCTGTATGTAGTGAGCTCCCCCTAGTGGTGGGTGTATATATCTGTATGCAGTGAGCTCCCCCTAGTGGTGGCTGTGTATATCTGTATGTAGTGAGCTCTCCCTAGTGGTGGCTGTATATATCTGTATGTAGTGAGCTTCCCCTAGTGGTGGCTGTATATATCTGTATGCAGTGAGCTCCCCCTAGTGGTGGCTGTATATATCTGTATGCAGTGAGCTCCCCCTAGTGGTGGCTGTATATATCTGTATGCAGTGAGCTCCCCATAGTGGTGGCTGTATATATCTGTATGTAGTGAGCTCCCCCGAATGGTGGCTGTATATATCTGTATGTAGTGAGCTCCCCCTAGTGGTGGCTGTATATATCAGTATGTAGTGAGCTCCCCCTAGTCGTGACTGTATATATCAGTATGTAGTGAGCTCCCCCTAGTGGTGGCTGTATATATCTGTATGCGGTGAGCTCCCCCTAGTGGTGGCTGTATATATCTGTATGTAGTGAGCTCCCCCTAGTGATGGCTGTATATATCAGTATGTAGTGAGCTCCCCCTAGTGGTGGCTGTATATATCTGTATGTAGTGAGCTCCCCTTAGCGGTGGCTGTGTATATCTGTATGTAGTGAGCTCCCCCTAGCGGTGGCTGTATATATCTGTATGTAGTGAGCTCCCCCTAGTGGTGGCTGTATATATCTGTATACAGGGAGCTCCCCCTAATGGTGGCTGTATATATCTGTATACAGGGAGCTCCCCCTAATGGTGGCTGTGTATATCTATATGCAGTGAGCTCCCCCTAGTGGTGGCTGTATATATCTGTATGTAGTGAGCTCCCCCTAGCGGTGGCTGTATATATCTGTATGTAGTGAGCTCCCCCTAGTGGTGGCTGTATATATCTGTATACAGGGAGCTCCCCCTAATGGTGGCTGTATATATCTGTATACAGGGAGCTTCCCCTAGTGGTGGCTGTATATATCTGTATGCAGTGAGCTCCCACTAGTGGTGGCTGTATATATCTGTATGCAGTGAGCTCCCCCTAGTGGTGGCTGTATATATCTGTATGTAGTGAGCTCCCCCTAGTGGTGGCTGTATATATCTGTATACAGGGAGCTCCCCCTAGTGGTGGCTGTTTATATCTGTATGTAGTGAGCTCCCCCTAGTGTTGGCTGTAAATATCTGTATGTAGTGAGCTCCCCCTAGTGTTGGCTGTAAATATCTGTATGTAGTGAGCTCCCCCTAGCGGTGGCTGTATATATCTGTATGTAGTGAGCTCCCCCTAGCGGTGGCTGTATATATCTGTATGTAGTGAGCTCCCCCTAGCGGTGGCTGTATATATCTGTATGTAGTGAGCTCCCCCTAGCGGTGGATGTATATATCTGTATGTAGTGAGCTCCCCCTAGCGGTGGCTGTATATATCTGTATGTAGTGAGCTCCCCCTAGCGGTGGCTGTATATATCTGTATGTAGTGAGCTCCCCCTAGCGGTGGCTGTATATATCTGTATGTAGTGAGCTCCCCCTAGTGTTGGCTGTAAATATCTGTATGTAGTGAGCTCCCCCTAGTGGTGGCTGTATAGATCTGTGTGCAGGGAGCTCCCCCTAGTGGTGGCTGTAAATATCTGTATGTAGTGAGCTCCCCCTAGTGGTGGCTGTATAGATCTGTGTGCAGGGAGCTCCCCCTAGTGGTGGCTGTATAGATCTGTATGTAGTGAGCTCCCCCTAGTGGTGGCTGTATATATCTGTATGTAGTGAGCTCCCCCTAGTGGTGGCTGTATATATCTGTATACAGGGAGCTCCCCCTAGTGGTGGCTGTATATATCTGTATGTAGTGAGCTCCCCCTACTGGTGGCTGTATATATCTGTATACAGGGAGCTCCCCCTAGTGGTGGCTGTATATATCTGTATGTAGTGAGCTCCCCCTAGTGGTGGCTGTATATATCTGTATGTAGTGAGCTCCCCCTAGTGGTGGCTGTATATATCTGTATGTAGTGAGCTCCCCCTAGTGGTGGCTGTATATATCTGTATGTAGGGAGCTCTCCCTAGTGGTGGCTGTATATATCTGTATGTAGGGAGCTCTCCTTAGTGCTGGCTGTATATATCTGTATGTAGTGAGCTCCCCCTAGTGGTGGCTGTATATATCTGTATGTAGTGAGCTCTCCCTAGTGGTGGCTGTATATATCTGTATGTAGTGAGCTCCCCCTAGTGGTGGCTGTATATATCTGTATGTAGGGAGCTCCCCCTAGTGGTGACTGTATATATCAGTATGTAGTGAGCTCCCCCTAGTGGAGGCTGTATATATCTGTGTGCAGTGAGCTCCTCCTAGTGGTGGCTGTATATATCTGTATGTAGTGAGCTCCCCCTAGCGGTGGCTGTATATGTCTGTATGTAGTGAGCTCCCCCTAGTGGTGGCTGTATATGTCTGTATGTAGTGAGCTCCCCCTAGTGGTGGCTGTATATATCTGTATGTAGTGAGCTCCCCCTAGCGGTGGCTGTATATATCTGTGTGCAGGGAGCTCCCCCTAGTGGTGGCTGTAAATATCTGTATGTAGTGAGCTCCCCCTAGTGGTGGCTGTATAGATCTGTGTGCAGGGAGCTCCCCCTAGTGGTGGCTGTATAGATCTGTATGTAGTGAGCTCCCCCTAGTGGTGGCTGTATATATCTGTATGTAGTGAGCTCCCCCTAGTGGTGGCTGTATATATCTGTATACAGGGAGCTCCCCCTAGTGGTGGCTGTATATATCTGTATGTAGTGTGCTCCCCTAGTGGTGGCTGTATATGTCTGTATGTAGTGAGCTCCCCCTAGTGGTGGCTGTATATATCTGTATGTAGTGAGCTCCCCCTAGTGTTGGCTGTAAATATCTGTATGTAGTGAGCTCCCCCTAGTGGTGGCTGTATAGATCTGTGTGCAGGGAGCTCCCCCTAGTGGTGGCTGTATAGATCTGTATGTAGTGAGCTCCCCCTAGTGGTGGCTGTATATATCTGTATGTAGTGAGCTCCCCCTAGTAGTGGCTGTATATATCTGTATGTAGTGAGCTCCCCCTAGTGGTGGCTGTATATATCTGTATGTAGTGTGCTCCCCCTAGTGGTGGCTGTATATGTCTGTATGTAGTGAGCTCCTCCTAGTGGTGGCTGTATATATCTGTATGTAGTGAGCTCCCCCTAGTGGTGGCTGTATATATCTGTATGCAGTGAGCTCCCCCTAGTGGTGACTGTATATATCTGTATGTAGTGAGCTCCTCCTAGTGGTGACTGTATATATCTGTATGCAGTGAGCTCCCCCTAGTGGAGGCTGTATATATCTGTGTGCAGTGAGCTCCTCCTAGTGGTGGTTGTATATATCTGTATACAGTGAGCTCCCCCTAGTGGTGGCTGTATATATCAGTATGTAGTGAGCTCCTCCTAGTGGTGGCTGTATATATCTGTATGTAGTGAGCTCCTCCTAGTGGTGGCTGTATATATCTGTATGTAGTGAGCTCCCCCTAGTGGTGGCTGTATATATCTGTGTGCAGTGAGCTCCTCCTAGTGGTGGTTGTATATATCTGTATACAGTGAGCTCCCCCTAGTGGTGGCTGTATATATCAGTATGTAGTGAGCTCCTCCTAGTGGTGGCTGTATATATCTGTATGCAGTGAGCTCCCCCTAGTGGTGGCTGTATATATCTGTATGTAGTGAGCTCCCCCTAGTGGTGGCTGTATATATCAGTATGTAGTGAGCTCCCCCTAGTGGTGACTGTATATATCAGTATGTAGTGAGCTCCCCCTAGTGGTGACTGTATATATCAGTATGTAGTGAGCTCCCCCTAGTGGTGGCTGTATATATCTGTATGTAGTGAGCTCCCCCTAGTGGTGACTGTATATATCAGTATGTAGTGAGCTCCCCCTAGTGGTGGCTGTATATATCAGTATGTAGTGAGCTCCCCCTAGTGGTGGCTGTATATATCTGTATGTAGTGAGCTCCCCCTAGTGGTGGCTGTATATATTGGTGTCACATGAGACCTCCGGGGGGGCGCACTCCACCTCCTCTAGACCACCAGAGTCATCCCTAAGCTGTACAGTGTGGTTGGCGCGGTTCGCATGGTCAGACGTTCTGCTGCCGCCGTTTTGGGCGCTGACCACAGGGGGAGCGGCCACGGAGGCCACGACTCTACAGGCACCAATTTTAGAGAGGTTACTGCATCCCGATCACCGGGGGAGGGGCCGACATGCTGGGAACCGAGCCAACCACGAGAAGCGGGGGCCGTGGGTGTCCATTCCCTTCAGTGGGAGCGCTGCAGACCCCCGCTCTCGGATCAGCATCGTGTCAGGGGGAGTCTCCACGGGTCTCGCGGTTCTGTTTTCATCTTTTACGCCACCCCTTCCCCCGCAGGAAGCCCCCCATCCCCCCCGACTACTTGCGCTCACTGTGGCACCTACGACTCATCACGAGGGAGATGCTGACGAGGGTCTAGGCACCACGGGGCCCTACCTGTTCAGGGGCCCCCCTACTACATCCTGAGGGCGGTGGGTGGAGCCATCTGCGGCGCAGCTCTTACTCCTTCCTGGCTCCCGCTCCTATGACATCATGGCGGTGACCTCACGGCTACGACGTCCGCCGAAGGCTCCGTGCTGCGTCACCGGAGGGAGAGGCTGGTGATGGCGCCGTCCGACCGCGGAGGAGGGGCCGGCGGGCGCCGCTGATCATGTGGCTCCCCAGACATTGCGGCGGTCCGCAGCCCCTCAGCCGTCATCGCCTCGCAGGTATGGGGGCCAATGCCGAACCGCAACCTGCTGGGACTTGTAGTTCCACCCCAGGAAGGGAGCCATGGTACATCTATGGTTGGGTGACACCAGTGACATCAGCCCCCCCTCCCGGTATATATCCACCTGGTATCTCCCCCTCCCCGGTATCAGCCCCGCTCCTCCCCCTCCCCGTATATATCTCCCCCTCCCCGGTATCAGCCCCGCTCCTCCCCCTCCCCGGTATCAGCCCCTCTCACCTCAGACATGACGCCGCCGCTGGATTTTAGTTCGTGTCCGCTGCGCGTCCACCCGTCTCTAGGCAACCGGCTGTGCGCATGCGCAGGTGCGGCCAGCGGCAGTCAGGTGACCCCGCGGAGGGATCTCTGTGTAGTGGGGCCGGGGTATATTATCCCTCTCTGTGACCCCGCGGAGGGATCTCTGTGTAGTGGGGCAGGGGTATATTATCCCTCTCTGTGACCCCTCTGCCGTATTCAGCAGTTCCTGTAACTGATTGGTTGTTCGGGCAGAAGTGTTGCAGAAATTGATAATATTCGCCCCGGGGGTCGCAGGAGGCTCATTAACCCCTTCAGCTCCCCACTTCCGACCGCCGGGGGGGTTCTTTCACCGGGACACCGAAAAACTTTATGGAAAGGAAGAACTCAGTTGCGCCGTTTTCGCGGGTCGGTTCTTCCGCGGCGTCTCTTGTCTGCGCTTCTACCGGGTTGTTGCCTCTGCAGAAAGAAAGTGCTATTAATCACCGTCTGGCTGTCGCCACATTCCTCCGGATGCTGTGACCCTCCTCTGACCGCCGTGATCTTCCTCCGGTCACCGTCACCTTCCTACGTCCTCCGTGACGTTCATCCGGCCGCCGTGACCCTCCTCTGACCGCTGTAACCTTCCTCCGGCCGCCCTGACCCTCCTCTGGCCGCTGTGACCCTCCTTCGGTCTCCGTGACCTTCCTCCGTCGGCTGTCACCTTTCCCCGGTCTCCGTCACTTTCCTCCGTCGGCTGTCACCTTCCTTCGGTCTCCCTGACCTTCCTCCGTCGGCTGTCACCTTTCCCCGGTCTCCGTGACTTTCCTCCGTCGGCTGTCACCTTCCTTCGGTCTCCGTGACTTTCCTCCGTCGGCTGTCACCTTCCTTCGGTCTCCGTGACTTTCCTCCGTCGGCTGTCACCTTCCTTCGGTCTCCGTGACTTTCCTCCGTCGGCTGTCACCTTTCCCCGGTCTCCGTCACTTTCCTCCGTCGGCTGTCACCTTCCTTCGGTCTCCGTGACTTTCCTCCGGCCGCCGGGACCATCCTCTGGTCTCCGTGACTTTCCTCCGGCCGCCGGGACCATCCTCTGGTCTCCGTGACTTTCCTCCGGCCGCCGGGACCATCCTCTGGTCTCCGTGACTTTCCTCCGGCCGCCGGGACCATCCTCTGGTCTCCGTGACTTTCCTCCGGCCGCCGGGACCATCCTCTGGTCTCCGTGACTTTCCTCCAGTGGCTGTTACTTTCCTCCGGCCGGCGGGCCCATCCTCCAGTTGCCGGGATCTTCCTCTGGTCTCCGTGACCTTCCCCTGGTCTCCGTGACTTTCCTTCAGCGGCTGTCACCTTCCTCCGGCCGCTGTCACCTTTCCCTGGTCTCCGTGACTTTCCTCCGGCGACTGTTACCTTCCCCCGGTCTACGTGACTTTCCTCAAGTGGCTGTTACTTTCCTCCGGCCGCCGGGACCATCCTCTGGCTGCAGGAACCTTCCTCTGGTCTCCGTGATCTTCCCCC
Organism: Eleutherodactylus coqui; assembly: GCA_035609135.1. Taxonomy (NCBI): domain Eukaryota; kingdom Metazoa; phylum Chordata; class Amphibia; order Anura; family Eleutherodactylidae; genus Eleutherodactylus; species Eleutherodactylus coqui. The sequence goes on from CM069408.1 coordinate 306,799,078, forward strand.
GGCCACCGTCACCTTCCCCCCGGTCTCCGTCACCTTCCCCCGATCTCTGTGACTTTCCTCCGGCCGCCGGGACCATCCTCTGCTCTCCGTGACCTTCCCCCAGTCGCCGTCACCTTACCCTGGTCTCCGTGACTTTTCTCCAGTGGCTGTTACTTTCCTCCGGCCGCTGGGACCATCCTCTGGTCTCTGTGATCTTCCCCCGGCCATCGTTGCCTTCCCCCGTTCTCCGTGACTTTCCTCCGGCTGCCGGGACCATCCTCTGCTCTCCGTGACCTTCCTCCGGTCGCCGTCACCTTACCCCGGTCTCTGTGACTTTCTTCCAGTGGCTGTTACTTTCCTCCGGCCGCCGGGACAATCCTCTGGTCTCCGTGACCTTCCCCCGGCCGCGTCACCTTCCCCCGGTCTCATTCACCTTCCCTGGCCGCTGTTACCTTCCCCTGGTCTCCGTGATCTTCCCCCAGCCACCGTCGCCTTCCCCCGTTCTCCGTGACCTTTCCTCGGTCTCCGTGACTTTCTTCCGGCTGCCGGGACCATCCTCTGGTCTCCGTGACCTTCCTCCGGTCGCCGTCACCTTACCTCGGTCTCCGTGACTTTCCTCCGGCTGCCGGGACAATCCTCTGTTGCTGTCACCTTCCTCCGGTCGCCGTCACCTTACCCCGGTCTCTGTGACTTTCTTCCAGTGGCTGTTACTTTCCTCCGGCCACTGGGACAATCCTCTGGTTTCCGTGACCTTCCCCGGCCGCCGTCACCCTCCTCCGGTCTACGTGACTTTCCTCCGTCGCCTGTCGCCTTCCTTCGGTCTCTGTGACTTTCCTCCGTCGGCTGTCACCTTCCTTCGGCCTCCGTGACTTTCCTCCGTCGGCTGTCACCTTCCTTCGGTCTCCGTGACTTTCCTCCATCGGCTGTCACCTTCCTTCGGTCTCCGTGACTTTCCTCCGTCGGCTGTCACCTTCCTTCGGTCTCCGTGACTTTCCTCCGTCGGCTGTCACCTTCCTTCGGTCTCCGTGACTTTCCTCCGTCGGCTGTCACCTTCCTTCGGTCTCCGTGACTTTCCTCCGTCGGCTGTCACCTTCCTTCGGTCTCCGTGACTTTCCTCCGTCGGCTGTCACCTTCCTTCGGTCTCCCTGACCTTCCTCCGTCGGCTGTCACCTTCCTTCGGTCTCCGTGACCTTGCTCCGTCGGCTGTCACCTTCCTTCGGTCTCCGTGACCTTGCTCCATCGGCTGTCACCTTCCTTCGGTCTCCGTGACTTTCCTCCGTCGGCTGTCATCTTCCTTCGGTCTCTGTGACCTTCCTCCGTCGGCTGTCACCTTTCCCTAGTCTCCGTGACTTTCCTCCGTCGGCTGTCACCTTCCTTCGGTCTCCGTGACTTTCCTCCAGCCGCCGGGCCTATCCTCTGGTCTCTGTGACTTTCCTCCGGCGGCTGTCACCTTCCTCCAGCCACCGTCACCTTTCCCTGGTCTCCGTGACTTTCCTCCGGCGGCTGTCACCTTCCTCCGGCCACCGTCACCTTTCCCTGGTCTCCGTGACTTTCCTCCGGTGGCTGTCACCTTCCTCCGGCCGCCGTCACCTTTCCCTGGTCTCCGTGACTTTCCTCCAGCGGCTGTTACTTTCCTCCGGCCGGCGGGCCCATCCTCTGGTTGCCGGGATCTTCCTCTGGTCTCCGTGACCTTCCCCTGGTCTCCGTGACTTTCCTCCGGCGGCTGTCACCTTCCTCCGGCCGCTGTCACCTTTCCCTGGTCTCCGTGACTTTTCTCCAGCGGCTGTTACTTTCCTCTGTCCGCCAGGACATTCGTCTGGCTGCTGGGACCTTCCTCTGGTCTCCGTGATCTTCCCCCGGCCACGTTCACCTTGCCCCCGGTCTCCGTCACCTTGCCCCCAGTTTCCGTCACCTTCCCCCGGTCTCCGTCACCTTCCCCCGGTCTCTGTGACTTTCCTCCGGCCGCCGGGACCATCCTCTGCTCTTTGTGACCTTCCTGGTGGCCGTCACCTTACCCCGGTCTCTGTGACTTTCTTCCAGTGGCTGTTACTTTCCTTCAGCCGCCGGGACCATCCTTTGCTCTCCGTGACCTTCCCCTCAGTCGCCGTCACCTTACCCTGGTCTCCGTGACTTTCCTCCGGCGGCTGTTACCTTCCCCCGGTCTCCATGACTTTCCTCAAGTGGCTGTTACTTTCCTCCGGCCGCCGGGACCTTCGTCTGGCTGCTGGGACCTTCCTCTGGTCTCCGTGATCTTCCCCCGGCCACTGTCACCTTCCCCCCGGTCTCCGTCACCTTCCCCCGGTCTCTGTGACTTTCCTCCGGCCGCCGGGACCATCCTCTGCTCTCCGTGACCTTCCTGGTGGCCGTCACCTTACCCCGGTCTCTGTGACTTTTCTCCAGAGGCTGTTACTTTCCTCCGACCGCCGGGACCATCCTCTGGCTGCCGGGACCTTCCTCTGGTCTCCATGATCTTCCCCCGGCCACCGTCGCCTTCCCCCGTTCTCCGTGACCTTCCCCCGGTCTCTGTGACTTTCCTCCGGCTGCCGGGACCATCCTCTGCTCTCCGTGACCTCCCTCCGGTCGCCGTCACCTTACCTCGGTCTCTGTGACTTCCTTCCAGTGGCTGTTACTTTCCTCCGGCCGCCGGGACAATCCTCTGGTCTCCGTCACCTTCCCCGGCCGCTGTCACCTTCCCCCGGTCTCCGTGACTTTCCTCCGGCCACCGGGAAAATCCTCTGTTGCTGTCACCTTCTTCTGGTCTCCGTGACTTTCCTCCGGCCGCCGGGACAATCCCCTGGCCTCCGTGACCTTCCCCCGGCCGCCGTCACCTTCCCCCGGCCGCTGTCACCTTCCCCCAGCCGGGGGTCTCTACATACAGGGGGGGGTCTCTACATACAGGGGGGGTCTCTACATACAGGGGGGTTCTCTACATACAGGGGGGTTCTCTACATACATCGGGGGTCTCCGCATACATTGAGGTCTCTACACACAGGAGGGTCTCTACATACATTGGGATGTCTACATACATTGGGATGTCTACATACAGGGGTGTATCTACATACATTGGGGGTCTCTACATACAGGGGGTCTCTACATACAGGGTGTCTCTCTACATACAGGGGGTCTCTCTACATACAGGGGGTCTCTACATACAGGGGGTCTCTACATACAGGGGGTCACTACATACAGGATGTCTCTCTACATACAGGGGGATTTTTTTCTACATACAGGGGGGGGTCTCTACATACAGGGGGTTTTATACGTACAGGGGGTTCTCTACATACGGGGGGCGGGGTCTCTACATACAGGGGGCGGGGTCTCTACATACAGGGGGATTTCTACATAAGAGGAAGGTCTCTACATACAGGGGGGTCTCTACATACAGGGGGGTCTCTACATACAGGAGGGGTCTATACATATGGGGGGGGGGGTCTATACATACAGGGGGATTTCTACATCCAGGGGGGTCTCTACATACAGGTGGGGGTCTGTACATACAGGGGGGTTTCTACATACAGGCAGGTTTCTACATACAGGGGGGTTTCTCTACATACAGGGTGGGGGTTTCTACATACAGTGGGGTCTCTACATACAGGTGGGTTTCTACATACAAGGGGTCTCTACATACAGGGGGTCTCTACATACAGGGGGGTCTCTACATACAGTGGGGGGTCTCTAAATATAGGGGTTTTCTTGATACAGGGGGGTCTCTACATACAAGGGGTCTCTACATACAGGGGGTCTCTACATACAGGGGGGGGGGTCTCTACATACGGGGGGGATTTCTACATACAGGGGGGTCTCTACGTACATTGAGGTTTCTACATACAGGGGGGTCTCCACATACATTGAGGTCTCTACACACAGGGCCTCTACATACAAGGGGGTCTCAACATACATTGGGGGTCTCAACATACAGGGGCTGGTCTCTACATACAGGGGGTGTCTCTACATACAGGGGGTGTCTCTACATACAGGGGGGGTGTCTCTACATACGGGGGGGGGGGGTCTCTACATACAGGGGTATCTTCATACAGGGGGGGTCTCTACATATAGGGGGGGTCTCTACATACAGGAGGGTCTACATACAGGGGGGTCTCTACATGCAGGGGGGGTCTCTACATACAGGGGGGGGGGTCTACATACAGGGGGTGTCTGTACATACAGGGGGGTCTCTACATACAGGGGGGTCTCTACATACAGGGGGAGGTCTCTACATACAGGGGGGTCTACATCCAGGGGGTGTCTCTACATACAGGGCGGTCTCTACATACAGGGGGGGGTCTCTACATACAGGGGGGTCTCTACATACAGGGGGGTCTCTACATACAGGGGGGTCTCTACATACAGGGGGGTCTCTACATACAGTGGGATCTCTACATACAGTGGGATCTCTACATACAGTGGGGTCTCTACATACAGGGGGGTTTCTACATACAGGGGGGATCTCTACATACAGGGGGGTCTACATACAGGGGGGGGATCTCTACATACAGGGGGGTCTACATACAGGGGGAGGGTCTCTACATACAGGGGTTTTCTTCATACAGGGGTCTCTACATACAGGGGTTTTCGTCATACAGGCGTTTTCTTCATACAGGGGGGTCTCTACATACAGGGGGGGTCTCTACATACAGGGGTTTTCTTCATACAGGGGGGTCTCTACATACAGGGGGGTCTCTACATACAGGGGGGTCTACATACAGGGAGGGGGTCTCTACATACAGGGGTTTTCTACATACAGGGGTTTTCTACATACAGGGGGGTCTCTACATACAGGGGGGATCTCTACATACAGCAGGGTCTACATACAGGGGGGGGATCTCTACATACAGGGGGGTCTACATACAGGGGGAGGGTCTCTACATACAGGGGTTTTCTACATACAGGGGTTTTCTTCATACAGGGGTCTCTACATACAGGGGTTTTCTTCATACAGGGGTTTTCTTCATACAGGGGGGTCTCTACATACAGGGGGGGGTCTCTACATACAGGGGGGTCTCTACATACAGGGGGGGTCTCTACATACAGGGGGGGTCTCTACATACAGGGGTTTTATTCATACAGGGGGGGTCTCTACATACAGGGGGGGTCTCTACATACAGGGGGGGTCTCTACATACAGGGGGCGGGGTCTCTACATATAGGGGGGTCTCTACATACAGGGGGGGTCTCTACATACAGGGGGGGGTCTCTACATACAGGGGGGTCTCTACATACAGGGGTGGTCTCTACATACAGGGGGGGTCTCTACATACAGGGGTTTTATTCATACAGGGGGGGTCTCTACATACAGGGGGGGGTCTCTACATACAGGGGGTCTCTACATACAGGGGGGGTCTCTACATACAGGGGGGGTCTCTACATACAGGGGTTTTCTACATACAGGGGGGGTCTCTACATACAGGGGGGGTCTCTACATACAGGGGGGGGTCTACATACAGGGGGGTCTCTACATACAGGGGGGGTCTCTACATACAGGGGGGGTCTCTACATACAGGGGGGGGTCTCTACATACAGGGGGGTCTCTACATACAGGGGGGTCTCTACATACAGGGGGGTCTCCTGAGGTCTCAATCTTTTACAATATCCCGTTTGCATTCTTCCTGTTAGGAACTGTAGATTGCGGTCTTCGCGGCGTCTCCGAGCGCCCGACCTGTAAACATGGCGGATGGTGCCGCGACCTTTATTAGCAGACGCAGCGCCCCATATTCTCGCGTTCTCTTCTCATAGTACCAAGTACGGAGCGCAGCGTCTGCCGGTCATGTGACCCCTAATCCCGGCTCACACCGGATTGTCCGCCCTGGCAGCAGGTAACGCCAATTCCTTACTGCATAGCGATCTGTCTGCGCGGCTCTGTGCAATATGCCTCCTTCCCCTTTTACTGTGGTAGCTTTAAAGGGGAGGTCTTTGCATTCCCTCGGGTGGGCTTGACTCCCCCTCGCTCTCATGGCCTCCTTGTTACCCTTCACACCGGCTACAAATCGCCTGTAAGGGAAGCGGCGGGTCCTTTCACATGAGATGTTTTGTAGTCCGTGTGGAAAGTTTGTGCCCCCTGTCAGGAAGGGGGAGGGGAGGGGGAAGGAGACTTTTAAGGATTTAAAGGGATAGTTTAAGCGCCTCCTGCTGCCATCTGTAATATAGCAGGGGGAGGGGCTTGGCACATGGGGGTCATTGCTGGGGGCGGGGCCTCTGCTCCCACTATATATCCCGCTGGGGAATGTCGCGTCTTCCTGCACACAAGCGGAAAGTAACTGAGGAAGAAAAATCGCAGTGGGCTTCATTTTCATGGGGTTTTGTTTGAAGTCCATGGAAGCCCCCCGACCCGCGGCCCCTCTGCAGTTGACATTGTGGTAAGGTCGTGGATTCCGTGTCCTCGCTGAGAACCAACAACAAGAATCCCTGTACTGCACGTCTGATGGCGGCTCACCACAGCCGTCCGCAGCGAAGGAGAAGAAGGCACGGACATCGGCTCCCGCAGCCGGCATCCAGTGCCTTCGGGTGCCGCCAGCCTAACAGAGAAGGCGGAGGACCCCCCAACCTCAGACAGCATCGCACTGGCAGGACCCTCACTCCAGGCTTACTTAAAGGGGCTCCAACGTCCTCATCCCACGTCGCACATTTAGAAGCCCAAATCCTGAATCTAAATGGGCAACTGGCAACACAGAGCCATTGGCATCATGGCAAGGAGTTTGGTGCTCACTGAGCAGGCACTCGCTGGGGTAGAGGTGGGGGAGGAGGGTAGTACGGAAGAGCAGGGGGAGCAGGCAGTCAGCTGGGTGACAGGAGGAGGGATAGAGGGAAGAGAACCAGGGAGGCTGGTCCTGAACTGGCACAACCCAACACATCTGCAACGTTGGCAGATGAGGGCGATGCCATTACAGAGCCAGCACCACTGCAGCACGACACGCCCTCTGAACGCCAGGGGGATGACTGCTCCAGTGAGACGGGGACGGGGAGCGCAGGGCAGGCTAGACAGGTCCTAGTGGTGGGGGACTCAATTATTAGAGGGACAGAGAGGGCAATCTGCCATAAAGACCGGGATCGTCAAATGGTGTGTTGTCTTCCTGGCGCTCGAGTTCGACACATCGTGGATTGGATTGACAGATTACTGGGAGGGGCTGGTGAGGATCCAGCGGTCATGGTGCACGTTGGCACCAATGAACAAGTTAGAGGTCAATGGAGGGCCCTCAAAAATGATTTCAGGGACTTAGTATTTCCAAGAAGCTTGGACCCTACCTGTACCTAAAGCCACACTAGAAAGGCAGCAGGATCTTAGGGAGGTAAACAAGTGGCTCCGGAGTTGGTGTAAGAAGGAGGGATTTGGGTTCCTGGAGAACTGGGCTGACTTTGCGGTCGGCTACGGGCTCTACCGTAGGGACGGGCTGCATCTTAATGGGGAGGGTGCAGCTGTGCTGGGGGAGAAGATGGCTAGAAGGCTGGAGGAGTGTTTAAACTAGGGACTGGGGGGGAGGGCAAAAAGAGAAATAGTGGGGTAGCCAGTGTAACTAGAGACCCGGGTCCAAGCAAAGGGAATGGGGGACGAGCAGGGGGTGGGGTTAGTACAGTTAGAAGTAATAGATCAGCCAATAGTACGAATAGCAACAAAACGAACTTAAAGAACAAAAAAAAATGTATAAATTGTATGACCACGAATGCACGAAGTCTGATCGGTAAAGTGGGTGAGCTGGAAGCGAGAATGACTGATGAAAACTATGATATAGTCGGAATTACTGAAACATGGCTTGATGATAAGTGCGATTGGGCGGTGAATTTGCAGGGTTACAATCTCTTTAGAAGAGACCGAAGGAACCAGAAAGGGGGAGGGGTATGTCTGTACGTCAAATCGAACTTGAAGCCGAGGCTACGGGAGGATATAGGGGTAGGAGAAGATCAGGTGGAATCTCTGTGGGTAGAAATACAGGGAGGAACAAATAACAAAATCCTGATAGGGGTCTTCTATCGACCACCAAAAGCAACAGAAGAAACTGAAGACTTACTACTAAGGCAGATAGAAGAGGTGTCAAAGCGCAACGAAGTAATTATCATGGGGGACTTTAATTACCCAGATATAACATGGGAGAACGAAACCTGCAAATCTACAAGGGTGATAAGTTCTTGAGAGTAATTAAAGACAATTACCTGAACCAACTTGTGCAGGAACCAACAAGAGGGAGGGCCATTCTGGACCTAGTACTAACCAACAAACCGGAACGTATAAAGGGGGTGCAGGTTGAGGGGCACTTGGGGAACAGCGACCACAATATAATCAACTTCCAGCTGTCAATCAATAGGAAGCCTTATCAGGGAGCGACAAAGAAACTAAACTTTAGTAAAGCAACATTTGATGAGCTTAGAACTACAATAGGTAACATTAAATGGGACAACATCCTCAAAAATATCAGTACAGACGACAAATGGGAGGAGTTTAAAAGGATCCTAGTCACCTCATGTGAGCAGTTCATTCCCTTTAAAAATAAAAGAACTACAAGTAGAAGGAAACCAATGTGGCTCGACAAGACGGTAAGAGGGGCAATAAACAAAAAGAAGAAAGCGTTCAAACTACTAAAGCAACAAGGCAGCGAAGAAGAGCTAAAATCATACAGGGAAAAAAACAAAATATGCAAAGATACGATCAAAACTGCCAAGGAGGAAGCAGAAAGACGGATCGCCAAAAAGAGCAAAAACAACCCAAAACTATTTTTCAAGTATATTAACAGCAAAAGGATTTGCAGGGAGAGCGCTGGCCCTTTAACAAATAATGCAGGAGAAATCATTGAAGATGATGGAGGGAAGGCAAATCTATTAAATAGTTTCTTTACAAGTGTATTCACAAACGAAAAGGAAATGCCACACAAGATGCAGGGGAATAAAATGAACCCCTCACAAAATATCTCATACCTAACGCAGGAGGAGGTGCAGAGCCGGTTAAAGAGGATTAAAATCGATAAATCGCCGGGCCCAGATGGAATACACCCAAGGATACTAAGGGAACTAAGGGATGTGATAGCTAGGCCGCTATATCTAATATTTGGGGATACTATCAAGACCGGGGTTGTACCATTGGACTGGCGCATTGCCAACGTGGTTCCAATTTACAAAAAGGGGTCCAAAAGTGAGCCTGGTAACTACAGGCCGGTAAGTCTCACTTCAGTAACAGGAAAAATATTTGAGGGGTTTCTGAGAGACACCATCGATTAGTACCTCAAGGAGAACAACGGAATAACTCCTTACCAGCATGGGTTCATGAAGGGTCGCTCATGTCAGACCAATCTGATCAGCTTCTACGATGAAGTAAGCTCTAGGCTGGACCTGGGAGAGTCTATTGATCTCGTATATCTGGACTTCTCTAAAGCATTTGACACCGTGCCGCATAACAGGCTGATATATAAAATGAGGAGCTCGGATTGGGCGAAAACGTGTGTAAGTGGGTAAGGTACTGGCTCAATGATAGAAAGCAGAGGGCAGTAATAAACGGTTCATACTCTGATTGGGCCCCCGTCACTAGTGGGGGGCCACAGGGCTCAGTATTGGGCCCCATTCTGTTCAATATATTTACCAACGACCTGATAGAGGGGCTGCACAGTAATATATCAATATTTGCAGATGACACAAAATTATACAATATAACCAATACACCGGAGGACAATGTGCGGCTACAAACGGACCGAGATAAGCCGGGGGCTTGGGGGGGGGGGGGGGGAATGGAGGTCAATGTGGATAAATGTAAGGTTCTGCACATGGGCAGGAGAAACGGATGTCACCAATATACACTAAATGGGGTACGGCTAGGGAAAAGACCTGGGGGCACTAGTGGGCTGTAGACTAAACTGGAGTAACCAATGCCAGTCAGCTGCTGCAAAAGCCAATAAAGTCTTGAGATGCATAAAGAGGTATAGGGGTGAGGGACGAGAACATTATCCCCCCACTATATAAGGCACTTGTCAGGCCTCACATGGAATACTGCGCACAGTTCTGGTCACCGGGGCTCAGGAAAGATGTTACAGTGCTGGAGGGGTACAAAGAAGGGCAACTAAACTAATACATGGAATGACGGGACTGGAATACCCAGAGAGGCACCAAAACTGGGATTATTCACCCCGGAAAAAAGACGGCTAAGGAGCGACCAAATAACCATGTATAAATACATGAGGGGACAATACAAGGATCTCTGCCAGGATCTGTTTATACCCAGGACTGCGACGGTAACAAGAGGACATCCGCTACGTCTAGAGGAAAGCAGGTTTCATCACCAACATAGAAGGGGGTTCTTTACTGTAAGAGCAGTGAGACTGTGGAACTCTCTGCCTGAGGACGTGGTGATGGCAGGATCCATAGAGGAGTGTAAGAGGGACTAGATGTCTTTCTGGAGAGGAAGGACATTATAGGTTATAAATCTTAGGTTAATTGTTAATCCGGGTATACAGGCAGGTAGGAACTATTAGGGGTTGGTCCAGGGAACAGTCTGATTGCCATTAGGGAGTCGGGAAGGAATTTTCCCCCAAAAGGGCTAATTGGCTTCTGGCCTTGGGGTTTTTGCCTTCCTCTGGATCAACACAGGAGGATAAACAGGCTGGACTAGATGGACAATGTCTTCATTCAGCCTTACAGACTATGTTACTATATCTCTGCCGCTGTCAGTACTCTGCTGACACCGTGGCCACCAACCTGTACTAATACCCCGACCACCCCTTTATTACCCCCATCTAGTAGCGTTGGACTCCTTCACTTTCGGAACCGCAGCAGTTCCCCATGGCGTAGCTTCCACCAAATTCTGCCCTCCCATCAGCACATAAATCTGGCTCCATCCGACCAGGAGATGTTTCCCCGCTGCTCAGTGATACAAGTTTTGCGCTCTTTTGCCCGCTGGAGTCTGTTTCTCTTAGACACAATGGCGCTGGAACTGGTCGTCCGCTGTTATACCATCCGTGCGGAGGAACGGCGAGTTGTGCGTTCGGACACGTTAGTTGGAGCTCCAGCGTTGTATTCAGCTGACTGTGCAGCCTGTTGGTCAGAACAATGCCTGACATCCTCAATGGCGGTTCTACAATGTGCCACTAGATGGCAGCACACGCTCACATAGATCTTCATCACCTCCTATACGCTTCTGCAGTGTGAACACTTGGCGGCGCTCGTTTCCAAATTTTTGGCTTTGTTGTCATTTTTCATGTATAATTACAAAAACAACCCCCTCCCCCCTCGCTCTGGCGCGGCAGAACGGCCCCCACCTGACTATCTGCCGGCCCCCACCTGACTATCTGCCGGCCCCCACCTGACTATCTGCCGGCCCCCACCTGACTATCTGCCGGCGGTCACCGTGGAGCTTCCTGAGGACAAAAATAGCCGGGAAAAGGGTGAATCTTATTCTGTGCGGACAGGAAGAGGAAGCGAGGGAGGCGGCCGGAGTGATAGGAGAGGCCGCGCCAATGTTCATGGAGGGTGTGGATGTTCCTGGTCTCAGCGCTTACATGTATGGTGGTGGAGGGGAATCCACAGGGGGCTCCAGATTTAGAGGGACTGTCCACTATTAGAACAGCGCCCCCCTGTCCTCAGGTTGTGTGCGGTACTGCAGCTCACCTCTATTGAAGGGAAAGCGTCTGAGTTGCAGTACTGCACACAACCTGAGGACAGAGGGGCGCTGTTTGGGAAGAAAGTGCCATGTTTTCCCCTTTAAAGGCATTATCCCACAATCTAGTCATCCCCCCCCCCCCTCCGTGGATAACTTTATGTTCAGCGGTGATCCAACAGATCCCGAGAACAGGGGTCCCACATCACGCTGAATGCAGCCGCCCGCTTGTACTCCGCTATGGAGCGGCACTGCGCATGTGCGACCGTCTCCTCCTCGCCCACACGGGACCCTTGTTCTCAGTACCGCTGGGGGTCTCAGACCTTCACCAATCATAAAGCCATCTGCTGTCCTGCAGAGGGGAGGATGACCTCAGATAACCCCTCTAAGGACGTCCATCCACCCCTCTCAGGCTTTCAGCTGCGGTTCTCTTATGTGGTCACTGCATGGCGCTATGTGAGCACGGCGTGGCGGTTACATGGAGGCTCCATCATATGAAGCTCCTTGGTCCCAATAGAAAATCTATAACAGAACCACCCAGCTGCCATGTGAAATACTGGCACACCGGGCCCTGGCTGCCGCCTCCGAACCACTATGGCAGCATTATGTGGGTACACTAAAGTACGATGTGGTAAGCACGGTGGGGAACTGTTAGGTAAAGACCGCATGGCACTATTATGTGGGCACCGCATGGCACTAGCATGTAAGTACTGCATGGCACTAGTATGTTGGCACCGCATGGCACTAGTATGTGGGCGCCGCATGGCACTAGCATGTGGGCACTGCATGGCACTAGCATGTAAGTACTGCATGGCACTAGCATGTGGGCACCGCATGGCACTAGTATGTGGGCACAGCATGGCACTAGTATGTGGGCACAGCATGGCACTAGCATGTGGGCACCGCATGGCACTAGCATGTGGGCACCGCATGGCACTAGCATGTGGGCGCCGCATGGCACTAGTATGTGGGCACCGCATGGCACTAGTATGTGGGCACAGCGAAGTATTAGGTAAACATTGTATGAGTTGCTACTTGTTGCTTCTAGTATTTCCTTGTACAGATGAGAATAGGGCTGATCCCTCTGCACTGTGACAGCCCTTCAGATATTTGTAGACAGCTATTAAGTCTCCTCTCAGCCTTCTCTTCTGCTAAACATTCCCAGATCCTTTACCCGTTCCTCATAGGACATGATTTGCAGACCGCTCACCATCTTGGTAACTCTTCTCTGAACTTGCTCCAGTTTGTCTGTCTTGTATAAAGTGGGGTGCACAGAACTGGACCCAGTATTCCAGATGAGGTCTGACTAAGGAAGAGAAGAGGGGATAATGACCTCACGTGATCTAGACTCTATGCTTCTCTTAATACATCCCAGAATTGTGTTTGCCTTTTTGTCTGCTGCATCACACTGTTGACTCATGTTCAGTCTATGATCTATTAGTATGCCCAAGTCTTTTTCACATGTGCTGCTGCTTAGCCCAATTCCTCCCATTCTGTATGCGCTTTCATCATCTTTCTTGCCCAGATGTAGGACTTTGCATTTCTCCTTGTTAAATACCATTGTGTTAGTCGCCGACCACTGTGTAAGCTTGTTCTCGTAGGGGACCTGGAGCAACGCCTCCCTAATCTGGTAGTGCACTACCAGTTGCTACTCTTTCATCCCTCCCTGGCCCCTAATCCAGGTAATCATGGCCATGGGCAGAGGAGGGTTGGTGCCCACAATTCCTATAACGGTCTTTCCAGGAGTTGTATTGGTGGGGGACACGAGTTCAGGGCGGATGAGGGTCATCTCAGTGTCGCACAGCTCCAAAGTCACGGTCTCTCCCACGGTGACTGATTGCAAATTGTCATTGGCTCTCTCACCACACCCACCTGCAAGGAAAAAACCTGGAGCAGACCCGGGGGCTTGGGAGAGGGGGCGCTCTTTTTCTTGTCAGGGCAGGTAACACTGAGGAGTCCCACTTTGCTACAAGAAATCCACAGCCAGTTTGGAGGGGAGTGAGGGGTTGACCCCCAGGAGAGAAGAGCTGTAAGAGTTAATGGTTGGCTTACCCTCTCTCCAGTTGGTTGCAGATGTCCGCACTCCTGTTGATGATGTAGATGTCAGTGGTCCGGGCTGCTTGAGTCGCATCCTTAGGCTCACGCTCCATGACCAACAGCCGCATGTCCTTCGGGTACATCTGCAGAAATTGTCCCCCACACCATGAGAGGTGGTGATAGTCCGCAGATCCACTGCTGGAGGGCAGAACTCCGGCGACCTAGCAGGTCGGCTGTCCTTGGGTCTGCGCTGTAGAGTCTGAAACCTTTGGTGGTACGCCTTGAAAATAAGGTGGTATTTGCGGACGATGGCCTCGTAGTTGCCATCCTGATCTGCAGGAAGATCTGCAAATACCTCCAGGTCAGTGGGCCAAGTACTTAAGTGTCCCCATCCATCACAGGGAACTGTTGTACCCGGGGTTTTGTGGGTGTTGTGTCACCAGATTCCCGTGTCTCGGGTGGGACGCTGCATCTGGTGTTGAGCTGACTGCAGCGTCTTGCTCTGCAGCCGGAGAAGGACCTGCAGAATAGAGTCCTCTGTGTAGACAAGTCCTGCTGAGAGCCGGGGCTGCCTGGACCTCCTGGGCTCCTGGGTCGGGGCCGCCCGGACTGCCTGGGAGGGGCCGCCTGGGTCGTGATACATGGTGTGCTCCGCGATGCGTGGTGTGCTCCGCGGGGGAGGCATCCGCAGAATATTACCAACACTGCGATCCGCTGTGCTTCCGTCTTCCCGGTCCCATCCAGACCTCTCTCTACACCGCGGACGCACAGAAAGTCCTTCTGAGGATCGGCGGCCATCATCAAGCAAAGGATAGAACAGAAGAGAAGAAGAAGGGGAGACTGTCTGGGAGCGCTGGAGTCCATCCTTGTGAAGCTGCAGTAATCCTCACAAGGGAACTACTAGGAATAATTACCTAAACTGCGCAGTAACCCTTTAATATCCAGCGCGGCCCCCAATCTGTGATGGATCAGATGGATACAGGAGTTTTATGGCAGTTTATGGGGCCGACAGTCACCAACTTGTGACATACGGCACCTAGGGGCCGACCGCAGCTTCCCGATTCACTTATCCAATATGGAGCCCAAATCACACCCTCTATGGCCTTGCATGCCCAACGCACCCCGCTGCCACCACTGACCATTTCCAATAAGTGGGTCAGCCACCGCGGTTTCCACCAGCCGACACACAGGTGATACACTTGGGAGTTATGATCCCTTAGAGCGTTCAAGGACGACTAATAAAGTTTTAAGCTTTGTTCTAAGAAGGGTCAGCGGTGATGGGATAATAATTACAGAAGGGGGAGGAGCTACATAAAACAATCAGTGCGAAACAAAACGGGAGAAGATAAGAGAAAATCCCGTCTACGAAGCGGTCTGACATAATCCGTGGAGTCGGCTCAGGAAGGGGTGGAGTGACTGCAGTTAGATGCCACGCCGGGGTCTGACACTTTGGGGAGGAGACCCCTTTGTTTTAACCACACGTTCGCCAGCCTTGTTTGAGATCATCGATGTACATGTAGATCACCCGGATGGATCCCCAATGTAACTTTTTGGCGAGGTCCTCCAATAGGAGAGCTGCCGTCATGAATCCAGCCGCTCACGGGAAGCAAACATGATCTGCCACAGATGATCGGCTGCACATATATGTGGTTCTGGGGGAGTAACTGCACTGGGTCTGCGGTCCATTCACAGTTGGGCTGGGACCCTCCGATGGCCCATAATCCCCCGGATTAACCCTTCCTCTGGCAATTACAGGCTGAGGGCCACAATGTCTGGTTGTATATGTTGGGCACTGGATGGGGGACACATGGTTGGGTGATATGAATACTGACATCCCCTAGTTAGTTGGTAACTGCCTTAACATCACAGCACAGGGCTTCCTTGCCGGACCCAGAAACAGGAAGTGACATCACAGACCTCTCTGGTGTCGGACCCAGAAACAGGAAGTGGCATCACAGACCCCTCTGGTGCCGTATCCAGAAACAGGAAGTGGCATCACAGACCCCTCTGGTGCCGGATCCAGAAACAGGAAGTGGCATCACAGACCCCTCTGGTGCCGGATCCAGAAACAGGAAGTGACATCACAGACCCCTCTGGTGCCGTATCCAGAAACAGGAAGTGGCATCACAGACCCCTCTGGTGCCGGATCCAGAAACAGGAAGTGGCATCACAGACCCCTCTGGTGCCGGATCCAGAAACAGGAAGTGACATCACAGACCCCTCTGGTGCCGGTGTGAAGCTATAGATGATCTCTGCTCGCCAGAACAAAGATGTCAATCTGTCTAGTTTAACTCAACTTTCCCCAGACCGGAAGGTAGCAGCCTGACACAGAAAGCTGGGTGATGATCTACCGGCATCATTACATCACAATCACGCCCTGAATTATCTGGCCACCTACAGACATGAGGTGCTGCAGCCATTACAGCCAACAGAACCCCCCAATCTCAATTCTGGAGGGTCACATTCACTTCTTGAGCTATTTCTCCTAAAAACTTTGCCTTTGTGTCAGTCTTTTCAGCAGTTTTGGAATTTTATTCAAAAAGCACAAGCTTGAAAGTGAAGAAAGCTACAGCTCTCACCTTTAGAAGTCACCCAACTTGCCGCGTTCTCCTCTACTTGCGACTTTCTGTATTCACATCGGGTGTTGTAGTCACTTTAGGGCGTTTTCTTCTTCTGCGAATTTGCTGCTATTTTTTCTTCCAATTGTCAATGGGACTTCTTAATGTTAAAAACACAAAGTTGCGTCGCGATGCGGTGAAGAGCGCTAGAGGGGGCGTGGCCATAAATCCTCGGACGGGAGTGAAGAGCGCTACAGGGGGCGTGGCCAGAAGTCCTGGGTCAGAAGTGGAGAGCGCTAGAGGGGGCGTGGCCAGAAGTCCTGGGAGGGGCATGGAGAGCGCTAGAGGGGCGTGGCCAGAAGTCCTGGGACAGGAGTGGAGAGCGCTAGAGGGGGCGTGGCCATAAATCCTGGGACGGGAGTGGAGAGCGCTAGAGGGGGCGTGGCCAGAAATCCTGGGACGGGAGTGAAGAGCGCTACAGGGGGCGTGGCCAGAAGTCCTGGGATGGGAGTGGAGAGAGCTAGAGGGCCGTGGCCAGAAGTCTTGCTATAGGACTGGAGAGCGCTACAGGGGGCTTGGCCAGAAGTCCCTGGTCAGAAGCGGAGAGCGCTACAGGGGCCGTGGACAGAAATCCTGGGTCGGAAGCGGAGAGCGCTACAGGGGGCGTGGCCAGAAGTCCTGGGACACGAGCGGAGAGCACTACAGGGGCCGTGGCCAGAAGTCCCGGGTCAGAAGCGGAGAGCGCTACAAGGGTCGTGGCCAGAAGTCCCGGGTCAGAAGCGGAGAGCGCTACAAGGGCCATGGCCAGAAGTCCCGGGTCAGAAGCGGAGAGCGCTACAAGGGCCGTGGCCAGAAGTCCCGGGTCAGAAGCGGAGAGCGCTACAAGGGCCGTGGCCAGTAGTCCCGGGTCAGAAGCGGAGAGCGCTACAAGGGCCGTGGCCAGTAGTCCCGGGTCAGAAGCGGAGAGCGCTACAGGTGCCGTGGCCAGAAGTCCTGGGTCAGAAGCGGAGAGCACTACAGGGACGTGGCCAAAAGTCCTGGGTCAGAAGCGGAGAGCGCTACGGGGGCCATGGCCAGAAGTCTTGGGACAGAGGTGGAGAGCGCTACAGGGGCCGTGGCCAAAAGTCCTGGGTCAGAAGCGGAGAGCGCTACGGGGGCCATGGCCAGAAGTCCCGGGTCAGAAGCGGAGAGCGTTACAAGGGCCGTGGCCAGAAGTCCCGGGTCAGAAGCTGAGAGGGCTACAGGGGCCGTGGCCAGAAGTCCCGGGTCAGAAGCGGGGAGCGCAACAGGGCGCTTTGCCAGAAGTCCTGGGACAGGAATGGAGAGCACTACAGGGGCCGTGGCCAGAAGTTCTTGGTCAGAAGCGGAGAGCGCTACAGGTGCCGTGGCCAGAAGTCCTGGGTCAGAAGCGGAGAGCACTACAGGGATGTGGCCAAAAGTCCTGGGTCAGAAGCGGAGAGCGCTACGGGCGCCATGGCCAGAAGTCTTGGGACAGAGGTGGAGAGCGCTACAGGGGCCGTGGCCAAAAGTCCTGGGTCAGAAGCAGAGAGCGCTACAGGGGCCATGGCCAGAAGTCCTGGGACAGGAGCGGAGAGCGCTACAGGGGCCATGGCCAGAAGTCCTGGGTCAGAAACAGAGAGCGCTAGAGGGGGCGTGGCCAGAAGTCCTGGGACAGGAGCGGAGAGCGCTACAGGGGGCGTGGCCAGAAGTCCTTGGTGAGAAGCGGAGAGCTCTACAGGGGCCAAGTGGAGAGGGCTAGAGGGGGCATGGCCAGACGTTCTGGGACAAGAGCGGAGAGCGCTACAGGGGGCGTGGCCAGAAGTCCTGGGTCAGAAGCGGAGAGCGCTACAAGGGCCGTGGCCAGAAGTCCTGGGTCAGAAGCGGAGAGCGCTACAAGGGCCGTGGCCAGAAGTCCTGGGTCAGAAGCGGAGAGCGCTACAAGGGCCGTGGCCAGAAGTCCCGGGTCAGAAGCGGAGAGCGCTACAAGGGCCGTGGCCAGAAGTCCCGGGTCAGAAGCGGAGAGCGTTACAAGGGCCGTGGCCAGAAGTCCCGGGTCAGAAGCTGAGAGGGCTACAGGGGCCGTGGCCAGAAGTCCTTGGTCAGAAGCAGGGAGCGCAACAGGGCGCTTTGCCAGAAGTCCTGGGACAGGAACGGAGAGCACTACAGGGGCCGTGGCCAGAAGTTCTTGGTCAGAAGCGGAGAGCGCTACAGGGACGTGGCCAAAAGTCCTGGGTCAGAAGCGGAGAGCGCTACGGGGGCCATGGCCAGAAGTCTTGGGACAGAGGTGGAGAGCGCTACAGGGGCCGTGGCCAAAAGTCCTGGGTCAGAAGCGGAGAGCGCTACGGGGGCCATGGCCAGAAGTCCTGGGACAGGAGCAGAGAGCGCTACAGGGGCCATGGCCAGTCGTCCCGGGTCAGAAGCGGAGAGCGCTACAAGGGCCATGGCCAGAAGTCCCGGGTCAGAAGCGGAGAGCGCTACAAGGGTCGTGGCCAGAAGTCCCGGGTCAGAAGCGGAGAGCGCTACAAGGGCCATGGCCAGAAGTCCCGGGTCAGAAGCGGAGAGCGCTACAAGGGCCGTGGCCAGAAGTCCCGGGTCAGAAGCGGAGAGCGCTACAAGGGCCGTGGCCTGTAGTCCCGGGTCAGAAGCGGAGAGCGCTACAAGGGCCGTGGCCAGAAGTCCTGGGTCAGAAGCGGAGAGCACTACAAGGGCCATGGCCAGAAGTCCCGGGTCAGAAGCGGAGAGCGCTACAAGGGCCGTGGCCAGAAGTCCTGGGTCAGAAGCGGAGAGCGCTACAAGGGCCGTGGCCAGAAGTCCCGGGTCAGAAGCGGAGAGCGCTACAAGGGCCGTGGCCAGAAGTCCCGGGTCAGAAGCGGAGAGCGTTACAAGGGCCGTGGCCAGAAGTCCCGGGTCAGAAGCTGAGAGGGCTACAGGGGCCGTGGCCAGAAGTCCTTGGTCAGAAGCAGGGAGCGCAACAGGGCGCTTTGCCAGAAGTCCTGGGACAGGAACGGAGAGCACTACAGGGGCCGTGGCCAGAAGTTCTTGGTCAGAAGCGGAGAGCGCTACAGGTGCCGTGGCCAGAAGTCCTGGGTCAGAAGCGGAGAGCACTACAGGGACCTGGCCAAAAGTCCTGGGTCAGAAGCGGAGAGCGCTACGGGGGCCATGGCCAGAAGTCTTGGGACAGAGGTGGAGAGCGCTACAGGGGCCGTGGCCAAAAGTCCTGGGTCAGAAGCGGAGAGCGCTACGGGGGCCATGGCCAGAAGTCCTGGGACAGGAGCAGAGAGCGCTACAGGGGCCATGGCCAGTAGTCCCGGGTCAGAAGCGGAGAGCGCTACGGGGGCCATGGCCAGAAGTCCCGGGTCAGAAGCGGAGAGTGCTACAAGGGCCGTGGCCAGAAGTCCCGGGTCAGAAGCAGAGAGCGCTACAAGGGCCGTGGCCAGAAGTCCCGGGTCAGAAGCGGAGAGCGTTACAAGGGCCGTGGCCAGAAGTCCCGGGTCAGAAGCGGAGAGCGTTACAAGGGCCGTGGCCAGAAGTCCCGGGTCAGAAGCTGAGAGGGCTACAGGGGCCGTGGCCAGAAGTCCTTGGTCAGAAGCAGGGAGCGCAACAGGGCGCTTTGCCAGAAGTCCTGGGACAGGAACGGAGAGCACTACAGGGGCCGTGGCCAGAAGTTCTTGGTCAGAAGCGGAGAGCGCTACAGGTGCCGTGGCCAGAAGTCCTGGGTCAGAAGCGGAGAGCACTACAGGGACGTGGCCAAAAGTCCTGGGTCAGAAGCGGAGAGCGCTACGGGGGCCATGGCCAGAAGTCTTGGGACAGAGGTGGAGAGCGCTACAGGGGCCGTGGCCAAAAGTCCTGGGTCAGAAGCGGAGAGCGCTACGGGGGCCATGGCCAGAAGTCCT
Source organism: Eleutherodactylus coqui (assembly GCA_035609135.1). Lineage (NCBI taxonomy): Eukaryota > Metazoa > Chordata > Amphibia > Anura > Eleutherodactylidae > Eleutherodactylus > Eleutherodactylus coqui. Next base: position 306,819,110 of record CM069408.1, read on the forward strand.
GGGACAGGAGCAGAGAGCGCTACAGGGGCCATGGCCAGTAGTCCCGGGTCAGAAGCGGAGAGCGCTACGGGGGCCATGGCCAGAAGTCCCGGGTCAGAAGCGGAGAGTGCTACAAGGGCCGTGGCCAGAAGTCCCGGGTCAGAAGCGGAGAGCGCTACAAGGGCCGTGGCCAGAAGTCCCGGGTCAGAAGCGGAGAGCGTTACAAGGGCCGTGGCCAGAAGTCCCGGGTCAGAAGCGGAGAGCGTTACAAGGGCCGTGGCCAGAAGTCCCGGGTCAGAAGCTGAGAGGGCTACAGGGGCCGTGGCCAGAAGTCCCGGGTCAGAAGCGGGGAGCGCAACAGGGCGCTTTGCCAGAAGTCCTGGGACAGGAATGGAGAGCACTACAGGGGCCGTGGCCAGAAGTTCTTGGTCAGAAGCGGAGAGCGCTACAGGTGCCGTGGCCAGAAGTCCTGGGTCAGAAGCGGAGAGCACTACAGGGATGTGGCCAAAAGTCCTGGGTCAGAAGCGGAGAGCGCTACGGGGGCCATGGCCAGAAGTCTTGGGACAGAGGTGGAGAGCGCTACAGGGGCCGTGGCCAAAAGTCCTGGGTCAGAAGCAGAGAGCGCTACAGGGGCCATGGCCAGAAGTCCTGGGACAGGAGCGGAGAGCGCTACAGGGGCCATGGCCAGAAGTCCTGGGACACGAGCGGAGAGCACTACAGGGGACATGGCCAAAAGTCCTGGGTCAGAAACAGAGAGCGCTAGAGGGGGCGTGGCCAGAAGTCCCGGGACAGGAGCGGAGAGCGCTACAGGGGGCGTGGCCAGAAGTCCTTGGTGAGAAGCGGAGAGCTCTATAGGGGCCGAGTGGAGAGGGCTAGAGGGGGCATGGCCAGACGTTCTGGGACAAGAGCGGAGAGCGCTACAGGGGGCGTGGCCAGAAGTCCTGGGACAGGAGCAGAGAGCGCCGTGGCCTAGAACGGTTTTCCCTTTGACGCCTTCGTGCCTGAGCTGGCAGATATCCATTGTGAGATATCAGAAATCAAGGGAACGCTTGAGGTATTCTTTATCTTTGTGGTTGTCTTTGGCGCGACCGCCCATCGTGTAACGTATCAGAAAAGCCCTTTAAGGCCTCACGAGCGTAAATATGGAGTTTAGAGAAGCGCCGCTTTCATGGGCTCATTCACATCAGTGCAGTACATAATACGCACTGTGATCGGATACAGAAGGGAATGCAACTGCGCAAATGCACTGAGAACACACGGTAGCGGACGCGTACAGGGTGCGAACAATCCCGTATACGGCTGTCCCGCAGGGATCCTGAATTGTCCCGCGGTCGGGCTGTGTAATAGAGCACGGATCTCACTGATTGGCACTTGCTACGCATCGCAAATCATCTCTCAGGTCTGAACAGGATTTTTGCCTCTGCATGCAAATCAGAAAGTTCCCATTCACTGACAGCAAGCAAAGAACTTAAACTGCAGAATTAAAACATAAAGTCTATTAGAAAAGTGCAGAATATTTTGCCGTGGCGCGACTCCTCCCACTGCGAACCGTAAAGAAGAGTCTAGAAGCAGCGGAAAAGTCCTGCTCCCATAAAGGGGGGCTGTGGCTTTAAATCGCAGGCATTGCCACTTGTTAACCCTTCCTTATCCAGCAGCGCTCCCCCCCCTTCCCATTTAAGGAGGCGCCGGGATGTTCTCCGCGCCGGCAGTGTGCGCGGTGCTGTGCGTGGTGGTGGCGGGTCATAGTCTGGACATCCGATAGCGAACATTGTTTTCTGACTCCTCTAAAGGCTGCTTATCCGGCAAGCTGGAAGGAAGAGTCTTCTGCTCCATCCGGAATCTCCCCGGTCCACCTTAAGAGGCGCCAAGAGAGAAGTTACACAAGTTCTTTCTTCTGTCAGCTGCGACAATCAGGAAGAAGGAGGAACCCCGAAACCCACAGAGCAGGACTGCCACCCCACAGACCCCCAGTCACCCCGCGGACCCCCACAGGCCATGGACTAGGCTGCACTGTATGAAGTAAGTCGGAGGGGGGGACAACAAAGGGGAAATGTATCAAAATCTGATGCCGAATGTTTAACTCTCGCCGCTCTGAAATGTCCGTCACGTGACTGTTCACGCCGAATGACAAACTCTGCTCTGCTACATCTGCAGCTGCAGCTTCCTGGCGCGTGAATAGAATGCTGCAGTGAAGACTGACACCTGCAGACAGAACTATTCATGGGGGTCTGTGACTGGCTGGGGGGCAACACTGAAGCCCCTCTGGTAACAGCCGGTATTGCGCTCTGTTGTCAGCCAGAGCATCACTCTGGTGCTCTTCAGTGGGTGACCCCGCCGGGTAGGTACCACAGCAGGGGGTGGGTCTGGTCAGTCCACCGCTGCACGATATCGGACTGAGAAACTCGCAACACTATTATGCTTGGGAACGTGATTTATGAGAAAATGGTGTCATACCACTAAACACGCAGCTTTCACGCAGGAAGACTAAAAACTCACCACAGCGAACACGAGTTTTCTGTAATATTGCCTAGAAGCGGGACGCGCTGCGCGTTCTTGTCGCGCTGCGTCACTCAGACAAATCGCAAGTGGAGCCGCTGAAAACAACATGCAAAACGCGCACGGAAAAATCCCCCTGCGGCTGCGCTGACACGGCCGTGTGCGTAGGATGCTGGAGGCGTCTCGCAGGGTCTTCCAGCTGAGGGGTCGGCGTATGGTGGCGAGATTGTACGGCTCCTGACTGCGCACGCAGTACATCTGGTATATTGTTTCTATTCCCTGCGGCGGCGCTGATACGTGTATTCGTCACCACGCACCAGGGGCATAGAGCACAACGGGCGCCCACGTGCGTACGGACGCCGCAGGATAGAACACGCTGCCTTTTTTGCGCTCGCGTATTACAGAATTCTGATGCGCTAATGTGAGGTGAACCGCGTAAGATGATGTAATTGATTGCCTGTGAGTTACAACATGGCGGACAGCGCACGCAGAATACACGGGAGACATATGGGCATGTCAACTAGCCCGAAGGCCCCTGTACACAGCCAAGATTGCACCAGATTTGCGTGTTGCGAGACACGAATATGAGCCCTATGTTTTTGATTGAGGTCGTAAACTACTTGTGACGTAACTGCAGTTCACCTGATGGAAAGCAGGTAATGATGTCACGGCGATCGCCTGCCCGATACTTGTGATGTCACGGCGATCGCCTGCCCGATACTTGTGATGTCACGGCGATCGCCTGCCCGATACTTGTGATGTCACGCCAATCGCCTGCCCGATACTTGTGATGTCACGGCGATCACCTGCCCAATACTTGTGATGTCACGGCGATCGCCTGCCCAATACTTGTGATGTCACGGCGATCGCCTGCCCGATACTTGTGATGTCACGGCGATCGCCTGCCCGATACTTGTGATATCACGGCGATCACCTGCCCGATACTTGTGATGTCACGGGGATCGCCTGCCCGATACTTGTGATGTCACGGCGATCACCTGCCCGATACTTGTGATGTCACGGCGATTGCCTGCCGATACTTGTGATGTCACGGCGATCACCTGCCCGATACTTGTGATGTCACGGCGATCACCTGCCCGATACTTGTGATGTCACGGCGATCGCCTGCCCGATACTTGTGATGTCACGGCGATCACCTGCCCGATACTTGTGATGTCACGGCGATCACCTGCCCGATACTTGTGATGTCACGGCGATCGCCTGCCCAATACTTGTGATGTCACGGCGATCGCCTGCCCAATACTTGTGATGTCACGGCGATCGCCTGCCCGATACTTGTGATGTCACGGCGATCACCTGCCCAATACTTGTGATGTCACGGCAATCGCCTGCCCGATACTTGTGATGTCACGGCGATCACCTGCCCAATACTTGTGATGTCACGGCGATCACCTGCCCAATACTTGTGATGTCACGGCGATCACCTGCCCAATACTTGTGATGTCACGGCGATCACCTGCCCAATACTTGTGATGTCACGGCGATCACCTTCCCAATACTTGTGATGTCACGGCGATCACCTGCCCGATACTTGTGATGTCACGGCGATCACCTTCCCAATACTTGTGATGTCACGGCGATCACCTTCCCGATACTTGTGATGTCACAGCGATCACCTGCCCGATACTTGTGATGTCACGGCGATCACCTGCCCAATACTTGTGATGTCACGGCGATCACCTTCCCAATACTTGTGATGTCACGGCGATCACCTGCCCGATACTTGTGATGTCACGGCGATCACCTGCCCGATACTTGTGATGTCACGGCGATCACCTTCCCAATACTTGTGATGTCACAGCGATCACCTGCCCAATACTTGTGATGTCACGGCGATCACCTGCCCAATACTTGTGATGTCACGGCGATCGCCTGCCCGATACTTGTGATGTCACGGCGATCACCTGCCCAATACTTGTGATGTCACGGCGATCACCTGCCCGATACTTGTGATGTCACAGCGATCACCTGCCCGATACTTGTGGTGTCACGGCGATCACCTTCCCAATACTTGTGATGTCACGGCGATCACCTGCCCAATACTTGTGATGTCACAGAAGCCCCCCTCCCCCAGTTTCTGCTCTGGTTACAATGTATCCATTGATCCTCCCTTCGCTGATACAGTGTGACAAGCCTTGGCGCCGCCCCCTCTATCTGTTACACTCAGGCTCGGCACTGTGGAGCAATTCCAGCAACCTCATTGGTTGTTTGGCTCGTCTGATTCAACCTGATTGGTTGGTAGTGTAATCTAGATCTATGCGCCCGCCGTGGCTGCAGCTCCTTGGAAACCATCAACAAGCTGCTGCTGACGGATCTCCTCCCCCCCTCATCGGGCTGCAGGTATTGGATGTCCCTCAGCCGCCGCGCTGCTTCCTGATGGTTTCCAATTAGCGACAGCGTTTCCACACAGACATCAAAGAGGGAAGCGAAACTGTCATTGAGCTGCCAGCGGCGGAGGTGGCGCAACATTTCATCATCGGAGACATTTGTGTATCGGAGCGGTGACGTCAGCCCCTGCAGAGGCCCCTCCCCTCGGAGGCCCCGCCCCTCAGTACATGTTCCGTCTCCGAGTTATTGCCCACATTATGCAATAAAACATCCAAAAAAAGCTGCAGTGTAAAGTACAGAGGAGGAACAGAGCCTGAGGCAATGCAGCTAAGCTGGGGTCCCTGCTCATAGCTGAGCCTCGACAGAGCAGGGCTGCGGTATAAAGCATGGAGGGGAGTACGGAGCAGCAGCCTGAGCCTCTGATGAGAGAGGATATGGAGGAGGGCTGCAGTGTAAAGCATGGATGGGGAGTACGGAGCAGCAGCAGCCTGAGCTTCTGATGAGCCAGGATGTGGAGGGGGGCTGCAGTGTAAAGCATGGAGGGGAGTATGGAGCAGCAGCCTGAGCCTCTGATGAGAGAGGATATGGAGGAGGGCTGCAGTGTAAAGCATGGAGGGGAGTACGGAGCGACAGCCTGAACTTCTGATAAGCCAGGATATGGGGGAGGGCTGCAGTGTAAAGCATGGAGGGGAGTATGGAGTAGCAGCCTGAGCCTCTGATGAGAGAGGATATGGAGGAGGGCTGCAGTGTAAAGCATGAAGGGGAGTACGGAGCAGTAGTCTGAGCCTCTGATGAGCCAGGATGTAGAGGAGGGCTGCAGTGTAAAACACGGAGGGGAGTATGGAGCAGCAGCCTGAGCTTCTGATGAGCCAGGATATGGAGGAGGGCTGCAGTGTAAAGCATGGCAAAGAGTTGGAGCAGCAGCCTGAGCCTCTGATGAAAGAGGATGTGGAGGAGGGCTGCAGTGTAAGGCATGAAGGGGATTATGGTGCAGCAGCCTGAGCTTCTGATGAGAGAGGATGTGGAGAAGGGCTGCAGTGTAAAGCATGGAGGGGAGTATGGAGCAGCAGCCTGAGCTTCTGATGAGAAAGGATGTGGAAGTGGGCTGCAGTGTAAAGCATGGAGGGGAGTACGGTGCAGCAGCCTGAGCTTCTGATGAAAGAGGGTGTGGAGGAGGGCTGCAGTGTAAAGCATGGCAAAGAGTTGGAGCAGCAGCCTGAGCCTCTAATGAGAGAGGATATGTAGGAGGGCTGCAGTGTAAAGCATGGATGGGGAGTACGGGGCAGCAGCAGCCTGAGCTTCTGATGAGCCAGGATATGGAGGAGGGCTGCAGTGTAAAGCATGGATGGGGAGTACGGAGAAGCAGCCTGAGCCTCTGATGAGCCAGGATGTGGAGGGGGGCTGCTGTGTAAGGCATGGAGGTGAGTATGGAGCAGCAGCCTGAGCTTCTGATGAAAGAGGATGTGGAGGAGGGCTGCAGTGTAAAGCATGGCAAAGAGTTGGAGCAGCAGCCTGAGCCTCTAATGAGAGAGGATATGGAGGAGGGCTGCAGTGTATAGCATGGATGGGGAGTATGGAGCAGCAGCCTGAGCCTCTGAAGAGCCAGGATATGGAGGAGGGCTGCAGTGTAAAGCATGGAGGGGAGTATGGAGCAGCAGCCTGAGCTTCTGATGAGCCAGGATGTGATGGAGGGTTGCAGTGTAAAGCATAGAGGGGAGTATGGAGCAGCAACCTGAGCTTCTGATGAGCCAGGATATGGAGGAGGGCTGCAGTGTAAAGCATGTATGGGGAGTACGGAGCAGCAGCCTGAGCTTCTGATGAGCCAGGATGTGGAGGAGGGCTGCAGTGTAAAGCATAGAGGGGAGTACGGAGCAGCAGCCTGAGCTTCTGATGAGCCAGGATGTGGAGGAGGGCTGCAGTGTAAAGCATAGAGGGGAGTACGGAGCAGCAGCCTGAGCTTCTGATGAGCCGTGGCTTTCGGCCCACAATGCAGCTGGAGTCGCTGACTAGTATAAAGCATATGGGAGAGACAGGGTTAACAGCAGGCAGTAGCGCTTCCTGTTATCTCCACGGACGCTGCGCTCTTCACGGGGTTAAGTTTCCCTGCCTGTAAAGATGGCGGCTCGTTGTGTGCACCTGGGTGGAGGTGCGCCGCGCCCTGCTGATGACTCTGTGGGCTGGGACGCCGAATACTAAGTGTCTGTGGAGGGTGAAGACGTGCGACCGTGAGCTCAGCGACCATCAGGTAACGCCGCAGTTACTCGTAGCGACCAACCTGTGCTGATTAGTCTCCCATGATGGGATGATCCGCACGTTCTGCAGACGGCGCAGGACGCACGGCCCAAGATGGCAGAGCCGTCATCGCAGGCCGCGGGAGTGATCGCACGCATCTTGTGGTTGGCAAATTACCGTGAACGGACGGTCACAGGAAATCCCACCCAGCCGGACCAGCGGGCTGCAGCTGAAGCCCCTCCCCCGTAGGTGTATACCGCGGCCCTTCGTGAGATGTCTTACGCTCAGGCGCCATGCGGCCCTCGCCTTCTTGCGTCAGAGTTACACGCGGTGCGTGACGTTTTCTGCTTCGCGCCTTTTAGACCCTCCGCTATCTCCTGGTGGTGCAATATAATGAGTCAGTAAGAAGACTTTGCTGCAGCGTAATTCTCGATCGCGCGAGTCATGTGATCTGCGCTCAGCGGATACTTTTCGGCTCAGTTCTTCCCCCTTTGCAGGATCTCTGCTTGCTGGCTGTGAATCTGAACGCTGACGACTCAGGCAGCTGGTTGGTTGTATCGCACGGACGCGTGGCAGCTGTGCCATGTCTGGGATGTGCCCGTTCACTGACAGCAAGCGTCTGTCCACATAAAGCTGAGCGGTGGGCCGGGGGGTTGACCGAGGGTCCCTCGGAGCTAGTAGAGAGCGGGATGCTTCGTGGCAGACTCTGTAGAGCGCCCTCATTGCCAGCTAATGGTCTTTGGCGCCATTGTCCCTCCAGTCTGCAGTCTTCAGCCCCTCCTCCTCGCCGCGGGGCTTTGGGCGTGTGCAAAATACGCAAAACACATTTATCGCATTTTTGTGCAGCGACACAATGCGCCTTCCGCACGGGCAAATACGCCGCGTCTTTACGTGAATGCACTGTATATGCCCATGAGAATGGGCCCTCAGACAAACACCTGCTTTCTGATTGGCTGCTTGTGTGGTCAGCCCCAGCCAATCAGAGAGCAGCACACAGTGTACATTACTTAGGTGATTGTGGCGGCCATCTTGGATGAGCGAAAACGAGGAGCGGAATTGACAAATCGAAGAGCCAGCAGAAGACCCCGCGCCGCGGAACAAAGTGTCGTCGCAAATCCCACATCAATGAGCCTGGCAGCAGAGTGGGAGGGCAGCGGGGCGTCCGCAGTCGGGGGGAAGAAACGCTGCCTGTTCACTGAGCCGACCGCACGATTCATGACCTTCCCGAGATCCGCGCACGCCGCGCTCAGTCCAGACAGCGGAGACGATGCAAAGGACACCCTGCGGTGCCAACATGGAGGTTGGCGTCAGATTCTGCACCACCTTCTGGCTTACGAACAAATAGACTTGACAGCCTACGACCGCATTGTGCAGACCGCCGCGACTCTTCAAGGTTGGCGAGCGATCAAAATATTTGTGAACATTTGTCCCTCGTCGTCATCCGTAACAAAAACTGTTGGAAAGAGCTGAGGAGACGCCCCCCCCCCCCTCTCTGCCGCGAGCGCGTGCGTGTCCCCATAATGACACGCTGACACTTGGGGGGATGGGATACTGACACGCTGACACTTGGGGGACGGGATAATGACAGGCTGACACTTGGGGGACGGGATAATGACAGGCTGACACTTGGGGGACGGGATAATGACACGCTGACACTTGGGGGATGGGATAATGACACGCTGATACTTGGGGGACGGGATAATGACACGCTGACACTTGGGGGACGGGATAATGACACGCTGACACGTGGGGGACGGGATAATGACACGCTGACACTTGGGGGACAGGATAATGACACGCTGACACTTGGGGGACGGGATAATGACACGCTGACACTTGGGGGATGGGATAATGACACGCTGACACTTGGGGGACGGGATAATGACACGCTGACACTTGGGGGACGGGATAATGACAGGCTGACACTTGGGGGACGGGATAATGACAGGCTGACACTTGGGGGACGGGATAATGACACGCTGACACTTGGGGGATGGGATAATGACACGCTGATACTTGGGGGACGGGATAATGACACGCTGACACTTGGGGGACGGGATAATGACACGCTGACACGTGGGGGACGGGATAATGACACGCTGACACTTGGGGGACGGGATAATGACACGCTGACACTTGGGGGACGGGATAATGACACGCTGATACTTTGGGGACGGGATAATGACACGCTGACACTTGGGGGACGGGATAATGACACGATGACACTTGGGGGACGGGATAATGACACGCTGACACTTGGGGGACGGGATAATGACACGCTGACACTTGGGGGACGGGATAATGACACGCTGACACGGGGGATGGGATAATGACACGCTGACACTTGGGGGACGGGATAATGACACGCTGACACTTGGGGGACGGGATAATGACACGCTGACACTTGGGGGACGGGATAATGACACGCTGACACGGGGGATGGGATAATGACACGCTGATACTTGGGGGATGGGATAATGAGACGCTGACACTTGGGGGACGGGATAATGACACGCTGACACTTGGGGGACGGGATAATGACACGCTGACACTTGGGGGACGGGATAATGACACGCTGACACGGGGGATGGGATAATGACACGCTGATACTTGGGGGATGGGATAATGAGACGCTGACACTTGGGGGACGGGATAATGACACGCTGACACTTGGGGAATGGGATAATGACACGCTGACACTTGGGGGACGGGATAATGAGACGCTGACACTTGGAGGACGGGATAATGACACGCTGATACTTGGGGGACGGGATAATGACACGCTGATACTTGGGGGACGGGATAATGACACGCTGACACTTGGGGGACGGGATAATGACACGCTGACACTTGGGGGACGGGATGATGACACGCTGACACTTGGGGGACGGGATAATGACACGCTGACACTTGGGGGATGGGATAATGACACGCTGACACTTGGGGGACGGGATAATGAGACGCTGACACTTGGAGGACGGGATAATGACACGCTGATACTTGGGGGACGGGATAATGACACGCTGATACTTGGGGGACGGGATAATGACACGCTGACACTTGGGGGACGGGATAATGACACGCTGACACTTGGGGGATGGGATAATGACACGCTGACACTTGGGGGATGGGATAATGACACGCTGACACTTGGGGGACGGGATAATGACACGCTGACACTTGGGGGACGGGATAATGACACGCTGACACTTGGGGGACGGGATAATGACACGCTGACACTTGGGGGATGGGATAATGACACGCTGACACTTGGGGGACGGGATAATGACACGCTGACACTTGGGGGACGGGATAATGACAGGCTGACACTTGGGGGACGGGATAATGACACGCTGACACTTGGGGGATGGGATAATGACACGCTGATACTTGGGGGACGGGATAATGACACGCTGACACTTGGGGGACGGGATAATGACACGCTGACACGTGGGGGACGGGATAATGACACGCTGACACTTGGGGGACGGGATAATGACACGCTGACACTTGGGGGACGGGATAATGACACGCTGATACTTTGGGGACGGGATAATGACACGCTGACACTTGGGGGATGGGATAATGACACGCTGACACTTGGGGGACGGGATAATGACACGCTGACACTTGGGGGACGGGATAATGACACGCTGACACTTGGGGGACGGGATAATGACACGCTGACACGGGGGATGGGATAATGACACGCTGATACTTGGGGGATGGGATAATGAGACGCTGACACTTGGGGGACGGGATAATGACACGCTGACACTTGGGGGACGGGATAATGACACGCTGACACTTGGGGGACGGGATAATGACACGCTGACACGGGGGATGGGATAATGACACGCTGATACTTGGGGGATGGGATAATGAGACGCTGACACTTGGGGGACGGGATAATGACACGCTGACACTTGGGGAATGGGATAATGACACGCTGACACTTGGGGGACGGGATAATGAGACGCTGACACTTGGAGGACGGGATAATGACACGCTGATACTTGGGGGACGGGATAATGACACGCTGATACTTGGGGGACGGGATAATGACACGCTGACACTTGGGGGACGGGATAATGACACGCTGACACTTGGGGGATGGGATAATGACACGCTGACACTTGGGGGACGGGATAATGACACGCTGACACTTGGGGGACGGGATAATGACAGGCTGACACTTGGGGGACGGGATAATGACACGCTGACACTTGGGGGACGGGATAATGACACGCTGACACTTGGGGGATGGGATAATGACACGCTGACACTTGGGGGACGGGATAATGACACGCTGATACTTGGGGGACGGGATAATGACACGCTGACACTTGGGGGACGGGATAATGACACGCTGACACGTGGGGGACGGGATAATGACACGCTGACACTTGGGGGACGGGATAATGACACGCTGACACTTGGGGGACGGGATAATGACACGCTGACACTTGGGGGATGGGATAATGACACGCTGACACTTGGGGGACGGGATAATGACACGCTGACACTTGGGGGACGGGATAATGACACGCTGACACTTGGGGGACGGGATAATGACACGCTGACACTTGGGGGATGGGATAATGACACGCTGACACTTGGGGGACGGGATAATGACACGCTGATACTTGGGGGGACGGGATAATGACACGCTGACACTTGGGGGACGGGATAATGACACGCTGATACTTGGGGGGACGGGATAATGACACGCTGATACTTGGGGGACGGGATAATGACACGCTGATACTTGGGGGAAGGGATAATGACACGCTGACACTTGGGGGGATGGGATAATGACACGCTGATACTTGGGGGACAGGATAATGACACGCTGACACTTGGGGGACGGGATAATGACACGCTGACACTTGGGGGACGGGATAATGACACGCCGACACTTGGGGGACGGGATAATGAGACGCTGACACTTGGGGGACGGGATAATGACACGCTGATACTTGGGGGACGGGATAATGACACGCTGACACTTGGGGGACGGGATAATGACACGCTGACACTTGGGGGACGGGATTATGACACGCCGACACTTGGGGGACAGGATAATGACCCGCTGACACTTGGGGGACGGGATAATGACACGCTGACACCTGGGGGACAGGATAATGACAGGCTGACACTTGGGGGGCGGGATAATGACACGCTGACACTTGGGGGAAGGGATAATGACACGCTGACACTTGGGGGATGGGATAATGACACGCTGATACTTGGCAGATGGGATAATGACCCGCTGACACTTGGGGGGGACGGGATAATGACACGCTGACACTTGGGGGGACGGGATAATGACACGCTGACACTTGGGGGGACGGGATAATGACACGCTAACACTTGGGGGACGGGATAATGACAGGCTGACACTTGGGGGATGGGATAATGACACGCTGACACTTGGGGGGACGGTATAATGACACGCTGACACTTGGGGGACGGGATAATGACACGCTGATCCTTGGGGGGACGGTATAATGACACGCTGACACTTGAGGGACGGGATAATGACACGCTGATCCTTGGGGGACAGGATAATGACACGCTGATACTTGGGGGACGGGATAATGACACGCTGACACTTGGGGGACGGGATAATGACACGCTGACACTTGGGGGACGGGATAATGACACGCTGACACTTGGGGGGATGGGATAATGACACGCTGACACTTGGGGGACGGGATAATGACACGCTGATACTTGGGGAATGGGATAATGACACGCCGACACATGGGGGACGGGATAATGACACGCTGATACTTGGGGGACGGGATAATGACACGCTGATACTTGGGGGACGGGATAATGACACGCTGACACTTGGGGGACGGGATAATGACACGCTGAGACTTCGGGGACAGGATAATGACACGCTGAGACTTCGGGGACAGGATAATGACACGCTGACACTTGGGGGACGGGATAATGACACTCCGACACTTGGGGGACGGGATAATGACACGCTGACACTTGGGGGACGGAAGAATGACACGCCGACACTTGGGGGACGGAATAATGACAGGCTGACACTTGGGGGACAGGATAATGACAGGCTGACACTTGGGGGACGGGATAATGACAGGCTGACACTTGGGGACGGGATAATGACACGCTGACACTTGGGGGACGGGATAATGACACGCTGACACTTGGGGGACGGGATAATGACACGCTGACACTTGGGGGACGGGATAATGACAGGCTGACACTTGGGGGACAGGATAATGACACGCTGACACTTGGGGGACGGGATAATGACACGCTGACACTTGGGGGACGGGATAATGACACGCTGACACTTGGGGGACGAGATAATGACACGCTGACACTTGGGGGACGGGATAATGACACGCTGATACTTGGGGGACGGGATAATGACACGCTGACACTTGGGGGATGGGATAATGACACGCTGACACTTAGGGGACGGGATAATGACACGCTGACACTTGGGGGACGGGATAATGACACGCCGACACTTGGGGGGACAGGATAATGACACGCTGATACTTGGGGGACGGGATAATGACACGCTGACACTTGGGGGATGGGATAATGACACGCTGACACTTGGGGGATGGGATAATGACATGCTGACACTTGGGGGACGGGATAATGACACGCTGACACTTGGGGGACGGGATAATGACACGCTGACACTTGGGGACGGGATAATGAGACGCTGACACTTGGGGGACGGGATAATGACACGCTGACACTTGGGGGACGGGATAATGACACGCTGACACTTGGGGGACGGGATAATGACACGCTGACACTTGGGGGACGGGATAATGACACGCTGACACTTGGGGGACGGGATAATGACACGCTGACACTTGGGGGACGGGATAATAACACGCTGACACTAGGGGGATGGGATAATGACACGCTGACACTTGGGGGACGGGATAATGACAGACTGACACTTGGGGGATGGAATAATGACAGGCTGAGACTTGGGGGACGGGATAATGACACGCTGACACTTGGGGGACGGGATAATGACACGCTGACACTTGGGGGACGGGATAATGACACGCTGACACTTGGGGGATGGGATAATGACACGCTGATACTTGGGGGACGGGATAATCACACGCCGATACTTGGGGGATAGGATAATGACACGCCGATACTTGGGGGACGGGATAATGACACGCTGACACTTGGGGGACGGGATAATGACACGCTGACCCTTGGGGGACAGGATAATGACACGCTCATACTTCGGGGATGGGATAATGACACGCTGACACTTGGGGGACGGGATAATGACACTCTAATACTTGGGGGACGGGATAATGACAAGCTGATACTTGGGGGACGGGATAATGACACGCTGACACTTGGGGGGGACGGGATAATGACACGCTGACACTTGGGGGACGGGATAATGACACACTGACACTTGGGGGACAGGATAATGACACGCTGATACTTGGGGGACGGGATAATGACACGCTGACACTTGGGGGACGGGATAATGACACGCTGACCCTTGGGGGACAGGATAATGACACGCTCATACTTCGGGGATGGGATAATGACACGCTGACACTTGGGGGACGGGATAATGACACTCTAATACTTGGGGGACGGGATAATGACAAGCTGATACTTGGGGGACGGGATAATGACACGCTGACACTTGGGGGGGACGGGATAATGACACGCTGACACTTGGGGGACGGGATAATGACACACTGATACTTGGGGGACGGGATAATGACACGCTGATGCTTGGGGGGACGGGATAATGACACGCTGGCACTTGGGGGACGGGATAATGACACGCTGATACTTGGGGGATGGGATAATGACACGCTGACACTTGGGGGATGGGATAATGACAAGCTGATACTTGGGAGATGGGATAATGACACGCTGACACTTGGGGGATGGGATAATGACACGCTGATGCTTGGGGGACGGGATAATGACACGCTGACACTTGGGGGACGGGATAATG
Source organism: Eleutherodactylus coqui (assembly GCA_035609135.1). Classification (NCBI taxonomy): domain Eukaryota; kingdom Metazoa; phylum Chordata; class Amphibia; order Anura; family Eleutherodactylidae; genus Eleutherodactylus; species Eleutherodactylus coqui. The sequence goes on from CM069408.1 coordinate 306,834,174, forward strand.
ACACGCTGACACTTGGGGGACGGGATAATGACACGCTGACACTTGGGGACGGGATAATGACACGCTGACACTTGGGGGACGGGATAATGACACGCTGACACTTGGGGGACGGGATAATGACACGCTGACACTTGGGGGACGGGATAATGACACGCTGACACTTGGGGGATGGGATAATGACCCGCTGACACTTGGGGGGACGGGATAATGACACGCTGACACTTGGGGGATGGGATAATGACACGCTGATACTTGGGGGACGGGATAATCACACGCCGATACTTGGCGGATGGGATAATGACAGGTTGACACTTGGGGGACGGGATAATGACACGCTGATACTTGGGGGATGGGATAATGACAGGTTGACACTTGGGGGACGGGATAATGACACGCTGACACTTGGGGGATGGGATAATGACACGCTGACACTTGGGGGACGGGATAATGACACGCTGTTACTTGGGGGACGGGATAATGACACGCTGACACTCGGGGGATGGGATAATGACAGGTTGACACTTGGGGGACGGGATAATGACACGCTGATACTTGGGGGATGGGATAATGACACGCCGACACTTGGGGGACGGGATTATGACACGCCGACACTTGGGGGACAGGATAATGACCCGCTGACACTTGGGGGACGGGATAATGACACGCTGACACCTGGGGGACAGGATAATGACAGGCTGACACTTGGGGGGCGGGATAATGACACGCTGACACTTGGGGGAAGGGATAATGACACGCTGACACTTGGGGGATGGGATAATGACACGCTGATACTTGGCAGATGGGATAATGACCCGCTGACACTTGGGGGGGACGGGATAATGACACGCTGACACTTGGGGGGACGGGATAATGACACGCTGACACTTGGGGGGACGGGATAATGACACGCTAACACTTGGGGGACGGGATAATGACAGGCTGACACTTGGGGGATGGGATAATGACACGCTGACACTTGGGGGGACGGTATAATGACACGCTGACACTTGGGGGACGGGATAATGACACGCTGATCCTTGGGGGGACGGTATAATGACACGCTGACACTTGAGGGACGGGATAATGACACGCTGATCCTTGGGGGACGGGATAATGACACGCTGACACTTGGGGGATGGGATAATGACACGCTGACACTTGGGGGACGGGATAATGACACGCTGACACTTGGGGGGCGGGATAATGACACGCTGACACTTGGGGGGCGGGATAATGACACGCTGACACTTGGGGGACGGGATAATGACACGCTGACATTTGGGGGGACGGGATAATGACACGCTGACATTTGGGGGACGGGATAATGACACGCTGATACTTGGGGGACAGGATAATGACACGCTGACACTTGGGGGACGGGATAATGACACGCTGACACTTGGGGGACGGGATAATGACACGCTGACACTTGGGGGACGGGATAATGACACGCTGACACTTGGGGGACGGGATAATGACACGCTGACACTTGGGGGGCGGGATAATGACACGCTGACACTTGGGGGGACGGGATAATGACACGCTGACACTTGGGGGACGGGATAATGACACGCTGACACTTGGGGGACGGGATAATGACACGCTGACATTTGGGGGGACGGGATAATGACACGCTGACATTTGGGGGACGGGATAATGACACGCTGATACTTGGGGGACAGGATAATGACACGCTGACACTTGGGGGACGGGATAATGACACGCTGACACTTGGGGGACGGGATAATGACACGCTGACACTTGGGGGATGGGATAATGACACGCTGATACTTGGGGGACGGGATAATGACACGCTGATACTTGGGGGACGGGATAATGACACGCTGATACTTGGGGGACAGGATAATGACACGCTGACACTTGGGGGACGGGATAATGACACGCTGACACTTGGGGGACGGGATAATGACACGCTGACACTTGGGGGGCGGGATAATGACACGCTGACACTTGGGGGGCGGGATAATGACACGCTGACACTTGGGGGATGGGATAATGACACGCTGACACTTGGGGGATGGGATAATGACACGCTGACACTTGGGGGACGGGATAATGACACACTGACACTTGCGGGACGGGATAATGACACGCTGACACTTGGGGGACGGGATAATGACACGCTGATACTTGGGGGACGGGATAATGACACGCTGACACTTGGGGGACGGGATAATAACACGCTGACACTTGGGGGACGGGATAATGACACGCTGATACTTGGGGGACGGGATAATAACACGCTGACACTTGGGGGACGGGATAATGACACGCTGACACTTGGGGGACAGGATAATGACACGCTGATGCTTGGGGGACGGGATAATGACACGCTGACACTTGGGGGGACGGGATAATGACACGCTGATCCTTGGGGGACAGGATAATGACACGCTGACACTTGGGGGACGGGATAATGACACGCTGACACTTGGGGGACGGGATAATGACACGCGGACACTTGGGGGATGGGATAATGACACGCTGACACTTGGGGGACGGGATAATGACACGCTGACACTTGGGGGACGGGATAATGACACGCGGACACTTGGGGGATGGGATAATGACACGCTGACATTTGGGGTGCAGGACAGGATTGAGCAGCATTTTTTGTGTTCCTGATTTTCGTCCTTCCTTATAACATCCTTTTCTTCTCTTTCTCCTTAGGAGCACAATGCACTCTGGGATATTTAAGGTGTGCCTGGTGGTGGTGACCGCGATTGTCAACCATCCGCTCCTCTTCCCAAATAATGACACCTCCTTCCCGGCTAATGACGACCTTATTGTGCAGAAATTACGGGAGAGAGAAGAAATCCTAAAAAAACAGCAGCTGGAACTCGAAGAACTTTTATTTCGTGAGCAGGAACCAGCAGGAGACGCCAAGACGGAGAGCGAGGAGCCCGAGGGTGGAGTGCGGTGGGACCTGTGGAGCACTGTGTCTATGGTCATATTTCTGATGATTGAGGTATGGCGACAAGACTTTAAGGACAACTCCCATGAGCAAAGCAAGGAGGAGGAGGATCTGCTGTTCATCGGGAATCACTGTCACGGTGTGACTCTGCCCAACAAGCCGATGCTGACCATCTTCCATGACCAATACATCCGAGCCACCACCCACGATGCAGTGAGAAGCAGGGAGTTTGTGGAAGGCTTTGCAGATGACCTGCTAGAGGCGTTAAGAAGTGTCTGCAATCGTGATACCGACATGGAAGTTGAGGACAGCATCTGCGTTGGGAGTATGTACGAAAACTGGAGAGTGAACAAGCCCTTGATCTGTGACCTCCTGGTACCCTTCGCTCCTCCAGAACCGTACCACTTCCGGTGCCAGCCCTGGGTCTCTGATCCATCCATCAGACCAGACAGACAGAGTTTTGGAACAATTCTTGTCTGCGGCCCAGACGACAATCTTTCTGGCTGTGTATGTGACAAGAAGAGACTTGGAGAAGATATGTTGTGTCTCCTTCACAATCTGACGACCAATGATAAGAAAGTGAACGAGGAGATAAATTTGCTGTGTTGTAAAAACTCCAACTACTTGGACGTTGACCAGGTGATGAAGTGGTTCCAGACCACCGTGACTAAAGCATGGAGCAAAATCTCCCACAAATATGAGTTTGAGGTCACCTTCAGCAACCTGGACTCGCCTGGAGCTCTGAGAGTCAAATTCAAGTCTGGAAAAGTCATCAGCCTCAACGTGACCCCGGTGGTCCGGTATGAGGACACAAACCTTTATTTTATTTCCCATTTTCCCAGCATGCCACGTGAAGTCTCTTCCAGTATCCAGTGGATGTTGTCCTTCGCAGTCTACGAGAGAAGCTTCCTCAAGGACTTTGCTAAAAAGCTTCCCGACAATTCCTGCCACCTCAGTTGCCTGCAGATAATGACTTTTCTCCGCTCCAAGCAGTGTCACATAACGGGACCAAGTGGTCTCACCACCTACCATCTAAAGACAGTCCTTATGCATCTTCTTCTTAGTCAACCCTGCTCAGGTTGGGCCAACGTCATGCTGGAAGAGCGATTACGAGACATGTTCAGGAGCTTGGAGAAAAGTCTCCTGGAGAAGAAGCTCCTCCACTTCATGGTTGGAAACTGGAAACTGCCGGACACCGTGAATCTTCCTCAACACTTTCGAGTAGCAGAACCTGTTAACCTTTTCCGGTCTTTTGTTCTAAATCGGGACCTTTATCAGCAAACGCTCTCCATGTTCTACGAGATGTTGAAGAACGCGACTGTCATGATCAATGAATACAGCTTACACCTGCCCAACGGAAGCGCCAGTAAACCTGCCCACTGACCACCTACCTGCCGAGGACTTGTCATATGTTTTATACTAGAATTCTGACCCAACAGTCCCGGTTGCCGCCTGCACACAGGCAAATTTGCATTGCAGAATCCGCAGCGGGCGTCCGCCTCCAGGTACTGCGGCACATACCGCCCACAGCATGCTATGGGAACTAGATTTCTCCTGTACACGAGCAGAAAACAATTGTTTCCGCTCACGAAGGAAAAATCACAGCATGCTCAATTTTTGAGCGGAGTCTGCGCGGACGCCTTCCATTGAACTCCGACCCATGGCCCGTCCGCAATGGACATTGCAGAAAGGTTGCGGATTCCGCATTATCGCTAGGCAATGATGCGGAAAAGGCAGGATTTTTAAAAAAAAATCTGTATTGCGCATTTCCAACGGTCGAGCCGAGCGGACCATCCGCAGTACAGCTGAAGAGAAGGAAAGACAGGTACGCCGCTGCTGCTGCCAGGGCCGGATTCCACTGCGGGCTCACACATGTAGAATCCTGCTCTGCCGTGTGCAGGCGGCCTAAATTACAGTGAGAGCGCATACATTATACACTGCGCCCAGAATGTCCGCACGCTCCTACATGTTATGCTGTGACCCCCTCATTCTGCACTCAGCACCCCATAATAACAAAGTGACAACAAAAGCCAGGAAATCTTTGTACATTTTTTTTTTTAATGAAAACCCCCCCATTCCGCAGCGACATAAGTATTCACACCCTGTAATCGGCATTAGACGGAGCCCCTTTGGCAGTGATTCCGTCGTCTAGTCGTCTTGTGGATGATGCCACAAGATTGGCCCCCCTGGGTTTGGAGGTTTCCTGCCCGGTTGGATGGGGGCCGTCTGCGGACAGCCATTGTTAGGTCTCCCTAGAGATGCCCCATTGGGTTCAGAGCTTTGGCCGGGCCATCAAGGACATTCACAGAGTTGTTCCGCCTACTGGTTTTCTCCAGACAGAACACTTGGTCTCCTCTCTCACAAGACCCTTCTCTCCTTAGATTGGTGGGTTAGCGGTTCTAGGAAGAGTCCTGGTTGCTCTTCCATATAAGTATTATGGGGGCCGCTGGGTTCTTGGTGTCCTCTCTTACAAGACCCTTCTCCCCTTAGATTGGTGGGTTAGCGGTTCTAGGAAGAGTCCTGGTTGTTCTTCCATGTAAGTATTATGGGGGCCGCTGGGTTCTTGGTGTCCTCTCTTACAAGACCCTTCTCCCCTTAGATTGGTGGGTTAGCGGTTCTAGGAAGAGTCCTGGTTGTTCTTCCATGTAAGTATTATGGGGGCCGCTGGGTTCTTGGTCTCCTCTCTCACAAGACCCTTCTCTCCTTAGATTGGTGGGTTAGCGGTTCTAGGAAGAGTCCTGGTTGCTCTTCCATATAAGTATTATGGGGGCCGCTGGGTTCTTGGTGTCCTCTCTTACAAGACCCTTCTCCCCTTAGATTGGTGGGTCAGCGGTTCTAGGAAGAGTCCTGGTTGCTCTTCCATATAAGTATTATGGGGGCCGCTGGGTTCTCAGGAACGTTCAGGGCAGCAGAAATGTTTTATACTTGGATCATTGAAAAGTGGTAGTTTTTCATTTTCAAAATCTGTCCCTAGGTTTCTGGGGGTCTGCTGTCACTTTGTCCTTATGGGGTACTGAGTGCAGAATGAGGGGGACACATTAGAACAACATGTCAGAGGGGGTGAGGACTTTCCGGGTGCATTATATGTCCATTCCACAAATTGATCCCAGATGTTGACCTGTTTCATGTATTTCTGTCTCGACCACAGCTGCCCTAGAAGGAGGCGATGGGTCCACCATTGTGATTGACAAATACTTCTGCAAATATTTTTGGAGGTCTTTTACATTATTTATTTTTCATTTTGCTGTTCGTTTGATTCCATTTGCAAAAAAAGGTCAATGATAAAACTTCTGATGTGTTTGCTTTTCTTATTCCAATGATCACCAATAGGAGGCAGAACAGTGGGCAGCATGGGCCGGATCGTGGTGGACCGGTCCATCAGTCTGGTAGTCTGAATATACCCTATTAAGGGTGACCCCCGCTCAGGACCCCAATCTAGGACAGAACAGGAAGACCCCGCTCAACCAGGCAGTAATGTATATCTAGCTTCTCCTCAGCCAAAGGGAAAATGTCTAGCCAGAATATAGTCATCCCCTGCCGAAAGCAGCTGCTCAACATGAGATAAACAAGCCGACTCTGCAGCAACCAACTGGTGGACATGCCAGCTACAAGTTCCAAGTAGGGTTGTTGTACTGAGACTTTATTTAATGGATGATCCCACAGTGGGAGAAGAAAGTGATAACCGTTCTCAGAACGCATTCACTCACACAATTGCTTGACACTTTTCAAGACCACACGGCCATATTCTTGAAAAAACAGAAAATTAGAAAATCTTAGCTATTCAAATACAGTGTGAACCATTAAGATGAATACCGCTCCTATGTATAAGAATATAACTACTATAATACCGCCCCCTATGTTCAAGAATATAACTACTATAATACTGCCTCCTATGTACAAGAATATAACTACTATAATACTGCCCCCTATGTACAAGAATATAACTACTATAATACTGCCCCCTATATACAAGAATATAACTACTATAATACTGCCCCCTATGTACAAGAATATAACTACTATAATACTGCTCCTATGTACAAGAATATAACTACTATAATACCGCTCCTATGTACAAGAATATAACTACTATAATACTGCCTCCTATGTACAAGAATATAACTACTATAATACTGCCCTCTATGTAGAAGAATATAACTACTATAATACTGCCCCCTATGTACAAGAATATAACTACTATAATACTGCCCCTATGTACAGGAATATAACTACTATAATACTGCCTCCTATGTACAGGAATATAACTACTATAATACTGCCTCCTATGTACAAGAATATAACTACTATAATACTGCCCCCTATGTACAAGAATATAACTACTATAATACTGCTCCCTATGTACAAGAATATAACTACTATAATACTGCCCCCTATGTACAAGAATATAACTACTATAATACTGCCCCTATGTACAAGAATATAACTACTATAATACCGCCCCCTATGTTCAAGAATATAACTACTATAATACTGCCCCCTATGTACAAGAATATAACTACTATAATACTGCCCCCTATGTACAAGAATATAACTACTATAATACTGCTCCCTACATACAAGAATATAACTACTATAATACTGCCCCCTATGTACAAGAATATAACTACTATAATACTGCTCCCTACATACAAGAATATAACTACTATAATACTGCCCCCTATGTACAAGAATATAACTACTATAATACTGCCTCCAATAAACAAGAATATAACTACTATAATACTGCTCCTATGTACAAGAATATAACTACTATAATACTGCCTCCAATATACAAGAATATAACTACTATAATACTGCCTCCTATGTACAAGAATATAACTACTATAATACTGCACCCTATGTACAAGAATATAACTACTATAATACTGCCTCCTATGTACAAGAATATAACTACTATAATACTGCCCCCTATGTACAAGAATATAACTACTATAATACTGTCCCCATGAACAAGAATATAACTACTATAATACTGCAGCCTATGTACAAGAATATAACTACTATAATACTGCCCCCTATGTACAAGAATATAACTACTATAATACTGCCCCCTATGTACAAGAATATAACTACTATAATACTGCCTCCTATGTACAAGAATATAACTACTATAATACTGCCCCCTATGTACAAGAATATAACTACTATAATACTGCTCCTATGTACAAGAATATAACTACTATAATACTGCCTCCTATGTACAAGAATATAACTACTACAATACTGCCTCCAATATACAAGAATATAACTACTATAATACTGCCTCCTATGTACAAGAATATAACTACTATAATACTGCACCCTATGTACAAGAATATAACTACTATAATACTGCCTCCTATGTACAAGAATATAACTACTATAATACTGCCCCCTATGTACAAGAATATAACTACTATAATACTGTCCCCATGAACAAGAATATAACTACTATAATACTGCCTCCTATGTACAAGAATATAACTACTATAATACTGCCCCCTATGTACAAGAATATAACTACTATAATACTGCCCCCATGTACAAGAATATAACTACTATAATACTGCAGCCTATGTACAAGAATATAACTACTATAATACTGCCCCCTATGTACAAGAATATAACTACTATAATACTGTCCCCATGTACAAGAATATAACTACTATAATACTGCAGCCTATGTACAAGAATATAACTACTATAATACTGCTCCTATGTACAAGAATATAACTACTATAATACTGCCTCCTATGTACAAGAATATAACTACTATAATACTGCCCCCTATGTACAAGAATATAACTACTATAATACTGTCCCCATGTACAAGAATATAACTACTATAATACTGCTCCTATGTATAAGAATATAACTACTATAATACTGTCCCCATGTACAACAATATAACTACTATAATACTGCAGCCTATGTACAAGAATATAACTACAATAATACTGACCCCTATGTACAAGAATATAACTACTATAATACTGCCTCCAATATACAAGAATATAACTACTATAATACTGCCCCCTATGTACAAGAATATAACTACTATAATACTGCCTCATATGTACAAGAATATAACTACTATAATACTGCAGCCTATGTACAAGAATATAACTACTATAATACTGCCCCCTATGTACAAGAATATAACTACTATAATACTGCCTCCTATGTACAAGATTATAACTATTATAATACTGCCTCCTATGTACAAGAATATAACTACTATAATACTGCCCCTATGTACAAGAATATAATTACTATATTACTGCCCCAATGTACAAGAATATAACTACTATAATACTGCCTCCTATGTACAAGAATATAACTACTATAATACTGCCCCCTATGTACAAGAATATAACTACTACAATACTGCCTCCTATGTACAAGAATATAACTACTATAATACTGCCCCCTATGTACAAGAATATAACTACTATAATACTGCCCCCTATGTACAAGAATATAACTACTATAATACTGTCCCCTATGTACAAGAATATAACTACTATAATACTGCCCCCTATGTACAAGAATATAACTACTATAATACTGCCCCCTATGTACAAAAATATAACTACTGTAATACTGCTCTTATGTGCAAGAATATAACTACTATAATACTGCCCCCTATGTACAAGAATATAACTACTATAATACTACCCCCTATGTACAAGAATATAACTACTATAATACTACCCCCTATGTACAAGAATATAACTACTATAATACTGCCCCCTGTGTACAAGAATATAACTACTATAATACTGCCCCCTATGTACCAGAATATAACTACTATAATACTGCCCCCTGTGTACAAGAATATAACTACTATAATACTGCCCCCTATGTACAAGAATATAACTACTATAATACTGCTCCCTATGTACAAGAATATAACTACTATAATACCGCCCCCTATGTACAAGAATATAACTACTATAATACTGCCCCCTATGTACAAGAATATAACTACTATAATACTGCCTCCTATGTACAAGAATATAACTACTATAATACTGCCCTCTATGTACAAGAATATAACTACTATAATACTGCCCCCTATGTACAAGAATATAACTACTATAATACTGCCCCCTATGTACAAGAATATAACTACTATAATACTGCCCCCTATGTACAAGAATATAACTACTATAATACTGCCCCCTATGTACAGGAATATAACTACTATAATACTGCTCCCCTATGTACAAGAATATAACTACTATAATACTGCCCCCAATGTACAAGAATATAACTACTATAATACTGCTCCCTATGTACAATAATATAACTACTATAATACTGCTCCCTATGTACAAGAATATAACTGCTATAACACTGCCCCCTATGTACAAGAATATAACTACTATAATACTGCTCCCTATGTACAATAATATAACTACTATAATACTGCCCCCTATGTACAAGAATATAACTACTATAATACTGCCTCCTATGTACAAGAATATACCTACTATAATACTGCCCCCTATGTACAAGAATATAACTACTATAATACTGCCCCCTATGTACAAGAATATAACTACTATAATACTGCAGCCTATGTACAAGAATATAACTACTATAATACTGCCCCCTATGTACAAGAATATAACTACTATAATACTGCTCCTATGTACAAGAATATAACTACTATAATACTGCCCCCTATGTACAAGAATATAGCTACAATAATACTGCTCCTATGTACAATAATATAACTACTATAATACTGCTCCTATGTACAAGAATATAACTACTATAATACTGATCTCTATGTACAAGAATATAACTACTATAATACTGCTCCCTATGTACAAGAATATAACTACTATAATACTGCCCCCTATGTACAAGAATATAACTACTATAATACTGCTACTATGTACAAGAATATAACTACTATAATACTGCCCCCTATGTACAAGAATATAACTACTATAATACTGCCTCCTATGTACAAGAATATAACTACTATAATACTGCTACTATGTACAAGAATATAACTACTATAATACTGCCCCCTATGTACAAGAATATAACTACTATAATACTGCTCCTATGTACAAGAATATAACTACTATAATACTGCCTCCTATGTACAAGAATATAACTACTATAATACTGCCCCCTATGTACAAGAATATAACTACTATAATACAGCCCCCTCTGTACAAGAATATAACTACTATAATACTGCCCCCTATGTACAAGAATATAACTACTATAATACTGCCCCCTATGTACAAGAATATAACTACTATAATACAGCCCCCTCTGTACAAGAATATAACTACTATAATACAGCCCCCTCTGTACAAGAATATAACTGCTATAATACTGCCCCCTATGTACAAGAATATAACTACTATAATACAGCCCCCTCTGTACAAGAATATAACTACTATAATACAGCCCCCTCTGTACAAGAATATAACTACTATAATACTGCCTCCTATGTACAAGAATATAACTACTATAATACTGCCCCCTATGTACAAGAATATAACTACTATAATACTGCCTCCTATGTACAAGAATATAACTACTATAATACTGCCCCCTATGTACAAGAATATAACTACTATAATACAGCCCCCTATGTACAAGAATATAACTACTATAATACTGCCCCCTATGTACAAGAATATAACTACTATAATACTGCCCCCTATGTACAAGAATATAACTACTATAATACAGCCCCCTATGTACAAGAATATAACTACTATAATACAGCCCCCTCTGTACAAGAATATAACTGCTATAATACTGCCCCCTATGTACAAGAATATAACTACTATAATACAGCCCCCTCTGTACAAGAATATAACTACTATAATACAGCCCCCTCTGTACAAGAATATAACTACTATAATACTGCCTCCTATGTACAAGAATATAACTACTATAATACTGCCCCCTATGTACAAGAATATAACTACTATAATACTGCTCCTATGTACAAGAATATAACTACTATAATACTGCCCCCTATGTACAAGAATATAACTACTATAATACAGCCCCCTCTGTACAAGAATATAACTACTATAATACTGCCCCCTATGTACAAGAATATAACTACTATAATACTGCCCCCTATGTACAAGAATATAACTACTATAATACAGCCCCCTCTGTACAAGAATATAACTACTATAATACAGCCCCCTCTGTACAAGAATATAACTGCTATAATACTGCCCCCTCTGTACAAGAATATAACTACTATAATACAGCCCCCTCTGTACAAGAATATAACTACTATAATACTGCCTCCTATGTACAAGAATATAACTACTATAATACAGCCCCCTCTGTACAAGAATATAACTACTATAATACTGCCTCCTATGTACAAGAATATAACTACTATAATACTGCCTCCTATGTACAAGTTTCATGAGACTTTCACAGGCTCACTGTATACCTGTGGTGGCTACTTTGGCGACACCTCCTGCTTCAAACCAATCTTTGGTGTTAGTATGCGCTGCTGCATTGTGGAGATGTGTAGAAGTGCTGGCACCTGAGTCCCCTTTATGCTCACGTTTGCGGCTCCTGACAATTTTGTGACAGAGGTTGCACGGAATTGGAATGAGGATTGTACGTCAATTGATCATCAATTCTCAACAGCATTGTGGGCTATCGCCCCGCCCCTTTTAAAGTGGGTCGCTGCCTGGCCCTGCCAACCCTCTGCATTGTGTGCCCGCGGTTCCTCCTCATGGCAGATGCACTTATAAATAGACATGAGGGTGATGTGGCTATGAGCCCAGCGTGTGGCATGAGGGCAGCTGAAGGCTGAGCAGGGACACTTTGGTGTGCGTTGCGGACGCAGGGTCGTGCGGGGGGGTTGGGCAGCATGTAACCCAGGAGAAGAGGTAGTGGTGTCACCCACAGGCAGTGATTGTCATTGGTTGCAGGTAGTGTGGTGCTTAGCTAAGATGTACCAGTGCGTGTGTGCCTTGCTAATGAAGGTTTGTCCCAAGTAAATTGTTACGGGGGGTGATGCCAGACTCTTGCCCCCATTTTGGCTTAATAGTGGGACCTGGGAGCCTCAGATGCAGCCATGCATGCTGCCCCTGCCCTTCCCTATCCGTTTCTGTGGTGTTTCCATGAGTTTCTGATGTTTTCAGGTGATTCACAAGTCATGGCCTATGCGGAGCATCGGTCCCATACAAAAATTCTCGAGTCGCCCATTGACTTCAATGGGGTTCGTTACTCGAAACGAGCTCTCGAACATCGCGAAAAATACAACTCGAGCACCCGAGCATTTTGGTGCTCGGTCATCTCTACTGCAGGAGAGATCAAAGCATCACAAGGTGTTGTCTGCTAGGGGGTTAGAAGGAAAGTGAAAATCGGATTAATAAAGTTTTACTAATTGTAAAAAAAAAAAAAAAAAAAGTATTACAAGTTTAACCCCTCCCCCCCCCTTTTGCTATATCCATAATAAAAAAAATCTAACTCATAAGACAAAAATACATATTTGGTATCACTGCGTCCGTGAAAGTCTGATCTATCAAAGTAGCGGATTATTTACCGCGCGGTGAACGTCGTCTGAAAAATAAATAAATAAAGAATGCTATAAATGCACTTTCAGTCACCCAATGTCCCAGAAAAAATGCAATAAAAACATAAACTACAGGACATCCTGCAAAAAAATAGCCCTCGCATAACGAAAAAATAAAGTTATTGTGCGCAGAAGATGGCTGCAGGAAATAATCGCAAAAAATTAAATGTCTTTGAAAAAAAATAAGTAGTACAGAAAAATCAAAACTACAAGTTTGGTATCGCAGTAATCGTACTGAACATAGAATAAAGTTATCATGATGTTTTTGTTGCAGTTTGTGCGCCGTAGAAACAAGATGCACTGAAAGATACGTCTTTACTCAACTGAGATTTTTTTTACGTTTTTCAGTACATTTATATGGTATAATAAATAGCACCAGTGAAAAATACAACTCGTCCCGCAAAAAACAACAAGCCCTCATACAGCGACGGCGATGGGTAAATAAAAGAGGTATGGTTTTTAAAAGGGGGGAGAAAAAAAAACGAACATGGAAAAAAAAAAGGGCCGCGTCATTAAGAGGTTAAACTAGAACAATAGGGGAAGGAAAGTGAAAGGCAAAAATATCCAGCTAATTAATACATTTGAGAACTTTGCTATTAGATGTGGAAAGAAAGAAGAAAGACAAAAAATTCTGAAGGCAAGTAGAGGAGCAAGAGACCCCGATCACAAACTAACATGTTCCTACACAAATGCCCAGAGCATGGGAAACAAACAAGGAGAATTGGAGCTCCGAACACAGGAAGAGAAATATGATGTCATAGGCATCATGGACACTTGGTGGGATGATACACATGATTGGATACAAGACTTGAAGGATACAACGTATCTATAAGAAACAGACCTAATAAAGGGGAGGAGGTGTTGTGTTGTATGTTAGGAGAACATTCATCTCCACAGAGATTCAAGCTTCAGAGCTGGGAGTTCTGTAGGAACTATTTGGGTAAGAATACAAGGAGAGAACAGAAAGGACACCATTGTAGGCATTTACTATAGGCCACCTGGACAAGCAGGAGATATGGAGGAACTCTATCTACATCACATGGCCAAGCTCTCAGAGAAGCCCAACATAGTGATCATGGGAGATTTTTACCCATCCAGACATTTGTTGGGAATCTCTCAGGTAAAAGTAATGGATCCAACAGATTCTTATCCGCTCTGGGTGACAACTTTATCTTCCAGACGGTAGAAGATAAAACAAGGGGATCTGCTATCTTGGACCTAATTCTTACCAACAGGGAGGGGATGGTTGAGGAAGTAAGGGTGGCTGGGACCTTAGGAGGCAGTGATCATGATATCCTTGGATGTTGGATAACAAGGGGAGGAAGACCTGAGAAGACTCAGACCTCAAGGTTGGATTTCAGAAAGGCAGATTTTACTGAACTCAGAAAGAGGAAGAATCCAATGGCTGGATGTTCTTAAGGACAGAAATGTCCAAGAAGGTTGGGAAATATTGTGAAATGAGATTCTCAAAGCACAATCGTTACCAATCCCTAAAAGAAGGAAGAATGGGAAGCATTTAAAGAGACCAGGATGGATGAATACAGAGCTTGTACACATGTTAAAGAGGAGGAAAAATATGTTTATCAAATGGGAAGAGGGGAACATATCTAAAGAAGAATATAATGGGGTCTGCAGAAACTGTAGGGCAAGTGTCAGAAAAGATAAAGGTAATTATGAACTGAGGCTTGTTAGAGAGGCCAAAAGCAATAAAAAAGGATGTGGGGGTCAAAAGCAAAAGAAATGTCAAAGCTGCTATTGGATGCTTACAGGATAAAATGGTGAATTGGTTAAGAATGATGCTGAGAAGGCCGAACTTTTAAATACCTATTTTGTATCTGTTTTCTCTCAGAAAGTAGATGTAACATCAGCTGATCTTCGCTGTGCTATTGGGGGAATACAAGAATGCAGGCTATCTATAAGCAGAGAGATGGTGAGGGAACACTTAGCTAACTTACATGAATCCAAGTCTCAAGGTCCAGATGTGTTATATCCTAGGATACTAAAGGAAGCAGCAGATGTAATGACTGAACCACTCGCCATAATCTTTGAAAATTCCTGGAAAACAGGAGAAGTCCCAGAAGATTGGAAAAGGGCAAATGTTGTCCCTATCTTCAAAAAAGGGAAGAAGGTGGATCCAGGAAACTACAGGCCTGTGAGCCTGACTTCTATACCGGGAAAGATCTCTAAACAGATTATTAAACAGCATGTATGCAAGTACTTGGATGAAAATGGAGTAATTAACCAGAGCCAGCATGGGTTTGTAACAAACAAGTCGTGCCAGACTGATCTAATTTCCTTCTATGACAGAATCACCGACTGGGTTGATCAGGGAAATGCAGTGGATATAGTATATCTTGGCTTTAGTAAAGCATTTGACAAAGTATCTCATACCTTACTTATTGATGAAATGACCAAATCTGGGATTGACAAGACAACTGTTAGGTGGATTCACAACTGGCTGAGTGATCGTACTGAAAGAGTGGTCATAAATGGCTGCACATCCAAGTGGAAGAATGTATTAAGTGGGGACCACAAGGCTCTGTCCTGGGCCCAGTGTTGGTCAACATTGTTATAAATGATCTGGACAAGGGAATTGATGGGAAACTGATCAAATGTGCCGACGACACAAAGCTAGAAGGGATAGCTAACACTAGGGAAGAGAGAGAGGATTCAGAAAGATCTAGAAAAGCTTGCACAGTGGGCGGCGACTAATAGAATGGTATTTAACAAGGAGAAATGCAAAGTCCTACATCTGGGCAAGAAAAATGAAGAAAGCGCATACAGGATGGGAGGAATTGGGCTAAGCAGCAGCACATGTGAAAAAGACTTGGGTATACTAATAGATCATAGACTGAACATGAGCCAACAATGTGATGCAGCAGCCAAAAAGTCAAACACAATTCTGGGATGTATTAAGAGAAGTGTAGTGGCCCAGTACATCTATTGCTGGCCCCCTCCATTATTTCATACATGTCATGCCTTATGTTGGTGCGCTGTGCAAAAGTGTCTTGTAATTCTGTTATGTGTATTGCACAGCTGTAGCAAGTGAGGAGCTAAGTGTTTTCAGGAACCTGCAGACTGCCTGTGAATGTATCAGTTTATATCCTGTCACGTGGTAGGAGTGTGATAATAAATAGGAGTGTCTGAGAGCGGGAAGAAGTCCATGTCTTCTGGGTTCCTGACCAAGAGTGCTGGCTACAGGAGGGTACCTTCAACCTTCATATAGTGAAGAATGAAAGAGGAAGAGAGGTGCTCTGGATTGACTGTTCTAGCATGAGAGAAGAGTGAGCCCCCAAGTGGAGAGCGAGGGTGTGCAAACCGTGAGTGAGTTTTTTCCAAGGCCCAGTGCAGAGGTACTCATCTTTAATTCAAACATCTGGCGTCCTGAAGTCTGGGACCGTTGGGTAGAGGTACTCTTACTCAAGTCTGTCTTAATGCCTGCACTTAGAACATTGTTTATTCTGCCTTGTACTATTGTAGTTTATTTAAATAAGGATTTGCCAGGCCCTGACCGTTCCCAGGGACCTGAGGTACATTAAACCTGTCTGTGGCACCTTTATTCTCTGCCGAAGGTCATTCTGATGTGTAGTGGAATGGTGGCATCACATGTGACAACTACTATCCCTGTTCTCCAGTTTATTGGGCATCCCTAGACTAGAGGTGTCCAGAAGAAGCCCAGCACTGCCCTGGTCGAGGCTATGTGCGTCCCTCAGGGAGAGAGCATGGTAAGTGCCACCGTGACAAGCCAGCATCTTAACCTCCCCGCACCTCAACATATGCCCTGTATCCGGAGTCACCCTACAGTGTGGTGCAGAAGCATAGAGTCTACATCATGTGAGGTCATTATCTCCTCTACTCTTCCTTAGTCAGTCCTCATCTGGAATACTGGGTCCTGTTCTGGGATGTATTAGAAGCACAGAGTCTAGATCACATGAGGTCATTATCCCCCTCTACTCTTCCTTAGTCAGACCTCATCTGGAATACTGGGTCCAGTTCTGGGATGTATTAGAAGCATAGAGTCTAGATCACATGAGGTCATTATCCCCCTCTACTCTTCCTTAGTCAGACCTCATCTGGAATACTGGGTCCAGTTCTGGGATGTATGAAGAGAAGCATAGAGTCTAGATCACATGAGGTCATTATCCCCTCTACTCTTCCTTAGTCAGACCTCATCTGGAATACTGGGTCCAGTTCTGAGCACCCCAATTTATACAATACATAGACAAACTGGAGCAAGTTCAGAGAAGAGTTACCAAGATGGTGAGCGGTCTGCAAATCATGTGCTATGAGGAACGGTTAAAGGATCTGGGAATGTTTAGCAGAAGAGACGGCTGAGAGGAGACTTAAAGGGGTTGTCCCGCGAAACCAAGTGGGTCTATACACTTCTGTATGGCCATATTAATGCACTTTGTAATATACATCATGCATTAATTATGAGCCATACAGAAGTTATTCACTTACCTGCTCCGTTGCTGGCGTCCTCGTCTCCATGGCTCCGTCTAATTTTCAGCGTCTAATCGCCGGATTAGACGCGCTTGCGCAGTCCGGTCGTCTTCTTTTCTGAATGGGGCCGCTCGTGCCGGAGAGCGGCTCCTCGTAGCTCCGCCCCGTCACGTGCCGATTCCAGCCAATCAGGAGGCTGGAATCGGCAATGGACCGCACAGAAGCCCTGCGGTCCACCGAGGGTGAAGATCCTGGCGGCCATCTTCGCACGGTAAGTAAGAAGTCACCGGAGCGCGGGGATTCGGGTAAGTACTGTGCGGGTTTGTCTCGCGCGGAACGGGGGGGGCTATTGAAAAAAAGAAAAACCCGTTTCGGCGCGGGACAACCCCTTTAATAGCGATCTACAAATATCTGAAGGGCCGTCACAGTGCAGAGGGATCAGCCCTATTCTCATCTGCACAAGGAAAGACTAGAAGCAATGGGATGAAACTGAAAGGGAGGAGACACAGATTAGATATTAGACAGTGAGGGGGATCAATGAGTGGAACAGGTTGTCACGGGAGGTGGGGAGTTCTCCTTCAATGGAAGTCTTCAGAGGCCGGACAGACATCTGTCTGGGATGATTTAGTGATCCTGCACTGAGCAGGGGGGTGGACCCGATGATCCCTGAGGACCCGATGAACCCGGAGGCCCCGATGACCCTGAGGACCCGATGACCCCGGAGGACCCTTCCAACCCCACCATTCTATGTTTTATTTAGATCAAGAGGGGTGCCCCCGCTCCCCTCTGCATCTGTATGCTTATTAT
This sequence comes from Eleutherodactylus coqui, assembly GCA_035609135.1. Taxonomy (NCBI): domain Eukaryota; kingdom Metazoa; phylum Chordata; class Amphibia; order Anura; family Eleutherodactylidae; genus Eleutherodactylus; species Eleutherodactylus coqui. The sequence goes on from CM069408.1 coordinate 306,852,950, forward strand.
GTGCCATCCAAACTAGTTTCATTCATTAGCGTGACAACGGGCGCGATATCCCGAAAGCTGCTGTAACCTCATGTCTGTTTGTAGCCATTAATAGGTCTCATATCTACACGATGACTCGGTTTCTCTTGCTGGGAACAATCTGCAGCCACCGTCTTGTTGGTCACAAAGTGGTTCCTTCCTTATGAGCCTCTCGGGTGACATCCTTCGCTAACTAGATTGAAATCACTGCTGGCCTTGGTGCTCACGGTCTGTAGGAAGTTGTACTAATCTATACAGAACGTTATTGCAACAGTTCCCAGGGCGGACTACAGAACCCCACTGCTGCCAGCTCACTTACTGCTGTATGGCCGGAGGCCTCGTCCTTGTCACGGTGTAACCGAGTGGTAACACAGGGGCAATGCTTATGGAAGTCTATATGTATATCACGTCGTGACGCCACTGTTCCACCCACCGTTATTCTATGCGGTGAAGTAATGCACACAGGACAAGTGTATGGTACCTCGGGTCCTCAGGAATGGTTGGGGCCCGGTAAAACTTTACTTAGATAAACTTTGCATACAGGCAATTACAGGTAGATTCAGGGCAGCAGTTACAGGCAGAAGCTCAGAGGTTGGAGGAACAATACGGCCCTATAGTCCACATTATCTATATGTCACCGGTCCTGGACATTATATATACTCCGGAGGAGGTAGAAGGTAGGGGTGTCCCCATGTACTCTCTAGCAGACAATTACTGAAGAAAGGCTTAGCCTAGATGCCCCCCGCACATCATCCGCGTGGGGGTCACCATCCCGTACCTCTGTGTGGGGATCCTATTGGTGGACGGCCACACAAGAAAAATAATGCCTGCAGTGTGAACGGGTGCCTGGTTGGTGTGAAGCAGGATGTTGGGGGTTGTGCTCTCTTTCTCTGTATTGAACTCACTCCGATTACATCCACTCTACATGCACTACGGGATGTCGTTCCTCTTCCTCCATCTTCACCAACATGGAAGGTAAAGGTGCTCCCATGCGGCTCTGTGTTATTCCCCATAGGTAAGATGGAACCCTGCTCCAACACAGATAGAAGACCCCTTCCCGCTCTCAGACCCTCACTTATATAACCTCACTTGTACCCCATGGCACAGGAGGACAGATACATTCAGCAGCAGAGCTGACAGGCAATGATTATAAGGGAGTTAACCCTTCAGACGCTGCAGCTGTGCAACACACATACAGAAGACAGACATGACAGCTTTGCACAGCGCATCCACATGAGACAGACATGTATGACAATGATGGAGGGTCCAGGATGGTGTTCTGGGACACTACAGTATTACTTGCAGGCGGTCCTACTGGTGTAACACAGGGGATATTTCCTGGCCAAGTGCTTTCTGGGCCACTCAGACTTTGATTTGTGACAATCCCAGAGACTCATTTTGAATTTGACTCCATTCAGCCTTCATCTTTGCCAGCAATGCTCGAGTTGGCCGGCCGTCCTCACGGGTCTGGGCTGCTACTGTAGAGGATGGAAATCATTGAAAGTCAGGAGTTTCTTCACCCTCAGATTGTTCAGCTACTTCTTCCACAGGGATCTCTAGTGTCACCGGCAATAGGGCATCAATGCTCGTATTTCCAGTCTTTGACCTCTTCCGGACGGTGAAGTTGTACTTTGCAAGCTGAGCCACCAGTTTTGGCCAGTGGGTTGTTAGGAGTCCTGACTTGTATCTCAGCAAACCTCTTGGTCATGGCCCAGGCAAACACGAGTTCTAGTTTACAAAAACTGCAGTTGTTGGGATTGCACTGGGACTCTCCCAGGGACTGACTGGCATATGCCGTTACTTTTTTGTGCCTGCCTTGGACTTGCACCCGCACGGCTTCTAGCCAACAGAGCGTGCCATCCATGTAAAGCAGTAAGGGTTGGCCAACATCTACATACACTTCTACGGGGGCTGTGGTCAGGGCTTCTTCTAAGGTCTGCAACGCCTCCTCCTGAGCTCGATCCCAAGAGACGTGGGACTACCAGTTCTTCCCCTTAATAGTTCATAGAGGGGAGCCGCAATTTTAGCAAAGCCCTTGATGAAACATCTGTAATAACCTGTTAGGCCAGAAATGCTCTAAAGGTGCTTATAGACAGAGCGATTATCGGTCAAAACAAATCATTCAAACGAGCGAAAGTGAATGATAATCGTTCAGTCTAAAGGCAGCCAACGCCGACCGGCGACGGACAATCATTGGCTGTTTGCTCATCGTTCAGTTTCTCCCAGCATCGTTGGCTCATTCGCTTATCGTTTGGTTTAAACGCTCGTTCATTCCCTCTCATTCACTTATATGGCGACTGATTCTCCTTTGAATGAGCCAGCGATGTATCTGCCAGTCTAGATGAATTATCGGTGACGTCACTCACTCATTCACACAAAACACGGCTCATCTAAAAAGGAGCACTAACGTCGCGAGTCCTCGGCCTTTATTGTACTACTTTATCTCCGGGGGGCAGGACTCGCCTTTGGACACAACGGGGCTTAAGGATTCGATTAAACAGATGTCACATGTCCAGCGTTCTCATCAGTCTTCTCTGCAGCCCGAAGCTTCGCTCCCTACCAGTGCTGGGGGACGCAGTCATGTCAACCAGGTGGCAGGGGGGTTAAGATCCCCAAGGCCCTTTTCCATGAGCCACTGAAATGTCCCGTTGGGCACCCGAATGGCAAAAGGTTGAACTCATACAGTCTCATTGGTAAAGCAGACAGAGTTTTTGCTTTGCCTCTCTCTGCTATTCCCACTGGATGCGTTAAGACATGCTTTGGTTTTCCCAAGGCAAAGGGACTCTTCAATTCGTGGCAGCGGGCAGGAGCCTCGGCCAACGCACGCCATGGGTTTACAGCTGCTTCCGGCCTTCCTCTTGACAAGCGCTGCTGGGGCGGCCCGGGGACGCCACAACTTACGGGGAATGTGACGATACTCGTATGGGCAGCGGGTCTCTGGTCAGTATTTCATGCCGGATGGCATCCGTACGCCCAGTCTTCGGCACGTCAGGCCAACGCTGTTTGATATTCCCCAGTTAGTGTATGCGCCGTGCGCTTGTGCCGTGATCTAGGCATTCTTGTTTCTCTTGGTTATTACTGTACTTCTAGCGCTTGTAGGGCCAGTTCACATGGGCGAAGCACACCCCCATGCCATGCTATTAAAGCCTATTTAGCATGATGAGTTCCAGATCTGTTCTTTTCCTGTGTGATTGCACATCTACCATGGGGAAGTTTGGTGCGCAACAAAATAGAGCGTGCTGTGTATAGATTTATGCACAAAAACACTAATTAGAACGAACCCGCTCAAATCAATGGCTTCTTTTCTCTGCGTATCGCACACACAGATTTTACCTGCACAAATACAGCCGTCTGAAGGAGCCCTACGTCTGAAGGAGCCCTACGTCTGAAGGAGCCCTACGTCTGAAGGAGCCCTACGTCTGCAGGAGCCCTACATCTGAAGGAGCCCTACGTCTGAAGGAGCCCTTCGTCTGAAGGAGCCCTACGTCTGAAGGAGCCCTACGTCTGAAGGAGCCCTACATCTGAAGGAGCCCTACGTCTGAAGGAGCCCTACGTCTGAAGGAGCTCTACGTCTGAAGGAGCCCTACGTCTGAAGGAGCCCTACGTCTGAAGGAGCCCTTCGTCTGAAGGAGCCCTATGTCTGAAGGAGCCCTACGTCTGAAGGAACCCTACGTCTGAAGGAGCCCTACGTCTGAAGGAGCCCTACGTCTGAAGGAACCCTACGTCTGAAGGAGCCCTACGTCTGAAGGAGCCCTACGTCTGAAGGAGCCCTACATCTGAAGGAGCCCTACGTCTGAAGGAGCCCTACGTCTGAAGGAGCCTTACGTCTGAAGGAGCCCTACGTCTGAAGGAACCCTACGTCTGAAGGAGCCCTACGTCTGAAGGAGCCCTACGTCTGAAGAAACCCTACGTCTGAAGGAACCCTACGTCTGAAGGAGCCCTACGTCTGAAGGAGCCCTACGTCTTTGGTGGCGTTAGTTGGTTCAACACTGAATGAAGTCACAACAGCCCATTTTACTCCACTCCTGGTTCTACAGTAACATCTTCAGATCCTGAATTGACACATCGTATAGGGAGTCATCCATTCTGGACTACAGCCATGCTTGGGCCACTAGGGTGTTTTGGCCCAACTTTTCAAGTCCGACCGGCTCCAGTATAACCAATTCCCTCCAATCTTCAGTTTATTTCAACCAGCAGGGTCAGAATAGTTTCATTTCGGGGAGGTAGAAGAGGACAGCCTTTCTAGAAGCTCTCACAGTCTCCACTGCCCGGCTGCTCTATGTAATCCACACACTTGTTTCAACTGCTGAAGGACTTTCTGCATTGGCCAATGGGGTGTTGCCTGTTTCCAGTATCCAGGCCCTCGTTTCACAAACATATTGTTGTTGTTAGCCATGTAGTCGTTCACACCCCTCGGCAGCCCTACAGGCGAGCTCCCGCCATGTTTTTCGGCTTTACTTCTTTCAGTTGTCTGATATCCATGCCAGTATCAGCTCTGATGTATCAACCATCGTGTTTTTTGGCTCCAGGTCTTCTTTTGCCGCTGACCTGTCCAAGCATTATAGATTTTTCTAGTGATTCTGCTCACATTACATGGCCAAAATCCATGTGTCAGGGGGCTAGGGTCCGGGTACCTGGAAGTCCCTAAAACTTACCCGCAGCCCCTGTCCCTACCTACTTGCCCCCCTATGGTGACAGTCCCTAACCTCACTGGGGTTGCGGGGCAGGAGTCAGGCTTACAGACAAACAAGGTACACAAAACACAAAGGCAGGTCTGGCAATCCGGGTCGGCAACAGAGAATAACGCAGTACAAGGGGTCAGGCGAAGGCAGGGTCAGGTCCACAGCAAGTGGGTCAGAGGCCGGGAATACAATCCCATACTGCGGGTGAAGCCTGGAGACAAGCACTGGCACTAGCTGGAGGAAACTGGAAGCTTTAAAAGCTGTCAGAACTTCCACCAGCAGCTGATTGGGGCAGAGAGCCTGCCAGCAGGAGGAACCAATAACAGGCTGCAGAAAGGAAGCAGGGTTTCATGGCAACGGGCCGCGGCACAGGACGGCACCCGCCGCGTACCTAGCAACCCGGCTGACAAGCGGAGCATGCGGCCGGAGCCAGTGGCCAGGGGAGGTAACCAAGAGCAGGGCTCCCCTGCACCGCACCCCTGCAGCCTGTATAGTAGGATCGGCAGTGCAGGCACGGAGACCCTGAGAGCTGCCGGTCCTGACACCATGAGTTTCTGCCCAACCATCTTGTCCTCCGCGAGTCCGAGTGTGGCCATCTTGTCCTCCGCGAGTCCCAGTGCGGCCATCTTGTCTTTTGCGGGTCCGAGTGTGGCCATCTTGTCCTTTGCAGGTCCGAGTGCGGCCATCTTGTCCTTTGCAGGTCCGAGTGCGGTCATCTTGTCCTCCGCGGGTCCGAGTGCGGCCATCTTGTCCCCCGCAGGTCCGAGTGCGGCCATCTTGTCCTCCGCGGGTCCGAGTGCGGCCATCTTGTCCCCCGCAGGTCCGAGTGCGGCCATCTTGTCCTTTGCGGGTCCGAGTGCGGTCATCTTGTCCTCCGCGGATCCGAGTGCGGCCATCTTGTCCTCCGCGGGTCCGAGTGCGGCCATCTTGTCCTCCGCGGGTCCGAGTGCGGCCGTCTTGTCCCCCGCTGGTCCGAGTGCGGCCATCTTGTCCTTTGCGGGTCCTAGTGCGGCCATCTTGTCCTCCGCGGGTCCGAGTGCGGCCATCTTGTCTTCCGCGGGTCCGAGTGCGGCCATCTTGTCCTCCGTGTGTCCGAGTGCGGCCATCTTGTCCTCTGCGGGTCCGAGTGCGGCCATCCTATCCTCCATTGATATATAGGGGCCTATATGATTCAGGACTTCTCTGTTTGTTACTTTTGCCGTCCATATAGAGCAGCTCCAACACGTCAGCTTCCCTCGCAGTGCAGCTCTTACATCCATACATGGCTCTGGGGACAATAGTGGTTTGCACTATCTTGCGTTTGGTTGCTATACCGATATCCCTACTTTCCCAGATTTTGTCCAGGTTTATCTCCCCCCCAATGCTATCCTACGTTTTATCTCTGCCATAGACTCTCCTGCCTGGTCAATGTTCGCACCAAGGGAGATGAAGTCTCGCACTCATTCTACGGCCCCATTGTCGATTTTGAATTGAATTTTAAAGTTTTTTGCAGTGGTCATAAGTTTAGAGAAAATGATGTTGAGGAAGACCCTCCGGTGGATACATGTTTAGGGTCCTCACAACTCATCCGTGTGTGCAATGCTCTTTTGTTAATAAGGGAGAAGTTTCATGGTTGCAGCCGTCCTCCACCTTTTCCTTTGCTCTTTACTGGACTTCAGCTCTATGAGGATTTAGCTCCCATTACATCTTCCACCAGAACATTGAGGCGTTGCAGGAGAGGTCAGCTCTGTTTTTTTGCAAATTTTCTGCATTCTTTTGCCTTTGTCATAATTTTAGTCTTCCTTACATTCAGGTAGAGGCCCATTTTATCACCTTCAGTTTTAATCTTCCATATCAGCAGCTGCAGACCGGCTTCTGTTTCTGTAAGCAGACTTTTGTCTTCTGCAGAATGGAGATTGTTGATGTTTCTGTCACCTATTCTCAGTTTCCAATTCGTCTAGGTCCATTTTTCCCATGATCACTTCCACATATAGGTTAAACAAGAAAGGTGAGAGGATGCAGCCTTGTCAGACGCCTTTGCTGATCTCAAACCAATCTGTGTCTCCATACTGTGTTCTCACAGGGGCTTCTTGATTGGTATTAAGGGATTTTATCTGCTTGACTAGATGTGCCGATACACCTGGCTCTTGTAGGGGGCGCCATAACTTGTCATGGTCAACGCAGTCAAGGACCTTGGTGTAGTCAATGAAGCACATGTAGATATTCTTTTGGTATTCAAGCTTTTTCCATGATCCATTGCAGGTTTGCAATATGGTGGCGGGTGCCACATCCTCGCCTTAATCCTGCCTGCACATTCGGGAGCACAGCTTCAACTACTGATCTCAGTCTGTCTTGTATGATTTTGAGAAGCCTCTTGCTTGCATGTGGAATAAGGGTTATTGTTCGGTAGTTGGAGCAATCCCTTTCTTCGGTAGAGGGTTGAAGACAAATCTTTTCCAGTGCTGTGGCCATTGTGTGGAACATCACAAGAATCCGCCCCATGTAATCCTCATCCACAGCACCGCCCTACATTGTATCCCTCATCCACAGCACCGCCCTACATTGTATCCCTCATCCACAGCACCGCCCTTCATTGTATCCCTCATCCACAGCACCGCCCTACATTATATCCCTTATCCACAGCACCGCCCTACATTGTATCCCTCATCCACAGCACCGCCCTACATTGTATCCCTCATCCACAGCACCGCCCTACATTGTATCCCTCATCCACAGCACCGCCCTACATTGTATCCCTCATCCACAGCACCGCCCTACATTGTATCCCTCATCCACAGCACCGCCCTACATTATATCCCTTATCCACAGCACCGCCCTACATTGTATTCCTCATCCACAGCACCGCCCTACATTATATCCCTTATCCACAGCACCGCCCTACATTATATCCCTTATCCACAGCACCGCCCTACATTGTATCCCTCATCCACAGCACCACCCTACATTGTATCCCTCATCCATAGCACCGCCCTACATTGTATCCCTCATACACAGCACCGCCCTACATTGTATCGCTCATCCACAGCACCACTCTACATTGTATCCCTCATCCACAGCACCGCCCTACATTGTTTCCTCATCCACAGCACCACCCCACATTATATCCCTTATCCACAGCACCGTCCTACATTGTATCCCTCACTCACAGCACCGCCGTACATTGTATTCCTCATCCACAGCACCGCCCTACATTGTATCCCTCATCCACAGCACCACTCTACATTGTATCCCTCATCCACAGCACCACACTACATTATATCCCTTATCCACAGCACCGCCCTACATTGTATCCCTCATCCACAGCACCGCCCTACATTGTAATCCTCACCCACAGCACCGCCCTACATTACATCCCTTATCCACAGCACCGCCCTACATTATATCCCTTATCCACAGCACCGCCCTACATTGTATCCCTCATCCACAGCACCACTCTACATTGTATCCCTCATCCACAGCACTGCCCTACATTGTATTCCTCATCCACAGCACCGCCCTACATTATATCCCTTATCCACAGCACCGCCCTACATTATATCCCTTATCCACAGCACCGCCCTACATTGTATCCCTCATCCACAGCACCACCCTACATTGTATCCCTCATCCATAGCACTGCCCTACAGTGTATCCCTCATCCACAGCACCGCCCTACATTGTATCGCTCATCCACAGCACCACTCTACATTGTATCCCTCATCCACAGCACCGCCCTACATTGTTTCCTCATCCACAGCACCGCCCTACATTATATCCCTTATCCACAGCACCGCCCTACATTGTATCCCTCATCCACAGCACCGCCCTACATTGTATCACTCATCCACAGCACCGCCCTACATTGTATCCCTCATCCACAGCACCACTCTACATTGTATCCCTCATCCACAGCACCGCCCTACATTGTATTCGTCATCCACAGCACCGCCCTACATTGTATCCCTCATCCACAGCACCACTCTACATTGTATCCCTTATCCACAGCACCACCCTACATTGTATCCCTCATCGACAGCGCCGCTCTACCCTACATTGTATCCCTCATCCACAGCACCGCTCTACCCTACATTGTATCCCTCATCCACAGCACCGCTCTACCCTACATTGTAATCCTCATCCACAGCACCGCTCTACCCTGCATTGTAATCCTCATCCACAGCACCGCTCTACATTGTAATCCTCATCCACAGCACCGCTCTACATTGTATCCCTCATCCACAGCACTGCCCTACATTGTATCCCTCATCCACAGCGCCTCCCTACATTGTATCCCTCATCCACAGCACTGCCCTGCCCTACATTGTATCCCTCATCCACAGCACCGCCCTACATTATATCCCTCATCTACAGCACCGCCCTACATTGTATCCCTCATCCACAGCGCCCACCTACATTGTATCCCTCATCCACAGTGCTGCGCCGCCCTACATTGTATCCCTCATCCACAGTGCCGTGCCGCCCTACATCGTATCCCTCATCCACAGCGCCGAGCCACCCTACATCGTATCCCTCATCCACAGCACCGCGCCGCCCTACATTGTATCCCTCATCCACAGCACCGCCCTACATTGTATCCCTCATCCACAGCACCGCCCTACATTGCATCCCTCATCCACAGCACCGCCCTACATTGTATCCCTCATCCACAGCACCGCCCTACATTGTATCCCTCATCCACAGCGCTGTGTCGCCCTAGTTCGCATCCCTCATCCACAGCGCCACGCCTCCCTACATCGCATCCCTCATCCACAGTGCCGTGCCGCCCTACATCGTAACCCTCATCCACAGCGCCGAGCCACCCTACATCGTATCCCTCATCCACAGCACCGCGCCGCCCTACATTGTATCCCTCATCCACAGCACCGCCCTACATTGTATCCCTCATCCACAGCACCACCCTACCTTGTATCCCTCATCCACCGCACAGCGCCGCCCTACATTGTATCCCTCATCCACAGCACCGCGCCGCCCTCCATTGTATCCCTCATCCACAGCGCCGCGCCGCCCTACATCGCATCCCTCATCCACAGTGCCGTGCAGCCTTACATTGTATCCCTCATCCACAGCGCCGCCCTACATTGTATCCCTCATCCACAGCGCCGCGCCGCCCTACATTGTATCCCTCATCCACAGCGCCGCGCCGCCCTACATCGTATCCCTCATCCACAGCACTGTGCCGCCCTGCATCGTATCCCTCATCCACAGCACCACCCTACCTTGTATCCCTCATCCACCGCACAGCGCCGCCCTACATTGTATCCCTCATCCACAGCACCGCGCCGCCCTCCATTGTATCCCTCATCCACAGCACCACACTGCCCTCCATTGTATCCCTCATCCACAGCACCGCGCCGCCCTCCATTGTATCCCTCATCCACAGCACCGCTCCGCTCTACATTGTATCCCTCATCCACAGCACCCTGCCGCCCAACATTGTATCCCTCATCCACAGCACCGTGCCACCCTCCATTACCTCCCTCATCCAAATTCACCATCCAGCGCACGCCCTCCACTCAGCTAATGAAATTAGACTAAGTGTCCCTCTAATTCGAACCTCTCATTACCGCCTCCAAGACTTCTGCAGAGCATCACCTGTCCTCTGGAACGAGCTACCTCAAACTATCCGGGCAGTCCCCGACACACTGAGCTTTAGTTGTGCTCTAGAAATGCACCTCTTCAGGGAGGCGTACCGTATCCTCGGCCTGATAACATGCTCTCTGACCTACTGCCTGCAATCCCTGCTAGCCACCAACAACTACCCCCTGCAGTCATACCAATTCAGCCACTATACGGCCTGACCATTGTCTATGTGTATAGCATCCCTCATTCTCTACCCCGCCACACTGGGCACATCTCCACCCTGCTATACCGGGCACATCTCCACCCCGCCATACCGGACACATCTCCACCCCGCCACACTGGGCACATCTCCACCCCGCCATACCGTGCACATTTCCTGACCCTTTACCTTTTGTATCCCCCATTATCTGTAGTATGTATGCTTGTTGGAGCCCCGCACCCCTACTGTCTCCATCAGCTGATTACTACATGGAACCAGACTTTGTATTTTTGTACTTTTGTCTTTCTATATCCCCTGTTTTTGTAAGCTCTGCGGAATATGTGGGCGCTATATAAAGATTACTATTATTATAGGTGAGATGCTTCCTGGCTGTTTCCATAACCATGAACTGTATATTGGGCCATAGTTCCTCTGGATGCTTCTCTGAGGTGTTAAGCAGTTCGAATCGGTTTGCTACCTCCATAGTGTATAATTGGGGGATGATAGAGTGTCGGATTTTCTCAATGGAGCACTTTTCTTAATGATATGGAATTTGATCTTGATCTTAGCTGCAAGGAGTACATGATCAGTGGCAGTCGGCACCAGGAGAGGTTCTTATTGCAACCACTGAACTTTGCCAACGATGATTACACAGGATATAATCAATCTGATTTTGATGGAGGCCATTAGGAGATGTCCACGTGAACAGTCGTCGTTTGGGGGGCGATGTCCACGTGGACAGTCGACGTTTGGGGGCGGGGGATGACCACGTGGACAGTCGACGTTTGGTGGGGGGGATGTCCACGTGGACAGTCGACGTTTAGGGGTGGGGGATGTCCACGTGGACAGTCGACGTCTGGGGGGGGGGGATGTCCATGTGGACAGTCGACCTTTAGGGGCGGGGGATGTCCACGTGGACAGTCGACATTTGGGGGGGGGTGTCCACGTGGACAGTCGACGTTTAGGGGTGGGGGATGTCCACGTGGACAGTCGACGTTTGGTGGGGGGATGTCCACGTGGACAGTCGACGTTTGGGGGCGGGGGATGTCCACGTGGACAGTCGACGTTTGGGGGCGGGGGATGTCCACGTGGACAGTCGATGTTTGGTGGGGGGATGTCCACGTGGACAGTCGACGTTTGGTGGGGGGGATGTCCACGTGGACAGTCGATGTTTGGTGGGGGGGATGTCCACGTGGACAGTCGACGTTTGGTGGGGGGGATGTCCACGTGGACAGTCGACGTTTAGGGGTGGGGGATGTCCACGTGGACAGTCGACGTCTGGGGGGGGATGTCCACGTGGACAGTCGACGTTTAGGGGCGGGGGATGTCCATGTGGACAGTCAACGTTTGGGGAGGGTGTCCACGTGGACAATCGACGTTTAGGGGTGGGGGATGTCCACGTGGACAGTCGACGTTTGGTGGTGGGGATGTCCACGTGGACAGTCGACGTTTAGGGGCGGGGGATGTCCACGTGGACAGTCGACGTTTGGGGGGGAGGATGTCCACGTGGACAATCGACGTTTGTGGAATGTGTGGTGACCCAGAGGGTCCACTCAGTACATGAGACCCACGCGGAGGAGCTGGGAGGGTAAAGCTGTCCCTTTTCACGGCGGCACTGACTAGTCTCCTTTCCGAAGGGCTACATGCGACCTTGGCTCAAGTACCACCGGGCCTCTTCCGGACACTCCTTGTATAGGGATGGCCAATAAACATACAACAGGATTTGCAGGTTGTCATGGGTGATGCCATCGTTCCTTTTACCCACCAGTATGACCATCAGCGGTAATAAGACCACACATTATTAACTTTTTAGTAGCTTAGTCCCGGGGAATGGTCAGGGCCTGGGAGAACTTTACTGTAATACCTGGAACACTTTACAAAAGGTACACTGATACACCAATGCAGGCAACAAAAGGAAGATCTGGGAGGAACTAAGGATGATGCTGGTCCTACAATCCTTAGGACCGTTACAGAGCCACTCCTGGAAGGGCTATACTCAGGATGACACCGCCCCGACAGTCCAAGTTATCTGTCCGGGACCGCTCCTGGAAAAAGGGAAGGGGTAGACTCTCCACAGATATCCCCTGGACACGGTACATCTGTACGATCATCCGGGTCTTGGGTTACTCACTCTCTCTTTCTCTCTCACTCCACTCTTCAATATTCCCTGGCATAGAGCATCCCAGGGAATCGCTCCTCTTCCATCTCTTCACCACATGAGGGTTGAAGGTACCCCCATGTGGATCTCTGCTGAAGACTCACTCACACAAGACATTACATGCATGACACTTATAGAGGGGTTGTCCACGTGGACATTTGGCGTTTGGGTTCCATAAATCATGTATTTGCTATTCTGAGACAATTTTCTTGGCAGAACTGCATCAGGCGATCGTGGCTTTATTCACCGAGCCCAAATCTTCCTGCCGACTTTGGAATTGAAGTCGCCCATAATGTAAATGATGTCCTTCTTTGGCACTTCATTTAGAGTTTTCCTCATTGGCATCCGTCGTTGGGCACAGACCTGTAAGATTGAGATGTTCACTGGCTTACCATGTATCCGGATAGCAATGATACCGTCGCTGATTGTTCTAGAACTTTCTACTGCCTTTGAGGTCCGCTTGCTCGTAACAAAGGCGACTCCATTCCTCTTGATGTTCTCATGTCCAGCGTAGTGCAATGTGAAGGCATCAGTCTGCAAATATCCATTACCCGTCCAGTGCAATTCACTAATCCCAACAATATCAATGTTAAGTCTTGCCCTTTTGTGTTTCCCAATGGGCAGTTTCCCCCTGCCACGCACATAACATGTTGCTTGTATGTGAGCTTTGGTGCAGCGCAGTCCTGTCCTTCCATCATGAGGTGCATCAGCAGCTGGGCCTCCCCCAGTTGTGTCATGAGGAAAATCCCGACTACTTGTACTAAGACCTTGCTCTTCCCCAGTAGCTTGTAGAAAATCCTTTGTCCTGTGGGAGGAGGGAAAAGGTGTGTGTGGCTGCCATTGGACACCATATCTGCGTCATCAGAGCTCTTACATAGGGTTTACAAGGCGAGGTTTCTACAGGGTAGGTCGCCAGGTGTCCCCTAACCCTCCCCATTTATGCTGGCTTGGGACCGGCGTATATGGATGACTGCACACGGCTAGGTTTTGGCAAACAGTCTGGTCCAATGCTCAGAAGAAGTTCATGTCTAGACTTACAGGAACTCCCTCTCTGATGGGCTCACGAACAATAATCCATTTTTTGCCGATGCCTCAGCCACATATTCACATTTTCATGCAGGCGAGACGGGAACCGGTGACTGATTTGCTGCGGCCCAGATGATCTCCGTTTCTCTTTCGGGTTTGATCGCGGCCTGGAAGTGTCAGGGGAAGACGGCTTCGAGGATCGTCATCACTTTCCAACCTGTACCCACAAGGCAGCCAACCCCCTTCCATGGGACATCCAGCACCGAGGTGCTCGGCTCATTGGGTTCTCTGGCCACTACTGCAGGGTTTCTGGTGTAACGGCTCCTCGGGATGGTGTACTGCCTCGCGCACAGTTTGTCCCTTGTAACCACCCCTGTGCCCATGTTCTCCAGTAGGTTCCCTCAGTGTAGCATTCGCAGCCGCTGTCTCCCCCACGGAGTAGTCTCGTGGCGGGTCGGGCACAGTGTCCAATTTCTCGCAGTAACAACATTTGAGGTAGACGGTTTCATAGGCGCGGCTGTTCCTTCGATTCTTCCGGTCACCAGCAATAAGTGATAAGGGGGCATCCCCTTATATTTGTGTACAACCGTGTCCACACCCGGTAGCGCTGAGGCAGGGACCCCTATGTTACCGACTACACCAGTTGAAACAACGGGGCCCTGAGATGGTGTTAGGGCCCCCCCTAGGCTCGGGGGCTCAGCCTGCCTCTTATAGTCCTGATGTCACCCTCATTGGGCACACTCAGGAATACATTGCGACATTTTGACACATGTAATGAATTTGATGCCCAGACAACCCTTTAACCATTTCAGGCTAACCCCTTACACTCACATGTGACCCCGCAGCCAATCACAGGCTCCAGCAGGTATTCTGCCATGAACAGCAGTGGCCTCGTGGTTACGTGGAAATGAACGGCATGTGACCGCTGCAGCTTTTTCCGGGACTGGTGGGATTTTTCTTTCCGCACCGGATGGGGGGACAAGTGACCAGTACAGAATTGGCGCAGACTTCTGCAGGGTTCCACTGGTCTCGTGCCACTGTCCTGTCAGTGTCTTCTTTGTGGAAAGCACTGGATTTATGTGTATTGAATGGTTGCAGGACTGAGAGGGTTAATGTCGGTATGTTCTGTCCTGTCTAGAAAATGTATTGTATGCAGTGTAACGTTTGTGGTCACGTGATTAGGATATATATATATATATATAGTAACGCCACGGGGGTTAAGGAGTCGCCAAGGGTCACTTTTACTTCGCTGTTAGTTTATTCAACGTAAGTTTTAGCAGAACCGAAACGACTGGGTCTCCAGACAAATGCTAAACTTTGCAAAGGCCTTTCAATTTAACCCTCCGCAGTCCCCAGGAGGAGCAAGTAAGTCCACAGCTGAGTGAAACAGTAATAAGTCCACTTGTTTTCACAGACCTGTAGTTGTCAAGAGCGCAGCTGGTCTTTAAGTCGTAGCGTCTCCAGACCCCAATCCTAGGGCCGGGGTCCCCCAAGTGTCCTGCTGGAACAACGTAGCTCTCCCTTTGTCCACAGCGTCTCCCTGCTTACAACACAAGTCTGGTTCTCCCAGACACACACACCTCCTCCTCACCTCCACCTGTCCCTTTACATAGCTTGCTGGTTTAGGTGTAAGATCAGGCCAGGAGTAATATTGGACCGATATACAACACAGAAGCTAACAACCTCTGTGACATACAGCTTCCATTCCAGACCACACCTCTCACCCTGCTACAATATATATATAATACCGTATATACCGGCGTATAAGACGACTTTTGAACCCCGAAAAATCTGCTCTGCAGTCGGGGGTCGTCTTATGCGCCGGTAATACCAAAAAAAAAAAATGTAAAAAAAAAAATCATTACTCACCTCCCCCGGCGTTCTGTCGCGCTCCGGCAGGATGTCGCTCGCTCCTCGTCCCCGGCGCAGCATTGCTTTCTGAATGCGGGGCTTGAAATCCCCGCCTCCAGAAAGCTAATACACACGCCGTCAGCCGGTACAGCTATTCAATGACAGCATTGAATGGCTGTGATTGGCTGAAGGCGCACGTGGCTTCAGCCAATCACAACCATTCAATGATGCCATTGAATAGTGTGATTGGCTGAAGCCACGTGCGCCTTCAGCCAATCACAGCCATTCTGTAACTGGCTGACGGCGTGTGTATTAGCTTTCTGGAGGCGGGGATTTCAAGCCCCGCATTCAGAAAGCAATGCTGCGCCGGGGACGAGGAGCGAGCGACATCCTGCCGGAGCGCGACAGAACGCCGGGGGAGGTGAGTACAGATTTTTTTTTCTCCACTGTAATACCGGCGTATAAGGTGACAGTTGGGGGGTCGTCTTATACGCCCCGTCGCCTTATACGCCGGTATATACGGTATGTGTGTGTGTGAGTGTGTGCTTGTAAGAAAACAGAGCAAGAGAGAGGGAAGAAAGAAAAGAAATAATAAGAAGGAGAAAGAGAGAGAAGGGAGACGGGCTGTCTGGGTGCGAGTCAGCCACTCAGACGCAGATCGGTCCGTGCGTGGAGCATGGGGGAGGCCGAGCGATGGCCAGATGCTCAGCCTGGGCCCATCCAACCCAGAAAGCCTCGGGGTTTCTGCTGAGCGCCGAGGGAAAGACAAACCGCTTGATAGCGAGAGGAAGAGTGGGAGCGTGTGAGAGTGAGTAGAGGAGTGTCGCAGATAACTGAGACTGTGGACTATCCGGATGCCCCGAGAATCCTCCCGTTTGCACCACTCTGACTTGTTTCTGTACAGACTGTTCATGTGGATTTATGTTCAATAGTTTGCAGTAAATGGACAGAGCCGACCGTTCCCGATTCTTGTTCAGAAAGTTACCCTGTGTGTGGACTACTTTATTACATCTGGGAGATCCGCCGCAGAGGACGGAACAATGGCGTCACGAGTGGCAACTGAACTACAGGTAACCCCTAGATACAACTCCCTTGATCTCCTCCAGCAGTACTTGGTTGGGCCCCGAGCTATCCCCAGGGGAGGGGATGGTAGAGCCCCGTGACAAGGCCCTTATCTACTGCTGTCTCCTCGGACGCTGCAGCGACAGAACGGTGCGGCCATTAATGTTGGCACGTAGGGGGCAGTATACACGACATTAGCGAAACCTGCTGGTGTTTTACAGTTCGGTTGCATCTCGCGGTCAGAAAAACAGAAGGCGCTAACAACTACGAACTGCAGCTTGTTATGGCGGCTGGCGCAAATCACCATAGCTGCTTCCGATGTAACCGGTATCAGATGTCATACGGACGACGCCAATTCCGTGCATTGCATGTCCTGACGGTATAACGGGGTGCAAGCGTTCCGTGGGATCAGCTGAGCGTGCGCTTGTGTGCCCCTCGTCAAAGACTGAATGAATAGAGGCTTGGGGTCTCGGACCCCATTAGCTTGTGTGGGGGTATATTATATACTCGCCTCACTCCACAACCCTGCTGGTTGCCTCCATTGGGGTTTCCACCTGATTAGCATCTCTGACACGCCAGAACTGGAATGAAACCCAGAAAAGGGTGTCTTTGGGGTCCGTCGGGCTCCCGCATGCGACTAATCCCAAACTTCCACTTTTTGTTTGGCTCCTAAGATGGCGCCGAGCAGCGGAACAATCCGGCGCGGGCATGAAACAAAACCGTACGGTCCAGTTATTTCAGTTTGGCGTGTTCTTGAAGCCATGGATTGTAGACGGATATGAATAAACCTCGGCTGCCTGCACACGCAGTGGATTTAGGGCTCATTCACACGGTCCTTAGTATGCAGCTTTCCCACAGACCAGAACACTGCGTGTTCCCTGCATGTTTCCTGCGTGTCCCTCATGTGTTCCCCATGTGTTCCCTGTATGTTTCCTGCGTGTCCCTCATGTGTTCCCCATGTGTTCCCTACGTGTCCCTCACATGTTCCCTGTGTTTTTCCTGCGTGTCTCTTATGTGTTCCCTGCATGTTTACTGCATGTCCCCATGTGTTACCTGCCTGTTCCCTACATGTCCCTTAGTGTCCTCCATGTGTTACCTGCATGTCCCTTATGCGTTCCCCATGTGTTTCCTGCGTGTCTCTCATGTGTTCCCTGCCTGTTCCCTATGTGTCCCTCATGTGTCCTCCATTTGTTCCCTGCATGTTCCTCATGTGTTACCTGCATGTCCCTCATGTATTTGCTGCCTGTTCCCTACGTGTCCATTTACGTGTCCTCCATGTATTCCCTGCATATCCCTAATGTGTTCCCTTGCGTGTCCCTCATGTGTTCCCTGCGTGTTTCCTCTGAGCCCATAATATGTGCCCTGCCTGTTTCCTGCATGTCCCTCCTGTGTTCCCTGTGTCTTTCCTGCGTGTCCCTCATGTGTTTCCTATGTGTTCCCTGCATGTTTCCTGTGTGTCCCTCGTGTGTTCTGTGTTTTTCCTGCGTGTCCCTTATGTGTTCCCTGCGTGCTTCCTGCATATCCCTCATGTGTTCCCTGCGTGTCTCTTATGTGTCCCTTACGTGTCCTCCATGTATTTCCTACATATCCCTCATGTGTTCCCTGCATGTTCCCTTGCGTGTCCTTCATGTGTTCCCTGCATGTTTCCTGTGTGCCCATAATATGTGCCCTGCCTGTTTCCTGCAGGTCCCTCATGTGTTCCATAGGTGTCCCTCATGTGTTCCCTGTGTCTTTCCTGCGTGTCCCTCATGTGTTCCCTGTGTGTCCCTCATGTGTTCCCTACATGTCCCCCATGTGTTTTCCGATGTGTTTCCTGCATGTCCTTCATGTATTCCCTGCCTGTTCCCTACGTGTCCCTCACGTGTCCTCCATGTATTCCCTACATATCCCTCATGTGTTCCCTGCATGTTCCCTTGCGTGTCCCTAATGTGTTCCCTGCGTGTTTCCTGTGTGCCCATAATATGTGCCCTGCCTGTTTCCTGCAGGTCCCTCATGTGTTCCATAGGTGTCCCTCATGTGTTCCCTGTGTGTCCCTCATGTGTTCCCTACATGTCCCCCATGTGTTTTCCGATGTGTTTCCTGCATGTCCTTCATGTATTCCCTGCCTGTTCCCTACGTGTCCCTCACGTGTCCTCCATGTATTCCCTACATATCCCTCATGTGTTCCCTGCATGTTCCCTTGCGTGTCCCTAATGTGTTCCCTGCGTGTTTCCTGTGTGCCCATAATATGTGCCCTGCCTGTTTCCTGCAGGTCCCTCATGTGTTCCATAGGTGTCCCTCATGTGTTTCCTGTGTCTTTCCTGCGTGTCCCTCATGTGTTTCCTATGTGTTCCCTGCATGTTTCCTGTGTGTCCCTCGTGTGTTCTGTGTGTCTTTCCTGCGTGTCCCTCATGTGTTTCCTATGTGTTCCCTGCATGTTTCCTGTGTGTCCCTCGTGTGTTCTGTGTGTTTTTCCTGAGTGTCCCTCATGTGTTCCCTGTGTGTCCCTCATGTGTTTCCTATGTGTTCCCCGCATGTTTCCTGCGTGTCCCTCATGTGTTCTGTGTGTTTTTCCTGCGTGTCCCTTATGTGTTTCCTGCATGTCCCTCATGTGTTCCCCATGTGTTTCCTGCGTGTCCTCCATGTATTCCCTGCATATCCCTCATGTGTTCACTGCATGTTCCCTTGCGTGTCCATCATGTGTTCCCCATGTGTTTCGTGCGTATCCCTTATCTATTCCCTGCCTGTTCCCTACGTGTCCCTCACGTGTCCTACATGTGTTCCCAGCATGTCCCTCATGTGTTCCCTGCGTGTTCCTCATGTGTTCCCTGCCTGTTCCCTACGTGTCCCTCCCGTGTCCTACATGTGTTCCCTGCATGTCCCTCGTGTTCCCTGCAAGTTCCCTGCGTGTTTCTCATGTGTTCAATGCATACCCCGCATGTGTTCCCTATGTGTCCCTAATATGTTCCCTGCCTGTTTCCTGCATGTCCCTCATGTGTTCATTGCGTGTTTCCTGCATGTTTCCTGCGTGTCCCTCATGTGTTTCCTGCATGTTGCCTGCCTGTCCCTCATGTGTTTCCTATGTGTTCCCTGCATGTTTTCTGTGTGTCCCTCCTGTGTTTTTAATGTGTATCCCTCATGTATTCCCTGCCTGTTCTCTACGTGTCCCTCACGTGTCCTCCATGTATTCCCTGCATATCCCTCATGTGTTCCCTACATGTTCCCTGCGTGTCCCTCATGTGTTCCCTGCCTATTTCCTACGTGTCCCCCATGTGTTCCCCATTTGTTCCTTTTGTGTCCCTCATGTGTTCCCTGCCTGTTCCCTACGTGCCCTTTAGTGTCCTCCATGTGTTACCTGCATGTGCCTTATGTGTTCCCTGCATGTTTGCTGCGTGTCCCTCGTGTTCCCTGCATGTCCCTCATGTGTTTCCTGCGTATCCCTCATGTGTTCCCTGCGTGTTCCTCATGTGTGCCCTGCGTGTCCCTCGTGTTCCCTGTGTGTTCCCTGCATGTTTCCTGCGTGTCCCTCATGTGTTTCCAATGTGTTGCCTGCATGTTTCCTGCGTGTCCCCCATGTGTTCCCTGCATATCCCTCATGTTTTCCCTATGTGTTCCCTGCATGTCCTTCGTGTTCCCTGTGTGTCCCTCATGTGTTCACTGCACGTTTCCTGCGTGTCCCTCATATGTTTCCCATGTGTTCCCTGCATGTCACCTGCGTGTCCCTCATGTGTTTCCTGCGTGTTCCTCATGTGTTCCCTGTGTGTGCCTCTTGTTCCCTGTGTGTTCCCTGCATGTTTCCTGCGTGTCCGTCATGTGTTTCCAATGTGTTCCCTGCATGTTTTTTCTGAGTGTCCCTCATGTGTTCCCTACATGTTTCCTGCGTGCCCCTCATGTGTTTCACATGTATTCCCTGTGTTCTCTGTGTGTCCCTCATGTGTTCTCTGCGTGTCCCTCATGTGCTCCCTGCGTGTCCCTCATGTGTTCCCTGCGTGTCCCTCATGTGCTCCCTGCATGTCCATCATGTGTTCCCTGCGTTTTCCTCATGTGTTCCATGTCTTTTCCCTGCGTGTCCCTCATGTGTTTCCCATGTGTTCCCTGCATGTTTCCTGCGTGTCCCTCATGTGTTTCCTGCGTGTCCCTCTTGTGTTCCCTGCCTGTTACCTGTGTGTCCCTCATATGTTTCCCATGTGTTCCCTGCATGTTTCCTGTGTGTTTCTCATGTGTTCCATGTGTTTTCCCTGTGTGTCCCTCATGTGTTCCCTGTGTGTCCCTTATGTGTTTCCCATGTGTTCCCTGCATGTTCCCTGCGTGTCCCTCATGTGTTCCCTGTGTGTCCCTCATGTGTTTCCCATGTGTTCCCTGCATGCTTCCTGTGTGTTTCTTGTGTTCCATATGTTTTTCCTGCGTGTCCCTCATGTGTTCCCTGCGTGTCCCTCATGTGTTCCCTGTGTGTCCCTTATGTGTTACCTGCGTGTCCCTCGTGTTCCCTGTCTGTTTCCTGCATGTTCCCTGCGTGTCCCTCATGTGTTTCCCATGTGTTCCCTGCATGTTTCCTGAGTGTCCCTCATGTGTTCCCCATGTGTTCCCTGCGTGTCCCTCATGCATTCCCTGAATGTGTTCCCTGTGTGTTCCCTGCGTGTCCCTCCTGTGTTCCCTGTGTGTCCCTCATGTGTTTCCTACGTGTCCCTTATGTGTTTCCTGCATGTCCCTTATGTGTTCCCTGTGTCCCTTATGTGTTTCCCATGTGTCCCCTGCATGCTTCCTGTGTATTTCTTGTGTGTTCCATATGTTTTTCCTGCGTGTCCCTCATGTGTTCCCTGCGTGTCCCTCATGTGTTCCCTGCGTGTTTTTTATGTGTTCCCAGCGTGTCCCTCATGTGTTTCCTGCGTGTCCCTCATGTGTTCCCTGTGTGTCCCTCATGTGTTTCCCATGTGTCCCCTGCATGCTAACTGTGTATTTCTTGTGTGTTCCATATGTTTTTCCTGCGTGTTCCTCATGTGTTCCCTGCGTGTCCCTCATGTGTTCCCTGCGTGTTCCTTATGTGTTCCCAGCGTGTCCCTCATGTGTTTCCTGCGTGTCCCTCATGTGTTCACTGCATGTCCCTCATGTGCTCCCTGCTTGTCCCTCATGTGCTCCCTGCGAGTCCCTCATGTGTACCCTGCGTGTCCCTCATGTGTTCCCTGCGTGTCCCTCATGTGTTCCCTGCGTGTCCCTCATGTGTTCCCTGCATGTTTTCTACGTGTTCCGCGTGTTCCCTGCTTGTCCCTCATGTGTTTCCCATGTGTTCCCTGCATGTTCCCTGCGTGTCCCTCATGTGTTCCATGCGTGTCCCTCATGTGTTTCTGGTGTGTCCCTCATGTTCCCTGCTTTTTCCTCCTGTGTTTCATGTGTTTTTCCTGCATGTCCCTCATGTGTTCCCGGCCTGTTCCCTGTGTGTCCCTCATGTGTTCCCTGTGTGTCCCTTATGTGTTTCCCATGTGTTCCATGGATGTTTCATGTGTATTTTTAGTGTGTTCCCTGCGTGTCCCTCATGTGTTCCCTGGGTGTCCCTCATGTGTTCCCTGCGTGTCCCTCGTGTTCCCTGCTTGTCCCTCATGTGTTTCCCATGTGTTCCCTGCATTTTCCCTGCGTGTCCCTCATGTGTTCCCGGCCTGTTCCCTGTGTGTCCCTCATGTGTTTTCCATGTGTTCCCTGCATGTTTCCTGTGTGTTTCTTGTGTGTTCCATATGTTTTTCCTGCGTGTCCCTCATGTGTTCCCTGCGTGTCCCTCATGTGTTCCCTGCGTGTCCCTTATGTGTTCCCTGCGTGTCACTCGTGTTCCCTGTGTGTTTCCTGCATGTCCCTCATGTGTTCCCTGCGTGTTCCTCATCTGTTTCCCATGTGTTCCCTGTGTGTCCCTCATGTATTTCCTGCGTGTCCCTCCTGTGTTTCCTGCATGTCCCTCATGTGTTTCCTGCGTGTCCCTCATGTGTTCCCTGCGAGTCCCTCATGTGTTCCCTGCGAGTCCCTCATGTGTTCCCTGCGAGTCCCTCATGTGTTTCCCATGTGTTCCCTGCGTGTCCCTCATGTATTCCCTGTGTGTCCCTCCTGTGTTCCCTTTGTGTCCCTCCTGTGTTTCCTGCATGTCCCTCATGTGTTCCCTGCGAGCCCCTCATGTGCTCCCTGCGAGTCCCTCATGTGCTCCCTGCGTGTCCATCATGTGTTCCCTGCGTGTCCATCATGTGTTCCCTGCATGTTACTTGTGTTCCCTGTGTGTTCCCTGCATGTTTCCTACGTGTCCCTCGTGTTCCCTGCTTGTCCCTCATGTGTTTCCCATGTGTTCCCTGCATTTTCCCTGCGTGTCCCTTATGTGTTCCCTGTGTGTCCCTTATGTTTCCCATGTGTTCCATGCATGTTTCATGTGTATTTCTCGTGTGTTCCCTGTGTTTTCCCTGTGTGTCCCCCATGTGTTTCCTGCGTGTCCCTCATGTGTTTCCTGCGTGTCCCTCTTGTGTTCCCTGCCTGTTACCTGTGTGTCCCTCATATGTTTCCCATGTGTTCCCTGCATGTTTCCTGTGTGTTTCTCATGCGTTCCATGTGTTTTCCCTGCGTGTCCCTCATGTGCTTCCTGCGTGTCCCTCATGTGTTCCCTGTGTGTCCCTTATGTGTTTCCCTCTTGTGTTCCCTGCATGTTCCCTGCGTGTCCCTCATATGTTTCCCATGTGTTCCCTGCATGTTTTCTGTGTTTCTCATGTGTTCCATGTTATTTCTCTGCGTGTCCCTCATGTGTTTACTGCGTGTCCCTCATGTGTTCCCTGCATGTTTCCTGCATGTCCCTCTTGTTCCCTGCGTTTTCCTCGTGTGTTCCATGTGTTTTTCCTGCGTGTCCCTCATGTGTTCCCTGCATGTCCCTCATGTGTTCCCTGTGTGTTCCTTGCGTGTCCCTCATGTGTTCCCTGCATGTCCCTCATGTGTTCCCTGTGTATTCCTTGCGTGTCCCTCATGTGTTCCCTGTGTGTCCGTCATGTGTTTCCCATGTTTCCTGCAGGTTACCTCTGTGTCCCTTGTGTGTTCCATGTGTTTTTCCTGCGTGTCCCTCTTGTGTTCCCTGCGTGTCCCTGCATGTCCCTCATGTTTTCCCTGCATGTTTCCTGCGTGTCCCTCATGTGTTCCCTGCATATCCCTCATGTTTTCCCTATGTGTTCCCTGCAGGTCCTTCGTGTTCCCTGTGTGTTCCTCCTGTGTTCCCTGCATGTCCCTCATGTGCTCCCTGTGTGTCCCTCATGTGCTCCCTGCGATTCCCTCATGTGCTCCCTGTGTGTCCCTCATGTACTCCCTGCGTGTCCCTCATGTGCTCCCTGCGAGTCCCTCATGTGCTCCCTGCGTGTCCCTCATGTGTTCCCTGCGTGTCCCTCATGTGCTCCCTGCATGTCCATCATGTGTTCCCTGCATGTTTCCTGCGTGTCCCTCATGTTCCCTGTGTGTTCCCTGCATGTTTCCTACGTGTCCCTCGTGTTCCCTGCTTGTCCGTCATGTGTTTCCCATGTGTTCCCTGCATGTTCCCTGCGTGTCCCTCATGTGTTCCCTGTGTGTCCCTCATGTGTTCCTTACGTATCCCTCATGTGTTTCCTGTGTGTTTCTCATGTGTTCCATATGTTTTCCGTGCGTGTCCCTCATGTGTTTCCTGCGTGTCCCTCATGTGTTCCCTGTGTGTCCCTTATGTGTTTCCCTCTTGTGTTCCCTGCATGTTCCCTGCGTGTCCCTCATATGTTTCCCATGTGTTCCCTGCATGTTTTCTGTGTGTTTCTCATGTGTTCCATGTGTTTTCTCTGCGTGTCCCTCATGTGTTTCCTGCGTGTCCCTCATGTGTTCCCTGCATGTTTCCTGCATGTCCCTCATGTTCCCTGCGTTTTCCTCGTGTGTTCCATGCTTTTTTCCTGCGTGTCCCTCATGTGTTTCCCATATGTTCCCTGCATGTTTCCTGCGTGTCCCTCGTGTGTTTCCTGCGTGTCCCTCTTGTGTTCCCTGCCTGTTACCTGTGTGTCCCTCATATGTTTCCCATGTGTTCCCTGCATGTTTCCTGTGTGTTTCTCATGTTTTCCATGTGTTTTCCTTGCGTGTCCCTCATGTGTTTCCTGCGTGTCCCTCATGTGTTCCCTGTGTGTCCCTTATGTGTTACCCATGTGTTCCCTGCATGTTCCCTGTGTGTCCCTCATGTGTTCTCTGTGTGTCCCTCGTGTGTTCTCTGCGTGTCCCTCATGTGTTCCCTGCGTGTCCCTCATGTTTTCCCTGCATGTTTCCTGCGTGTCCCTCATGTGTTCCCTGCATATCCCCCATGTTTTCCCTCATGTCTTCCCTGCATGTCCTTCGTGTTCCCTGTGCATGTCCCTCATGTGTTCCCTGTGTGTTCCTTGCGTGTCCCTCATGTGTTCCCTGCATATCCCCCATGTTTTCCCTCATGTGTTCCCTGCATGTCCTTCGTGTTCCCTGCATGTCCCTCATGTGTTCCCTGTGTGTTCCTTGCGTGTCCCTCATGTGTTCCCTGTGTGTCCGTCATGTGTTTCCCATGTTTCCTGCATGTTTCCTCTGTGTCCCTTGTGTGTTCAATGTGTTTTTCCTGCATGTCCCTCATGTGTTCCCTGTGTGTCCCTCATGATTTTCCCATGTGTTCCCTACATGTTTCCTGTGTGTCCCTCATGTGTTCCCTGCATATCTCTTATGTTTTCCCTATGTGTTCCCTGCATGTCCTTCGTGTTCCCTGTGTGTCCCTAATATGTTCCCTGCGTGTCCCTCATATGTTCCTTGCATGTTTCCTGCGTGTCCTTCATGTGTTTCCAATGTGTTCCCTGCATGTTTCCTGCGTGTCCCTCATGTGTTTCCAATGTGTTCCCTGCATGTTTCCTGCGTGTCCCCCATGTGTTCCCCGCATATCCTTCATGTCTTCCCTATGTGTTCCCTGTATGTCCTTCGTGTTTCCTGCGTGTCCCTCATGCGTTTCCAATGTGTTCACTGCATGTTTCCTGTGTGTCCCCCATGTGTTCCCCGCATATCCCTCATGTTTTCCATATGTGTTCCCTGTATGTCCTTCATGTTCCCTGTGTGTCCCTCATGTGTTCCCTGTGTGTTCCTCATATGTTCACTGCATGTTTCCTGCGTGTCCCTCATATGTTTCCCATATGTTCCCTGCATGTTTCCTGCGTGTCCCTCATGTGTTTCCTGCGTGTTCCTCATGTGTTCCCTGTGTCCCTTGTGTTCCCTGCATGTTTCCTGCGTGTCCCTCATGTGTTTCCAATGTGTTCTCTGCATATCCCTCATGTTTTCCCTATGTGTTCCCTGCATGTCCTTCGTGTTCCCTGCGTGTCCCTCATATGTTCACTGCATGATTCCTGCGTGTCCCTCATATGTTTCCCATATGTTCCCTGCATGTTTTCTGCGTGTCCCTCATGTGTTTCCTGCGTATTCCTCATGTGTTCCCTGTGTCCTTCGTGTTCCCTGCATGTTTCCTGAGTGTCCCTCATGTGTTCCCTGCGTGTCCCTCATGTGTTCCGTACATGTTTCCTGCGTGTCCCTCATGTGTTTCCCATGTGTTCCCTGTGTGTTCTCTGCGT
This sequence comes from Eleutherodactylus coqui, assembly GCA_035609135.1. NCBI lineage: Eukaryota > Metazoa > Chordata > Amphibia > Anura > Eleutherodactylidae > Eleutherodactylus > Eleutherodactylus coqui. The sequence goes on from CM069408.1 coordinate 306,879,092, forward strand.
GTCCCTCATGTGTTCCCTGTGTGTTCCCTGCGTGTCCCTCATGTGTTCCCTGTGTGTCCCTAATGTGTTTCCCATGTGTTCCCTGTGTGTTTCCTGCGTGTCCCTCATGTATTTCCCATGTGCTCCCTGTGTGTTCTCTGCGTGTCCCTCATGTGTTCCCTGTGTGTTCCCTGCGTGTCCCTCATGTGTTCCCTGTGTGTCCCTAATGTGTTTCCTGCGTGTCCCTGCATGTTTCCTGCGTGTCCCTCATGTGTTCTCTGCATGTCCCTCAGGTGCTCCCTGCGAGTCCCTCATGTGCTCCCTGCGTGTCCCTCATGTGTTCCCTGCGTGTCCCTCATGTGCTCCCTGCATGTCCTTCATGTGTTCCCTGCATGTTTCCTGCGTGTCCCTCATGTTCCATGTGTGTTCCCTGCATGTTTCCTATGTGTCCCTCGTGTTCCCTGCTTGCCCCTCATGTGTTTCCCATGTGTTCCCTGCATTTTCCCTGCGTGTCCCTCATGTGTACCCTGCGTGTCCCCCATGTGTTCCTTACGTGTCCCTCATGTGTTTTCTGCGTGTCCCTCATGTGTTCCCTGCGTGTCTCTCATGTTCCCTGCGTTTTCCTCGTGTGTTTCATGTGTTTTTCCTGCGTGTCCCTCATGTGTTTCCCATGTGTTCCCTGCATGTTTCTTGCATGTCCCTCATGTGTTTTCTGCGTGTCCCTCATGTGTTCCCTGCCTGTTACCTGTGTGTCCCTCATATGTTTCCCTTGTGTTCCCTGCATGTTTCCTGTGTGTTTCTCATGTGTTCCATGTGTTTTCCCTGCGTGTCCCTCATGTGTTCCTTGTGTGTCCCTCATGTGTTTCCTGTGTGTCCCTCATGTGTTCCCTGCATGTTTCATGCGTGTCCCTCGTGTGTTCCCTGCATTTTCCTCGTATGTTCCATGTATTTTTCCTGTGTGTCCCTCATGTGTTTCCCATGTGTTCCCTGCATGTCCATCATGTGTTCCCTGCATGTTTCCTGCGTGTCCCTCGTGTTCCCTGTGTGTTCCCTGCATGTTTCCTACGTGTCCCTCGTGTTCCCTGCGTGTCCCTCATGTGTACCCTGCGTGTCCCTCATGTGTTCCTTACGTGTCCCTCATGTGTTCCCTGCGTGTCCCTCATGTGTTCCCTGCGTGTCCCTCATGTGTTTACTGCGTGTCCCTCATGTGTTCCCTGCATGTTTCCTGCATGTCCCTCTTGTTCCCTGCGTTTTCCTCGTGTGTTCCATGTGTTTTTCCTGCGTGTCCCTCATGTGTTCCCTGCATGTCCCTCATGTGTTCCCTGTGTGTTCCTTGCGTGTCCCTCATGTGTTCCCTGCATGTCCCTCATGTGTTCCCTGTGTGTTCCTTGCGTGTCCCTCATGTGTTCCCTGTGTGTCCGTCATGTGTTTCCCATGTTTCCTGCAGGTTACCTCTGTGTCCCTTGTGTGTTCCATGTGTTTTTCCTGCGTGTCCCTCTTGTGTTCCCTGCGTGTCCCTGCATGTCCCTCATGTTTTCCCTGCATGTTTCCTGCGTGTCCCTCATGTGTTCCCTGCATATCCCTCATGTTTTCCCTATGTGTTCCCTGCAGGTCCTTCGTGTTCCCTGTGTGTTCCTCCTGTGTTCCCTGCATGTCCCTCATGTGCTCCCTGTGTGTCCCTCATGTGCTCCCTGCGATTCCCTCATGTGCTCCCTGTGTGTCCCTCATGTACTCCCTGCGTGTCCCTCATGTGCTCCCTGCGAGTCCCTCATGTGCTCCCTGCGTGTCCCTCATGTGTTCCCTGCGTGTCCCTCATGTGCTCCCTGCATGTCCATCATGTGTTCCCTGCATGTTTCCTGCGTGTCCCTCATGTTCCCTGTGTGTTCCCTGCATGTTTCCTACGTGTCCCTCGTGTTCCCTGCTTGTCCGTCATGTGTTTCCCATGTGTTCCCTGCATGTTCCCTGCGTGTCCCTCATGTGTTCCCTGTGTGTCCCTCATGTGTTCCTTACGTATCCCTCATGTGTTTCCTGTGTGTTTCTCATGTGTTCCATATGTTTTCCGTGCGTGTCCCTCATGTGTTTCCTGCGTGTCCCTCATGTGTTCCCTGTGTGTCCCTTATGTGTTTCCCTCTTGTGTTCCCTGCATGTTCCCTGCGTGTCCCTCATATGTTTCCCATGTGTTCCCTGCATGTTTTCTGTGTGTTTCTCATGTGTTCCATGTGTTTTCTCTGCGTGTCCCTCATGTGTTTCCTGCGTGTCCCTCATGTGTTCCCTGCATGTTTCCTGCATGTCCCTCATGTTCCCTGCGTTTTCCTCGTGTGTTCCATGCTTTTTTCCTGCGTGTCCCTCATGTGTTTCCCATATGTTCCCTGCATGTTTCCTGCGTGTCCCTCGTGTGTTTCCTGCGTGTCCCTCTTGTGTTCCCTGCCTGTTACCTGTGTGTCCCTCATATGTTTCCCATGTGTTCCCTGCATGTTTCCTGTGTGTTTCTCATGTTTTCCATGTGTTTTCCTTGCGTGTCCCTCATGTGTTTCCTGCGTGTCCCTCATGTGTTCCCTGTGTGTCCCTTATGTGTTACCCATGTGTTCCCTGCATGTTCCCTGTGTGTCCCTCATGTGTTCTCTGTGTGTCCCTCGTGTGTTCTCTGCGTGTCCCTCATGTGTTCCCTGCGTGTCCCTCATGTTTTCCCTGCATGTTTCCTGCGTGTCCCTCATGTGTTCCCTGCATATCCCCCATGTTTTCCCTCATGTCTTCCCTGCATGTCCTTCGTGTTCCCTGTGCATGTCCCTCATGTGTTCCCTGTGTGTTCCTTGCGTGTCCCTCATGTGTTCCCTGCATATCCCCCATGTTTTCCCTCATGTGTTCCCTGCATGTCCTTCGTGTTCCCTGCATGTCCCTCATGTGTTCCCTGTGTGTTCCTTGCGTGTCCCTCATGTGTTCCCTGTGTGTCCGTCATGTGTTTCCCATGTTTCCTGCATGTTTCCTCTGTGTCCCTTGTGTGTTCAATGTGTTTTTCCTGCATGTCCCTCATGTGTTCCCTGTGTGTCCCTCATGATTTTCCCATGTGTTCCCTACATGTTTCCTGTGTGTCCCTCATGTGTTCCCTGCATATCTCTTATGTTTTCCCTATGTGTTCCCTGCATGTCCTTCGTGTTCCCTGTGTGTCCCTAATATGTTCCCTGCGTGTCCCTCATATGTTCCTTGCATGTTTCCTGCGTGTCCTTCATGTGTTTCCAATGTGTTCCCTGCATGTTTCCTGCGTGTCCCTCATGTGTTTCCAATGTGTTCCCTGCATGTTTCCTGCGTGTCCCCCATGTGTTCCCCGCATATCCTTCATGTCTTCCCTATGTGTTCCCTGTATGTCCTTCGTGTTTCCTGCGTGTCCCTCATGCGTTTCCAATGTGTTCACTGCATGTTTCCTGTGTGTCCCCCATGTGTTCCCCGCATATCCCTCATGTTTTCCATATGTGTTCCCTGTATGTCCTTCATGTTCCCTGTGTGTCCCTCATGTGTTCCCTGTGTGTTCCTCATATGTTCACTGCATGTTTCCTGCGTGTCCCTCATATGTTTCCCATATGTTCCCTGCATGTTTCCTGCGTGTCCCTCATGTGTTTCCTGCGTGTTCCTCATGTGTTCCCTGTGTCCCTTGTGTTCCCTGCATGTTTCCTGCGTGTCCCTCATGTGTTTCCAATGTGTTCTCTGCATATCCCTCATGTTTTCCCTATGTGTTCCCTGCATGTCCTTCGTGTTCCCTGCGTGTCCCTCATATGTTCACTGCATGATTCCTGCGTGTCCCTCATATGTTTCCCATATGTTCCCTGCATGTTTTCTGCGTGTCCCTCATGTGTTTCCTGCGTATTCCTCATGTGTTCCCTGTGTCCTTCGTGTTCCCTGCATGTTTCCTGAGTGTCCCTCATGTGTTCCCTGCGTGTCCCTCATGTGTTCCGTACATGTTTCCTGCGTGTCCCTCATGTGTTTCCCATGTGTTCCCTGTGTGTTCTCTGCGTGTCCCTCATGTGTTCCCTGTGTGTTCCCTGCGTGTCCCTCATGTGTTCCCTGTGTGTCCCTAATGTGTTTCCCATGTGTTCCCTGTGTGTTTCCTGCGTGTCCCTCATGTATTTCCCATGTGCTCCCTGTGTGTTCTCTGCGTGTCCCTCATGTGTTCCCTGTGTGTTCCCTGCGTGTCCCTCATGTGTTCCCTGTGTGTCCCTAATGTGTTTCCTGCGTGTCCCTGCATGTTTCCTGCGTGTCCCTCATGTGTTCTCTGCATGTCCCTCAGGTGCTCCCTGCGAGTCCCTCATGTGCTCCCTGCGTGTCCCTCATGTGTTCCCTGCGTGTCCCTCATGTGCTCCCTGCATGTCCTTCATGTGTTCCCTGCATGTTTCCTGCGTGTCCCTCATGTTCCATGTGTGTTCCCTGCATGTTTCCTATGTGTCCCTCGTGTTCCCTGCTTGCCCCTCATGTGTTTCCCATGTGTTCCCTGCATTTTCCCTGCGTGTCCCTCATGTGTACCCTGCGTGTCCCCCATGTGTTCCTTACGTGTCCCTCATGTGTTTTCTGCGTGTCCCTCATGTGTTCCCTGCGTGTCTCTCATGTTCCCTGCGTTTTCCTCGTGTGTTTCATGTGTTTTTCCTGCGTGTCCCTCATGTGTTTCCCATGTGTTCCCTGCATGTTTCTTGCATGTCCCTCATGTGTTTTCTGCGTGTCCCTCATGTGTTCCCTGCCTGTTACCTGTGTGTCCCTCATATGTTTCCCTTGTGTTCCCTGCATGTTTCCTGTGTGTTTCTCATGTGTTCCATGTGTTTTCCCTGCGTGTCCCTCATGTGTTCCTTGTGTGTCCCTCATGTGTTTCCTGTGTGTCCCTCATGTGTTCCCTGCATGTTTCATGCGTGTCCCTCGTGTGTTCCCTGCATTTTCCTCGTATGTTCCATGTATTTTTCCTGTGTGTCCCTCATGTGTTTCCCATGTGTTCCCTGCATGTCCATCATGTGTTCCCTGCATGTTTCCTGCGTGTCCCTCGTGTTCCCTGTGTGTTCCCTGCATGTTTCCTACGTGTCCCTCGTGTTCCCTGCGTGTCCCTCATGTGTACCCTGCGTGTCCCTCATGTGTTCCTTACGTGTCCCTCATGTGTTCCCTGCGTGTCCCTCATGTGTTCCCTGCGTGTCCCTCATGTTCCCTGCGTTTTCCTCGTGTGTTCCATGTGTTTTCCCTGCGTGTCCCTCATGTGTGTCCCATGTGTTCCCTGCATGTTTCCTGCGTGTCCCTCATGTGTTCCCTGCCTGTTACCTGTGTGTCCCTCATATGTTTCCCATGTGTTCCCTGCATGTTTCCTGTGTGTTTCTCATGTGTTCCATGTGTTTTCCCTGTGTGTCCCTCATGTGTTTCCTGCGTGTCCCTCATGTGTTCCTTGTGTGTCTTTCATGTGTTTCCCATGTGTGCCCTGCATGTTTCCTGCGTGTCCCTCATGTGTTCTCTGCGTGTCCCTCATGTTTTCTCTGCATGTCCCTCATGTGCTCCCTGTGTGTCCCTCATGTGCTCCCTGCGAGTCCCTCATGTGCTCCCTACGTGTCCCTCATGTGTTCCCTGCGTGTCCCTCATGTACTCCCTGCATGTCCATCATGTGTTCCCTGCATGTTTCCTACGTGTCCCTCGTGTTCCCTGTGTGTTCCCTGCATGTTTCCTACGTGTCCCTCGTGTTCCCTGCGTGTCCCTCATGTGTACCCTGCGTGTCCCTCATGTGTTCAGTACGTGTCCCTCATGTGTTCCCTGCGTGTCCCTCATGTGTTCCCTGCGTGTCCCTCATGTTCCCTGCGTTTTCCTCGTGTGTTCCATGTGTTTTCCCTGTGTGTCCCTCATGTGTGTCCCATGTGTTCCCTGCATGTTTCTTGCGTGTCCCTCATGTGTTCCCTGCGTGTCCCTCATGTTCCCTGCGTTTTCCTCGTGTGTTCCATGTGTTTTCCCTGTGTGTCCCTCATGTGTGTCCCATGTGTTCCCTGCCTGTTACCTGTGTGTCCCTCATATGTTTCCCATGTGTTCCCTGCATGTTTCCTGTGAGTTTCTCATGTGTTCCATGTGTTTTCCCTGCGTGTCCTTCATGTGTTCCTTGTGTGTCCCTCATGTGTTTCCTGCGTATCCCTCATGTGTTCTCTGCATGTTTCCTGTGTGTCCCTCGTGTGTTCCCTGCGTGTCCCTCGTGTGTTCCATGTATTTTTCCAGCGTGTCCCTCATGTGTTTCCCATGTGTTCCCTGCATGTTTCCTGCGTGTCCCTCATGTGTTCCCTGCCTGTTACCTGTGTGTCCCTCATATGTTTCCCTTGTGTTCCCTGCATGTTTCCTGTGTGTCCCTCATGTGTTCCCTGCATGTTTCATGCGTGTCCCTCGTGTGTTCCCTGCGTTTTCCTCGTATGTTCCATGTATTTTCCCTGCGTGTCCCTCATGTGTTCCTTGTGTGTCCCTCATGTGTTCCCTGCATGTCCATCATGTGTTCCCTGCATGTTTCCTGCGTGTCCCTCGTGTTCCCTGTGTGTTCCCTGCATGTTTCCTACGTGTCCCTTGTGTTCCCTGCGTGTCCCTCATGTGTACCCTGCGTGTCCCTCATGTGTTCCTTACGTGTCCCTCATGTGTTCCCTGCGTGTCCCTCATGTGTTCCCTGCGTGTCCCTCATGTTCCCTGCGTTTTCCTCGTGTGTTCCATGTGTTTTCCCTGCGTGTCCCTCATGTGTGTCCCATGTGTTCCCTGCATGTTTCCTGCGTGTCCCTCATGTGTTCCCTGCCTGTTACCTGTGTGTCCCTCATATGTTTCCCATGTGTTCCCTGCATGTTTCCTGTGTGTTTCTCATGTGTTCCATGTGTTTTCCCTGTGTGTCCCTCATGTGTTCCTTGTGTGTCCCTCATGTGTTCCCTGCATGTCCATCATGTGTTCCCTGCATGTTTCCTGCGTGTCCCTCGTGTTCCCTGTGTGTTCCCTGCATGTTTCCTACGTGTCCCTTGTGTTCCCTGCGTGTCCCTCATGTGTACCCTGCGTGTCCCTCATGTGTTCCTTACGTGTCCCTCATGTGTTCCCTGCGTGTCCCTCATGTGTTCCCTGCGTGTCCCTCATGTTCCCTGCGTTTTCCTCGTGTGTTCCATGTGTTTTCCCTGCGTGTCCCTCATGTGTGTCCCATGTGTTCCCTGCATGTTTCCTGCGTGTCCCTCATGTGTTCCCTGCCTGTTACCTGTGTGTCCCTCATATGTTTCCCATGTGTTCCCTGCATGTTTCCTGTGTGTTTCTCATGTGTTCCATGTGTTTTCCCTGTGTGTCCCTCATGTGTTTCCTGCGTGTCCCTCATGTGTTCCTTGTGTGTCTTTCATGTGTTTCCCATGTGTTCCCTGCATGTTCCCTGCGTGTCCCTCATGTGTACCCTGCGTGTCCCCCATGTGTTCCTTACGTGTCCCTCATGTGTTTTCTGCGTGTCCCTCATGTGTTCCCTGCGTGTCTCTCATGTTCCCTGCGTTTTCCTCGTGTGTTCCATGTGTTTTTCCTGCGTGTCCCTCATGTGTTTCCCATGTGTTCCCTGCATGTTTCTTGCATGTCCCTCATGTGTTTTCTGCGTGTCCCTCATGTGTTCCCTGCCTGTTACCTGTGTGTCCCTCATATGTTTCCCTTGTGTTCCCTGCATGTTTCCTGTGTGTTTCTCATGTGTTCCATGTGTTTTCCCTGCGTGTCCCTCATGTGTTCCCTGCATGTTTCATGCGTGTCCCTCGTATGTTCCCTGCGTTTTCCTCGTATGTTCCATGTATTTTCCCTGCGTGTCCCTCATGTGTTCCTTGTGTGTCCCTCATGTGTTCCCTGCATGTCCATCATGTGTTCCCTGCATGTTTCCTGCGTGTCCCTCGTGTTCCCTGTGTGTTCCCTGCATGTTTCCTACGTGTCCCTCGTGTTTCCTGCGTGTCCCTCATGTGTACCCTGCGTGTCCCTCATGTGTTCCTTACGTGTCCCTCATGTGTTCCCTGCGTGTCCCTCATGTGTTCCCTGCGTGTCCCTCATGTTCCCTGCGTTTTCCTCGTGTGTTCCATGTGTTTTCCCTGCGTGTCCCTCATGTGTGTCCCATGTGTTCCCTGCATGTTTCCTGCGTGTCCCTCATGTGTTCCCTGCCTGTTACCTGTGTGTCCCTCATATGTTTCCCATGTGTTCCCTGCATGTTTCCTGTGTGTTTCTCATGTGTTCCATGTGTTTTCCCTGTGTGTCCCTCATGTGTTTCCTGCGTGTCCCTCATGTGTTCCTTGTGTGTCTTTCATGTGTTTCCCATGTGTGCCCTGCATGTTTCCTGCGTGTCCCTCATGTGTTCTCTGCGTGTCCCTCATGTTTTCTCTGCATGTCCCTCATGTGTTCCCTGCATGTTTCCTACGTGTCCCTCGTGTTCCCTGTGTGTTCCCTGCATGTTTCCTACGTGTCCCTCGTGTTCCCTGCGTGTCCCTCATGTGTACCCTGCGTGTCCCTCATGTGTTCAGTACGTGTCCCTCATGTGTTCCCTGCATGTCCCTCATGTGTTCCCTGTGTGTCCCTCATGTGCTCCCTGCGAGTCCCTCATGTGCTCCCTACGTGTCCCTCATGTGTTCCCTGCGTGTCCCTCATGTACTCCCTGCATGTCCATCATGTGTTCCCTGCATGTTTCCTACGTGTCCCTCGTGTTCCCTGTGTGTTCCCTGCATGTTTCCTACGTGTCCCTCGTGTTCCCTGCGTGTCCCTCATGTGTACCCTGCGTGTCCCTCATGTGTTCAGTACGTGTCCCTCATGTGTTCCCTGCGTGTCCCTCATGTGTTCCCTGCGTGTCCCTCATGTTCCCTGCGTTTTCCTCGTGTGTTCCATGTGTTTTCCCTGCGTGTCCCTCATGTGTGTCCCATGTGTTCCCTGCATGTTTCTTGCGTGTCCCTCATGTGTTTTCTGCGTGTCCCTCTTGTGTTCCCTGCCTGTTACCTGTGTGTCCCTCATATGTTTCCCATGTGTTCCCTGCATGTTTCCTGTGAGTTTCTCATGTGTTCCATGTGTTTTCCCTGCGTGTCCTTCATGTGTTCCTTGTGTGTCCCTCATGTGTTTCCTGCGTATCCCTCATGTGTTCTCTGCATGTTTCCTGTGTGTCCCTCGTGTGTTCCCTGCGTGTCCCTCGTGTGTTCCATGTATTTTTCCAGCGTGTCCCTCATGTGTTTCCCATGTGTTCCCTGCATGTTTCCTGCGTGTCCCTCATGTGTTCCCTGCCTGTTACCTGTGTGTCCCTCATATTTTTCCCATGTGTTCCCTGCATGTTTCCTGTGTGTTTCTCATGTTCCATGTGTTTTCCCTGTGTGTCCCTCATGTGTTTCCTGCGTGTCCCTTATGTGTTCCCTGTGTCCCTTATGTGTTTCCCATGTGTTCCCTGCATGTTTCCTGCGTGTCCCTCATGTGTTTCCCATGTGTTCCCTGCATGTTTCCTGTGTGTTTCTCGTGTGTTCCATATGTTTTTCCTGCGTGTCCCTCATGTGTTCCCTGCGTGTCCCTCATGTGTTCCCTGCGTATCACTCATGTGTTTCCCATGTGTTCCCTGCATGTTTCCTGAGTGTCCCTCATGTGTTCCCTGCGTGTCCCTCATTTGTTTCCCATGTGTTCCCTGCGTGTCCCTCATGTATTCCCTGAATGTGTTCCCTGAGTGTTCCCTGTGTGTCCCTCCTGTGTTTCCTGCGTGTCCCTCATGTGTTTCCTGCGTGTCCCTCATGTGTTTCCTGCGTGTCCCTCATGTGTTTCCTGCGTGTCCCTCATGTGTTTCCTGCGTGTCCCTCATGTGTTCCCTGCGTGTCCCTCATGTGCTCCCTGCATGTCCCTCATGTGCTCCCTGCGAGTCCCTCATGTGTTCCCTGCGTGTCCCTCATGTGTTCCCTGCGTGTCCCTCATGTGCTCCCTGCATGTCCATCATGTGTTTCCTGCATGTCACTTGTATTCCCTGTGTGTTCCCTGCATGTTTCCTACGTGTCCCTCTTGTTCCCTGCTTGTCCCTCATGTGTTTCCCATGTGTTCCCTGCGTGTCCCTCATGTGCTCCCTGCATGTCCCTCATGTGCTCCCTGCGAGTCCCTCATGTGTTCCCTGCGTGTCCCTCTTGTGTTCCCTGCGTGTCCCTCATGTGTTCCCTGCGTGTCCCTCATGTGCTCCCTGCGTGTCCATCATGTGTTTCCTGCATGTCACTTGTGTTCCCTGTGTGTTCCCTGCATGTTTCCTACGCGTCCTTCTTGTTCCCTGCGTGTCCTTCATGTGTTCCCTGCGTGTCCCTCATGTGTTCCCGGCCTGTTCCCTGTGTGTCCCTCATGTGCTCCCTGTGTGTCCCTTATGTGTTTCCCATGTGTTCCATGGATGTTTCATGTGTATTTCTCGTGTGTTCCCTGCATGTTCCCTGCGTATCCCTCATGTGTTCCCTGGGTGTCCCTCATGTGTTCCCTGCATGTTTCCTGTGTGTCACTTGTGTTCCCTGCATGTTTCCTACGCGTCCCTCGTGTTCCCTGCTCTTCCCTCATGTGTTTCCCATGTGTTCCGTGCATTTTCCCTGCGTGTCCCTCATGTGTTCCCGGCCTGTTCCCTGTGTGTCCCTTATGTGTTTCCCATGTGTTCCCTGCATGTTTCCTGCGTGTCCCTCATGTGTTCCCTGTGTGTCCCTCATGTGTTCCCCGCGTGTCCCTCATGTGTTTCCTGTGTGTCCCTTATGTTTTCCCTGCGTGTCCCTCGTGTTCCCTGTGTGTTTCCTGCATGTCCCTCATGTGTTCCCTGCGTGTCCCTCATGTGTTTCCCATGTGTTCCCTGCTTGTTTCCTGAGTGTCCCTCATGTGTTCCCTGCGTGTTCCTCATCTGTTTCCCATGTGTTCCCTGTGTGTCCCTCATGCATTTCCTGCGTGTCCCTCCTGTGTTTCCTGCATGTCCCTCCTGTGTTCCCTGCGTGTCCCTCATGTATTCCCTGTGTGTCCCTCATGTGTTTCCTGCGTGTCCCTCCTGTGTTTCCTGCATGTCCCTCATGTGTTTCCTGCGTGTCCCTCATGTGTTCCCTGCGAGTCCCTCATGTGTTCCCTGCGTGTCCCTCATGTGTTCCCTGCGTGTCCCTCATGTATTCCCTGTGTGTCCCTCATGTGTTTCCCATGTGTTCCCTGTGTGTCCCTCATGTGTTCCCTGCGTGTCCCTCATGTATTCCCTGTGTGTCCCTCATGTGTTTCCTGCGTGTCCCTCCTGTGTTTCCTGCATGTCCCTCATGTGTTTCCTGCGTGTCCCTCATGTGTTTCCTGCGTGTCCCTCATGTGTTTCCTGCGTGTCCCTCATGTGTTTCCTGCGTGTCCCTCATGTGTTTCCTGCGTGTCCCTCATGTGTTCCCTGCGAGTCCCTCATGTGTTCCCTGCGAGCCCCTCATGTGCTCCCTGCGAGTCCCTCATGTGCTCCCTGCGTGTCCATCATGTGTTCCCTGCATGTCACTTGTGTTCCCTGTGTGTTCCCTGCATGTTTCCTACGTGTCCCTCGTGTTCCCTGCTTGTCCCTCATGTGTTTCCCATGTGTTCCCTGCATTTTCCCTGCGTGTCCCTCATGTGTTCCCTGTGTGTCCCTCATGTGTTCCCTGTGTGTCCCTTATGTGTTTCCCATGTGTTCCATGGATGTTTCATGTGTATTTCTCGTGTGTTCCCTGTGTTTTCCCTGTGTGTCCCTCATGTGTTCCCTGCATGTTTTTTGCGTGCCACTTGTGTTTCCTGCATGTTTCCTACGTGTCCTTCGTGTTCCCTGCTTGTCCCCCATGTGTTTCCCATGTGTTCCCTGCGTGTCCCTCATGTGTTCCCGGCCTGTTGCTTCTGTGTCCCTTATGTGTTTCCCATGTGTTCCATGCATGTTTCATGTGTATTTCTCGTGTGTTCCCTGTGTTTTCCCTGCGTGTCCCTCATGTGTTCCCCGCCTGTTTCCTGCGTGTTTGTTCTGCTTGCAAACTTTTTTTGGTGCAGTAGTCAGCAGTCTTTGTCCGGCATGCAAGCAGCCACAGGCGGTCGTGGGGAATTCACGTGTAAATACGCAGCGCATGTATCATGTGACCTAATGGCGTATTTACGGACTACTTCACCCTGTAATACGGACCACAACAGGATGCGCCGTGGTTCTTTTTAAGCGTGTAAATGCGTGCATGAAAACCCCACATCAACGGAGACGCCGCGTGTGAGATGAGCGCCGTTCGGCACGTTTACACGGCGGGATTCTGCTGCTGTTTTTGTTCCGTGCTCGGGATTGTGATGTAGAAGATTGCACTTGGGAGAGTTTCCATGTGCTGACGTCCCGCATCACCAGCGCCGGTTTCCGCCTGCGTATGTTTCCCACGGACAGAGCAAAAGCTGCACCAAAAATTGTGGCAGAATTCGTTGCGCCGCAGATTTCCCCTCCTCCGTGTTTTACGCGCCGACTCCGATGGATTCGCACTCACATCTGCACAGATATCTTCGTCAAACATCTTAAGACGCGAGTCGTCATCGTTACGCTTCCGTGTCCGTCTTTGTCGCAGTGGCGGCATCGCTGGCGCAGTTTTTCTCGCTCTCCCTCCACAGCAGCGATCCGCTAATGACCTGAGACGGCGGCAGATTCCGCGCTTCTCAATGGGCGCATCCAGGTGTAGACTGCTCAGCGGACCCCGCGGGGGGCGCTACCACGGCGCAGATTCTCCTTCACAGGAGGACGCGGATTTGATGCGAATTCTGCTGTGTGAACATAGCGGTATATAAAGGGTCGCAGGGGAGGGCGCCGCACACCCGGCCGCCCCTTAAGGGTATTTGGAGGAATATTCGGCCACAGACAGATCTGCGCCGCAGCCCTCGCCCTGGAGGCCGCCATGTTGGTCATCACCCAGCTTTCCTGGGTACGCAAGTGAGCAGAAGCTTCCAGCAGAGCTGCCTGTCTCTGCCTGTCGGCTGTTGCTGACGTCCGGGAAGGTGTGTCTCACCTGGGCTCCCCTCCCCCACCCTCTGACGCCTCACCTGCCTGCTCTCCATTACAGGAAATCCCTTTATCCCTGCTGGGCCGCCACTGAATGTCACATCCCTGGGGGGCCGAGAAGCCGCAGCGGACCCCCGCCACACAGGTAAGTGTACTCTCTGACTGCTGGGACTTGTAGTCCCACCCGCTGGAGACCGCAGAACTTGGCTGTCTCTTGCTATGGAGTTTGTGGGGTGACGATCCGTGAAGTGCAGTGATGACATGCAGGGTAATGTGTAACCGGACAGACGGCGGCCGCGGGGTCAGATTCCACTCGCAGACCTGAACACGGCAGCTTCCCAGAAAGGGTTAACCCCGAGCGGCGCGGACCGGGGGGCCGCTCATCAGGTGGGCAACCGTTACCGCACTTTACTGTCCCATCAGGCGGCGGCCATGATAACACGCTTTTTGTTGCTTCCTGGCCGCTCGGTATGGCGTCTGTCACTGGGAGACCTCGGGGGTCCTGACTGGAAGCCTGGGGGGCCTGCAAGTATCCCAACAAAGTGGGATCTTGTGACGTTGAGCCCCCCGGACTGCCATATCGGCGTCTCCCGGCGCACGGGCAGCTGTGCCTTTGGATGTGCAGCAGTTCCCGGGGTCTTCTCCCCATCTGCACTGCCGACCACCATCAGGACCTCCGCTTTTGTGCAGGGTGGTCTCACAGCCGTCGGACCCCCGTCAGCGCACCCTTGCCGAACGTGTGAGTTGTGCCTGCGAGGTTGGGGCGCATCTTGATTGGACGACCTTCGGACAGCTGCCGGCGCGATACACGGACGGACAGGAATACGGCATGCGATGAGTTTTCCAGTGGCGGTCCGTGAATGAATGGCGGCAGCAGGTGGAGCGCCGGGGGCCGACCGTTTGGGCAGCGATCCCTTTAGGTCGCAGCTCCACGGCGGTTACACGTACGCGCCAATCGCATTGCGGTTTCTATAACGCATTCTGACACTACGATTAGCCGATCACCCTCCATGTAACCTGCGATCTATCGGGGCGACGCCTCCTGCGCAGTACGTACAGGCGGAGGACGCACCCGTGGCGTGGACTTCGTGGCGTTCGCAGATTTATGCGGCATCCGCGGCAGTAAAGCGTCTGGTTGGTTTGGATGGGAATCCGTGCCGCAGTTTATGTGGCGCAGATGAGAAGCGTTGGCGAGGCCGGCGACGGGTTCAGTCCAAGTGTGGTTAGAAATGCCTAACGCGGCTGCGGATTTCTGTCATGGATTCCGCTGTGTGAACGGTCCCCTAGAATCGGCGCGGCGCACACACCCCGGCTGATGTCCAACCTGTGGAGCTGCTCGGCATCCAGGCCTTACTGCGGGGAACGAGCGCGAGGGCGGTGTCTGATAGATTTAGCGCACTTCGCCACAAACACGTTTCTCGCCACGTTATTTCTTGACACGGGCGGAAGAGAACAGCGTTGGTCATGTGATGAGCCGTATGTCGCTGTGACCTCTGAGATCTGCGCTATGGAGAACCAATCAGAGCTGCAGACATAAAAGCTGCAACGTGGTTGCTACGGGCAACGGCCCATCCTGCTCGTTTCAATAAACTTTATTTATGCAGTACCGGAGGACACCTCGTTGCTCCCATAAGTGCGCTCTGAGTTGCCGTGCGTCTGGATTGCATCGCCTTCATGCTCCGCGCCGTCTGTATATACGTGTTGTGCAGCTACAATATGGCAGTGGCACAACCCCTCCCCCCCCTTACCGCCATCACAGGAAGCCGCGGCGGCGCATTCCCGTGGAGCTGTTTGTAGCAAAACTGTGTCGGTTTTTACAAAATTCGCGGGATGAAGGATCGTATAAATGGCGGCTGACGTGCCTGCTGCTTCCTGCGTCAGCCGCCAGCGGGGCTGGGGGCGCGATGCTCCCTGAGACCAGACTGCTCTGTGCCGCAAGGGTTAATGGCGGTTTGCCGCGGCCATTGGCTGGAAACAATCAGGAAAGATGATTCAGCGACTACAACTCCCAACGTGCGTTCTGGTAGCAAAGACCAGACGCTGCAGAGGAAATGGCGCCATTTTGTAGACTTGCGCAGGACCGCGGGCTGACGCTCACAGCTGAGGGTTTGTTGCTCTGGCCTCCTGGCGGACACGTTTCCAGCTGTGTTCCAGCGGCGTAAGGAACTATCTGCAAAAATGTATCAGCGTTTAAGGTTCACGGAGCGCAATTTGCACCATGAAGTCCCCGTCACAGCGGCGTCTCACTCCTGTGAATCGCGTCGTGGTTCATACGGTTCATCCATAGCACATAGGAAATCGGGGAAAGGTGCATCACATGTGCGCTGCAGGCCTAAGTCCACGTAAGGATCCACGGCGGGAATCTGCAGGCGGCCTCGGATTTCTGTCGCAGATTCTGTGGCGTTTTGTATTCACGCAGCAGCGGAAGAAATCCCATCCAGACGCCACAGGAGACGCAGCAGAAGGCTGCAGCCTGCGGACGTCCGGGGAGCCACTCGCTGCGATGGGGGTAGCGCATGCGCACTTTCTCACTCGGACGAGCAGCACATGAACGGGGTGTCCGCGCGGCGTCCGATGACACTGGCGTCCCAGAATTATAATCGCCTGTGATGTGCGTTTTAAATCTGCAGCCGGTTAATCTGCGAGCATCCGCTAGTGATCCGTGCGGATTGGGATGCGGTTTCGCTGCGCACATGGCGTGCTGCGGGGCGGCCCGCGCCGTTCACTGTGTATTCACAGGTCTCTACGGGGGGGAAGGGAAACGGTGACTTAACATTCTAGTCACAACAGTAGATAATGATATTCTGCGTAGAGGCGCAAAGTAAAAACAGCTGCACAGTTTTATACTACGGGGTGCAACGGGCAATAAAAGGTCTTTTATGCCTTGACAGCGGCCTCCATTGGCGCCGGGAAGTCCTCCTGATCTGCGCCACAGAAGACTGAACCGTGAACAACAGCAGCCTTACCGCCACAAGCAAACTGTCAGATATCTGGCTTTGTCACGCTAACGTCTGCCTACGAGAGTTGGCGTGCCTCCAAATACGCCGCGGTGGGCCGGGCGATGGTGACCTCTGTAGGTGTGGAATACGATGGGCTCGCCATCCTCCCACCCATGCTACAAGGGATGGCGCCCCTCACGCTCCCCTCCGAATACATCGTGGTGGGCCGGGCGGCGGTGACCTCTGTAGGTGTGGAATACGATGGGCTCGCCGTCCTCCCACCTATCCTACAAGGGATGGTGCCCCTCACACTCCCCTCCAAATAGATCGTGGTGGGCCGGGCGGCGGTGACCTCTGTAGGTGTGGAATACGATTGCTCGCCGTCCTCCCACCTATCCTACAAGGGATGGTGCCCCTCACACTCCCCTCCGAATACATCATGGTGGGCCGGGCGGCGGTGACCTCTGTAGGTGTGGAATAAGATTGCTCGCCATCCTCCCACCTATCCTACAAGGGATAGTGCCCCTCACGCTCCCCTCCGAATACATCGTGGTGGGCCGGGCGGCGGTGACCTCTGTAGGTGTGGAATAAGATTGCTCGCCATCCTCCCACCCATCCTACAAGGGATAGTGCCCCTCACGCTCCCCTCCGAATACATCGTGGTGGGCCGGGCGGCGGTGACCTCTGTAGGTGTGGAATACGATGGGCTCGCCATCCTCCCACCTATCCTACAAGGGACAATCCTTTCAGAGAACCACTTTTTTTATTGCTGTGTTGTCCTTGTTTTTCCTTTTGTAACGTCTTTTGCTTCTTCCAGATGGCGTGACGATGGAAAGTGTTGTAGAAGATGCACATATAGCGGGACAGGAGACCATCGGCTCTCAGAGGAAGGGGACATCTGCGGAGAGAGGCCCCAGTGATGACACAGCTATGGACTCTGGTTTACTGCCACCGACTACCTGGGAAATGCTGACTAATGAGGTCGTAAACACTGGGACTCGAGCCACCGCAACTCCCTGCCAACCATCACATGATGGGTCATCATCTACCGATATGGCACAAGGAATACCCCATGCCACCTTCCCCGGTGACCTTGAGGCGTCTCGCTCTGCTACAGAGGAGAGACATGCTGCCGGTGAAATGAGACCGCTTAAGGAGGAAAAAAAGGCATGTCTGAGAGAGTCCGAGACATCCAGTGATGATACAGATGATTGGGAGACTGCCAGCGAGAAGAGTCTGGCACTTGATCTGGAGCCTCATGATCCACACAGGGTCAGAATGGAAACTGGGTCATATAGTCAAGAGAGATACAATGAAGATGCCGGGCTTTATGCTCCAAAAACCATCAGTGAGCATGCTGGGGTTTATGGTAATGAGACACTGAGTGACAACACTGGTCAGGAAACCATCAGTGAGGAAGCTGGGCTTTGTGGTCCGGAAACCATCAGTGAGGAAGATGGGCTTCGTGGTCAGGAAACCATCAGTGAGGAAGTTGGGCTTTGTGGTCCGGAAACCATCAGTGAGGAAGATGGGCTTCGTGGTCAGGAAACCATCAGTGAGGAAGCTGATCCTTGTGGTCAGGAAACCATCAGTGAGGAAGCTGATCCTCGTGGTCAGGAAACCATCAGTGAGGAAGCTGATCCTCGTGGTCAGGAAACCATCAGTGAGGAAGCTGATCCTCGTGGTCAGGAAACCATCAGTGAGGAAGCTGATCCTCGTGGTCAGGAAACCATCAGTGAGGAAGCTGATCCTCGTGGTCAGGAAACCATCAGTGAGGAAGCTGATCCTCGTGGTCAGGAAACCATCAGTGAGGAAGCTGATCCTCGTGGTCAGGAAACCATCAGTGAGGAAGCTGATCCTCGTGGTCAGGAAACCATCAGTGAGGAAGCTGATCCTCGTGGTCAGGAAACCATCAGTGAGGAAGCTGATCCTCGTGGTCAGGAAACCATCAGTGAGGAAGCTGATCCTCGTGGTCATAATGAAGTCTGTGAAGATGCTTGGACTCATGGTCATGATGAAGTCTGTGAAGATGCTTGGACTCATGGTCATCAGATAGTCAGTACGGATGCTTGGCCTCAAGGTCAGGAAACTGTAAATGAGGTGGATGAACTTCATGGTTTGGAGTCTATTGGTGAGAAGGTGACTGAACCACTTGGTCATGATAACAGAGAGGCCTCCCTCCACAGCCTGGAAACATCTAATGATACTGGATCTTATGGTCAGGAGACAGTCAATAAGGAGGAAGAGCCTCGTGGTCAAGAGACGGTCAATGAGGAGACTGCGTCACATAGTGAAGAAAAAACTGAAACCGTCACTGACTTGACTAATTGTGACAAAGAAACAGACGGTGAGTTAGTTGGGCCTTCAGATAATGAGACCGCTTATGATGTGACTTGGCCTCATGGTGCTGATGCTGAGCTACAGGGCAATGAGACAGTAAGTGGGGAAGAGAGTGAAGAGTATGATGAAGATGGTAAGATAAGACCAACCGATGTTCTTGACCGGATGGCAAATGAAAATATAGTAACTGTGAATGAACAGACCTCAGATGATGAAGAGCCCTTTAGTCCAGACGAAAATAAAGAGAGTGATAGTGAGGAAATACTAGAGACCCATATAGATGAGATCAAAAGTGACTGTACATATGATGTGGGGGTCAGTAAAGTGACTTTCGGTGATGGAACAGACGGCAACCCCTTCAAGGCTCGAGATGTCTACAAAGAGACCTTTCCTAAAGATACACTGGTTATCTACATGGAAAGAGACAATGAAGAAAAGCAGGAGGTCAACAAAGTGATGGACAATAATGCGATACAGGGCATCTATAAACAGACTGTTGAGAAAAATGCTTTACAAAAAACATCGGACTCTGAGGATACTGAGGTTGTAGATGCTGGGATGGTTGGGATATCCAAAAGGATGGAGGAAGTCCGGATTAAGGAAAGAATCATCAATGAACCATCCAGTGAAGAAAGGGAAATGACAATAAAAGTTCAGATGAAATCCAATGAGAATGGTGAACGCAATGATGTGTTCTTCGAAGATTCAAAAGTCCTTGATGAAGATCCCACCGATGAAGATGAGGATAAGCAGAGGTGGGATTTGGCAGAAACATTCAGTAAATATGAGCTAACTGAGGCTATAGAGATCACGGATCTAGAATGTGAGAGACTTAAAGAGGAGCTACGTAACATTAATCCACTTGTAGGGACTGGTGAAGGACTTTTAGAGGGTCTTCCAAATATAATGAGCCAAGAAACAGTGCTTGAGTCACAATTCAGTACACCAGTTACTATTGATGACTCTTCTTACATGGGTTGTACAATGGATATAGAAGCCCAAATGGATGTTAGTGGTCCACCACTGATGGAAGAAGAGACTTGGAGCAATACTGAAACTAAGTGTATAGAGTCTAAAGATAGATCTACAGATACTCAAAATGAGCCTTCCAATACTCTAGGTTTTAGTTACAATGCAATGCCAGAGGTTCGAGTAGTATCCTCTGATGGCCAAGAAATTAGTGGACCATGTTTACAGCTATCGGGAGTACATACAGAACGAGACTCTCGCTCAAATGATGACTTGAGCATTGGTGTCCAGCATCAGGGGTTGGATGATCCAAAACCACTTCTGGAAGAGTCCATAACTGTGGAAATGTTAGACCCTCCTCATAAACCATTATGTTCACAGATGGATCAAGAGCAAAGCACTCAAGAAGTTTCTGGGGATAAGCCTGATCTCCACAAACTAGAATTTTTTCCCATTACATTGAAAGGGACTGGTGTTGTTGTATCTGCACATCATTTCTTACCAGACAGTATAGACACAGAATGTATAGCCAGCCAAGAATCTACACAAGAGTCAAGTCAACAAGAAAGACCTTTGGGTGATGCTAAACCTGAGACTGGCTTTGACCAAGATTTGATGACCTCTGGTTTCGATACTGAAAAGACTACAACTATAAACTCGGAAAATATCAAGTTGTTCAGAAGGCAGCGGAGTAACGCCGTTCCCGGGCTGAGTCAACTCCACGAAGAAAAGTTGCAGGCCAGCTCCAATACTGAAGGTTCTTCCAGGGGAAGAGTGAGAAGTAGAACACCTCCTTGTGACAAATTTACCTCCAGTTACGCCTCTACTCCACCCAAACCTCTGGAGCCATTCACAACCTCTCTCTTGTATCCAATGACGGATGAAGATACAAATTCACACAAGGTAAAAGCTACATCAGTAAAGGCATATACATTCTACCCTACACAAATATTTAACCCCATGCTTTTGCTAGGCCATGCTGAAGAAGAATCTGGGTTCTACCAGGCAGAGACCTTTAGCCACAACAGCATGGAGAATGCAACTCCAAGGCCCTTGCCATCACCACCTCAAGATAATTCAGTCCTTCGGCACACCCAGAACCCTGAAATCATTGCTGTAAAACGCAATACTTTCCCTAAATCTACTGTGGATGCCTCAAATACCAAACCAACGTTGGCTCCTTCAGTTGCCCCTGTATGGCTTCCTCCTCAACGCACACGTTACATAGGAGACCCCAGTGGGGCAGATGAAATCAGAACTATGAAAACACCAGAGACTTCCCTGGTGAGACGAGCCACCATAAGGCACAAACGGAGCAACGCTGGGGTTAAACCAACGGCTAAAAGGTTCAGTAACCTGCACCTACCTCCCGTACCTCAGAAAGAGTATGCAGCGGCACCAAATACAAGCAACTTGCCAAAGATTCAGTCAGTAAACGTCAGCAAGATCCAAATTTCTGCCAAAAATAGACCTTTACCTCATCAGCAAGTGAGTTCAGAAGAGACTGGCCAATCAAGAAGGTTATCTGCTATGGAAACAGTAAGAGGTAGGTGGAGGGAGAATATTATCATGGCTTGAGAAGT
The DNA here is from genome assembly GCA_035609135.1 of Eleutherodactylus coqui. Lineage (NCBI taxonomy): Eukaryota > Metazoa > Chordata > Amphibia > Anura > Eleutherodactylidae > Eleutherodactylus > Eleutherodactylus coqui. Next base: position 306,899,851 of record CM069408.1, read on the forward strand.
TGCTTTGTTCTAGTCTAGTGCCCTCTGTTGGTGATGAATGTGTAAAGGACTAAATTGTGACCTCATGTGGATGACCATATAAAAAGATGCCCCATCTGCTGCTATGGATGCACAAACTAAGCCTCTGATTTCGGCCTCTTCCACACGGGGTACAAGTATCTCACTATTCATGGCATGTATGTGAAGATGATGGTTTCCCATGGGGTCTTCCACATGAGATGTTTTATAGCCTGAAAGACCCCGTTGGAAACGCTTCACATACATGCGCTTTGTAGTGCTGATTTTGTAGCTCGTGTGAACGAGGCCGTAAGCTCGCATCCCACGAGGTATGAAAACCACCATAGACAACAGTAGAGCCGCATTCCCCATTAACCACACAGACCTGCTGCGCCTCTGTACCATTGGACTTTAATCTAGCCCTTGGCCAAAAGAAGCGATTTGACCAACTTGGCTGATGCAAGAGTGACAGTATTAATTTACTGCACTCGATGTTTGTGTTCCCCTACGTCAGCGGGTGATTGGCTGATGGGGTGGTAAATATACGGTTGGGTCTCCTTCAGTCTGATCAGCCGCTTCTATCTGTGTAGTTGTAAGACGATTGGCCAGCGGGTGCCTATGGAGAGCTCCTTAGTACATCCTGACACACAGCCGCCTGCACACGGCAGAGCCAGATTCCCCATGTGGGTTCCTGCAGCCGATTGCGGCTCTGACCGCGGCCGGCGACCCTGCGTTCCTGCTTTGGCTGTGCTGCAGATGCTTGCCATTGGTCATGCACAGTACAGATACATATTTTTTTATGTTTTTTCCCACGCCGTTGCTAGGCGATGACACTTGTACCCGCAGCCTATCTGCACTGTGAATTGAATTCCATGGAAGCCGTCCGCGCAGAATAGAACATATTGAGTTGTTTTTGTTTTGTTTTTCCTCTGCGGAAATCGCGATTCGTTTGTAAAGGAACAAGTGACTCTATGCAGCATGCTTTGAAAGGTATTTGCTGCGGATCCTCCGCGCCGACCACGGACTCTGCAGCTGGCCAAAGTGGTTTAAGAGACTCTCCAGAAGTCCACCCCCCACAGTGAGGCGTTGCTTCCCCCGGCATGGAGCCCCCGATTAGCCAGATCACACAAGGCCATTCAGGCTCCATTAGTGGACAACCATCCTTCACCGTCCTCAGATGGTCGGCCTTGTTGGCAGCCCCCCTCCCACCCATCTCTGCATTGTGCCGCCTACAAGGATTTCTTCGGTTTGATGGTAATCGGTGGCGCATTGATGATAATTAGTTCCTTTGGGACTAGAGATGAGCGAGCACCCAAATGCTCGGGTTGCGTTATTTGAGTCGAGCTTTTTGTAAAATTCGAGAGCTCGACTCAAGTAACGAACCCCATTGACTCCAATGGGAGACTCCAGCATTTTTGTAGGTGGGCCGCCGGGTCCCGAGCTTTTATTATTGTTTGTTTTTTCTTGGTTCGTGTGTTCGTTCTCTCCCCCGGCTGATTCTTGGCTGAGGGCCGATTGGCATGTGGATCGGTGACCTTGTTTACCCGGGCTGACGATGGCTGGTGTGGCGATAGACTAGCGTTGCTTCACCCCATAAAGGCGGCTGTACGTCTCTATTCACACGGGAAGCGGACCAGCGAGCATCGACCGGCTGACGAAGATAATTGGGCCTTTAATGAGGGATCTCAGACTGGGAGATATAATTGTAGAGCGATGAGTGACGCCTCCATACAGAGAACTTCCCACTCCGGTGTCTTTTGGCTGTATTACCTGGACTTGCCACAATGCAACTGAACCAAACTTGTCAGTGCCGGCTCTACCGCCATTTTTTCTGTGAAGGAGTGTGCTGACAACCAGCATGGTCACCATTACAGCTGTTAGTGAGGTTGTTGCACAACCGGAGGGGCAAACTAACCCCATAGATGTATTGTGAAGGTTCATCTTAATTACACCCAAGAAGGTTGAGCGCTGCAGACCTTCCCATCAGAAGAGGAGATGCGGCTCCGATAATTACTGTCTGTCAGGTGGCTGCGCCCTGAATACCGGTTACACCACTCTGCAAGGTCCCTCAGTGCCATCACTAGGTAATAATCCCTGGTAGGTGTCCCAAGCTGCAGCGGGGTCATTGTGCCGGCAGCCCTGCTCATGCGGACAGCAGGGTCTCTCGGTTGCAGATTTCAAATTTCTGACTCTGTTCTCCAGCGTGAACCCTCTAAGAGGACTGTCCATCTGGTCGATTTTTGTCAGAAGGATCCCCATATGATTAGCTATAACAATCCCTGTGAGAGACTCCTAGTGATCACCTCTAATCTGCAGGATTGTAATCCGCTGCAGCGCCGCCACAGGATAAATGAAGTATTACATGGTGCTCATTGAAATTGATGAGCTGTCGATGTAGAAGGTGTTGGGTCCTCCAGAGTTGGAGGTGCTCTCTGCTCCTGCCAACAGATGAGGGTCCTGGCTATTAACTCTGATTTTCCTAATAAAGTATTTGAACAGGGGGTTCTAAACCAGACACCACCCGCCTCACCCTTTTGCCTTCGTCCCTTGCCTCCCCCTCCTCCCCCTTTTGCCGTCGTCCCTCGCCTCCCCCGCCTGACCTTTGTCGCTGTCTATGATGGATTTCACTGACCGGATGGGCTGAATGAATCCACGGCCCACCTCATTAAAAGGGATGGTCCAGAGTGGACAAGGCTTTCTTCCAGATCCCTCTGTGTTGGAGGAAATGCTCTCTATGGGGTCAGAAGCAGAACCAGGACTGGTTGGGTTTAGGTGCCCTTTATGACCTGGTCTCCGGTAATGCAGGGACCACAGGGGGTCTGGAGGGGGCGCTGTAGTATTTGGGCATTCTCTAGTAGGTGTTTGACAGATGTTCTATTTCTCTGCAGAGGAAGGACAGCCGGCCAACAGACCTGAATCCGTACTACTGAGGTAGGTCCAGCATCTGAGCCCCCCCCGACACCGTGGCCGACTGAGGAGCGTCCGCCTGCAGCGTGGTGCCATGAGGTGCTCATGAGGGGCTTCTGGCAGCCGCTACTGAGATGAAACCTGCCGATGGCACACCATGCAGCCTTGTAGTAGGACGTCTACGTGCCGCCCCAAGGTGCTCCTGTTCTAGAGGAGCAGCAGAACCCCTCCATCTAATGCTACATTTACACGGGACGACGGTCAGCTAACTGACTGCTGACGTCACCGCTAGTTGTTCGTGGTCGTGCAGAGCCTTTAGACAGGATGATTGCTGCTGACTTCTCGCTCGGCGCTTCACCTTCAAACTACTAACGACCACTTGTCTGTATGTATGTGAGTGAATCTCATAGCCCCACCCCCTGTGGCTACATGGCTCTGCCGCTGGTGACGGCATTGCAGGTCCTAACACACTGAGAATACAACTGAGCCGTTATAATGTCAGCGGTCCTGACAGGAAACACCGACCTACCGTCACCACAGAGATCAAGTGGGCTGAAGGAGCTGTGGTGATGTCACTGCTGTGGGAGGGGTTATTGTGCAGTCCAGCAACATGATTGGTGAATAGTGCTGAAAATAAATATATGCGTGCTGTCTACTGGATAAACTGACAGAAAGGACCTGTGATGATGTCACCATCATGTGATCACCTCTGTGTGGGTGGAGTCAGGGGTCACATGACCAGGGGCTGATCGTTGTACCCAGGAGCTGTGTGTGTCGTGTGCAGTCAGCATAAATGTAGTAGAGCTGCGAGTGGCTTTTTGTCTAATGTGTTTTGTATGTAATGTGTATAGTCAGCATGGATGCTTGTCATGTAGCAGAGCTGTGTTTGTACCGTGCACATGTCATGTGGGGCACATGTTATGTACCAAAGGTGTGTCAGTGACGGGCATGTCATATAGCAGAGCTGAGTTTGTAACATGCACATGTACTGTAGCACAGTTGTATCAGTCAAGCGCATATAATGTAGTAGAGCTGTGTTTGTACCAAGCGCCACATGTCATACACCAAAGCTGTGTCTGTGACGCACATGCCATGTAGGAGAGCTGTGTGGCGCATTGCGCCATTAGAAACACTAGTATTATAATTTCCTACTAATTACTAGTGTGTGTGTGTGTGTGTGTGTGTGTGTGTGTGTGTGTGTGTGTGTGTGTTTGGCTCACTGGCCCAGTCATAGCCCCGCCTCCTGGCATCGTTATGGCAAGTCCTAACACACTAAGAATACAACTAAGCCATTATTATGTCAGACACAACTTAGCAGTCCTGACAAGAGACACCGACCTACCGCCACTACAGAGATCCGTGGTGATGTCACTGCTGTGGGAGGAGCCAAGCTGTGTGTGATGTGTGGAGATCCTAATGCATGTACCATGTAGCAGAGCTGTGTGGCACATCGCACCACCAGAAACGCTGGTACTATAATTTCCTAATAATTACTGGCCTATGTATAATACGAAGCGGGGAGCATTTACACGCGGCGAAACGTCCGCAATCCAGTGATGGTTTTCATAGTGGTTGAAAGCGATAATGAGAAGCAAATGAATAGGAAGCTATGCTTGGTATTATTGTACCTTGTCACCACCGGAATCTAGGGGATTTGACAGGGCTTCCATGGAGGAACGGCCCTGTCACACCCCTAGCTCCCGAGTGGTAGACGTTTTTCAGGTCCTGGAAGGTCCTAGCAGCACGGTGATGTTCACCCTGCTGTTCCGCAGCTCACACTCGCCCCTTCCTACAATCGCTGATGTTCTCTACTAGACTGCCCACTTCCCGCTGTTGTAGCAGTTGTTTACCGCTGTTCCGTCACCCCGGCCATCTGCATTGTGCTGCTGGCTAGCGGTGAATGAACGCCGCCGCCAACACGCTCCCTTGCTCCACAGTTAGAGGGGATGCGGCTACTCTGCTCCTCTGCCTCCTCTCCCTTCAGCACATGTCAGCGGTGCTGCAGCTGAGAGGCAGCTGGGGAGCAGAGTAGCCCTCAGCGACCGCATGCCAGCGCTAAAGCACGAGGTACGACAGCGGCGTCGGGGTGCATGTTACCCGCCCACAAAACTGTGTTTCTGGCCGGCCACCCTGCCGCATAACATTCCATGCGCTACACCATGGGGGAGCACAGCGTGGGTAGTGATAGAACCGTGCCCCGGAAGGTTAGGGATTACTATTGCAATTAGGCTTACTGCTGTAACATACAAGCATTTACAGCAAATAATGTAAGCCTAACTGGAATCCCAATCCCTAACCCTGCAGGGCGCGGAACAATCACTACCAACCTGGTACAACCTTCCAGGACCTGAAAAATGTCTAGCACTCAGAAGCTAGGGGTGTGATAGGGCCGTTCCTCCATGCAAGCACGGTTAAACCCCCTAGCTTCCGGTGGTGACAAGATACAATAATACTGCAATGTTTTTGCACTTAGACGCAACGATTATCCTGCATTTTTTTTTTTTTGGTTTGATAGAGGCTCAATAGTTGGACACCTTCCACAGGTGGAGCAATAATTGTCCCGTGTAAACAGCCCTTCACTCTGCTATGCAAATGTCCTTGACCCTTTTATATATATATATATATAAGCTGAAAGCCCTGACTGACTGACTGACTCGCCAAAAGTTCTCCAACTTCCCGATATCGTAGAAACATGAATTTTGGCACGGGCATAGATTATCTCCAAAATAGGAAAATAAATTGGGTCCTAACTCGATTATTCAATTCTATGCGCAAAAGAATTGGTGTCAAAATTTTACGTACGGAATCTAAATCTCTCACTTCCCAATGTCATAGAAACATGAAATTTGGCACGAGCATTGATTATGTCATAAATAGGAAAAGTTAATGGGTCCCAACTCGATTATTAAATTCTATGCGCAAAAGAATTAGCGTCCAAATTTTACATATGGAATCTAATTCTCTCACTTCCTGATGTCATTTTATATGAAGGAAACATCGCATGGTTACCTCCCCGTGGTGTTTCCTGGGTAACGCAGAGAACTATGCAAAATGGTGAACATATGTTTTTCCGGTATCTCTAAAGTAACCACGACTTCATAAGATTTTCCGTGTGAACACCAGATAAACACCAGTACCAAATTAACTCGGGCGAAGCCGGGTATATCAGCTTGTGTGTGTGTGTGTGTGTGTGTGTGTGTGTATATATATATATATATATATATATATATATATATATATATAATATGCATTAGTCAAAGGGGGTTAATCATCATCCTCTATATCCTGTATTATAATCCAGAGCTGCACTCACTATTATGCTAGTGGAGTCACTGTGTACATATTATATAATGCTGTGACTGTTCTCTTCCCAGAGGGACCCGCAGGGAGATGAAGCCGCCTCCCTCTGATCCATCACAAAGTTTCCAGCGACGGTATTCCACGCTGATAAACTCCTGTGAGTATTTCACCGTTGCCCTCTCCTCTGAAGTCCAGGGCACTCTTGCCCTTTCCTCTGACGCCCCGGGCGCTCTAGCCCTTTCCCCGGGCGCTCTAGCCCTTTCCCCGGGCGCTCTAGCCCTTTCCCCGGGCGCTCTAGCCCTTTCCCCGGGCGCTCTCCCCGCCGTCGCCTGCTGACGCCCTCCGCTGTTCTATAAAGGGGTCTTTCCCTTTGCTGGACTTGGGGTTTCATGCCTAGCAGCCCCTTGATTTCAGACTGTAATACTTGATTTCACCTGTGGCGGCGCTGCAGGCAACCTGACCATTTGCTGTCTGCGCTGGCGTCTTCATTGCCATTTCCATCATTCTTTATGTCTATCTCAATAATGGCAGCGGGATGTGCAGTTCCTGCCTGCAGCCTGCCGATGTCGCTGTGACTCTCTTCTCGCCCCGCAGCCAACCTACTATACCAGGAGTACAGCGATGTGGCCCTCAACCAGGAGATCCAGAGACAGAAGCCGGGTGACTCCCCTGCGGAGGACAGTCTGCCCAGCTCCCCGCGGGTGCGGCGGAGGATCCTCTCGTCCCAGGACTCCTACCTGCAGCGGCTCTCCATCTCCTCCGCCGACTCCCTGTGGCAGGACATCCCCAAGATCCGCGACAGCGTCACCTTCCTGTCCATGACCCGCGAGGAGCAGAAGCTGCAGGAGGTGAGAGGGTGGGGGTGCCTGTGGATCGCATGCCCCTCGATGGGCTCTTCCAAGGCAGCTGGATATCCGGTGAAACCCTACTCGCACAGCTGAGTGTTTGGCGCAGTGTGTCGGTGCAGGTGATCTTGCACAGCTGCCTGAGGAGAACATGGGAGGTTTCTGCCTCTGGATCTTCCCTTTCTCTTCACTGATGGCAAGCAGAGGTCTTGAACAAGGCTGCGAAGTAGTACCAAGTGTATCAGAGGATCGTCTTCAGCGGGCGACACAAAGATGGCGGTGAGCGGGCCGGACCCCGCAGGGCGCTCGGGGACCCCCTAACACTTTCTGATGTCTCCCTATATGCAGGCCAAGTTTGAGCTCATCATGTCGGAGGCGCTTTACCTGCGCAGTCTGAACATCGCCGTGGATCACTTCCAGCGAAGCGTCGAACTGCAGGAGGTGCTGAGCGCTCAGGACCGCCAATGGCTGTTCTCCCGCCTGTCCGAAGTCCGAGACGCCAGCTCCGAGTGAGTGCCGCCGCCGCACGTTGTATGCCGGGCGCCGCTGCAACTTTATTTAACTGGTTTAGGTTATCAATCTGATCTTTGTGTCTTTTTTTTTTCTTTTCCCACTCCTCGCGCTCGCGGCCGTCTTTCTGCCCCCCCCCCCCCCCCCCCCCCGCTAACTCCAATGTTGTTCCAGAGGAAGGGAAAAAGAACCCAATGAAGTAGAAACTAACCCCTTAATCCTCCTTTAACTCCTTAAGGACGCACCGATTTTTGGCGTATTTTCAATAGCCATACTCTTGTTCTTTCCCGTCGCTGCGGCCGCAGGAGGGCTGTTTTTTGCGAGACGAGCTGTGGTTTGTATGGGTGCCATTTTTGGGTCCATTGACTGTATTGTAACTTTTATCTTTTTTGTGTTTTTTCACAGCGTTAATCCTGCAGCCTAAACGACACAATCCGTTTTTTCTGCGGGTCGGTACGATTACGACGATACCATAATCCTTATGTTTGTTTTTTTTTGGTTTTTCCACTTTTCTGCAATAAAAACCCTTTTATTCTTTTTCTAAATCGCTGCATTCAAAGTCCTGTAACTAGAGATGAGCGAACGTACTCGTCCGAGCTTGATACTCATTCGAGTATTAGCGTGTTCGAGATGCTCGTTACTCGTGACGAGTACCACGCGATGTTCGGGTTACTTTCACTTTCATCTCTGAGACGTTAGCGCGCTTTTCTGGCCAATAGAAAGACAGGGAAGGCATTACAACTTCCCCCTGCGACGTTCAAGCCCTATACCACCCCTCTGCAGTGAGTGGCTGGGGAGATCAGGTGTCACCCGAGTATAAAAATCGGCCCCTCCCGCGGCTCGCCTCAGATGCGTTCTGACAGAGATCAGGGACAGTGCTGTCTTGCTGGAGCTGCTATAGGGAGAGCGTTAGGATTATTTTAGGCTTCAAGAACCCCAACGGTTCTTAGGGCCACATCTTAGGGCCACATCTAACCGTGTGCAGTACTGTGGAGGCTGCGTTTTGCAGTGTTGCACTTTTTTTTTTTTGTATATCGGCCGTGCAGAGCAATGCGTCCTGCAGTAATTATACATACTCCAGGGCCAGAAGCGCGTAGGCAGGGACAGAAGACATATTGATTGAATACAGGCAGTGGGCCTTTGCTAAAAAATTTGGGAAAAAAAATCTATTTGGGCTGCCTGCGACCGTCCTCAGTGTACTAGGTCTGTGCGGGGGGTAGTCCTCCTAATTCATACGCAGCCAGCTAAGTGTTACAGCAGGCTTGCGCAAAATTATTTCCTGTCTCTGCTGTGCGTTCCGTAAGCGAAGTCAGCCTCCAACCACAGGCCAATAAGCGGCACATTTAATTACAGCGTTCTGTTTCTGCACTACTGGTAATACAGCATGCTGAGGGGTAGGGGTAGGCCTATAGGACGTGGACGCGGGCGAGGACGTGGAGGCCCAAGTCAGGGTGTGGGCACAGGCCGAGCCAGTGCGGTGGCCAGGGATAGAGGCAGGGCCAGACCGAATAATCCACCAACTGTTTCCCAAAGCACCCCCTCGCGCCATGCCACCCTGCAGAGGTCAAGGTGCTCTACGGTGTGGCAGTTTTTCACAGAGACGCCTGACGACCAACGAACAGTGGTGTGCAACCTTTGTCGCGCCAAGATCAGCCGGGGAGCCACCACCAACAGCCTCACCACCACCAGCATGCGCAGACATATGATGGCCAAGCACCCCACAAGGTGGGACGAAGGCCGTTCACCGCCTCTGGTTTGCACCACTGCCTCACCCCCTGTGCCCCAACCTGCCACTGAGATCCAACCCCCCTCTGAGGACACAGGCACGAGCGCCTCCCGGCCTGCACCCACACCCTCACCTCCGCTGTCCTCGGCCCCATCCAGCAATGTCTCTCAGCGCAGCGTCCAGACGTCGCTAGCGCCACTGTTTGAGCGCAAGTACGCCGCCACGCACCCGCACGCTCAAGCGTTAAACGTGCACAATGCCAAATTGATCAGCCTAGAGATGCTGCCGTATAGGCTTGTGGAAACGGAAGCTCTCAAAAACATGATGGCGGCGGCGGCCCCGCGCTACTCAGTTCCCAGTTGCCACTAATTTTCCTGATGTGCCGTCCCAGCCCTGCACGACCACGTCTCCCGCAACATTGTACGCGCCCTCACCAACGCGGTTACTGCCAAGGTCCACTTAACAACGGACACGTGGACAAGCACAGGCGGGCAGGGCCACTATATCTCCCTGACGGCACATTGGGTGAATTTAGTGGAGGCTGGGACAGAGTCAGAGCCTGGGACCGCTCACGTCCTACCCACCCCCAGAATTGCGGGCCCCAGCTCGGTGGTGGTATCTGCGGGGGTGTATGCTTCCTCCACTAAACCACCCTCCTCCTCCTCCTCCTCCTACGCAACCTCTGTCTCGCAATCAAGATGTGTAAGCAGCAGCACGTCGCCAGCAGTCGGTGTCGCGCGGTGTGGCAGCACAGCGGTGGGCAAGCGTCAGCAGGCCGTGCTGAAACTACTCAGCTTAGGAGAGAAGAGGCACACGGCCCACGAACTGCTGCAGGGTCTGACAGAGCAGACCGACCGCTGGCTTGCGCCGCTGAGCCTCCAACCGGGCATGGTCGTGTGTGACAACGGCCGTAACCTGGTGGCGGCTCTGCAGCTCGGCAGCCTCACGCACGTGCCATGCCTGGCCCACGTCTTTAATTTGGTGGTTCAGCGCTTTCTGAAAAGCTACCCACGCTTGTCAGACCTGCTCGTAAAGGCGCGCCGGCTCTGCGCACATTTCCGCAAGTCCCACACGGACGCTGCCACCCTGCGGACACTGCAACATCGGTTTCATCTGCCAGTGCACCGACTGCTGTGCGACGTGCCCACACGGTGGAACTCTACGCTCCACATGTTGGCCAGGCTCTATGAGCAGCGTAGAGCTATAGTGGAATACCAACTCCAACATGGGCGGCGTAGTGGGAGTCAGCCTCCTCAATTCCTTTCAGAAGAGTGGGCCTGGTTGGCAGACATCTGCCAGGTCCTTAGAAACCTTGAGGAGTCTACCCAGATGGTGAGCGGGGATGCTGCAATCATCAGCGTCATCATTCCTCTGCTATGCCTCTTGAGAAGTTCCCTGCAAAGCATAAAGGCAGACGCTTTGCACTCGGAAACAGAGGCGGGGGAAGACAGTATGCCGCTGGATAGTCAGAGCACCCTCATGCCTATATCTCAGCGCGTTGAGGAGGAGGAGGGGGGGGAGGAGCATGAGGAGGAGGGGGAAGAGACAGCTTGGCCCACTGCTGAGGGTACCCATGCTGCTTGCCTGTCATCCTTTCAGTGTGTATGGCCTGAGGAGGAGGAGGAGGAGGAGGATCCTGAAAGTGATCTTCCTAGCGAGGACAGCCATGTGTTGCGTACAGGTACCCTAGCACACATGGCGGACTTCATGTTAGGATGCCTTTCTCGTGACCCTCGCGTTACACGCATTCTGGCCACTACGGATTACTGGGTGTACACACTGCTCGACCCACGGTATAAGGAGAACCTTTCCACTCTCATACCTGAAGAGGAAAGGGGTTCGAGAATGATGCAATACCACAGGGCGCTGGTGGACAAACTGATGGTAACATTCCCATCCGACAGCGCTAGTGGCAGAAGGCGCAGTTCCGAGGGCCAGGTAGCAGGGGAGGCGCAGAGATCAGGCAGCATGTAAAGTGCAGGCAGGGGAACATTCTCCAAGGCCTTAGACAGCTTTCTGGCTCCCTAGCAAGACTGTGTCACCGCTCCCCAGTCAAGGCTGAGTCGGCGGGAGCACTGTAAAAGGATGGTGAGGGAGTACGTAGCCGATCGCACGACCATCCTTGGTGACGCCTCTGCCCCCTACAACTACTGGGTGTCGAAGGTGGACACGTGGCCTGAACTAGCGCTGTATGCCCTGGAGGTGCTTGCTTGTCCTGCGGCTAGCGTCTTGTCAGAGAGGGTGTTTAGTGCGGCTGGGGGAATCATCACAGATAAGCGTACCCGCCTGTCAACCGACAGTGCCGACAGGCTTACACTCATCAAGATGAACAAAGGCTGGATTTCCCCAGACTTCTCTTCTCCACCAGCGGACAGCAGCGATACGTAAGCAATACGTAGGCTGCACCCGCGGATGGAAGCATCGTTCTCTATCACCATCCAAAACGGGGACATTTCTGCTTCATCAATCTGTGTATTATATTCATCCTCCTCCTCCTGAAACCTGACGTAATCACGCTGAACGGGCAATTTTTCTTAGGCCCACAAGGCTCACTCAAATAATTTTTCTAAACAATTTTTATACGTCTCAATGCTCATTAAAGCGTTGAAACTTTCTTCTCAACCAATTTTTATTTTTACTGGGCTGCCTCCAGGCCTAGTTACCAATTAAGCCACATTAACCAAAGCGATTAATGGGTTTCACCTGCCCTCTTGGTTGGGCATGGCCAATTTTTCTCAGGTACATTAGTACTGTTGGTACACCAATTTTTGTGGGCCCTCGCCTACAGTGTAATCCAATTAATTTTTTGCCCACCTGCATTAAAGCTGACGTTACCTCAGCTGTGCTGGGCACTGCAATGGGATATATTTATGTACCGCCGGTGGCTTCCTGGCACCCACCCATGCTGTGGGTCCACACGGAGTTGTAACTCCATGTGTCCACTTCTAAAGAACCCCAGTCTGACTGGGGCATGCAGTGTGGGCCGAAGCCCACCTGCATTAAACATGACATTACCTCAGCTGTGCTGGGCACTGCAATGGGATATATTTATGTACCGCCGGTGGGTTCAGGGAGCCACCCATGCTGTGGGTCGACAGGGACTTCACAATAGGGAGTTGTACCTGCCTGTGTCTATGAATTAAAAACCGCAGTCTGACTGGGGCATGCAGACACCTTGACAGAATGAATAGTGTGTGGCACATAGGTTCCCCATTGCTATGCCCACGTGTGCAGCTCCTGATGGCGGTGGCACAGGATTCTATTTCTCATTACTTCTGTACAGCATTGTGGGCTATCGCCCCGCCCCTTTTAAAGAGGGTCGCTGCCTAGCCGTGCCAACCTCTGCAGTGTGTGCCTGCGGTCCCTCGTCATGGCAGACGCACTTATAAATAGACATGAGCGTGGTGTGGCATGAGGGCAGCTGAAGGCTGCGCAGGGACACTTTGGTGTGCGCTGTGGACACTGCGTCGGGCGGTGGGGTGGGTTTGGCAGCATGTAACCCAGGAGAAGTGGCAGCGGAGTGTCATGCAGGCAGTGATTGTGCTTTGTTGGAGGTAGTGTGGTGCTTAGCTAAGGTATGCCATGCTAATGAGGGCTTTTCAGAAGTAAAAGTTGTTAGGAGGGGGGGGGGGGCACTCTTGCCGGTATTGTGGCTTAATAGTGGGACCTGGGAACTTGAGATGCAGCCCAACATGTAGCCCCTCGCCTGCCCTATCCGTTGCTGTGTCGTTCCCATCACTTTCTTGAATTGCCCAGATTTTCACACATGAAAACCTTAGCGAGCATCGGCGAAATACAAAAATGCTCGGGTCGCCCATTGACTTCAATGGGGTTCGTTACTCGAAACGAACCCTCGAGCATTGCGAAAATTTCGTCCCGAGTAACGAGCACCCGAGCATTTTGGTGCTCGCTCATCTCTACCTGTAACCTTTTTATTTTTCCACGGCCGGCGCTCTGTGAGGGTTCGTTTACTCCGGGAGGAGCTGGAGATTCTATTGGTACCTCTTTGGGGTTCATGTGGCTTTTTTCAGCACTTATTGTGTTTTTTTGAGGGGCTAAATGAAAAAAAATAAGCATTTTGCAGTTTTTTAGTGCGGTGTTTTTTTAACGCCTTTTGCTATGCAGAATAAAAAGATTGATCACTTTATTGTACGGGTCGTTACGGTTACGGCGAAACCAAAAAGTGGGATTTTAATCTTTAAAAAAAAATGTCGTGCTTATAATGGAAAAAACAAAAACAAAGCTTTTTTTTTTTGTTTGTTTTTTAGCATTTAATTTTTTTTTACACTTCTTATGTCCCTGTGGGGGACTTGCACAATCACACCTATGATCGCTATGATTAGGCATTGCAGGACTTCTGTCCTGCAATGCTTTATCATACCTGTTAGCGATCATAGGCAATGGCAATGCAGGCCCCCTGTAGCTGGCGTCCTGTTGCCATGGTAACTCGGGCTCTCCGCGATTTCATCACAAGAGGGAGTGTTCTTCCTCTGTGGACCCTTTACATGCTGCAATCTACATAGATCGCGGCAGGGAAGGGGTTAGCAGTGAATGTCGCTGTCCCTATGCACCCCCGCTGTTGCAGAGGGAGGCCCACTATCAGTAACAGCCAACTCCCACTGCCGGATAGCTTGAGCTCTCTTCTGATGTTGCACTTTCCTCAGGGCGTAACTGTACACCTTGTTGCGCTAATTACCTCCCTGCCACGACGTACAGTTACATCCTGTGACAGAAGGGGTTAAGGGGAAAGAAATTCCTTCCCGACCGCAATCCGAATAATCCCCGGATCCCCAACCCTCCTGAGTAATCAGTAATATTGTAACACTCAAGACAGGCATCCAGAACCTCTTATATCGTACCACCGTCACTGCGTCATCAGGAGAGAGGTCCACAGTCACACTGCTCTTACAGTAAAGAAGCCCTTCTATATTGTAGAAACCGTCTATCCTCCAGATGTAGAGAGCGCCCCCTTGTTACAGTCCTGGGTATAATAGATAATGGGAGAGATCTTTCTACTGACCCCTGATATATTATACATAGTTATTAGAGCGCCCCCTTGTTACAGTCCTGGGTATAATAGATGATGAGAGAGATCTCTGTACTGACCCCTGATATATTATACATAGTTATTAGAGCGCCCCCTTGTTACAGTCCTGGGTATAATAGATGATGAGAGAGATCTCTGTATTGACCCCTGATATATTATACATAGTTATTAGAGCGCCTCCTTGTTACAGTCCTGGGTATAATAGATGATGGGAGAGATCTCTGTACTGACCCCTGATATATTATACATAGTTATTAGAGCGCCCCTTTGTTACAGTCCTGGGTATAATAGATGATGGAGAGATCTCTGTACTGACCTGATATATCTATACATAGTTATTAGAGCCCCCCCTTGTTACAGTCCTGGGTATAATAGATGATGGAAGAGATCTCTGTACTGACCCCTGATATATCTATACATAGTTATTAGAGCGCCCCCTTGTTACAGTCCTGGGTATAATAGAGGATGGGAGAGATCTCTGTACTGACCCCTGATATATTATACATAGTTATTAGAGCGCCCCTTTGTTACAGTCCTGGGTATAATAGATGATGGAGAGATCTCTGTACTGACCCCTGATATATCTATACATGGTTATTAGAGCCCCCCCTTGTTACAGTCCTGGGTATAATAGATGATGGAAGAGATCTCTGTACTGACCCCTGATATATCTATACATGGTTATTAGAGCCCCCCCTTGTTACAGTCCTGGGTATAATAGATGATGGAAGAGATCTCTGTACTGACCCCTGATATATCTATACATAGTTATTAGAGCGCCCCATTGTTACAGTCCTGGGTATAATAGATGATGGGAGAGATCTCTGTACTGACCCCTGATATTCCTATACATAGTTATTAGAGCGCCCCCTTGTTACAGTCCTGGGTATAATAAATGATGGTAGAGATCTCTGTACTGACCCCTGATATATTATACATAGTTATTAGAGCGCCCCCTTGTTACAGTCCTGGGTATAATAGATGATGGGAGAGATCTCTGTACTGACCCCTGATATATTATACATAGTTATTAGAGCGCCCCTTTGTTACAGTCCTGGGTATAATAGATGATGGAGAGATCTCTGTACTGACCTGATATATCTATACATAGTTATTAGAGCCCCCCCTTGTTACAGTCCTGGGTATAATAGATGATGGAAGAGATCTCTGTACTGACCCCTGATATATCTATACATAGTTATTAGAGCGCCCCCTTGTTACAGTCCTGGGTATAATAGAGGATGGGAGAGATCTCTGTACTGACCCCTGATATTCCTATACATAGTTATTAGAGCGCCCCCTTGTTACAGTCCTGGGTATAATAAATGATGGTAGAGATCTCTGTACTGACCCCTGATATATTATACATAGTTATTAGAGCGCCCCCTTGTTACAGTCCTGGGTATAATAGATGATGGGAGAGATCTCTGTACTGACCTGATATATCTATACATAGTTATTAGAGCGCCCCCTTGTTACAGTCCTGGGTATAATAGAGGATGGGAGAGATCTCTGTACTGACCCCTGATATTCCTATACATAGTGATTAGAGCGCCCCCTTGTTACAGTCCTGGGTATAATAGAGGATGGGCAGAGATCTCTATACTGACCCCTGATATATTATACATAGTTATTAGAGCGCCCCCTTGTTACAGTCCTGGGTATAATAGAGGATGGGCAGAGATCTCTATACTGACCCCTGATATATTATACATCGTTAGTAGAGCGCCCCCTTGTTACAGTCCTGGGTATAATAGATGATGGGAGAGATCTCTGTACTGACCCCTGATATTCCTATACATAGTGATTAGAGCGCCCCCTTGTTACAGTCCTGGGTGTAATAGATGATGGGAGAGATCTCTGTACTGACCCCTGATATATTATACATAGTTATTAGAGCGCCCCCTTGTTACAGTCCTGGGTATAATAGAGGATGGGCAGAGATCTTTATACTGACCCCTGATATATTATACATCGTTAGTAGAGCGCCCCCTTGTTACAGTCCTGGGTATAATAGATGATGGGAGAGATCTCTGTACTGACCCCTGATATATTATACAGTTATTAGAGCGCCCCCTTGTTACAGTCCTGGGTATAATAGATGATGGGAGAGATCTCTGTACTGACCCCTGATATACATAGTATATCAGGGTGGGGCGAGGCTTGTATGGTGAGGGGTTCGGTGCAGCTGGTTGCTGTGGGGGCGGGGCTTGCATAGCATGGTGAGGGGTTCGGTGCAGCTGGTTGCTGTTGGGGTGGGGCTTGCATAGGATGGTGAGGGGTTCGGTGCAGCTGGTTACTGTGGAGCGCGGCTTGCGTTGGATGGTGAGCGGATGGGCGCAGCTGGTTGCTGTTGGGGCGGGGCTTGCATAGGATAGTGACTGATTCAGCACAGCTGGTTGCTGTTGGGGCGGGGCTTGCATAGGATAGTGACTGATTCAGCACAGCTGGTTGCTGTTGGGGCGGGGCTTGCATAGCATGATGAGTGGTTTGGCGCAGCTGGGTGTTGTGGGGTGGGGCTTGCATAGCATGGTGAGTGGTTCAGCACAGCTGTTTGCTGTGAGGGCGGGGCTTGCATGAGATGGTGAGTGGTTCGTCGCAGCTGGTTGCTGTGGGGGCGGGGCTTGCATAGGATGGTGAGTGGTTCGTCGCAGCTGGTTGCTGTGGGGGCGGGGCTTGCATAGGATGGTGAGTGCTTCGGTGTAGCTGGTTTCTGTGGGGTGGGGCTTGCATAGGATAGTGACTGGTTCAGCACAGCTTGTTGCTGTGGGGGCGGGGCTTGCATAGCATGGTGAGTGGTTCGTCGCAGCTGGTTGCTGTGGGGGCGGGGCTTGCATAGGATGGTGAGTGGTTCGTCGCAGCTGGTTGCTGTGGGGGCGGGGCTTGCATAGGATGGTGAGTGCTTCGGTGTAGCTGGTTTCTGTGGGGTGGGGCTTGCATAGGATAGTGACTTGTTCAGCACAGCTTGTTGCTGTGAGGGCGGGGCTTGCATAGGATAGTGACTGGTTCAGCACAGCTGGTTGCTGTGGGGGCGGGGCTTGCATAGGATGGTGAGTGGTTCGTCGCAGCTGGTTGCTGTGGGGGCGGGGCTTGCATAGGATAGTGAGTGGTTCGTCGCAGCTGGTTGCTGTGGGGTGGGGCTTGCATAGGATAGTGACTGGTTCAGCACAGCTTGTTGCTGTGGGGGCGGGGCTTGCATAGCATGGTGAGTGGTTCAGCACAGCTGTTTGCTGTGGGGGCGGGGCTTGCATAGCATGGTGAGTGGTTCAGCACAGCTGGTTGCTGTGGGGGCGGGGCTTGCACACGTTGGTAAGCAGGTATTCTTGTAGTATTCAGGATTAGTTATCTGCTTACACATGCGCTAGCGGTTCCCATGACAGGGCGGTGCCGCTCCGTCACGTTTCTTTTGCTGCAGCCATCCTTGTTCCACACTCGGGGCTCATTCACACGTATGCAGGTTTTGGTCCGCAAATACGTAGCGTGTTCTGTGCTTGAGCATTGCGTTTTCACCCCCCCCCCCCCCCCGAATAGTCCCTGTTGGTGTCCAGCATTGGTCTGTGTGGATAAGCCCCTTATGGAATCCAACGCTAGAGCAACCGACTGCCACACAGCCGAAAGGAGCGACCACCTGCAGGGTGGAGTCTGCGATGAGTGGTTGGCGCTCCGCATTTTCTAGCTGCGGCCAGTATGGCGTCCTCACTGGTAGATGCACCACAGATTGGAAGATCTGCGGCAGAGCCGGCCGACGACCAGCTGTAATGGCGGCTGTGTTGGTTGTCGCCCCCCTCGCCCAGGGACAGACTTACGTAAGTTGTCGCGGGTTTCAGCGCCGTTTGACGTGTTTTTCTCTCCCATCAGTTTCCTCTTTGACCTGGAAGAAGAGTTTGAGAGCAACATGTACAAGTTCCAGGTGTGCGACGTGCTGATCGCCCACGAACCCACCTTCCGCAGGGTCTACCTACCGTACGTCACCAACCAGAGTTACCAGGACAGGACCTTCCAAAGGCTGATGTAAGTAGAGCTGCGGCCCCCACGGGCCACCCCCGGGGCCCCATCCTTCTCCGGTCAGGAGCGATGGCGGGTCCCAATGTTAAATACTGGCAGCCCACGCTGCATGCAACTGCATGCCACTGAGTGCTGCCCTCTACTGGTAGGAGCCGCATGCAGTTGACGGACTTCGGCCTGCGGTTCAGGCTGCGCGGCCGCCAACATAAAGCCTCAGAAAACCGTACACAACCCAAACCTTTGTGTAACTCGCTATTGTTCTACAGTTGAGCTGTTCCGCCGCGCAGTTCCGGCGCCGCGCAGTTTATGGAGCAGGTCACTTGTGTTGCGTTCTTTTCATCGACCTCATCCAGCACTCGCAGCCTGACGCCGCTGACCGCCCTTAGCCGCCATGTTGCAGTCCAACAGTGATCTTCAGGTCCCGTATGGCGCCCGCCTAGAGTGTAGTCTTGTAGCGAGACGTCCATGATAACGGCGGCATTCCATATGCCAGTCCCAATCCCATGTGCGCCGGGGAAGAATGCGCCAAATATAATAAGAGGCGCATCTTTGTGAGTCCTCGTGGCAGAATGTGAAATCTACAGGCGGATGTGAGTAGATTGCTTCTATTTAGTAACTCTGCCAGGTAAGCCCTGTGATAAGCCCCGCCCACTCCCTTCAGCTCCACCCACTGGAAGTGAAAATGGTGCAAAAAGAAGTTGCAAATTTATGTGCGAAAAACGGTACACGTTTCTTCTTACACTGATCTGTCACAACGCCAGCGGGTAATCGCCCTCAGCTTCTGCTCACCGAACCCTCAGCGGTGGCGCCAATACACTGCATAGTTCCCTATCCTGTATATAGTGATATGGACCATGCTGGTATAACCTGGGTATCCCCTGTATATAGATATATATGTACAGTTATACATCCTGTATATAGTGATATGGAGCATGCTGGTATAACCTGGGTATCCCCTGTATATAGTGATATGGAGCATGCTGGTATAACCTGGGTATCCCCTGTATATAGATATATATGTACAGCTGCTATAAGTTATACATCTCCTGCATATAGTGATATGAAGCATGCTGGTATAACTTGGGTATCTCCTGTATATAATTATATATGTACAGATGGTATAAGTTATATATCTCCTGTATATAGTGATATGCAGCATGCTGGTATAACCTGGGTATCTCCTGTATATAATTATATATGTACAGCTGGTATAAGTTATACATCTCCTGTATATAGTGATATGGAGCATGCTGGTATAACCTGGGTATCTCCTGTATATAATTATATATGTACAGCTGGTATAAGTTATACCTCTCCTGTATATAGTGACTAGCGTACCCGTTGCGCATTGCTGCGAAGACATACATACATACATACATTCGTTTTTATATATCTAGATGACGGCAGCAGCGACCACTGAGGTTTTGTAGGCCGCTGCTTCCCCCTTGCAGGCTGAATAAAATAGCCGTTGGGTGGAACAGTTAATTTATCCGGCTGCTGTGGCTTCTTGGGAAGATAGCCTAGTACATGTTTGCCCACTTCCAACTCCAATGGAGACTGACTGTAAATGGCTGGCGTGCTCTAGTATTTATGGTTCCAAGCTGTACGTGTCATTGCATACAGTCTATCTATCTATCTATCTATCTTATTGCATACAGTCTATCTATCTATCTATCTATCTATCTATCTATCTATCTGGGTTATTGCATACAGTCTGTCTATCTATCTATCTATCTATCTATCTGGGTTATTGCATACAGTCTATCTATCTATCTATCTATCTATCTATCTATCTATCAGGGTTATTGCATACAGTCTATCTATCTATCCATCTCCTATCTATCTATCTATCTATCTATCTATCTATCTATCTATCTATCTATCTATCTATCTATCTATGTTATTGCATACAGTCTATCTATCTATCTATCTGTCTATCTCCTATCAATCTATATCCTATCTATCTATCTATTTCATATCTATCTATCTCATATCTATCTCTCTATCTATCTATCTGATTATCTATATCATACCTATCATATCTATCTATGAATCTATCCCATATCTATATATATATATATCCCCTATCTATCTATCTATCTATCTATCTATCTATCTATCTATCTATCTATCTATCTATCTATCTATCTATCTATCTATCTCCTATCTATCTCCTATCTATCTATCTATCTATCTATCTATCTATCTATCTATCTATGTTATTGCATACAGTCTATCTATCTATCTATCTATCTATGTTATTGCATACAGTCTATCTATCTATCTATCTATCTATCTATCTATCTATCTATCTATCAGGGTTATTGCATACAGTCTATCTATCTATGACATCAGGAAGTGAGAGAATTAAATTCCGTACATAAAATTTGGACGCTAATTCTTTTGCGCTTAAAATTGAATAATCGAGTTGGGATGAGACATAAGGCCTTGCCCATAAGCATTCCCCAACCTCCAAGAACTGAACCTACCTACCTGAATGAGATTTTGTAGGCCGCTGCTTCCCCCTTGCGGGCTGAATAAAATAGCCGTTGGGTGGAACATACAATTTATCCGGCTGCTGTGGCTTCTTGGGAAGATAGCCTAGTACTTGTTTACCCACTTCCAACTCCAATGGTAATTGGCTGGCGTGCTCTAGTGGTTCCAAGCTGTACGTGTCATAATAGAGCCTTAATGACATCACAATGCAGCTTTATAGAACATGTTGGGGCATGTTCAAGGGCGTCCGATGTTGATGACATCAGTGATGACATCACAATAGCAGGTGGCTTACTTAATCGATCTACGTGGGGGGGGGGCGTAACTTTCGACGACGCTCGCGCGCCATTTATCGTAGGATATTTGTACTATGCCTATAATCTTCCCAGGAGTGTACTCAACAACTTCCCAAAGTTTCATGGCGATCGGATGAATGGTGTAGTAGCGCATAAAGGACAAACACGCACGCACGCACGCACGCAGACAGACATACATTCAATTTTATATATATAGATATGGAGCATGCTGGTATAACCTGGGTATCTCCTGTATATAATTATATATGTACAGCTGGTATAAGTTATTCATCCTGTATATAGTGATATGGAGCATGCTGGTATAACCTGGGCATCTCCTGTATATAGTTATATATGTACTGCTGGTATAAGGTATACATCCTGTATATAGTGATATGGAGCAGGATGGTATAACCTGGGTATCTCCTGTATATAGTGATATGGAGCATGCTGGTATAACCTGGGTGTCTCCCTGTATATAGTGGTATGGAGCATGCTGGTATAACGTGGGTAGCTCCTGTATATAGTAATATGGAGCAGGATGGTATAACCTGGGTAGCTCCTGTATATAGTGATATGGAGCATGGTAGTATAACCTGGGTGTCTCCTGTATATAGTGATATGGAGCTTGCTGGTATAACCTGGGTATCTCCCTGTATATAGTAATATGTAGCATGCTGGTATAAGCTAAGATTGGGACATCGACACAAAAATATATCTGTTTTCGATGTCCCAACCCTAGTATAACCTGGGTATCTGCTGTTTATAGTGATATGGAGCATGGTGGTATAAACTGGGTATCTCCTGCATATAAGCTGGTATAAGTTATACATCCTGTATATAGTGATATGGAGCATGCTGGTATTACCTGGGTATCTCCTGTATATAATTATATATGTACAGCAGGTATAAGTTATACATCTCCTGTATATAGTGGTATGGAGCAGGCTGGTATAACCTGGGTATCTCATGTATATAATTATATATGTACAGCTGGTATAAGTTATACATCTCCCTGTATATAGTGATATGGAGCATGCTGGTATTACCTGGGTATCTCCTGTATATAATTATATATGTACAGCAGGTATAAGTTATACATCTCCTGTATATAGTGGTATGGAGCATACTGGTATCTGCCTGTATATAGGGATATGGAGCAGGATGGTATAACCTGGGTATCTCCCTGTGTATAGGGATTTGGAGCAGGATGGTATAACCTGGGTATCTCCCTGTGTATAGGGATTTGGAGCATGCTGGTATAACCTGGGTATCTCCTGTATATAATTATATATGTACAGCAGGTATAAGTTATACATCTCCTGTATATAGTGGTATGGAGCATACTGGTATCTGCCTGTATATAGGGATATGGAGCAGGATGGTATAACCTGGGTATCTCCCTGTGTATAGGGATTTGGAGCAGGATGGTATAACCTGGGTATCTCCCTGTGTATAGGGATTTGGAGCATGCTGGTATAACCTGGGTATCTCCTGTATATAATTATATATGTACAGCTGGTATAAGTTATATATCTCCTGTATATAGTGATATGGAGCATGCTGGTATAACCTGGGGATCTCCTGTATATAATTATATATACAGCTGGTATAAGTTATACATCTCCTGTATATAGTGATATGGCGCATGCTGGTATAACCTGGGTATCTCCTGTATATAATTATATATGTATGGCTGGTATAAGTTATACATCCCCTGTATATAGTGATATGGAGCATGCTGGTATAACCTGGGTATCTCCTGTATATAATTATATATGTATGGCTGGTATAAGTTATACATCCCCTGTATATAGTGATATGGAGCATGCTGGTATAATCTGGGGATCTCCTGTATATAATTATATATGTAGAACTGGTATAAGTTATACATCCTGTATATAGTGATATGGAGCATGCTGGTATAACCTGGGGATCTCCTGTATTACGCAATTTATGCTTGCAAATGTGAGCGGAACTATATGGCGATATAGCGCGTATCGCAGATGCATACAGCGCACATGTAATACACGGTAGCCATGCGCTCCTGTGAGCCCGGCCTACAGGACTTCAGACAAAAGCTCATGGCGAGGCACGGGATCGTGTACAGAATGTGTCTTGCGGCTGCATGCAGCGCGGTTTAGGTTGGGTGGGTGGGGCTGATCTTTTTCCACCCGGCCCCTGAGTATTTAGTTACGCCCCTGCCGCTGCCTGTTAGGGAATGGAAAGGTTTGTGTATACATGGTGGCGGATGGGATGTACCGCACTGCGGAGCGCGTATCTAAGCCCTTCTTATTAGATTACGGTGGTGAGATTTCATGTCTGAAGATGTCAGAAGTCGCAGTTTTGCTGCAGCCTTCTTGCAGCCGGCGACGAGTCCTTTTAAAGTGGCGGAGGCTCGACGGTCACAGCGTTGTCCACCTGCTGTGGGGTCTCTGTGGTCTCTGTTTAGAAGTGTTAGACGTTTCTTGGGTCATCCTATGAAGCTGCGATGCTCTGCAGACCTAACGCCACTTGTCAGGTGCAGCTGCAGCAAGTCCTCAGCTGTGAGAAGTCTATTCCCACTCACTGGCAGCAAGCAGAGGTATATTATGGGGCTTCACATTAGACATGTAGTGTCGGAGGACTTGGCGCTAAGGGCTGACTGTTGGGCGTGGATGTAGAGACGGTCGCCCGTTGGGTGGCTGGACCTCTGGTGGTACCGCGGGGGTGGGCGGTCGTCCTCTGCGCAGTCTGTGTTGCAGCGCTGATCTCGCCGCTCGCCCCGCGGACGCCCTGATGTGTTCACTGAGTTCTCTTTGCCTTTGCGACAGGAATGACAACCCGCGTTTCCAGCAAGTGTTGTCGCGGCTGGAGAGTGACGCCGTGTGCCAGCGACTGAGCCTCAAGTCCTTCCTCATCCTCCCCTTCCAGAGAATCACTCGCATGCGGCTGCTGCTGCAGGTAAGGCGGCTTCCATATGCCAGCCCCGCCCACAAAGCCTCCCAGAAACGCCCACTTGGGCAATATACTTGCATACATGTTGCGTCCGTCACATGAAGCCCCTTCGAAGCGCCCGGATCCCCTCGTCATGTAACGCCCCACATCAGCAGGTTTGGCGCTGTTTTACACACCGGCTGCTCCCCACAATCTTGCGCACAACCACCCGTCCTCCGTAGAGATTCGTTGCGGTTAGCAGCATGTTCGCAGGCGGCACGGGGAGATTCCTTGGAATTACGGAAGACGAAGGTGTAAATATAACAACCCTTATACAGTAGGACGCCGCGCGGAGGGAGATGAGACTTCACAGTCTGTGAGGCTGAAGGGAGGCGAGCCCATCCAGGTCAGCCTGCTTCCACCCTCCTTGTTGATCCAGAGGAAGGCAAAAAAAACCAATGAGCCAATATGTGAGAGATCCCTGCACCCCGGGGCCTCCCTTCCCACGGCACCGCGGGGCCCCCCTTCCCACGCATGTTTCTGATGGCGCATGGATGGCACAGTATACATTGGCGCTCTGTCCTGCATAGTGTTAGAAACGCATCAGACCTCGCCCAACATGCGAGCTAAGCTGGGAAATCATAATGTCAGATGATGTCTGGTGCTGGATTAGAAGGGGTTAAAGGCACTGACGTATCCTCACATTAGGGCATCAGCGGTGGATAAACGGGGGTCCGCCCTGTAGGACCCCTAGCAATCTGTGTAGACAGCTCTGTACATGTATTGTAACGAGAGCTGCTCATGCAATTACCACCCTGGACCACTGCAATGTGTACAGCGCTCTCTGCACACTAATGGCGAGCCAATATCTGCCGATCGCTGGGGGTCCTGAGTACAAGTCCTGGACGACCCTTGGTGACTCGTCTTACAATCACCTGCATTACGAGGAATGCCCTGGTGAGTGAGGGGTTAAAGGGCCTCCATGTTGCTTAAGTGAAGGAAGTCAAAAACGTCAGGAGAAGCCCCGTTAACCCCTGATGGTTCTCTTCCCTCCACAGAACATTCTGAAGCGTTCTGCGCCGGGATCTGGTGAGGAGCTGCAGGCGACGGAGGCCCACAATGCCGTAGAGAAGGTGAGACGGCGGCCGCCACCATTATATCTTCCCTGTCCTGCTTTATCCGCTGTTGCCGTGACAACACATTGCTGCTCGCATTCACTTTTCACAGCTGGCGGTATTACTTTGCTGTGATGGCGTAGCCCGGGAGCCGAATCCACCCCATCATCTATAGCTACCTGCTGGCATAGATGTCACTCTGGGGGACATATAATGTGTTGATGTTACTGGCCGCACTCTGGGGGACATATAATGTGTTGGAGATGTTACTGGCCGCACTCTGGGGGACATATAATGTGTTGGAGAGGTTACTGGCCGCACTCTGGGGGACATATAATGTGTTGGAGAGGTTACTGGCCGCACTCTGGGGGACATATAATGTGTTGGAGATGTTACTGGCTGCACTCTGGGGGACATATAATGTGTTGGAGATGTTACTGGCTGCACTCTGGGGGACATATAATGTGTTGGAGATGTTACTGGCTGCACTCTGGGGGACATATATAGTGTGTTATAGATGTTACTGGCCGCTCTCTGGGGGACATATAATGTGTTGTAGATGTTACTGGCTGCACTCTGGGGGACATATAATGTGTTGGGATGTTACTGGCTGCACTCTGGGGACATATAATGTGTTGGAGATGTTACTGGCTGCACTCTGGGGGACATATAATGTGTTGGAGATGTTACTGGCTGCACTCTGGGGACATATAATGTGTTGGAGATGTTACTGGCGGCACTCTGGGGACATATAATGTGTTGGAGATGTTACTGGCCGCACTCTGGGGGACATATAATGTGTTGGAAATATTACTGGCCGCACTCTGGGGGACATATAATGTGTTGTAGATGTTACTGGCTGCAATCTGGGGACATATAATGTGTTGGAGATGTTACTGGCTGCAATCTGGGGACATATAATGTGTTGGAGATGTTACTGGCTGCACTCTGGGGGACATATAATGTGTTGGAGATGTTACTGGCTGCACTCTGGGGACATATAATGTGTTGTAGATGTTACTGGCTGCAATCTGGGGACATATAATGTGTTGGAGATGTTACTGGCCGCACTCTGGGGGACATATAATGTGTTGGAGATGTTACGGGCTGCACTCTGGGGGACATATAATGTGTTGGAGATGTTGCTGGCCGCACTCTGGGGGACATATAATGTGTTGGAGATGTTACTGGCTGCACTCTGGGGGACATATAATGTGTTGGAGATGTTACTGTCCGCACTCTGGGGACATATAATGTGTTGGAGATGTTACTGGCTGCACTCTGGGGACATATAATGTGTTATAGATGTTACTGGCCGCATTCTGGGGGACATATAATGTGTTGGAGATGTTACTGGCCGCACTCTGGGGACATATAATGTGTTGGAGATGTTACTGGCTGCACTCTGGGGACATATAATGTGTTGGAGATGTTACCGGCTGCACTTTGGGGGACATATAATGTGTTAGACATGTTACTGGCGGCACTCTGGGGACATATAATGTGTTGGAGATGTTACTGGCTGCACTCTGGGGACATATAATGTGTTGGAGATGTTACTGGCTGCAATCTGGGGACATATAATGTGTTGGAGATGTTACTGGCCTCACTCTGGGGGACATATAATGTGTTGGAAATATTACTGGCCGCACTCTGGGGGACATATAATGTGTTATAGATGTTACTGGCCGCACTCTGGGGGACATATAATGTGTTGGAGATGTTACTGGCTGCCCTCTGGGGGGCATATAATGTGTTGTAGATGTTATTGTCTGCCCTCTGGGGGACATATAATGTGTTGGAGATGTTACTGGCTGCCCTCTGGGGGACATATAATGTGTTGGAGATGTTACTGGCTGCACTCTGGGGGGACATATAATGGGTTGGAGATGTTACTGGCTGCACTCTGGGGGACATATAATGGGTTGGAGATGTTACTGGCTGCACTCTGGGGGAACATATAATGGGTTGGAGATGCTACTGGCCGCACTCTGGGGGACATATAATGTGTCGGGGATGTTACTGGCCGCACTCTGGGGGACATATAATGTGTTCGAGATGTTACTGGCCGCACTCTGGGGGACATGTAATGTGTTATAGATGTTACTGGCTGCACTCTGGGGGACATATAATGTGTTGTAGATGTTACTGGCTGCACTCTGGGGGACATATAATGGGTTGGAGATGTTACTGTCTGCACTCTGGGGGACATATAATGTTTTGGAGATGTTACTGGCTGCACTCTGGAGGACATATAATGTGTTGGAGATGTTACTGGCTGCACTCTGGGGGACATATAATGTGTTGGAGATGTTACTGGCTGCACTCTGGGGGACATATAATGTGTTGGAGATGTTACTGGCTGCACTCTGGGGGACATATAATGTGTTATAGATGTTACTGGCTGAACTCTGGGGGACATACAATGTGTTAGAGATGTTACTAGCCGCACTCTGGGGGACATATAATGTCTTATAGATCTTACTGGCCGCACTCTGGGGGACATATAATGTGTTGGAGATGTTACTGGCTGCACTCTGGGGGACATATAATGTGGTGGAGATGTTGGAGACCTCCCGCTGCCATGGGAACCCATTGGTACTTTGTGATTCCACTGCGGGGTGCCAACGGTTGACAGAAGAGCCCATCCCCTCTCCTTCTGCTTACATGCTGCAGTTGCTATTGATTGTGGCATGTAGGCGGTTAGGCTGCTCGGTTCTGAGGTTCCTCTGTTCCGGTGGTTAGAGCAGGAGCCTCGCTGTTAGTCAAGCCACCACCGTAACAAGAATCATGTGCAGGTTAAAGCCTGTAAGTGAGGCCAGTAAATAGGCGTATTGGTGGTCACTAAGGGGAGAACGTGGAATCTAGCGCCTAGTTGACGTCCCTCAGTGCCGCTCCGCGGTCAGCCGTAGATTCTTCGGAGATTGTGGCGAATCCGCATGGACTTCTCCAGTGCGGATTCCAGCATGTGATCCTTGCCCTGAAGCCGCCTCCCCTCACCGAGCCTACAACGCAGATTGGGTCTAGATGTGCCGCCACCCACTATAGACTGGCTACTTCTCACAGCTGAGAGTTTGTTCCAGTTGTATCTGATCCACACAATCATCTGGCTTCTAGGATGGTAGATTTTATCTCCACAGATACGCTGCAGCAAACTGTGAGGACAGGTTCCCATTCACTGACAGGAGCAGAGATGCTGAACATTTACAGAAGAGACTCTGCTGCTTCTGCTGTTTTCTGTGATGATCTTGTTTGTTTGGCAGCTGATCAGAGACTGTAACGAGAGCGTGCAGAGGATGAAGGACACCGAGGAGCTGATTCTACTCAACCAGAAGATCCAGTTTGAGTGTAAGGTGAGTGTCCTGGCTCCTCGGGGGCGGTCCTTATCCCCCAGGGCTAGAAGTTTGTCCAGTTGAAGGTAGCGGAAGCTAAACGGTGCTGCAGACCACATATGATGGCACAGGACACGAGGTTATAGTGCTGCACGGAGAGGTCACACTGATAGCAGGATGTGTTCTGTGCTCCGCCCAAGCGGTACCCCCTTAATACTATGACCGCTAGACTTTGTGGGACCCCTAATACTGCTTGGCAGTCCAAGGGTTAAAGGGAAACACTTAAAGGGCTTTTCTACGATAGGCTGTGAATGCGTAATCAGTTGAGTCTCCTCTCATGGTTCCCGGCCATCAGCAGAACGTTGGAGTGCAGTGCCGGAGTCGGGGAAGCATGCTGGAGCGTCAGGACTGGGCGCAGTCGCACTCCTTCGGACACGACTTGTCGGTGGTTCTGGAAGTGGGAACCCCGCCACATTTACAGTGATGATCTAGAATATGGCCGCTCTCCTCCAGAGCTCTTGGGGTTCGTTCATACGGGTTGCATACAGCGCTGTGACTCTCCCGCAGCATTGTATGCATTACTGCCCATGTGCTCTGCCGGCAGCCACTGCGGACCGGCATCGACCGCGGGCCGGCAGGGACCGCGGACCGGCAGCCACCGCAGTTTTATTAGTACAATTTTTGGGTGCATATAATGTATGTGGAGAGGGATCAGCCCTACAGGCAACGCTAGAAATATCTGAGGGGCTGTCACAGTGCAGAGGGATCAGCCCTACAGGCAACGCTAGAAATATCTGAGGGGCTGTCACAGTGCAGGGGGATCAGCCCTATTCTCATCTGTACAAGGAAAGACTAGAAGCAATGGGATGAAACTGAAAGGGAGGAGACACAGATTAGATATTAGACAGTGAGGAGGATCAATGAGTGGAACAGGTTGCCATGGGAGGTGGTGAGTTCTTCCTCAATGGAAGTCTTCAGAGGCGGACAGACATCTGACTGGGATGATTTAGTGATCCTGCACTGAGTTGGGGGGCTGGACCCGATGACCCCGGAGGACCCGATGACCCTAGACCAGTGTTCCCCAACTCCAGGCCTCACTTCCTCCAAACAGGTCATGTTTTCAGGATTTGCACAGGTGATGTAATGATTGTCGGTCCTCACACATTGCCACAGGTGTTCTTACTATAGGTTATCCTGAAAACATGACCTGTTGGTGGCCCCTGAGGACTGCAGTTGAGGACCCCTGCCCTAGCGGACCCGATGACCCCGGAGGACCTTTCCAAGTCTAGCCGAGTAGGATTCTATCTAGAACGTTCCGTATTTTTGAGCACAGGGATCCAGCGCGTCGCTCCCGCCATTGTTTGTGCCTCGTTAATCACGCAGCATAAATGACACAACACCAAACATGTCATCTCGTCGGTCTTCCCACTTTTTTGGAGATGTCTTATCACATGGCTGCACTGTAGTCCTGTAGCGTTCCTCCCCGTGGCTGGAGATCGGGGGGGGGGGAGGGGGGGGGGGGTGACGAGCTGCGGTGGGTATTTGCACCTTTTTGGTTACATCAGGCTTTTTGATCACTTTATGAGAAGCAGAACATCCATTTTCTCAGTTTTCTTGCGGTGCAGATCACGTCCGGTCCGGTTTGCTGTGCGGGTCATTAGGCACACAGTGAGGCCAAATATGTCGCTCCTTGTTCTTTTTATCAGGATTTTTTTACACAAAAAGTGGAAATATGCCAAAAAGGTCTCTTATGTCATGGTTTTTTTTTTTTTACACTTTTAATTCCTGTAGGGGATTTGACCCCCGACGGCTCTGATCGCTGTGATAATGCACTGCAGGACTTCTGTACTGCAATGCCTTATCTCTTATAATAGTAATCCTAGTCAATGGAAAGCCGGGGCGCCAGTATCTGGTGTCCTGTTGCCATGACAACCCATCAGCCCTCCATAATTGTGTGGGTCTGTTGAACCCTTTACATGCTTCCATGTAGATCGTGGCATATAGAGAGTTAACAGCGGGGATCACCGTTCTTGTGTACTCCTGCTGCTGCAGCGGGGAGCACAAGCACTTACATCATATAGCGTTAAAGGGGTTGTCCCGCGCCGAAACGGTTTTTCTTTTTTTTTCACCCCCCCCCCCCCCCCCCCCGTTCGGCGCGAGACAACCCCGATGCAGGGACTTAAAAAAAAAACCGCTCAGCGCTTACCTGAATCCCCGCGCTCCGGTGACTTCTATACTTACCGGCTGAAGATGGCCGCCGGGATCCTCTTCCTCCGTGGACCGCAGCTCTTCTGTGCGGTCCATTGCCGATTCCAGCCTCCTGATTGGCTGGAATCGGCACGTGACGGGGCGGAGCTACACGGAGCCGGCATTCTGCACGAGCGGCCCCATTGAAGACAGCAGAAGACCCGGACTGCGCAAGCGCGGCTAATTTGGCCATCGGAGGGCGAAAATTAGTCGGCACCATGGAGACGAGGACGCCAGCAACGGAGCAGGTAAGTATAAAACTTTTTATAACTTCTGTATGGCTCATAATTAATGCACAATGTACATTACAAAGTGCATTAATATGGCCATACAGAAGTGTATAGACCCACTTGCTGCCGCGGGACAACCCCTTTAAGCTTAGATGCCATCAAATACTTGGCGGTGCAAACCCCCCAAAAATCTGGATGATCTTTACACACGTAAGTACGCTGCTCTTCCTGGTCTTCTTAAATAAGACCTAACACAATGGTCCAAGGGTCTAGGCGCCCCCGTCCAGCTCTGGGGTATAATACAGGATGTAACTCAGGATAAGTAATGTATGTACACAGTGACTGCACCAGCAGAATAGTGAGTGCAGCTCTGGGGTATAATACAGGATATAACTCAGGGTCAGTACAGGATAAGTAATGTATGTACACAGTGACTCCACCAGCAGAATAGTGAGTGCAGCTCTAGGGTATAATACAGGATGTAACTCAGGAGCAGTACAGGATAAGTAATGTATGTACACAGTGACTCCACCAGCAGAATAGTGAGTGCAGCTCTGCAGTATAATACAGGATGTAACTCAGGAGCAGTACAGGATAAGTAATGTATGTACACAGTGACTCCACCAGCAGAATAGTGAGTGCAGCTCTGGAGTATAATACAGGATGTAACTCAGGAGCAGTACAGGATAAGTAATGTATGTACACAGTGACTCCACCAGCAGAATAGTGAGTGCAGCTCTGGGGTATAATACAGGATGTAACTCAGGATCAGTAGAGGATAAGTAATGTATGTACACAGTGACTCCACCAGCAGAATAGTGAGTGCAGCTCTTGGGTATAATACAGGATGTAACTCAGGAGCAGTACAGGATAAGTAATGTATGTACACAGTGACTCCACCAGCAGAATAGTGAGTGCAGCTCTGGAGTATAATACTGGATGTAACTCAGGAGCAGTACAGGATAAGTAATGTATGTACACAGTGACTCCACCAGCAGAATAGTGAGTGCAGCTCTGGAGTATAATACAGATGTAACTCAGGAGCAGTACAGGATAAGTAATATATGTACACAGTGATTCCACCAGCAGAATAGTGAGTGCAGCTCTGGGGTATAATACAGGATGTAACTCAGGATCAGTAGAGGATAAGTAATGTATGTACACAGTGACTCCACCAGCAGAATAGTGAGTGCAGCTCTTGGGTATAATACAGGATGTAACTCAGGAGCAGTACAGGATAAGTAATGTATGTACACAGTGACTCCACCAGCAGAATAGTGAGTGCATCTCAGGAGTAGGTTGGTTGTTGGAGAGCTCTGCAGGAACCAGGGTGTGGTCAGGAGTCCCAGGTGAAGATCTAGCTGGGATCCCAGGAAGAGTGCACTTTCTCGGGTGCGTGTTTGTAATGGAATCCCGCACCTCCTCCCTCCGATCTCGGTCGGAGGGAGGGAGGGCAGTGATGGCGGCGGCATCAGCGACTGCAACATCTTCGCTACAGGTGCCAGAGAAATCAGCAATGTCAGCAGCGAAGAGGAGGCTTGGAGCTACAAGCAACATGGTGAGGAGAGCGGGTTCTGGTCGTGGCTGCAGTGACACGGCCCGGGTTGACAGCGGGGCCACGGTGGACGTCGCAGCAGGTGAGGTTGTGACCCGCAGTCAGGCCCGCAGGATAAAATGTGAGCCACAGACAGAGGCAAAACTGTCTAAATGGAGTGATAGAAGGGAGGAGGAATCTGTGATAGACCTGGCCTCCAGGTTGGCAAAATATATGCAGGATTACCAGACTGCGGGAAAGATGATCGTCCTGCAGAAAGGGAAACTGCAATCTGCTAGGATGATTAAAGAGCAGAAGTCATCCAAGGAGGATAAAGCAGTGGCCAGGAGGGCAATAAGAGACTGCAAAGACTGTATTAAAATGTGGCAGGCAGTCAGAGAGAAGATCTTGGAGGAGAGCGGCCCCTTTAAGGAGAAACTGATAAATGACGATCGGTTTGCAAAAATGGCGGCAGGGCGCAGTGGCCATGCGCAAACTGACACATCAGGTGATGGGGAGAGTTCGGATGAAGAGGAGTATGAGGATGTGCAGGAGAGTCTGGGGGAGCAGCCTGTGTGCTCTGGTGAGCAATCACTGACCCAGAGCAGCACCACAAGTGCCAGAAGTCTCCTGCCTGAGGAGGTAGAACTGCCACCAACATCAGAGGAGTCTGAGGTGGAGGGGAGAAGGAAGACAGGAGCACTACAAGTGCAGAAGACCCCACAGTTGGAAGCCTCTCCAGATATGGGGGGCTTCATGTTTGGCAATGATTTGCCAGAAAAAGACTCTGTAGTTCATAAAAAAAGGCAACAGAAGAAACCAGTGAAGGTGCAGGAGAGGTTGGTTTTTGTAGCAGTCCCTGAGAGCACCGGTCCAGCTGAAAAGTCGGATCAGGGCTCTGACCCCAAGAACCCCCCTAGCTCAGGCTCTGAGGTGGGCCGGGAGCGGGGCGTTGGGAAGAAAAGGGCCGAGCTGGTCAGACCCCCTGTCCCTGTGTTAGGTGGTAATGGGGACAGAGAGGTCAGGAAGAAAGGCGCAGAAAAGGCCAGTACAGCTGGAGGTGACCAAGGTGATGGAATGGAGAGCGGCAGCGGTGCCACAGGCATGGGGAGTGGCAGCGGTGCCACAGGCATGGGGAGTGGCAGCGGTGCCACAGGCATGGGGAGTGGCAGCGGTGCCACAAGCAACGTTGCAAGCGGGGCCTGTGATGCAGAGGGGGCTCCTGGCCAAGCAGGATCCCGGGCTTCCAGCGATGTGGAGGCCAAAAAGAAAAAAGGGAAAAACAGGAAAAAGAATAAAAACAAAACTGATGAGGTCCTTCCATCTACCTCCGTGAAGGCCAAGACCCAAAGTCCAGATCCAGCTAAAGGAGTGAATGTGAGAGAGAATGCTGGTGATGGGGGAGAGGATGCTGGGGGTGCTGGTTGTGCCTCTGCTACATCTGGCAACGGTGATGCCACACAAGTGGATGCTGGTTTGGGTGGAGGTTCAAGGGATGGTAATGTAGTAAGGCAAGAGGGGTTACAGGTTCCAGTCGCCCCTCCAGCGGCGACAACAACTGGTAGGAGTTATGCCAGTGTCGCCGCTGGAGGGAGTGGGTCCTCCTTGTCTCCAGGCTCTAGGGAGGGTGTTTTGCAACAGCGTCTCCTGGAGGCTTTACGGAAGGGGGAGAGTACAATCACAGTTGGAGGAAGAGAGGTGGATCTATCTCTCTGGAAAGAGAGACATGGCTTGGGTGCCTTCCGAGAGCAAAGGGGGGAGACCGTATGGTCCCTACCGACACCCGGGCAGGACGCAGGTCGTAGGAATGTGGTCCGTCTTCGTTGGAGAGGCAATGATGCATGCCCCCCGAGGGCAAGGGTAGTGGAGCTTCTGCTGAAGATGGGCTTCAGGGCGGTTGACATCTTTGCCCTGATCCATCCCTACGGCACGTCTGAGTTTGACATCAGTTTCGTTCGCCCAGAGGGCCTAGAAATCTTCTGGGGGAATTACGAGCTGGTGAAAAATGAGCCCGGCTGGCGAGACTTTGCCATCCAGGTGGTGTCTCGCCAGAACAGCATCAAGAAGGTGACCGTTTTGACTCGTAACGAGTCACTTTCTTGCTTTGACATCATGACGTGGCTCAGTAGGTACGGAGAGGTGACGGAGATGCCCCAAAAGAACAGGGATGAGCACGGCATATGGTCTGGGGCCTGGACGTTTATGGTCAAGCTGAAGCGTTTAGGAAACTCAGTGGCTCACATACCATCTGCAGCCTTCCTCGGCAGGGATCGTATCTTGGCCTTTTACCAGGGGCAGCCGAAGCTCTGCCACAGGTGCGGCGACCCCTCACACTTGAGCGCCGCTTGTAAGACCTTGAAGTGCGCTCTGTGTGGGGGTCTGGGTCATCTAGCCGCCTCCTGTGCGGAGATTAGGTGTAACCTGTGTGGTGACCTCGGTCACCCGTTTAGTCGCTGCCCACGTTCCTTTGCCAATGCGGTCTCAGCACCTACTGATGGGGGTCATGATGTGGCCTCTGGGGGTGAGGGGACCAGCAGAGGTGGAGGAGCTCAGGAGCCAGTGAAGAACCGCCAAAAGACGCCTGCGGAGCAGAGGCGTCAGGAGAAACGCAGACGGAGCAGGGAGCTGACAGGAGCGCCCACAGCAGGTGGGTCGATGGTGGCCCCTGTTCCAGAAGCAAATCTCGCGGCTGAGGCTTTGAGGGACAGCGATTTAGATGAAGAGGACAGGAGGATCCAGAGGGAGGAGACCAACTCTGCAGATTCCTCCCACTGTGAAAGTGTGGATGAGGAAGGCAAGAGGTGGCTAGAGAAACGGCGTAAGCTAGGTGCCACGAGGAGGAAACGAAGGGGGGATTCAAGATCTTCTCCCACCCCGGGCCAAGTACTGGAAGGAAAAGCCTGCTCACCTCCAGTTGGACTCTCCAATAGGTTCCGAGCCCTCCAAGACATCTCTTCCTCCTCTTCTGAGGGGGAGGCGGAGGGCAAGGTCCCTAGGGCAAAGGAAGGGTCAACAGGGGGCGCTGAGTCTCCACCTCGTGAAGGCATAGTTCCTTCCGGGGTGGAGGCTACTCTGGAGCCTGGAAACAAGGACGACGGGGTCGGGGGATCCCCTGCTATGGACACAACTGTGTCCAAAAAAAGAGGTAAGGGGCTTTCCTCTGACCCCGAGGAAGCGGGTGTGAGGAAGAAAGCCATCTAATTTAATCACTCATGATGGCGGCACCCACTCCGCTGACTCTGGCATCAATTAACGTTGCCAGCATTAAGTCTGATACGGCTAGATTTGCGGCCTTTGATTTTCTCGGCCGCGTTGAAGCCGACATTTTATTTTTGCAGGAGACCAGGCTGTCTGACTTGGCAGCCGTACATAAGGCAAAAAGGGAGTGGAGGTCAGGCCCTTCCTACTGGTCTCTTGCGGCCGAGCCGTATAGCGGAGTGGCGGTTCTTTTTACCGCAGCGGTTGAATGCCGACGAGTTATTGAATTAGAAATGGGAAGGTGCCTGATCTTAGATGTCCTCATGAAGGGACAAGAATTGAGACTTGTCAACATCTACGGTCCCCAGTCAAAAAAGTATAGGAAGAGTCTCTTTATGAGGATCAAGCCCTACCTTTTTACCAGCCGCCAAGTTGTCTTTGGAGGTGACTTTAATGCAGTCACAAGAGCCCGCGATAGGGGAGGCTCTGGAGACAGGCGGTTGACTTTTGACAGCGTCGCACTTAATAGCATAGCTAGCGAGGCTCGCCTGGTGGATGTCCACATCCGGCACACCCCAGGCCACGAGGGGTTCACCTATTATAGAGGTCAGAGCAGATCTAGAATAGACAGGTTTTATTTGAAGGAGGAAGCCATCTCTTCACCAGTGTCCGTTGTTGAGGTGGAATTCTCCGATCACTGTCTAATATTGTTTTCTCTGAATGTTGCAGAGACCCCCCGGATGGGCAGAGGTTTTTGGAG
Organism: Eleutherodactylus coqui; assembly: GCA_035609135.1. Lineage (NCBI taxonomy): Eukaryota > Metazoa > Chordata > Amphibia > Anura > Eleutherodactylidae > Eleutherodactylus > Eleutherodactylus coqui. The sequence goes on from CM069408.1 coordinate 306,936,312, forward strand.
ACTGAATTCATCACTCCTGGAGGAAGCAGAGATAAGACAGTCCTTTGAGGATTTTCTGCAGAGCCAGGTACCATTACTGGATCTCTGTAGCAGCAAGTCAGAGTGGTGGGAGATGTTCAAAAGGAGGGCGGCGAGGTTCTTCCGAGAGCTCTCCAACCTCAGATGCCTGGACAGGTACCGCCTGTACAACGGCCTGAGGAGGAAACTCGAACATCTCGTTTCGACTGGAGGTAGCCGCGAGGAGATCTCCAGAGTGAAATCTTTGCTCAAGAAGTGCCAGTATGACAGACACGCATCCTTGGTTTTTGAGAGGGATTTCGGGAAGTACCGCTCGCCCGACCCTTACAGAAACTGTAGGATGTCAGTGAATAGTAAAGTGGTCACTGGACTGATCGATAGTACAGGATCCCTGAATCGATCCAGATCAGGGATTTTGGAGGTCGTCAGATCCTACTACTCGCAACTCTTGGGAAAGAGGGATCTAGATTCGGAAGTGATGTCGGCTTTCCTGGCTGAAACTGTCCCTGAGCCGGGGGTAGACACCTCTCTTGATGTTTTGACAGGAGAGATCAGAATAGAGGAAGTTAAACTGGCGATTGATGGGCTCCGGCTCAAAAAATCGCCAGGACCGGACGGACTAACATCCGAGTATTATAAGACCTTCAAGGACCTCTTGAGTCCCCTCTTGACGGAGGTATTAAATGAGTGTCTTTCCTCGGGCACTCTGCCAAAGTCAATGAGGAGGTCAGCTTTGATCCTTCTGTCAAAGGGTAAAGACTCGAGCCGTATTGAGAACTGGCGTCCCATAGCACTTCTCAATACGGACAGGAAGGTTCTGGCAAAAGTGCTGTTTAATCGGTTGGTCAAGTTTGCACCCCGGCTCCTCTCGGGCGCCCAGCATTGCTCTGTTCCAGGCCGTAGCACCTTTAGCGCTGTTCTTGGTGTCCGGGAGGCAGTGGAGCAGGGTAGGGCTGGTCACTGGGAGGGGTACTTGCTGTCCTTGGACCAGGCCAAAGCGTTTGATCGGGTTAACCACGAGTACCTCTGGTCAGTCCTTCTGAGATACGGCCTGCCAGTGGGGTTTGTTGATTGGCTGCGAACATTGTATGCAGGGGCTGAGACTTTCCCGCTGGTGAACGGTTGGCTTGGCCGCCCTTTTGAGGTGGGGTCCGGTGTCCGTCAGGGCTGTCCTCTAAGTCCCCTGTTGTATGTGTTTGCGATAGATCCCTTCCTTAGGAGGGTTGATTGTGGACCTATAGCAGGGGTCGGGATGGACCGGGTGGTGCCGGAGGCTACCCTGAGGGCAGTGGCATACGCCGATGATGTCACGCTCTTCGTATCCTCAAGGGAGGAGGCGGAGTTTGTGTTGTCAGAGGTGGATGGCTACTCAGAGGCATCTGGGTCCAGGGTCAACTGGGATAAGTGCGAAAGTCTCTGGTTAGGAAGGGGGGATCCTGTGTTTGATCTCCCGGACACTCTTCCGGTGCCCCAGACTTCAGCAAAAGTTCTTGGCATCAAATTTGGCCAGGGGGATTACCCCATGCAAAATTGGGTAGACAGGCTGGACGGTGCCACTCACAAGGTCAATCAGTGGAAGGGTTGGTCTTTAACCCTTCGGGAAAGAGTTAGCTTGATCAAAACATACCTGCTCCCTTTATTCATCTACCTGGGCAGCGTATGCATTTTGCCAGAGCCTCTCTGGACCCGGGTCTACAACCTGTTCTTCCTAATGTTGTGGGGGAACAGGTTGAACCTGATCAGGAGAGATGTTACATACCGCACGAGGAGACTAGGGGGGTTGTCTATGGTCAACCCTGTGGTGTTTCTTGTAGACACCTTTTTTAAGATCAACATAGGCAACCTCTGGCAAGAGAGGGCTCCTCCGTGGGTCTACTCCTGCCGGGGATGGTTTCGGCCCTTCTTCCAGGAATGGGAGACAGGAGGGCGAGTGAAGGACCTTCGCACGCAGCACGGACATCTCCCGGCTTACGCTACCTTGGTTCTGAAGGTGATACGCCGGTGGGGTCTGGGGATGTGGGAGATCAGGACTCTGACGAGGAGGCTCCTCGACGAAAGAGTCCTGTTGACCCATTTCCAGAAGCCCCTGGCGCTCAAGGACTGCCCAAGTCGGGACCTGGAGGGAGGGTTACGTTTACTGAATTCAACCCGGGTCCCCTTGAAGTTTTGGGACTTGGCTTGGCGCTGCTTTCACGGGAGACTGTATGTAAGGGGTAACTTGAAGAGCAGGCCTCTGATTGACAGGGGTTGCCCCCGTCAGGAGTGCAGCGACGTGCTGGAAAGCATGGAGCATTTCCTGCTTCAGTGCCCCTTTAATACAGAGGTATACCAACGGGTAGGGGTCTCCATAGGCTGGCATCAGCTGGCACACCTCTCCTATGCGGAGTGGGCTTATGGAGCGTTCAGAGGCCTTGGTGGCAGGGACCGCTGCACTTTATTTCTAGTTAGCCTAGTGGTCAGGTTCCACATCTGGAGTGCACGGTGCCTGATTTCGACGGAACTGAAAGTCCTCCCCGTGGATACGGTATGTAGGAACATCCTGGGTGACCTGGTGAAGGTGCGTTCTTTGGAGTATGAGAGGCTGGGCACATCTAAAGCTTCTCTCCTATGGAGAGGGCTTGTATTTCGTTAGGGACAGTCTTTTCTTAATCTTCTAGGGGCAGAGTAGGGAGAGAATAGGGACAGGATAGGGAAAGAGGAGGGATAGGGCAGGGACAGTTTTCCATGAAGGGTCAGACTGAGGGGCAGACTAAGGACAGTCTAGGGCAAATTAGGGAGAGACTAGGGACACCTTTTTAAATTCAAGGGATAGAACATTGTGATGTCTGTGCCCGGCTTATCACCTCCAATCCCGGTGGGGGGCTGTGAGTGCACCATGAAGCTTTTTGTTTTGGTATGGGCAAAATGGAATGGAGTAGGGCTGCAGGAGAGCCGACCTTAGGCTTTCGGGTTATGTATATAGTATATATTATGTATGTTGGTTGGAGTGTATTATGGTTTTGTATATATTGTATATTGTATATATTCACGTTCTGGGTGGTAGGTAGGTTGGGTGGGGAGTTGGGGGGAGAGGGATTCACGCCTCGAGCCGTAGCCTGGCACGTCCCGAACATTGAACTCTGGGCACGGACTGGTGGAGCGGGCATGGCCCCCAGGCTGCGGCAGGCACAGTGTGCTATTTCATAAAAAAAAAAAAAAAAAAAAAAAAACCCTGGTGTGGCTTGGCACATCCTGAACTAAGAACTCTGGGCATGGACTGGTGGAGCAGGCTTGGCCCCCAAGCTGCACTGGGGACCCAAAAAAAAAAAAAAAAAAAAAAAAAAAAAAAAACCAAGCATATTTTTAGTTAGTTTTATGCCAGTTGGCTCGGTCTTTCTGTTTGAATTTGCTTATTTATGTTGCTATTTCAGTTATTTATGCTGTTTGTTATTGCTTACATTTGTTCTGTGTGGGTGCAGTGCGGTACGGCTGGACCTGGAGTTATAGTTTACAGGGTTTATGTAGTTATAGCTTCCTTAGTTTTATATTTTAGGTATATACTTGTATATTGTGTTATAGTTGGATATAGTGTTATATGTTGAGTGTGTATGTGTGTGGGTGTGTACGGCGGGGGAAGCCCGGATATGGACATTTTACTTTGTTTATGGATCACGGACTGTGGGGGAAGGGCCTTATATTGCTTTATATGGTTATTCTGATTGTTACAGTTTGTCTTTGTTGTGTTTTTTACTTTTATAATAAAAGATATACAGGATGTAACTCAGGAGCAGTACAGGATAAGTAATGTATGTACACAGTGACTCCACCAGCAGAATAGTGAGTGCAGCTCTGCAGTATAATACAGGATGTAACTCAGGAGCAGTACAGGATAAGTAATGTATGTACACAGTGACTACCAGCAGCAGAATAGTGAGTGCAGCTCTGAGGTATAATACAGGATGTAACTCAGGGTCAGTACAGGATAAGTAATGTATGTATACAGTGACTCCACCAGCAGAATAGTGAGTGCAGCTCTGGAGTATAATACAGGATGTAACTCAGGAGCAGTACAGGATAAGTAATGTATGTACACAGTGACTCCACCAGCAGAATAGTGAGTGCAGCTCTGCAGTATAATACAGGATGTAACTCAGGAGCAGTACAGGATAAGTAATGTATGTACACAGTGACTCCACCAGCAGAATAGTGAGTGCAGCTCTGGGGTATAATACAGGATGTAACTCAGGATCAGTAGAGGATAAGTAATGTATGTACACAGTGACTCCACCAGCAGAATAGTGAGTGCAGCTCTTGGGTATAATACAGGATGTAACTCAGGAGCAGTACAGGATAAGTAATGTATGTACACAGTGACTCCACCAGCAGAATAGTGAGTGCAGCTCTGGAGTATAATACTGGATGTAACTCAGGAGCAGTACAGGATAAGTAATGTATGTACACAGTGACTCCACCAGCAGAATAGTGAGTGCAGCTCTGGAGTATAATACAGATGTAACTCAGGAGCAGTACAGGATAAGTAATATATGTACACAGTGATTCCACCAGCAGAATAGTGAGTGCAGCTCTGGGGTATAATACAGGATGTAACTCAGGATCAGTAGAGGATAAGTAATGTATGTACACAGTGACTCCACCAGCAGAATAGTGAGTGCAGCTCTTGGGTATAATACAGGATGTAACTCAGGAGCAGTACAGGATAAGTAATGTATGTACACAGTGACTCCACCAGCAGAATAGTGAGTGCAGCTCTGGAGTATAATACAGGATGTAACTCAGGGTCAGTACAGGATAAGTAATGTATGTACACAGTGTATCCACCAGCAGAATAGTGAGTGCAGCTCTGGGGTATAATACAGGATGTAACTCAGGATCAGTACAGGATAAGTAATGTACAGTGACTCCAGCAGCAGAATAGTGAGTGCAGCTCTTGGGTATAATACAGGATGTAACTCAGGATCAGTACAGGATAAGTAATGTATGTACACAGTGACTCCACCAGCAGAATAGTGAATGCAGCTCTGGAGTATAATACAGGATGTAACTCAGGATCAGTACAGGATAAGTAATGTATGTAGACAGTGACTCCACCAGCAGAATAGTGAGTGCAGCTCTGGAGTATAATACAGGATGTAACTCAGGATCAGTACAGGATAAGTAATGTATGTACACAGTGACTCCACCACCAGAATAGTGAGTGCAGCTCTGGGGTATAATACAGGATGTAACTCAGGATCAGTACAGAATAAGTAATGTATGTACACAGTGACTCCAGCAGCAGAATAGTGAGTACAGCTCTGGAGTATAATACAGGATGTAACTCAGGATCAGTACAGGATAAGTAATGTATGTACACAGTGACTCCACCAGCAGAATAGTGAGTACAGCTCTGGAGTATAATACAGGATGTAACTCAGGATCAGTACAGGATAAGTAATGTATGTACACAGTGACTCCACCAGCAGAATAGTGAGTGCAGCTCTTGGGTATAATACAGGATGTAACTCAGGAGCAGTACAGGATAAGTAATGTATGTATACAGTGACTCCACCAGCAGAATAGTGAGTGCAGCTCTGGAGTATAATACAGGATGTAACTCAGGATCAGTACAGGATAAGTAATGTATGTACACAGTGACTCCACCAGCAGAATAGTGAGTGCAGCTCTGGAGTATAATACAGGATGTAACTCAGGATCAGTACAGGATAAGTAATGTATGTACACAGTGACTCCACCAGCAGAATAGTGAGTGCAGCTCTGGAGTATAATACAGGATGTAACTCAGGAGCAGTACAGGATAAGTAATGTATGTACACAGTGACTCCACCAGCAGAATAGTGAGTGCAGCTCTGGAGTATAATACAGGATATAACTCAGGATCAGTACAGGATAAGTAATGTATGTACACAGTGACTCCACTAGCAGAATAGTGAGTGCAGCTCTGGAGTATAATACAGGATGTAACTCAGGATCAGTACAGGATAAGTAATGTATGTACACAGTGACTCCACCAGCAGAATAGTGAGTGCAGCTCTGGAGTATAATGCAGGATCAGTAAATGTATGTACCGGCCGGTAGAATTACTTTACTACGGTATATTATTTATACTGCTCAGAGAAGGCAGTGAAATATAAAAATAAAAAACATGCAGAATTACAGATTTTGTTAATCTTGCTCCTAGAAAAAATGGAATAAAAAGCGATCAAAATTTTACATGTTCCTAAAAAATAGATAAATGAAGACTGGCGTTCATCCCGCAATAAACACGGCCGTCTAGGGCTTTATTACGGCTCATGGAATGCGGCGACACAAAACAAACTTTAAGAAAAAAAAAATGTTTTAAATGTACAAAAGTACTAAAACATAAACAAACTGTATAAACCTGAAATCGCCGGAATCGTGCGACTCGGAGAATAACGTATCACACTATTTATTCTGCACGCCGTGAAAATTAAATCCAAAAGACAAACGGCAGAATTTCTTTTTTTCCCCCCAATCTCCCCACAAATGTTTTTACAAAAGTTCTCCAATACATTATATACACCCAAAAATGATGCCATCAAAAAATACACCGTGTCCCACAAAAAACAAGCCCTCCGATGGCCGTGTCAGTGGGGAAATGAAAGTTACGGTTCTTGGAACACGACTGGAAATGAAATGATTGGTCCATTTTTAAAGAACCTGCCCTGGTGGGTCTGACAGGGGTAAGACACCCGCCACTGAAGGGGTTAAAGTACCTGTCCTGGTGGGTCTGATGGGGGGGGGGGTGAGAAACCCACCACTGAAGGGGTTAAAGAACCTGCCCTGGTGGGTCTGATGGGGGGGTGAGAAACCCACCACTGAAGGGGTTAAAGAACCTGCCCTGGGGGGGTCTGACAGGGGTAAGACACCAGCCACTGAAGGGGTTAAAGAACCTGCCCTGGTGGGTCTGATGGGGGGGGGGGGGGGGGAAAGAAGCCCGCCACTGAGAGGGTTAAGGAACCTGCCCTGGTGGGTCTGACAGGGGTAAGACACCCGCCACTGAAGGGGTTAAAGTACCTGTCCTGGTGGGTCTGATGGGGGGGGGGGTGAGAAACCCACCACTGAAGGGGTTAAAGAACCTGCCCTGGTGGGTCTGATGGGGGGGTGAGAAACCCACCACTGAAGGGGTTAAAGAACCTGCCCTGGGGGGGTCTGACAGGGGTAAGACACCAGCCACTGAAGGGGTTAAAGAACCTGCCCTGGTGGGTCTGATGGGGGGGGGGGGGGGGGAAGAAGCCCGCCACTGAGAGGGTTAAGGAACCTGCCCTGGTGGGTCTGACAGGGGTAAGACACCCGCCACTGAAGGGGTTAAGGGTACGGAATGCCCCTATATGTAGAATCTGGTCATGGTGGTACTTCAGGGGTTAACCCCGACTCTCTTCTTTTAGATCTTCCCGCTCATCTCTCAGTCTCGGCGTCTCGTTAAGCACGGGGAGGTGACGACTCTGGAGTTCAGTTCCACCAGCTTCAAATCGAAGATCACGACTCGCCCCGTCTACCTGCACTTCTTCAGCGACTGTCTGCTGCTTTCTCGTGTCCGAGAGTGAGTCCGACCATCGCTTGTAGGGGCCGATCTCATCTAGACGGGATTCAGCTTTTCAGGGAATGTGAATAGAATGCTGGAGCGACAGTGAAGACTGACTGAGAAGTATAAGGGGGGGGGCAGTGGTTACCGCTTCTGGATTATCAGAGTTTCTGAAGCATTAGATGCTAGATTAAGGGACGTCTGTGTAGAGGCGCCTACTGCGGCAGCCGCTGACATGTCTCGTATTTCAGGGGCGGGCGTTTCGTCGTCTTTGATCACGCCTCCGAAGTGCGAGTGGAAGGATGCGAAATTAAGCTTCACAACAACCAGAAGAACATTTTCCGCATCTTTCTGCGAGATTCCGCCGCTACGGGACGAGAAACAGAGTACATCTTCAGGACCGAGACGCAGTGAGTTCACGTATTACTGCTCCCACCTAACATGGTCATAAACCGAACACTGAAGGGGCTTGCAGCTAAGATCTCTGCTTTCTGTCAATGAACAGTAACATTTTTGTTTACCTTCAGAGGCTGAAAACCAGTCCAGACCAAATGCTGATGACAGCTGAGCGTTCGGTACAATCTTAACCTGCCGAATGTTGCTCACAGACAAAAGCACAAGTCTCTCTCCTTTACTCAGTTTGTTACAATGTATCACTGAAGGTAGAATGTAAAGAAGGGACATACTGCTTATTTTATGACATCTCTATGATGTTGTTTAGGCGGTCCGGATCCTAAACTCAGAGTGCTTTCATATAGAATTATCAATTCATTGTATATATCCTTTACAGGAGTCAGAAGCTGAGATGGATTTGTGCTTTGTCTTCCTCTAAAGAGAAGATCGACTTCTGGAGGGACCACGGTAATAACACCCATGTACAAGAATATAACTACTATAATACTGCCCCCTATATACAAGAATATAACTACTATAATACTGCTCCTATGTACAAGAATATAACTACTATAATACTGTCTCCCATGTTCAAGACTATAACTACTATAATACTGCCCCCTATGTACAAGAATATAACTACTATAATACTGCCCCGTATGTACAAGAATATAACTACTATAATACTGCCCCCTATGTACAAGAATATAACTACTATAATACTGCCCCCTATGTACAAGAATATAACTAGTATAATACTGCCCCCTATGTACAAGAATATAACTACTATAATACTGCCCCCTATGTACAAGAATATAACTACTATAATACTGCCCCCTGTGTACAAGAATATAACTACTATAATACTGCCCCCTATGTACAAGAATATAACTACTATAATACTGCCTGTTATGTACAAGAATATAACTACTATAATACTGCCCCCTATATACAAGAATATAACTACTATAATACTGCCCCTATGGACAAGAATATAACTACTATAATACTGCCCCCTATGTCCAAGAATATAACTACTATAATACTGCCCCCTATGTCCAAGAATATAACTACTATAATACTGCCCCCTATGTACAAGAATATAACTACTATAATACTGCCCCCTGTGTACAACAATATAACTACTATAATACTGCTCCTATGTACAAGAATATAACTACTATAATACTGCCCCCTGTGTACAAGAATATAACTACTATAATACTGCTCCTATGTACAAGAATATAACTACTATAATACTACACGTTATGTACAAGAATATAACTACTATAATACTGCCTCCTATGTACAAGAATATAACCATCCTAAATACTGCTCCTATGTACAAGAATATAACTACTATAATACTGCCCCCTATGTACAAGAATATAACTACTATAATACTGCCCCCTGTGTACAAGAATATAACTACTATAATACTGCCCCCTATATACAAGAATATAACTACCATAATACTGCCCCCTATGTACAAGAATATAACTACTATAATACTGCTCCCTATGTACAAGAATATGACTATTATAATACTGCTCCTATGTACAAGAATATAACTACTATAATACTGCCCCCTATGTACAAGAATATAACTACTATAATACTGCCCCCTATGTACAAGAATATAACTACTATAATACTGCCCCCTATATACAAGAATATAACTACTATAATACTGCTCCTATTTACAAGAATATAACTACTATAATACTGCTCCTATTTACAAGAATATAACTACTATAATACTGCTCCTATTTACAAGAATATAACTACTATAATACTGCCCCCTATATACAAGAATATAACTACTATCATACTGCCCCCTATGTACAAGAATATAACTACTATAATACTGCTCCCTATATACAAGAATATAACTACTATAATACTGCCCCCTATGTACAAGAATATAACTACTATAATACTGCCCCCTATATACAAGAATATAACTACTATAATACTGCCCCCTATGTACAAGAATATAACTACTATAATACTGCCCCCTATGTACAAGAATATAACTACTATAATACTGCTCCCTATATACAAGAATATAACTACTATAATACTGCCCCCTATGTACAAGAATATAACTACTATAATACTGCCCCCTATGTACAAGAATATAACTACTATAATACTGCCCCCTATGTACGAGAATATAACTATTATAATACTGCCCATCTATGTACAAGAATATAACTACTATAATACTGCCCCCTATGTACAAGAATATAACTACTATAATACTGTCCCCTATGTACAAAAATATAACTACTATAATACTGCTCCCTATGTACAAGAATATAACTACTATAATACTGCCCCAATGTACAAGAATATAACTACTATAATACTGCTCCCTATGTACAAGAATATAACTACTATAATACTGCCTCCTATGTACAAGAATATAACTACTATAATACTGCCTCTATGTACAAGAATATAACTACTATAATACTGCTCCTATGTACAAGAATATAACTACTATAATACTGCCTCCAATGTACAAGAATATAACTACTATAATACTGCCCCCTATGTACAAGAATATAACTAGTATAATACTGCCCCCTATGTACAAGAATATAACTACTATAATACTGCCTCCAATGTACAAGAATATAACTAGTATAATACTGCCCCCTATGTACAAGAATATAACTACTATTATACTGCCCCCTATGAACAAGAATATAACTAGTATAATACTGCCCCCTATGTACAAGAATATAACTACTATAATACTGCCCCCTATGTACTAGAATATAACTACTATAATACTGCCCCCTATGTACAAGAATATAACTAGTATAATACTGCCCCCTATGTACAAGAATATAACTACTATAATACTGCCTCCAATGTACAAGAATATAACTAGTATAATACTGCCCCCTATGTACAAGAATATAACTACTATTATACTGCCCCCTATGAACAAGAATATAACTAGTATAATACTGCCCCCTATGTACAAGAATATAACTACTATAATACTGCCCCCTATGTACTAGAATATAACTACTATAATACTGCCCCCTATGTACAAGAATATAACTAGTATAATACTGCCCCCTATGTACAAGAATATAACTACTATAATACTGCCTCCAATGTACAAGAATATAACTACTATAATACTGCCCCCTATGTACAAGAATATAACTACTATAATACTGCCCCTATGTACAAGAATATAACTACTATAATACTGCCCCCTATGTACAAGAATATAGCTACTATAATACTGCCCCCTATGTACAAGAATATAACTACTATAATACTGCCCCCTATGTACAAGAATATAACTACTATAATACTGCCCCCTATGTACAAGAATATAACTACTATAATACTGCCCCCTATGTACAAGAATATAACTACTATAATACTGCCCCCTATGTACAAGAATATAACTACTATAATACTGCTCCTATTTACAAGAATATAACTACTATAATACTGCCCCCTATGTACAAGAATATAACTACTATAATACTGCCCCCTATGTACAAGAATATAACTACTATAATACTGCTCCTATTTACAAGAATATAACTACAATACTGCCCCCTATGTACAAGAATATAACTACTATAATACTGCCCCCTATGTACAAGAATGTAACTACTATAATACTGCCCCCTATGTACAAGAATATAACTACTATAATACTGCCCCCTATGTACAAGAATATAACTACTATAATACTGCCCCCTGTGTACAAGAATATAACTACTATAATACTGCCCCCTATGTACAACAATATAACTACTATAATACTACACGTTATGTACAAGAATATAACTACTATAATACTGCCCCCTATGTACAAGAATATAACTACTATAATACTGCTCCTATGTACAAGAATATAACTACTATAATACTGCCCCCTATGTACAAGAATATAACTACTATAATACTGCCTCCTATGTACAAGAATTTAACTACTATAATACTGCCCCCTGTGTACAAGAATATAACTACTATAATACTGTCCCCTGTGTACAAGAATATAACTACTATAATACTGCCTCCTATGTACTGGAATATAACTACTATAATACTGCTCCCTATGTACAAGAATATAACTACTATAATACTGCCCCCTATGTATAAGAATATAACTACTATAATACTGCCCCTATGTACAAGAATATAAATACTATAATACCGCTCCCTATGTACAAGAATATAACTACTATAATACTGCCCCCTATGTACAAGAATATAACTACTATAATACTGCCTCCTATGTACAAGAATATAACTACTATATTACTGCCTCCTATGTACAAGAATATAACTACTATAATACTGCCCCCTATGTACAAGAATATAACTACTATAATACAGCCCACTATGTACAAGAATATAACTACTATAATACTGCCTCCTATGTACAAGAATATAACCACTATAATACTGCTCCTATGTACAAGAATATAACTACTATAATACTGCCTCCTATGTACAAGAATATAACTACTATATTACTGCCTCCTATGTACAAGAATATAACTACTATAATACTGCCCCCTATGTACAAGAATATAACTACTATAATACAGCCCACTATGTACAAGAATATAACTACTATAATACTGCCTCCTATGTACAAGAATATAACTACTATAATACTGACCCCTATGTACAAGAATATAACTACTATAATACTGCTCCTATGTACAAGAATATAACTACTATAATACTGCCCCCTATGTACAAGAATATAACTACTATAATACTGCTCCCCATGTACAAGAATATAACTACTATAATACTGCTCCTGTGTACAAGAATATAACTACTATAATACTGCCCCCTATGTACAAGAATATAACTGCTATAATACCGCCCCCTATGTACAAGAATATAAGTACTATAATACTGCCCCCTATGTACAAGAATATAACTACTATAATACTGCCCCCTGTATACAATAATATAACTACTATAATACTGCCCCCTGTATACAAGAATATAACTGCTATAATACCGCCCCCTATGTACAAGAATATAACTACTATAATACTGCCTCCTATGTACAAGAATATAACTACTATAATACTGCTCCCTATGTACAAGAATATAACTACTATAATACTGCCCCCTATGTACAAGAATATAACTACTATAATACTGCCCCCTATGTACAAGAATATAACTACTATAATACTGCTCCTATGTACAAGAATATAACTACTATAATACTGCCCCCTATGTACAAGAATATAACTAGTATAATACTGCCCCCTATGTACAAGAATATAATTACTATAATACTTCCCCCTATGTACAGGAATATAACGACTATAATACTGCCCCCTATGTACAAGAATATAACTACTATAATACTGCCCCCTATGTACACGACTATAACTACTATAATACTGCCCCCTGTGTACAAGAATATAACTACTATAATACTGCCCCCTATGTACTAGAATATAATTACTATAATACTGCCCCCTATGTACTAGAATATAATTACTATAATACTGCCCCCTATGTACAGGAATATAACTACTATAATACTGCCTCCTATGTACAAGAATATAACTACTATAATACTGCCCCCTATGTGCAATAATATAACTACTATAATACTGCCTCCTATGTACAAGAATATAACTACTAGAATACTGCCCCCTATGTATAAGAATATAACTACTATAATACTGCCCCCTATGTATAAGAATATAACTACTATAATACTGCCTCCAATGTACAAGAATATAACTACTATAATATTGCCCCCTATGTACAGGAATATAACTACTATAATACTGCCCCCTATGTATAAGAATATAACTACTATAATACTGCCCCCTATGTACAAGAATATAACTACTATAATACTGCTCCTATGTTCAAGAATATAACTACTATAATACTGCCCCCTATGTACAAGAATATAACTACTATAATACTGCTCCTATGTTCAAGAATATAACTACTATAATACTGCCCCAATGTACAAGAATATAACTACTATAATACTGCCCCCTATGTACAAGAATATAACTACTATAATACTGCCTGTTATATACAAGAATATAACTACTATAATACTGCCCCCTATGTACAAGAATATAACTACTATAATACTGCCTGTTATGTACAAGAATATAACTACTATAATACTGCCCCCTATGTACAACAATATAACTACTATAATACTGCCCCCTATGTACAACAATATAACTACTATAATACTGCCCCCTATGTACAAGAATATAACTACTATAATACTGCCCCCTATGTACAAGAATATAACTACTATAATACTGCCCCCTATGTACAAGAATATAACTACTATAATACTGCCCCCTATGTACAAGAATATAACTACTATAATACTGCCTGTTATGTACAAGAATATAACTACTATATTACTGCCTCCTATGTACAAGAATATAACTACTATAATACTGCCCCCTATGTACAAGAATATAACTACTATAATACTGCCCCCTATGTACAAGAATATAACTACTATAATACTGCCCCCTATGTACAAGAATATAACTACTATAATACTGCCTCCTATGTACAAGAATATAACTACTATAATACTGCCCCCTATGTACAAGAATATAACTAGTATAATACTGCCCCCTATGTACAAGAATATAACTACTATAATACTGCCTCCTATGTACAAGAATATAACTACTATAATACTGCCCCCTATGTACAAGAATATAACTACTATAATACTGCCCCCTGTGTACAAGAATATAACTACTATAATACTGCCCCCTATGTACAAGAATATAACTACTATAATACTGCCTGTTATGTACAAGAATATAACTACTATAATACTGCCCCCTATGTACAACAATATAACTACTATAATACTGCTCCTATGTACAAGAATATAACTACTATAATACTGCCCCCTGTGTACAAGAATATAACTACTATAATACTGCTCCTATGTACAAGAATATAACTACTATAATACTACACGTTATGTACAAGAATATAACTACTATAATACTGCCCCCTATGTACAAGAATATAACCATCCTAAATACTGCTCCTATGTACAAGAATATAACTACTATAATACTGCCCCCTATGTACAAGAATATAACTACTATAATACTGCCCCCTGTGTACAAGAATATAACTACTATAATACTGCCTCCTATGTACAAGAATATAACTACTATAATACTGCTCCCTATGTACAAGAATATGACTATTATAATACTGCTCCTATGTACAAGAATATAACTACTATAATACTGCCCCCTATGTACAAGAATATAACTACTATAATACTGCCCCCTATGTACAAGAATATAACTACTATAATACTGCCCCCTATATACAAGAATATAACTACTATAATACTGCTCCTATTTACAAGAATATAACTACTATAATACTGCTCCTATTTACAAGAATATAACTACTATAATACTGCCCCCTATATACAAGAATATAACTACTATAATACTGCCCCCTATGTACAAGAATATAACTACTATAATACTGCTCCCTATATACAAGAATATAACTACTATAATACTGCCCCCTATGTACAAGAATATAACTACTATAATACTGCCCCCTATATACAAGAATATAACTACTATAATACTGCCCCCTATGTACAAGAATATAACTACTATAATACTGCCCCCTATGTACAAGAATATAACTACTATAATACTGCTCCCTATATACAAGAATATAACTACTATAATACTGCCCCCTATGTACAAGAATATAACTACTATAATACTGCCCCCTATGTACAAGAATATAACTACTATAATACTGCCCCCTATGTACGAGAATATAACTATTATAATACTGCCCATCTATGTACAAGAATATAACTACTATAATACTGCCCCCTATGTACTAGAATATAACTACTATAATACTGCCTCCAATGTACAAGAATATAACTACTATAATACTGCCCCCTATGTACAAGAATATAACTACTATAATACTGCCTCCAATGTACAAGAATATAACTAGTATAATACTGCCCCCTATGTACAAGAATTTAACTACTATAATACTGCCTCCAATGTACAAGAATATAACTAGTATAATACTGCCCCCTATGTACAAGAATATAACTACTATTATACTGCCCCCTATGAACAAGAATATAACTAGTATAATACTGCCCCCTATGTACAAGAATATAACTACTATAATACTGCCCCCTATGTACTAGAATATAACTACTATAATACTGCCCCCTATGTACAAGAATATAACTAGTATAATACTGCCCCCTATGTACAAGAATATAACTACTATAATACTGCCTCCAATGTACAAGAATATAACTACTATAATACTGCCCCCTATGTACAAGAATATAACTACTATAATACTGCCCCTATGTACAAGAATATAACTACTATAATACTGCCCCCTATGTACAAGAATATAGCTACTATAATACTGCCCCCTATGTACAAGAATATAACTACTATAATACTGCCCCCTATGTACAAGAATATAACTACTATAATACTGCCCCCTATGTACAAGAATATAACTACTATAATACTGCCCCCTATGTACAAGAATATAACTACTATAATACTGCCCCCTATGTACAAGAATATAACTACTATAATACTGCTCCTATTTACAAGAATATAACTACTATAATACTGCCCCCTATGTACAAGAATATAACTACTATAATACTGCTCCTATTTACAAGAATATAACTACAATACTGCCCCCTATGTACAAGAATATAACTACTATAATACTGCCCCCTATGTACAAGAATGTAACTACTATAATACTGCCCCCTATGTACAAGAATGTAACTACTATAATACTGCCCCCTATGTACAAGAATATAACTACTATAATACTACACGTTATGTACAAGAATATAACTACTATAATACTGCCCCCTATGTACAAGAATATAACTACTATAATACTGCTCCTATGTACAAGAATATAACTACTATAATACTGCCCCCTATGTACAAGAATATAACTACTATAATACTGCCTCCTATGTACAAGAATTTAACTACTATAATACTGCCCCCTGTGTACAAGAATATAACTACTATAATACTGTCCCCTGTGTACAAGAATATAACTACTATAATACTGCCTCCTATGTACTGGAATATAACTACTATAATACTGCTCCCTATGTACAAGAATATAACTACTATAATACTGCCCCCTATGTATAAGAATATAACTACTATAATACTGCCCCTATGTACAAGAATATAAATACTATAATACCGCTCCCTATGTACAAGAATATAACTACTATAATACTGCCCCCTATGTACAAGAATATAACTACTATAATACAGCCCACTATGTACAAGAATATAACTACTATAATACTGCCTCCTATGTACAAGAATATAACCACTATAATACTGCTCCTATGTACAAGAATATAACTACTATAATACTGCCTCCTATGTACAAGAATATAACTACTATATTACTGCCTCCTATGTACAAGAATATAACTACTATAATACTGCCTCCTATGTACAAGAATATAACTACTATAATACAGCCCACTATGTACAAGAATATAACTACTATAATACTGCCCCCTATGTACAAGAATATAACTACTATAATACTGCCCCCTATGTACAAGAATATAACTACTATAATACTGACCCCTATGTACAAGAATATAACTACTATAATACTGCTCCTATGTACAAGAATATAACTACTATAATACTGCCCCCTATGTACAAGAATATAACTACTATAATACTGCTCCCCATGTACAAGAATATAACTACTATAATACTGCCCTCTATGTACAAGAATATAACTACTATAATACTGCTCCTGTGTACAAGAATATAACTACTATAATACTGCCCCCTATGTACAAGAATATAACTGCTATAATACCGCCCCCTATGTACAAGAATATAAGTACTATAATACTGCCCCCTATGTACAAGAATATAACTACTATAATACTGCCCCCTGTATACAATAATATAACTACTATAATACTGACCCCTATGTACAAGAATATAACTACTATAATACTGCCTCCTATGTACAAGAATATAACTACTATAATACTGCTCCCTATGTACAAGAATATAACTACTATAATACTGCCCCCTATGTACAAGAATATAACTACTATAATACTGCTCCCTATGTACAAGAATATAACTACTATAATACTGCCCCCTATGTACAAGAATATAACTACTATAATACTGCTCCTATGTACAAGAATATAACTACTATAATACTGCCCCCTATGTACAAGAATATAACTAGTATAATACTGCCCCCTATGTACAAGAATATAATTACTATAATACTTCCCCCTATGTACAGGAATATAACGACTATAATACTGCCCCCTATGTACAAGAATATAACTACTATAATACTGCCCCCTATGTACACGACTATAACTACTATAATACTGCCCCCTGTGTACAAGAATATAACTACTATAATACTGCCCCCTATGTACTAGAATATAATTACTATAATACTGCCCCCTATGTACTAGAATATAATTACTATAATACTGCCCCCTATGTACAGGAATATAACTACTATAATACTGCCTCCTATGTACAAGAATATAACTACTATAATACTGCCCCCTATGTGCAATAATATAACTACTATAATACTGCCTCCTATGTACAAGAATATAACTACTAGAATACTGCCCCCTATGTATAAGAACTTAACTACTATAATACTGCCCCCTATGTATAAGAATATAACTACTATAATACTGCCCCCTATGTATAAGAATATAACTACTATAATACTGCCTCCAATGTACAAGAATATAACTACTATAATATTGCCCCCTATGTACAGGAATATAACTACTATAATACTGCCCCCTATGTATAAGAATATAACTACTATAATACTGCCTCCAATGTACAAGAATATAACTACTATAATATTGCCCCCTATGTACAGGAATATAACTACTATAATACTGCCTCCAATGTACAAGAATATAACTACTATAATACTGCCCCCTATGTACAAGAATATAACTACTATAATACTGCCCCCTATGTACAAGAATATAAATACTATAATACTGCCCCCTATGTACAAGAATATAACTACTATAATACTGCCCCCTATGTACAAGAATATAACTACTATAATACTGCCCCTTATGTACAAGAATATAACTACTATAATACTGCCTCCAATGTACAAGAATATAACTACTATAATACTGCCCCCTATGTACAAGAATATAACTACTATAATACTGCCCCCTATGTACAAGAATATAACTACTATAATACTGCCCCCTATGTACAAGAATATAACTATTATAATACTGCCCCCTATGTACAAGAATATAACTACTATAATACTGCTCCTACGGTATGTACAAGAATATAACTACTATAATACTGCCCCCTATGTACAAGAATATAACTACTATAATACTGCCCCCTATGTACAAGAATATAACTACTATAATACTGCTCCTATGTACAAGAATATAACTACTAAAATACTGCCCCCTATGTACAAGAATATAACTAGTATAATACTGCCCCCTATGTACAAGAATATAATTACTATAATACTGCCCCCTATGTACAGGAATATAACTACTATAATACTGCCCCCTATGTACAAGAATATAACTACTATAATACTGCCCCCTATGTACACGACTATAACTACTATAATACTGCCCCCTGTGTACAAGAATATAACTACTATAATACTGCCCCCTATGTACACGACTATAACTACTATAATACTGCCCCCTGTGTACAAGAATATAACTACTATAATACTGCCCCCTATGTACTAGAATATAATTACCATAATACTGCCCCCTATGTACAGGAATATAACTACTATAATACTGCCTCCTATGTACAAGAATATAACTACTATAATCCTCCCCCATATGTGCAATAATATAACTACTATAATACTGCCTCCTATGTACAAGAATATAACTACTAGAATACTGCTCCTATGTACAACAATATATCTACTATAATACTGCCCCCTATGTATAAGAATATAACTACTATAATACTGCCCCCTATGTATAAGAATATAACTACTATAATATTGCCCCCTATGTTCAGGAATATAACTACTATAATACTGCCCCCTATGTATAAGAATATAACTACTATAATACTGCCCCCTATGTACAAGAATATAACTACTATAATACTGCTCCTATGTACAAGAATATAACTACTATAATACTGCCCCCTATGTACAAGAATATAACTACTATAATACTGCCTCCAATGTACAAGAATATAACTACTATAATATTGCCCCCTATGTACAGGAATATAACTACTATAATACTGCCCCCTATGTATAAGAATATAACTACTATAATACTGCCCCCTATGTACAAGAATATAACTACTATAATACTGCCCCCTATGTACAAGAATAGAACTACTATAATACTGCCCCCTATGTACAAGAATATAACTACTATAATACTGCCTCCAATGTACAAGAATATAACTACTATAATACTGCCCCCTATGTACAAGAATATAACTACTATAATACTGCCCCCTATGTACAAGAATATAACTACTATAATACTGCCCCCTATGTACAAGTATATAACTATTATAATACTGCCCCCTATGTACAAGAATATAACTACTATAATACTGCTCATATGTACAAGAATACAACTACTAAAATACTGCCCCCTATGTACAAGAATATAACATCTATAATACTGCTCCTACGGTATGTACAAGAATATAACTACTATAATACTACCCCCTATGTAGAAGAATATAACTACTATAATACTGCCCCCTATGTACAAGAATATAACTACTATAATACTGCTCCTGTGTACAAGAATATAACTACTATAATACTGCCCCCTATGTACAAGAATATAACTACTATAATACTGCTCCTGTGTACAAGAATATAACTACTATAATACTGCCCCTATATACAAGAATATAACTACTATAATACTGCCCCCTATGTACAAGAATATAACATCTATAATACTACCCCCTATGTAGAAGAATATAACTACTATAATACTGCCCCCTATGTACAAGAATATAACTACTATAATACTGCTCCTGTGTACAAGAATATAACTACTATAATACTGCCCCCTATGTACAAGAATATAACTACTATAATACTGCTCCTGTGTACAAGAATATAACTACTATAATACTGATCCCTATGTACAAGAATATAACTACTATAATACTGCTCCTGTGTACAAGAATATAACTACTATAATACTGCCCCCTATGTACAAGAATATAACTACTATAATACTGCCCCTATATACAAGAATATAACTACTATAATACTGCCCCCTATGTACAAGAATATAACTGCTATAATACTGCCCCCTATGTACAAGAATATAACTACTATAATACTGCCCCCTATGTACAAGAATAGAACTACTATAATACTGCCCCCTATGTACAAGAATAGAACTACTATAATACTGCCTCCTATGTACAAGAATATAACTACTATAATACTGCCCCCTATGTACAAGAATATAACTACTATAATACTGCCCCCTATGTACAAGAATATAACTACTATAATACTGCTCCTATGTAGATGAATATAACTACTATAATACTGCCCCCTATGTACAAGAATATAACTACTATAATACTGCCCCCTATGTACAAGAATATAACTACTATAATACTGCTCCTATGTAGAAGAATATAACTACTATAATACTGCCCCCTATGTACAAGAATATAACTACTATAATACTGCCCCCTATGTACAAGAATATAACTACTATAATACTGCTCCTATGTAGAAGAATATAACTACTATAATACTGCCCCCTATGTACAAGAATATAACTACTATAATACTGCCCCCTATGTACAGGAATATAACTACTATAATACTGTCCCCTATGTACAAGAATATAACTACTATAATACTGCCCCCTATGTACAAGAATATAACTACTATAATACTGCTCCTGTGTACAAGAATATAACTACTATAATACTGCCCCCTATGTACAAGAATATAACTACTATAATACTGCTCCTATGTAGAAGAATATAACTACTATAATACTGCCCCCTATGTACAAGAATATAACTACTATAATGCTGCCCCCTATGTACAAGAATAGAACTACTATAATACTGCCCCCTATGTACAAGAATAGAACTACTATAATACTGCCTCCTATGTACAAGAATAGAACTACTATAATACTGCCTCCTATGTACAAGAATATAACTACTATAATACTGCTCCCTATGTACAAGAATATAACTACTATAATACTGCCCCCTATGTACAAGAATATAACTACTATAATACTGCCCCCTATGTACAAGAATATAACTACTATAATACTGCTCCTATGTAGAAGAATATAACTACTATAATACTGCCCCCTATGTACAAGAATATAACTACTATAATACTGCCCCCTATGTACAAGAATATAACTACTATAATACTGCCCCCTATGTACAAGGATATAACTACTATAATACTGCCCCCTATGTACAAGAATATATCTACTATAATACTGCCTCCTATGTACAAGAATATAACTACTATAATACTGCCCCCTATGTACAAGAATATAACTACTATAATACTGCCCCCTATGTACAAGAATATAACTGCTATAATACTGCCCCCTATGCACAAGAATATAACTACTATAATACTGCCCCCTATGTACAAGAATATAACTACTATAATACTGCCTCCTATGTACAAGAATAGAACTACTATAATACTGCCTCCTATGTACAAGAATATAACTACTATAATACTGCTCCCTATGTACAAGAATATAACTACTATAATACTGCCCCCTATGTACAAGAATATTCCTACTATAATACTGCCCCCTATGTACCAGAATATAACTACTATAATACTGCCCCCTATGTACAAGAATATAACTACTATAATACTGCCCCCTATGTACAAGGATATAACTACTATAATACTGCCCCCTATGTACAAGAATATATCTACTATAATACTGCCTCCTATGTACAAGAATATAACTACTATAATACTGCCCCCTATGTACAAGAATATAACTACTATAATACTGCTCCCTATGTACAAGAATATAACTACTATAATACTGCTCCTATGTACAAGAATATAACTACTATAATACTGCCCCCTATGTACAAGAATATAACTAGTATAATACTGCCCCCTATGTACAAGAATATAATTACTATAATACTTCCCCCTATGCACAGGAATATAACGACTATAATACTGCCCCCTATGTACAAGAATATAACTACTATAATACTGCCCCCTATGTACACGACTATAACTACTATAATACTGCCCCCTGTGTACAAGAATATAACTACTATAATACTGCCCCCTATGTACTAGAATATAATTACTATAATACTGCCCCCTATGTACTAGAATATAATTACTATAATACTGCCCCCTATGTACAGGAATATAACTACTATAATACTGCCTCCTATGTACAAGAATATAACTACTATAATACTGCCCCCTATGTGCAATAATATAACTACTATAATACTGCCTCCTATGTACAAGAATATAACTACTAGAATACTGCCCCCTATGTATAAGAACTTAACTACTATAATACTGCCCCCTATGTATAAGAATATAACTACTATAATACTGCCCCCTATGTATAAGAATATAACTACTATAATACTGCCTCCAATGTACAAGAATATAACTACTATAATATTGCCCCCTATGTACAGGAATATAACTACTATAATACTGCCCCCTATGTATAAGAATATAACTACTATAATACTGCCTCCAATGTACAAGAATATAACTACTATAATATTGCCCCCTATGTACAGGAATATAACTACTATAATACTGCCTCCAATGTACAAGAATATAACTACTATAATACTGCCCCCTATGTACAAGAATATAACTACTATAATACTGCCCCCTATGTACAAGAATATAAATACTATAATACTGCCCCCTATGTACAAGAATATAACTACTATAATACTGCCCCCTATGTACAAGAATATAACTACTATAATACTGCCCCTTATGTACAAGAATATAACTACTATAATACTGCCTCCAATGTACAAGAATATAACTACTATAATACTGCCCCCTATGTACAAGAATATAACTACTATAATACTGCCCCCTATGTACAAGAATATAACTACTATAATACTGCCCCCTATGTACAAGAATATAACTATTATAATACTGCCCCCTATGTACAAGAATATAACTACTATAATACTGCTCCTACGGTATGTACAAGAATATAACTACTATAATACTGCCCCCTATGTACAAGAATATAACTACTATAATACTGCCCCCTATGTACAAGAATATAACTACTATAATACTGCTCCTATGTACAAGAATATAACTACTAAAATACTGCCCCCTATGTACAAGAATATAACTAGTATAATACTGCCCCCTATGTACAAGAATATAATTACTATAATACTGCCCCCTATGTACAGGAATATAACTACTATAATACTGCCCCCTATGTACAAGAATATAACTACTATAATACTGCCCCCTATGTACACGACTATAACTACTATAATACTGCCCCCTGTGTACAAGAATATAACTACTATAATACTGCCCCCTATGTACTAGAATATAATTACCATAATACTGCCCCCTATGTACAGGAATATAACTACTATAATACTGCCTCCTATGTACAAGAATATAACTACTATAATCCTCCCCCATATGTGCAATAATATAACTACTATAATACTGCCTCCTATGTACAAGAATATAACTACTAGAATACTGCTCCTATGTACAACAATATATCTACTATAATACTGCCCCCTATGTATAAGAATATAACTACTATAATACTGCCCCCTATGTATAAGAATATAACTACTATAATACTGCCTCCAATGTACAAGAATATAACTACTATAATATTGCCCCCTATGTTCAGGAATATAACTACTATAATACTGCCCCCTATGTATAAGAATATAACTACTATAATACTGCCCCCTATGTACAAGAATATAACTACTATAATACTGCTCCTATGTACAAGAATATAACTACTATAATACTGCCCCCTATGTACAAGAATATAACTACTATAATACTGCCTCCAATGTACAAGAATATAACTACTATAATATTGCCCCCTATGTACAGGAATATAACTACTATAATACTGCCCCCTATGTATAAGAATATAACTACTATAATACTGCCCCCTATGTACAAGTATATAACTATTATAATACTGCCCCCTATGTACAAGAATATAACTACTATAATACTGCTCATATGTACAAGAATACAACTACTAAAATACTGCCCCCTATGTACAAGAATATAACATCTATAATACTGCTCCTACGGTATGTACAAGAATATAACTACTATAATACTACCCCCTATGTAGAAGAATATAACTACTATAATACTGCCCCCTATGTACAAGAATATAACTACTATAATACTGCTCCTGTGTACAAGAATATAACTACTATAATACTGCCCCCTATGTACAAGAATATAACTACTATAATACTGCTCCTGTGTACAAGAATATAACTACTATAATACTGCCCCTATATACAAGAATATAACTACTATAATACTGCCCCCTATGTACAAGAATATAACATCTATAATACTACCCCCTATGTAGAAGAATATAACTACTATAATACTGCCCCCTATGTACAAGAATATAACTACTATAATACTGCTCCTGTGTACAAGAATATAACTACTATAATACTGCCCCCTATGTACAAGAATATAACTACTATAATACTGCTCCTGTGTACAAGAATATAACTACTATAATACTGATCCCTATGTACAAGAATATAACTACTATAATACTGCTCCTGTGTACAAGAATATAACTACTATAATACTGCCCCCTATGTACAAGAATATAACTACTATAATACTGCCCCTATATACAAGAATATAACTACTATAATACTGCCCCCTATGTACAAGAATATAACTGCTATAATACTGCCCCCTATGTACAAGAATATAACTACTATAATACTGCCCCCTATGTACAAGAATAGAACTACTATAATACTGCCCCCTATGTACAAGAATAGAACTACTATAATACTGCCTCCTATGTACAAGAATATAACTACTATAATACTGCCCCCTATGTACAAGAATATAACTACTATAATACTGCCCCCTATGTACAAGAATATAACTACTATAATACTGCTCCTATGTAGATGAATATAACTACTATAATACTGCCCCCTATGTACAAGAATATAACTACTATAATACTGCCCCCTATGTACAAGAATATAACTACTATAATACTGCTCCTATGTAGAAGAATATAACTACTATAATACTGCCCCCTATGTACAAGAATATAACTACTATAATACTGCCCCCTATGTACAAGAATATAACTACTATAATACTGCTCCTATGTAGAAGAATATAACTACTATAATACTGCCCCCTATGTACAAGAATATAACTACTATAATGCTGCCCCCTATGTACAAGAATAGAACTACTATAATACTGCCTCCTATGTACAAGAATAGAACTACTATAATACTGCCTCCTATGTACAAGAATATAACTACTATAATACTGCTCCCTATGTACAAGAATATAACTACTATAATACTGCCCCCTATGTACAAGAATATAACTACTATAATACTGCCCCCTATGTACAAGAATATAACTACTATAATACTGCTCCTATGTAGAAGAATATAACTACTATAATACTGCCCCCTATGTACAAGAATATAACTACTATAATACTGCCCCCTATGTACAAGAATATAACTACTATAATACTGCCCCCTATGTACAAGGATATAACTACTATAATACTGCCCCCTATGTACAAGAATATATCTACTATAATACTGCCTCCTATGTACAAGAATATAACTACTATAATACTGCCCCCTATGTACAAGAATATAACTACTATAATACTGCCCCCTATGTACAAGAATATAACTGCTATAATACTGCCCCCTATGCACAAGAATATAACTACTATAATACTGCCCCCTATGTACAAGAATATAACTACTATAATACTGCTCCTATGTATAAGAATATAACTACTATAATACTGCTCCTATATACAAGAATATAACTACTATAATACTCCCCCCTATGTACAAGAATATAACTGCTATAATACTGCCCCCTATGTACAAGAATATAACTACTATAATACTGCCCCCTATGTACAAGAATATAACTACTATAATACTGCTCCTATGTAGAAGAATATAACTACTATAATACTGCCCCCTATGTACAAGAATATAACTACTATAATACTGCCCCCTATGTACAAGAATAGAACTACTATAATACTGCCCCCTATGTACAAGAATAGAACTACTATAATACTGCCTCCTATGTACAAGAATAGAACTACTATAATACTGCCTCCTATGTACAAGAATATAACTACTATAATACTGCTCCCTATGTACAAGAATATAACTACTATAATACTGCCCCCTATGTACAAGAATATTCCTACTATAATACTGCCCCCTATGTACCAGAATATAACTACTATAATACTGCCCCCTATGTACAAGAATATAACTACTATAATACTGCCCCCTATGTACAAGGATATAACTACTATAATACTGCCCCCTATGTACAAGAATATATCTACTATAATACTGCCTCCTATGTACAAGAATATAACTACTATAATACTGCCCCCTATGTACAAGAATATAACTACTATAATACTGCTCCTATATACAAGAATATAACTACTATAATACTCCCCCCTATGTACAAGAATATAACTGCTATAATACTGCCCCCTATGTACAAGAATATAACTGCTATAATACTGCCCCCTATGTACAAGAATATAACTACTATAATACTGCCGTCTATGTACAAGAATATAACTACTATAATACTGCCCCCTATGTACAAGAATATAACTACTATAATACTGCCCCTATGTACAAGAATATAACTACTATAATACTGCCCCTATGTACAAGAATATAACTACTATAATACTGCTCCCTATGTACAAGAATATAACTACTATAATACTGCTCCTATGTACAAGAATATAACTACTATAATACTGCCCCCTATGTACAAGAATATAACTACTATAATACTGCTCCTATGTACAAGAATATAACTACTATAATACTGCCCCCTATGTACAAGAATATAACTAGTATAATACTGCCCCCTATGTACAAGAATATAATTACTATAATACTTCCCCCTATGTACAGGAATATAACGACTATAATACTGCCCCCTATGTACAAGAATATAACTACTATAATACTGCCCCCTATGTACACGACTATAACTACTATAATACTGCCCCCTGTGTACAAGAATATAATTACTATAATACTGCCCCCTATGTACTAGAATATAATTACTATAATACTGCCCCCTATGTACAGGAATATAACTACTATAATACTGCCTCCTATGTACAAGAATATAACTACTATAATACTGCCCCCTATGTGCAATAATATAACTACTATAATACTGCCTCCTATGTACAAGAATATAACTACTATAATACTGCTCCCTATGTACAAGAATATAACTACTATAATACTGCCCCCTATGTACAAGAATATTCCTACTATAATACTGCCCCCTATGTACCAGAATATAACTACTATAATACTGCCCCCTATGTACAAGAATATAACTACTATAATACTGCCCCCTATGTACAAGAATATAACTACTATAATACTGCCCCCTATGTACAAGGATATAACTACTATAATACTGCCCCCTATGTACAAGAATATATCTACTATAATACTGCCTCCTATGTACAAGAATATAACTACTATAATACTGCCCCCTATGTACAAGAATATAACTACTATAATACTGCTCCTATATACAAGAATATAACTACTATAATACTCCCCCCTATGTACAAGAATATAACTGCTATAATACTGCCCCCTATGTACAAGAATATAACTGCTATAATACTGCCCCCTATGTACAAGAATATAACTACTATAATACTCCCCCCTATGTACAAGAATATAACTGCTATAATACTGCCCCCTATGTACAAGAATATAACTACTATAATACTGCCGTCTATGTACAAGAATATAACTACTATAATACTGCCCCCTATGTACAAGAATATAACTACTATAATACTGCCTCCTATGTACAAGAATATAACTACTATAATACTGCTCCTATGTACAAGAATATAACTACTATAATACTGCCTCCTATGTACAAGAATATAACTACTATAATACTGCCTCCTATGTACAAGAATATAACTACTATAATACTGCCCCCTATGTACAAGAATATAACTACTATAATACTACACGTTATGTACAAGAATATAACTACTATAATACTGCCCCCTATGTACAAGAATATAACTACTATAATACTGCTCCTATGTACAAGAATATAACTACTATAATACTGCCCCCTATATACAAGAATATAACTACTATAATACTGCCCTCTATGTACAAGAATATAACTACTATAATACTGCCCCCTATGTACAAGAATATAACTACTATAATACTGCCCCCCTATGTACAAGGATATAACTACTATAATACTGCCCCCTATGTACAAGAATATAACTACTATAATACTGCCCCCCTATGTACAAGGATATAACTACTATAATACTGCCCCCTATGTACAAGAATATAACTACTATAATACTGCCCCCTATGTACAAGGATATAACTACTATAATACTGCCCCCTATGTACAGGAATATAACTACTATAATACTGCTCCTATGTACAAGAATATAACTACTATAATACTGCCCCCTATGTACAAGGATATAACTACTATAATACTGCCCCCTATGTACAAGAATATAACTACTATAATACTGCCCCCCTATGTACAAGGATATAACTACTATAATACTGCCCCCTATGTACAAGAATATAACTACTATAATACTGCCCCCTATGTACAAGGATATAACTACTATAATACTGCCCCCTATATACAAGAATATAACTACTATAATACTGCTCCTATGTACAAGAATATAACTACTATAATACTGCCCCCTATGTACAAGAATATAACTACTATAATACTGCCCCTATGTACAAGAATATAACTACTATAATACTGCCCCCTATGTACAAGAATATAACTACTATAATACTGCCCCCTATGTACAAGAATATAACTACTATAATACTGCCTCCTATGTACAAGAATATAACTACTATAATACTGCCTCCTATGTACAAGAATATAACTACTATAATACTGCCCCCTATGTACAAGAATATAACTACTATAATACTGCCTCCTATGTACAAGAATATAACTACTATAATACTGCCCCTATGTACAAGAATATAACTACTATAATACTGCCCCCTATGTACAAGAATATAACTACTATAATACTGCCCCCTATGTACAAGAATATAACTACTATAATACTGTCCCCTATGTAAAAGAATATTACTACTATAATACTGCTTCCTATGTACAAGAATATAACTACTATAATACTGCCTCCTATGTACAAGAATATAACTACTATAATACTGCACCTATGTACAAGAATATAACTACTACAATACTGCCCCCTGTGTACAACAATATAACTACTATAATACTGCCCCCTATGTACAAGAATATAACTATTATAATACTGCCTCCTATGTACAAGAATATAACTACTATAATACTGCCTCCTATGTACAAGAATATAACTACTATAATACTGCACCTATGTACAAGAATATAACTACTATAATACTGCTCCTATGTACAAGAATATAACTACTATAATACTGCTCCTATATACAAGAATATAACTACTATAATACTGCTCCTATGTACAAGAATATAACTACTATAATACTGCTCCTATGTACAAGAATATAACTACTATAATACTGCTCCCTATGTACAAGAATATAACTACTATAATACTGCCCTCTATGTACAAGAATATAACTACTATAATACTGCCCCTATGTACAAGGATATAACTACTATAATACCGCCCCCTATGTACAAGAATATAACTACTATAATACTGCCTCCTATGTACAAGAATATAACTACTATAATACTGCTCCTATGTACAAGAATATAACTACTATAATACTGCTCCCTATGTACAAGAATATAACTACTATAATACTGCTCCCTATGTACAAGAATATAACTACTATAATACCGCCCCCTATGTATAAGGATGTAGCTGTATACGTTGTATGTGTATTAGGAATCTGTTTCTGGATGTAGCAGAGTCTAACATGACCTTGCAGTGTTTTTTCTGCACTGTCGTGCCGCCTTTGACGCGTTTCTTGTTTTTAGGTCTTTCTCAGATGCAATGTTTAAAGTCGTATAAAGCGCGGGAAAATGATGAGTTGTCCCTGGAGAAAGCCGACATCCTCATGATAACGCAGAACAGCGATGATGGTGAGTGGACTGTGAAAGGTTCCCTTAATGCCTCCCGCCCTCCTAGAAAGCTCTTGCGCCCACCGGGAAAATAAAACTATTACGGCTCTTGGAAAGAGGCAATAGGGAGAAAAACCATGTCCTGAAGTGGTTAATGGGGCGGTTTTCTGTTAATCCTTCCGTAATGGAACGTTGGGCTTCTCTCTGGCAGACTTTGTGTTTCAGCTCCTCTGCTTGCTTGGAACAATCTTGTTTCCATGCTTACACTTGATGTTGCTCAGATATACTTACTGGCCTTCTTTTAAGCTCCACCCCATTGTGCCTCCATGATCAAAGCCGCCAACCTGTGGTTGGAAATGGGAATATTCACAGAAAGCAAGCAGAGCTTTTGAAAATGGGTGAGAACAGAGACACAAAATATATTGCAATGACGCAAAAACTTTAATCACCACATTAAAGTGCCTAATGGTTTGGAAGATCGGCAACAGCCTTTAACCCCTTCATGATATCCAGTGTTCAAGTAGATCAGATGTCTACAGAGCGGGCTCAGGAGCTGACACTCAGCTGTTTAACCATTTAGATGCTGTCACCACTGCAGCATGTTATTGGCTGGACAGGGTTGGGAGGCTCCCTTACTGCACTGATTGACTCTCCTTCTTTCTCTGTCGGTGTGCATGTGCGACTATCACTGCCCTGGCTTCAGGAGGAGCCGAAGCCCCGCTCTTGGGATCAGTGTGGTTAGTCGCAGTCATATAGGGATAACGTATTTTCAGGGATCTTCACACTAATCCACCATGTATGACCTAGAAGTCTTCTAGGAGCTGCAGTCGCTCAGTAATCTGGAACGCACACAGATCTGTCCTATCATGTTTGAAAACTTCTTCTCTGTATTTGGATGTTTCCCCCCCTTCAGTATTAAAGGGTCCTCTTCCACTCTTGCTTTGGTGGCCCCGGTGTGAGAGAGGGGGAAGGATCTGATAACGGGCCTTTGGCAATAGAATAAGAAGACTTACTCTTATAAATGTGGGAGTGTGCTCCTCAGGGGCGTGTCCTTTGTTCATCTACCTCTTTGCTCCTTGCAGGTTGGCTGCACGGTATCCGCCTCTCGGATCAGCAGTCTGGTTGGTTCCCACACTCGAACGTGCAACCCATCAGCCGGAACGCCTGTCTTCGCAACCTACAAGAAGAACAGAGATTACAAACTGCTCGAGCCAAGCTGCAACCCGCTGGGCCCCAAGGACATTAACTGAGCTGCAGGGGCAACCTGCTGCCTAACTTGCTCTCTGCTGCTCACCTAGTACTTGGCGCTGTAGTGCCACCTCTGCCCACTGGGTTCTCTGGAGTCTCATCTATTCCTTTAGACTGCTGCTAGACAGTCACACTACATCTGAGTCTATAATAATGTGTCTGACCTAGGAGACTCGGCTGGCTGAAACTATTGCGCATAATGGCGTTGGTGGTGTATGCTGAACGGAAATGCTTGCCTGCGTCCTACGCGCACCGCCATCTGGTCCAAGCGGGATCCCTTAAAAGGGACAGTTCAGAACAATCTACAATTCTCTATAATGTAAAGTGAAAATAATCCGACCGCCGGCGATTCCTCCTTCACTCAAAGATCTATTTATAGTTAAATATAAAACGTTCCAGATGCCTTACGTATTAAAATGTAAAAACCACAAATCTGAGCACTTTTCGGGGTTGTAAATAATTTTACGTTAAATTTTATAAATCGTGTAACATATTTACGAGATACGCAAAACTGCGTCTAGTGGAAGACGCTCAGGAAATGTAATAAATCAGTTTACAAGCCTTTGCTATGTCAGTGTTATTTGTGTGTATCCTGGAAATGGTCACCAGGTGGCAGCGTCTCCTTATGTGGGCCCTTTAAGGCGTGTCTCAGAAGTGTGGAAATGCCCACATTGAATGAAAACGGTTTTGCAGACAGTAATCCAATTTTGCATACAAGCTGCAGAGGAAGGAGGAAACCTTTTAGGCCATGTTTCTGCCATCTGTGATGATTCCTGGAGAACAGCAGAAGTCCCAGAAGATTTGGAAAGGGCAAATGTTGTTCCCATCTTCAAAAAAGGGAAGAAGGTGGATCCAGTCAACTACAGGCCTGTGAGCCTGACTTCTATACCGGGAAAGATCTTTGAACAGATTATTAAACAGCATGTATGCAAGTACTTTGATGAAAATGGAGTAATTAACCAGAGCCAGCATGGGTTTGTAACAAACAAGTCATGCCAGACTAATCTAATTTCCTTCTATGACAGAATCACCGACTGGGTTGATCAGGGAAATGCGGTGGATATAGTATATCTTGGCTTTAGTAAAGCATCTGACAAAGTATCTCATACCATACTTATTGGAAAAATGACCAAATCTGGGACTGACAAGGCAACTGTTAGGTGGATTCACAACTGGCTGAGTGACCGTACCCAAAGAGTGGTCATAAATGGCTGCACATCCAAGTGGAAGAATGTATCAAGTGGGGACCACAAGGCTCTGTCCTAGGCCCAGTGTTGGCCAACATTGTTATAAATGATCTGGAGGAGGGAATTGATGGAAAGTTGATCAAATGTGCAAATGACACAAAGCTAGGAAGGATAGCTAACACTAGGGAAGAGAGAGGATTCAAAAAGATCTAGAAAAGCTTGCACAGTGGTCGGCGACTAACAGAATGGTATTTAACAATGAGAAATGCAAAGTCCTAAATCTGGGCGAAAAACATGAAGAAAGCCCATACAGAATGGGAGGAATTGGGCTAAGCAGCAGTACATGTGAAAAAGACTTGGGGATACTAATAGATCATAGACTGAACATGAGCCAACAATGTGATGCAGCAGCCAAAAAGGCAAACACAATTCTGGGATGTATTAAGAGAAGCATAGAGAGTCTAGATCACATCCTTTTTTTTTTTTTTTTCTTTTTTTTTTAATACTGTAAATTTTATTTGAGGTTTTCAACTTTTACAATATTGTAATAAACATTTAGTTGAAACGCATCACAGTCTCATTAGTAAATAACAGAAGCAGTTTGTAATAGTATAGATTGGGGGAAGGCGAGAAAAGAGCACAAGGGCAAATTTGAGTAATCTTCTCTTTTAGTGTCCCCGTCCAATCTGGAAACTAGACTGTTGATTACCAGTAACGGCCTGGCCAGGGCCTAACCTGAATTTAGGGGAAATAGGGAAGAAGTAGGAAAGGGGGAGGGGTGACTTCTGAAACAGAAGGAGTTTTTGTTCCCATGGGGAGGATGCTGCAGGGGACCGTTTCGGGCTGTAAGATGATATACCCTATAAACGGTCCTCTGCAGCGCCCACCCTGATGATGATTACAGGCAGGTTAGGAATCTAGTGTTTTGGGAGGGGAGGGAGTAATCTAGCCGTGGGGACCATCAGCTAGAATGGAGGTCAGCTTTTCATTTATTAGATACCAGTCCATCCTGCGCTTAACCTCCGAAGTC
Organism: Eleutherodactylus coqui; assembly: GCA_035609135.1. Taxonomy (NCBI): domain Eukaryota; kingdom Metazoa; phylum Chordata; class Amphibia; order Anura; family Eleutherodactylidae; genus Eleutherodactylus; species Eleutherodactylus coqui. Next base: position 306,971,281 of record CM069408.1, read on the forward strand.
CAAGGAAGCTTTGGGCCACCAGTGGGCAATAACTTGTTTCGTGGCCAGAAAAAGGCAGGAGATTAGGTGTCTAGAGTCAGCGGGGGTATTGCTTATGCGTCTAACAGCGCCTCCCAGGGGTTTTTGCGTATGTTGTGGCCTGTGACTGAGCATTATAAGGAGTAAACTCGAATCCCTAGCCTCCTAACCCGAGGACAGGACCACCGAAACTAGGCAGCCGCGAGAACAGTTGGGAGAACGCCCGGGGATTGCGTGGGCTACTCTGGGGTTAACCCCTTAGTGACAGCCCTATCATAAAACTATGTCCTGCTGTTGCAGGACGTGTATGGAGGGTGGTAGCTGCGCTATCTCCCTCTATACAGCGCTGGCATCGGCTGTTTATTACAGCTGACACCCGTGGGCAATAGCTGCGCTCGGCCGATTGCGGCTATTAACCCTTTAATGCCGCTGTCAATTCTGACAGCGGCATTTAAATCCCCCGAATGCTGTTTGGGGGTCCCGCACGGCCCCTCCCGTGAGATCGGGGGAGCTGTACAGGTGTCATGGCAGCCGGGGGCCTAATGAATGGCCCCAGGGCTGCCTTAGCAGACTGCCTATCAAGCCATCCACACAGGGTGGCTTCATAGATTGCCTGTAAAAAAGCAGTATGACGTAATGCTATAGCATTATGTCATACTGCAGGAGCGATCAAAGCATCGCATGTTAAAGTCCCCCAGGGGGACTTCAAAGTAAAGTAAGAAAAAATCAAAGTTTTTTTAATTGTTAAAAAAAAAGTTATAAAGTTTAAATCACCCCCCTTTTGCCATATCAATTATTAAAAAAATAAAAATATGTATTTGGTCTCGCCGCGTCCGTAAAAGTCCGATCTATCAAAGTAGTGCATTATTTTTCCCGCACGGTGAACGTCGTCTGAAAAAAAAAAATAAAGAATGCCAGAAATACACTTTTTTAGTTACCCTGTCTCCCAGAAAAAACGCAATAAAAAGCTATCAAAAAGTCGTATGTATTCCAAATTGATACTATCGGAAACTTCAGGACATCCCGCAAAAAATGAGCCCTTGCACAACTACGTCGACAGAAAAATAAAAATGTTATCACGCGCAGAAAATAATTGAAAAAATTAAATATCTTAAAAAAAAATACAAGTACTACAGCAAAAAAAAAACTATATAAGTTTGGTATCGTAGCAATCGTACTGACCCATAGAATAAAAATATCAGGTCGGTTTTGTTGCAGTTTGTGCGCCGTAGAAACGGGACGCACAGAAAGATGGTGGAATGTCGTTTTTTTCCATTTCTCTCCGCTAAGAATTTTTTAAGAGTTTTTCAGTACATTATACGGTACAATAAAAAGTGCCATTGAAGAATACAACTCGTCCCGCAAAAAACAAGCCCTCATACAGCGACGTCGATGGATAAATAAAGGAGCTATGATTTTTTAAAAGGGAGTAGGAAAAAACAAAAATGGAAAAAAGCAAAAAAGCCCGGTCACTAAGGGGTTAAATACCAGCGGAATAACATTTGAAATGAAGTTTCTAGCATTAATATATTTCTGGCGCTACTGTTGGTAGACTCCCCTATCTGAGTCCACTCTTCTTCGGATAGAGTTTCGCCGAGGTCCCTCTCCCAACGCGTTACGTACGGTAATTGTGTACGATAGGAGTCCAGGTAAATCTGCGAGACGAGGCCCCTTGCATGTGGGTATTTATAACAAGATCTCTCACATGGCGTTGGGGTCAGAGCGCGTGTTCGTAAGGAGAGCGGATATAAAATGCTTTAGCTGCAGGTATCCGAATACTTCCGGAGGCGGTAAGTTATATCTCTCCTGTAGGATAGGAAAAGCGATGGGTCCATGTACTGAGCGAGTGAGACGATGTGATGAGGCCTGAGCTCGTCCGATTCCCAAACGAGGGAGGCGATTCCATTCCCAGCATAAACATAGGGTTTCGCAAAAGTGGCGTAAGAGGTATATGAGGCGATGTTGGCTTCCCTGAATACTTTATAGGATCACAACTATAAAGGGAGGGGCTAATAACGGGATTGCTGACTGGGGGTCTATATTTCGGTGGTATCCATAAGATGGAATCCATTGTAAGGAGATGTATTTCAATTGCTTCCAAGGACACCCAAAGAGGAGCGTTAGAGGAGCGCAAGAGAGCTAGCTGAGCCGCCTGGTAATATTTCGAATAATTAGAAACTCCTAAAGCTCCCTTCCGTCTATGTCTATATAAGGTGGATCGTGGGAGCCTCGGGACAGTGCCAGCCCACACAAATGGGAGGGCCATCTGCTGAAGCGTCCTCAGCATGTATCCGGGCACCCGGACCGGGAGAGCTCTCAAATGGTATAATGGTTTGGGGAGAAATGACATCTTTAAGGCATTAACTCTCCCGATCCCGGAAATAGGATATTGGCTCCAACTTTCCAGGAGTAACTTTGTTTTGCGAAGGAAGGGAATGTAGTTTTGACTATATAAGGATGCATAGCAATGTCAATTGGATGCCCAGGTAGCCCAAAGAGCCCGTCACCCACTGAAAGGGAAAGTCCGTCTGAAACAAATCTAGCGACTCGGGTAATAGCGTGAGGTTAAATGCTTTGGATTTTGTATGGTTAATTGTTAAGCCAGAGATTCACCCAAATCTGGATAGTTCCACCATGAGGTTGGGTATGGTAGTGTGTGGGGAAGATGTAAGCAGTAGTAGATCATCTGCAAACATTGAGAGTTTGTGGTGAACTGAAGGATTGTTACAAATTTTAATAGCCAGGGGTTCCATGGCCAGGATGAAAAGTAATGGGGACAGTGGGCAACCCTGTCGTGCCCCCCGATGGATAAGAAATTATATCGGAACAGAAGCCCCTATAGCGTACAAAGGCCTTGGGGTGGGCATATAGTATCTGTAGCCATGAGAGGAACTGGTCAGGGAATTCCCACTGGTCAAGGACCAAGAATAAGTATTCCCAGCCTAAAGTGTCAAATGCTTTATGTATGTTTAGGGATAGAAGCATAGCTGGGATCCTTCTGGTTCTACAGAGGTGGGTGAGGTGGATTACTCTTCGAATACTATCGGGGGCCTGATGGCCTGGGACAAATCCAACTTGATCTTTATCAACTAGTGAAGGAAGGACCATATTTAACTGGGTTGCTAGGATTGTGGTGAGGAGCTTTACATCTACATTTATTAGGGAAATGGGGCGGTAGTTTTGTTTGTCTAACAAGTCTCTATCTGACTTAGGTATCATTGATATCGAGGCCAAAGGGGCTGTCTGGCCAACCTGGTGACCGGGGCCAAAGGGGCTGTCTGGCCAACCTGGTGACCGGGGCCAAAGGGGCTGTCTGGCCAACCTGGTGACCGGGGCCAAAGGGGCTGTCTGGCCAACCTGGTGACCGGGGCCAAAGGGGCTGTCTGGCCAACCTGGTGACCGGGGCGAAAAGGGCTGTCTGGCCAACCTGGTGACCGGGGCGAAAAGGGCTGTCTGGCCAACCTGGTGACCGGGGCGAAAAGGGCTGTCTGGCCAACCTGGTGACCGGGGCGAAAAGGGCTGTCTGGCCAACCTGGTGACCGGGGCGAAAAGGGCTGTCTGGCCAACCTGGTGACCGGGGCGAAAAGGGCTGTCTGGCCAACCTGGTGACCGGGGCGAAAAGGGCTGTCTGGCCAACCTGGTGACCGGGGCGAAAAGGGCTGTCTGGCCAACCTGGTGACCGGGGCGAAAAGGGCTGTCTGGCCAACCTGGTGACCGGGGCGAAAAGGGCTGTCTGGCCAACCTGGTGACCGGGGCGAAAAGGGCTGTCTGGCCAACCTGGTGACCGGGGCCAAAAGGGCTGTCTGGCCAACCTGGTGACCGAGGCCAAAAGGGCTGTCTGGCCAACCTGGTGACCGAGGCCAAAAGGGCTGTCTGGCCAACCTGGTGACCGAGGCCAAAAGGGCTGTCTGGCCAACCTGGTGACCGAGGCCAAAAGGGCTGTCTGGCCAACCTGGTGACCGTCTCTCATTGCACTGAAGTAATCTGCCAGATAAGAACACAGAATTGGTGAAATTCCTTTGTAATACGGGGCTGAAAAGCCATCTGGGCCAGGTCTGTTATTGGTCTTTAATGGCGTTAGTCACCTCTTCATGGGTAACTTTAGATGCCAGATGGTCAAGGAATGTTGGCAGTGGTATTTCTTGGAGATAAGAGGTGATTTCATTTCTTGGGAGGGCACATTGTTGTGAGTACAATTTGACTAGTGTGAGGGATTAGCGTTTAGGATCGGTACCAACCTGGGCATAAGCAGTCAGAGACAGTGACACTTGCGATAAAGTCTTTAGTCCAGGCTTTATAAGGCCTGGTACCAGCCTCACCTGGTACGTGGGAGTGACCATCCCACCCTTCACTTTGGTCACTCCAGGAAAAGCCGGCCCGGATTATGTGGCTTGGAGCCACTTACATACTACAGCGTGTTAGTGGCTTAATGCTACTAACACTATACTGCCGGCTTCCTCCACCGAGCCCAGGCTGCTCGGTGGCACGTATCTGCCCAAGGGCTCCCCAAGGCAGCATAGGAGAGCATCCTAGGCGAGATATACCTGCCCTCCAGCACCTTGCCGGTCACCATCTCACATACCCTCCCCCTCTGTTCGAGCCTGTGGGGTCGGACACCTTTCGCCGTCATGCAATGCGTCCTTGATAAGGCATCGGCATTGCCCTGTAGCTTTCCGGCCCTGTGCTCTACCGAAAAGCTAAAATTTTGAAGTGTCAGGAACCATCTAGTGACTCTGGCATTTCTTTCTTTTGCCTGTGACATCCAGGTTAAGGGGGAGTGGTCTGTGATCAGCCTGAAGTGCCGACCTAGCAGGTAGTATTTTAGGGATTCCAGGGCCCACTTGATGGCTAGGCACTCCCGCTCAACGATACTATAATTTTTTTCCGGTGGCGTGAGCTTCCTGTTCAGATAAATCACGGGATGTTCCTCTCCCTCTACTTCTTGGGACAGAACTGCTCCCAGTCCCACATCAGACGCGTCTGTTTGGACAATAAATTCTACAGAGGGCCCGTTTTAACTCTTGGAACACCTTGTCTGCGTCAGGGTTCCACTTGACCATGACTGATTTACTGTTCTTGGTCAAGTCTGTTAGGGGCGCTGCTATGCTAGCAAAGTTTTGCACGAACCGCCTATAGTACCCTACAATGCCTAAAAAGGCTCTCACCTGCTTTTTAGTTGTGGGTTATGGCCAGTCCTGAACGGCTTCAACTTTATTGACCTGGGGTTTTATAATACCCCTACCTATTATATACCCCAGGTATCGTGCTTCTTCAAGACCCAGGGCGCACTTCTTTGGGTTTGCTGTGAGCCCTGCTTTTCTAAGGGAGTTCAGTACTGCCTGTATCTTGGGTAGATGGCTGTCCCAGTCTTCGCTAAAGATGATGATATCATCTAAATATGCCGACGCATATTGCCAATGGGGTTTGAGTATGATATCCATCAATCTTTGGAAGGTTGCTGGGGCTCCATGCAAACCGAAGGGTAGGCAGATGTACTGAAACAACCCTTCTGGTGTGGCAAACGCAGCCTTTTCTTTCGCGCTCTCTGTAAGGGGAACCTGCCAGTAGCCTTTAGTAAGGTCGAAAGTGGAAAAGTACCTGGCATGACCCAGTCTCTCAATTAACTCGTCCACTCTCGGCATTGGGAATGCGTCGAATTTTGACACGTCATTTAGCTTCCGGAAGTCGTTACAGAAGCGCAGAGAGCCATCAGGTTTTGGTATCAGCACGATAGGGCTGGACCATTCGCTTTTCGACTCCTCAATTACTCCGAGGTCTAGCATTTTCTTGACCTCCTCTGAGATGGCTCGTCTGCGGGCTTCTGGAACCCTGTACGGTTTCAGCTGAACCTTTACCCCTGGTTCGGTTATAATGTCGTGTTTTATGACACCAGTACGCCCTGGTATATCGGAGAACACATCTGAATTACGTCGTATAAATTCCCTCGACTCTTGTTGTTGGGATTTGGACAGGGACCCTGATACACACACCTCTGGGACCCCACCATGGGGGGTCCTCACTGCAGTCAGGGCTTCTCTGTCCTTCCATGGCTTAATTAGGTTTACATGGTACAACTGTTCTGGCTTCCGCCTACCTGGCTGGTATACCTTATAATTTACCTCTCCGACTTTCTCAATTATTTCATAGGGCCCTTGCCATTTTGCTAGGAATTTACTTTCTAGGGTGGGCACCAATACTAGTACCCGATCCCCAGGGTTGAAGGTTCTCACCTTGGCGGACCGGTTATATACCCGGCTTTGGGCTTCTTGAGCCTGCTGTAAATGTTCTCTAACAATGGGCATGACCGCCGCAATTCGATCTTGCATGAGGGAGATGTGTTCAATAACACTCCTGTAGGGGGTGGACTCGTGCTCCCAGGTCTCCTTAGCTACATCAAGGAGCCCGCGGGGATGTCTACCATAAACTAATTCAAAGGGAGAGAACCCAGTGGAGGATTGTGGTGCTTCACAGATTGAGAACATTAAATATGGCAGCAGACAGTCCCAGTCCTTCCCATCCTTATTGACTACCTTTTTTAGCATGCTTTTTAGGGTCTTATTAAATCTCTCAACCAGACCATCCGTCTGTGGGTGGTACACAGAGGTCCGTAAGTGCTTAATATTCAGCAGCTTACACAATTCCTTCATGACCTTTGACATAAAGGGAGTTCCTTGGTCCGTCAGGATCTCTTTTGGTATGCCCGTGCGGGAGAACATGTGAAGTAGTTCCTTTGCAATACCCTTGGATGACGTATTGCATAAAGGAACGGCTTCGGGGTAACGGGTGGCATAGTCTACAACCACTAATATATGTTGGTGACCCCGGGCAGACTTTACCAAGGGCCCAACTAGGTCCATAGCGATCCGCTCAAACGGCACCTCTATGATGGGCAAGGGAACTAAGGGGTTCCGGTAATGGGGCATAGGAGCTGTTATTTGACACTCCGGGCACGACTCACAGTAACGTTTTACATCACCATGTACCCCCGGCCAGAAAAAACGCTGAAGGATGCGTTCCTTAGTCTTTTCGCTCCCGAGATGACCTCCCAGCACATGCTTGTGCGCCAGGTCTAAGACCATCCTACAATAGGGCTCAGGTACCACCAGCTGTTCCACAACCTCCCCACGGACCTTGTCAACCTGATACACCAATTCTTGATTGACTGTCAGGTGTGGAAACACAGTATCAGCCCCCGGGAATTGAGGCTCCCCATTTATCACTTTAACATTTTCCCTGGCTTTTACTAAGGTGGGGTCTCGGAGCTGCTCAGTTCCGAAATTGGCACGTGAGACCTCTAAGTCAGGCATAGCAACTACTTCATCCTGTACCTCCGTCTCACCCGCCAATACTGTTAAGGGAAAGTTATCCCCATTCTCTTGGGTCACCCCTACTGCTGGAACCGTACCCTCAGGGTCAAACGGTTCTGGACACACATCATACACGTTTGTATTATCATGAACCTTATTTGCAGACGACCCTCGGTGTCGCCACAAGTCCCAAAATAGGGGAAAGTCTCTCCCGAGGATCACGGTGTGCATTAAGGATTTTACGACGCCCACCTCATGGGTGGCAAGTCCACACGGAGTCTCAAGTCTTACAAGGGCAATAGGATACTCCTTGGTGTCCTAATGCACACAAACAACCCCCATGCGACGGCCGGTGAAGGTTGTGGGATCGACCAGGCTGGAGTGCACCAGCGTAACCAAGCTCCCTGAGTCCAGTAGAGCTGTCACCACAAAGTCATTCACCTTTAGGTGACATAATGGTCGATCAGTCTCTGACACAATCTCTGCAGAACATACTGGCCGTGCGAACATCGACCTCCGCCGGGCAGAGTCACAGTCCATGGGTTCCACAGTGAGGGGACAGTTGGCAGCAAGATGCCCGGGCTCATGACAGCGCCAACATTGTATGGAGGCCCGGTCTCCTTGGGGTTCTACCCGGGACCCGAATGTCCATTTGGGGCTCCTCCTCTGCCCCAAACGATCCCCCTCTGAGCCGCCTCCCCTTGGGACACTTTTGACACCCCCTACATACGGAACAGTCTTACCAGGGGCTCCGGCCGACTTGCTGTTCCCGGGGTTGGAACGTCGAGGAGGCACGGCTTGCAGTAAGTCCTCCGTGGCTTTATACCTCTCGACGAGGCTCACGAGTTGGTCCACGTCCTGGGGACCTCCTTGTCCCACCCAGCGCTGGATTGCGGGGGGCAACGAGCGTATAAACTTATCCAGAACCACTTTCTGTACGATCTCTGCCGGGGACGACTCCTCCGGCTGCAGCCACTTTCTCACCAGGTGGAACAGGTCGTACATCTGGGAGCGAGCTGGTAGGTCGTCCGTGAAAGTCCAGGCGTGTACGCGTCGGGCCCGCACATGGGTGTCCACGCCCAAGCGTGCCAGGATCTCCCCTTTGAGTTTACTATAGTCCTTGGCATCCTGCTCACCGAGGTCAAAGTAGGCCTTTTGGGGTTCTCCTGTCATGAAAGGCGCTACTACCTCCGCCCACTGAGGTGCTGGTAATTTCTCTCTCTCGGCCACTCTCTCAAAGACCGCGAGATAGGCCTCGATGTCATCGGTGGCCGTCATCTTTTGTAGGGCCGCCTGTACCGCGGTATGGGTGGTGGGGAGCGAACCAGACGACCTCTGCAGGCTTTGCGCCAGGAGAGCATTGGTCTCGGCCTGAGCTCTCATGGCCTCCTCATGGATCTTTTGCTGGGTCGCCGCCACTTGTTGCTGCTGGGCCAACGCTTGCTGTTGCTGCACGTTCATCTGTACCAGCTGCTTTATCAGTTCCTCCATCTTGGCAGTATCTGATGGCTGTGCCGTTGCAGCTTACACCCAGGACATGGGGGTTACAGCACTCTCCCGTCAATCTCTCTTGGGCGGTTGCCCTTAGCAACGGTTCTCCAGCTGCTGCAGCAAAATGTCCATTAATTGGTGTATGTCTCTTTAAGACCGCTGCCCGCATACAAACACCATATGTGAGGGATTAGCGTTCAGGATCGGTAGCAACCTGGGCATAAGCAGTCAGAGACAGTGACACTTGCGATAAAGTCTTTAGTCCAGGCTTTATAAGGCCTGGTACCAGCCTCACCTGGTACGTGGGAGTGACCATCCCACCCTTCACTTTGGTCACTCCAGGAAAAGCCGGCCCGGATTATGTGGCTTGGAGCCACTTACTGGCTACAACGTGTTAGTGGCTTAATACTACTAACACTATACTGCCGGCTTCCTCCACCGAGCCCAGGCTGATCGGTGGCACGTATCTGCCCAAGCGCTCCCCAAGGCAGCATAGGAGAGCATCCTAGGTGACACATACCTGCCCTCCAGGACCTTGCCGGTCACCGTCTCACACTAGGAACTTCTGGAATTCCCGCGTTGTGTGTGGGTTTGCCGTAATTCCATTTTGATTTGTACGTAATTTGTAAGCGAAGTCTACGGGCGGAGGGTTTATTGTTGAATACATAAAACCGCGGTCGGGACCAAAGCATTTTCTGTTCTATTGAATCAATAAGGCAAAGATCCAGTTCAGTTTTAGCTTGAGATAATGCTGGGAGATTATTTTAGATGGATATTTTTGGCTACCTCCTCAAGCTGAGAGACTTGTTGTTTAGAGATGAGCGAACGTACTCGTCCGAGCTTGATGCTCGTTCGAGTATTAGGGTGTTCGAGATGCTCGTTACTAGAGACGAGTACCACGCGGTGTTCTGGTTACTTTCACTTTCATCTCTGAGACGTTAGCGCGCTTTTCTGGCCAATAGAAAGACAGGGAAGGCATTACAACTTCCCCCTGCGACGTTCAAGCCCTATACCACCCCCCTGCTGTGAGTGGCTGGGGAGATCAGGTGTCACCCGAGTATAAAAATCGGCCCCTCCCGCGGCTCGTCACAGATGCATTCTGACAGAGATCAGGGACAGTGCTGCTGCTGGTGGAGCTGCTATAGGGAGAGTGTTAGGAGTGATTTTAGGCTTCAAGAACCCCAACGATCCTTCTTAGGGCCACATCTAACCGTGTGCAGTACTGTTGAGGCTGCTTTTAGCAGTGTTGCACATTTTTTTTTTTTTTTTGTATATCGGCCGTGCAGAGCATTGCGTCCTCAGTCTGCAGTCATTGTACATAGTATAGGGCCAGTAGTGCTGAGGCAGGGACAGTAAAAAAGGTGAAAGAGATATACTGTCTATATAGGCAGTGGGCTTTTCCAAAAAAATTTGGGAAAAACACTATCTTTGGGCTGCCTGTGACCGTCTTGAGTGTACTGCGTCTCTGCTGGGGGTAGTAGTCCTAATTAATACTCAGCTAAGCGTTACAACAGGCTTGCGCAAAATGCTTTCCTGGCTCTGCGTTGCCCATTACATCACCGCCGTCATCCCGTCCAGAGGGAAACAGTATACATATATACGCTGCCTACAGTATCTGTCTGCTGTCTCAGCTCAGCCTTTAAAAAAATAGAAGCAAAATACTTAAGGCCTACCACTGGCCTTTGGTCACTTGATTGGTTCTGCGCTGTGAATTCCACTAGCTCAGTCATACGCACCAACGTCTCACTACAGGCTTGCGCAAAATTGTTTCCTGGCTCTGCTGTGCTATAATACTGCCCCCTATGTACAAGAATATAACTACTATAATACTGCCGTCTATGTACAAGAATATAACTACTATAATACTGCCCCCTATGTACAAGAATATAACTACTATAATACTGCCTCCTATGTACAAGAATATAACTACTATAATACTGCCCCTATGTACAAGAATATAACTACTATAATACTGCCCCTATGTACAAGAATATAACTACTATAATACTGCCCCTATGTACAAGAATATAACTACTATAATACTGCTCCCTATGTACAAGAATATAACTACTATAATACTGCCCCTATGTACAAGAATATAACTACTATAATACTGCCCCTATGTACAAGAATATAACTACTATAATACTGCCCCTATGTACAAGAATATAACTACTATAATACTGCTCCCTATGTACAAGAATATAACTACTATAATACTGCTCCTATGTACAAGAATATAACTACTATAATACTGCCTCCTATGTACAAGAATATAACTACTATAATACTGCCTCCTATGTACAAGAATATAACTACTATAATACTACACGTTATGTACAAGAATATAACTACTATAATACTGCCCCCTATGTACAAGAATATAACTACTATAATACTGCTCCTATGTACAAGAATATAACTACTATAATACTGCCCTCTATGTACAAGAATATAACTACTATAATACTGCCCCCTATGTACAAGAATATAACTACTATAATACTGCCCTCTATGTACAAGAATATAACTACTATAATACTGCCCCCTATGTACAAGAATATAACTACTATAATACTGCCCCCCTATGTACAAGGATATAACTACTATAATACTGCCCCCTATGTACAAGAATATAACTACTATAATACTGCCCCCCTATGTACAAGGATATAACTACTATAATACTGCCCCCTATGTACAAGAATATAACTACTATAATACTGCCCCCTATGTACAAGGATATAACTACTATAATACTGCCCCCTATGTACAGGAATATAACTACTATAATACTGCTCCTATGTACAAGAATATAACTACTATAATACTGCCCCCTATGTACAAGGATATAACTACTATAATACTGCCCCCTATGTACAAGAATATAACTACTATAATACTGCCCCCCTATGTACAAGGATATAACTACTATAATACTGCCCCCTATGTACAAGAATATAACTACTATAATACTGCCCCCTATGTACAAGGATATAACTACTATAATACTGCCCCCTATATACAAGAATATAACTACTATAATACTGCTCCTATGTACAAGAATATAACTACTATAATACTGCCCCCTATGTACAAGAATATAACTACTATAATACTGCCCCTATGTACAAGAATATAACTACTATAATACTGCCCCCTATGTACAAGAATATAACTACTATAATACTGCCCCCTATGTACAAGAATATAACTACTATAATACTGCCTCCTATGTACAAGAATATAACTACTATAATACTGCCTCCTATGTACAAGAATATAACTACTATAATACTGCCCCCTATGTACAAGAATATAACTACTATAATACTGCCTCCTATGTACAAGAATATAACTACTATAATACTGCCCCCTATGTACAAGAATATAACTACTATAATACTGCTCCTATGTACAAGAATATAACTACTATCATACTGCCCCCTATGTACAAGAATATAACTACTATAATACTGCTGCTATGTACAAGAATATAACTACTATAATACTGCCTCCTATGTACAAGAATATAACTACTATAATACTGCCCCTATGTACAAGAATATAACTACTATAATACTGCTCCTATGTACAAGAATATAACTACTATAATACTGCTCCCTATGTACAAGAATATAACTACTATAATACTGCTCCCTATGTACAAGAATATAACTACTATAATACCGCCCCCTATGTATAAGGATGTAGCTGTATACGTTGTATGTGTATTAGGAATCTGTTTCTGGATGTAGCAGAGTCTAACATGACCTTGCAGTGTTTTTTCTGCCCTGTCGTGCCGCCTTTGACGCGTTTCTTGTTTTTAGGTCTTTCTCAGATGCAATGTTTAAAGTCGTATAAAGCGCGGGAAAATGATGAGTTGTCCCTGGAGAAAGCCGACATCCTCATGATAACGCAGAACAGCGATGATGGTGAGTGGACTGTAAGAGGTTCCCTTAATGCCTCCCGCCCTCCTAGAAAGCTCTTGCGCCCACCGGGAAAATAAAACTATTACGGCTCTTGGAAAGAGGCAATAGGGAGAAAAACCATGTCCTGAAGGGGTTAATGGGGCGGTTTTCTGTTAATCCTTCCGTAATGGAACGTTGGGCTTCTCTCTGGCAGACTTTGTGTTTCAGCTCCTCTGCTTGCTTGGAACAATCTTGTTTCCATGCTTACACTTGATGTTGCTCAGATATACTTACTGGCCTTCTTTTAAGCTCCACCCCATTGTGCCTCCATGATCAAAGCCGCCAACCTGTGGTTGGAAATGGGAATATTCACAGAAAGCAAGCAGAGCTTTTGAAAATGGGTGAGAACAGAGACACAAAATATATTGCAATGACGCAAAAACTTTAATCACCACATTAAAGTGCCTAATGGTTTGGAAGATCGGCAACAGCCTTTAACCCCTTCATGATATCCAGTGTTCAAGTAGATCAGATGTCTACAGAGCGGGCTCAGGAGCTGACACTCAGCTGTTTAACCATTTAGATGCTGTCACCACTGCAGCATGTTATTGGCTGGACAGGGTTGGGAGGCTCCCTTACTGCACTGATTGACTCTCCTTCTTTCTCTGTCGGTGTGCATGTGCGACTATCACTGCCCTGGCTTCAGGAGGAGCCGAAGCCCCGCTCTTGGGATCAGTGTGGTTAGTCGCAGTCACATAGGGATAACGTATTTTCAGGGATCTTCACACTAATCCACCATGTATGACCTAGAAGTCTTCTAGGAGCTGCAGTCGCTCAGTAATCTGGAACGCACACAGATCTGTCCTATCATGTTTGAAAACTTCTTCTCTGTATTTGGATGTTTCCCCCCCTTCAGTATTAAAGGGTCCTCTTCCACTCTTGCTTTGGTGGCCCCGGTGTGAGAGAGGGGGAAGGATCTGATAACGGGCCTTTGGCAATAGAATAAGAAGACTTACTCTTATAAATGTGGGAGTGTGCTCCTCAGGGGCGTGTCCTTTGTTCATCTACCTCTTTGCTCCTTGCAGGTTGGCTGCACGGTATCCGCCTCTCGGATCAGCAGTCTGGTTGGTTCCCACACTCGAACGTGCAACCCATCAGCCGGAACGCCTGTCTTCGCAACCTACAAGAAGAACAGAGATTACAAACTGCTCGAGCCAAGCTGCAACCCGCTGGGCCCCAAGGACATTAACTGAGCTGCAGGGGCAACCTGCTGCCTAACTTGCTCTCTGCTGCTCACCTAGTACTTGGCGCTGTAGTGCCACCTCTGCCCACTGGGTTCTCTGGAGTCTCATCTATTCCTTTAGACTGCTGCTAGACAGTCACACTACATCTGAGTCTATAATAATGTGTCTGACCTAGGAGACTCGGCTGGCTGAAACTATTGCGCATAATGGCGTTGGTGGTGTATGCTGAACGGAAATGCTTGCCTGCGTCCTACGCGCACCGCCATCTGGTCCAAGCGGGATCCCTTAAAAGGGACAGTTCAGAACAATCTACAATTCTCTATAATGTAAAGTGAAAATAATCCGACCGCCGGCGATTCCTCCTTCACTCAAAGATCTATTTATAGTTAAATATAAAACGTTCCAGATGCCTTACGTATTAAAATGTAAAAACCACAAATCTGAGCACTTTTCGGGGTTGTAAATAATTTTACGTTAAATTTTATAAATCGTGTAACATATTTACGAGATACGCAAAACTGCGTCTAGTGGAAGACGCTCAGGAAATGTAATAAATCAGTTTACAAGCCTTTGCTATGTCAGTGTTGTTTGTGTGTATCCTGGAAATGGTCACCAGGTGGCAGCGTCTCCTTATGTGGGCCCTTTAAGGCGTGTCTCAGAAGTGTGGAAATGCCCACATTGAATGAAAACGGTTTTGCAGACAGTAATCCAATTTTGCATACAAGCTGCAGAGGAAGGAGGAAACCTTTTAGGCCATGTTTCTGCCATCTGTGATGATTCCTGGAGAACAGCAGAAGTCCCAGAAGATTTGGAAAGGGCAAATGTTGTTCCCATCTTCAAAAAAGGGAAGAAGGTGGATCCAGTCAACTACAGGCCTGTGAGCCTGACTTCTATACCGGGAAAGATCTTTGAACAGATTATTAAACAGCATGTATGCAAGTACTTTGATGAAAATGGAGTAATTAACCAGAGCCAGCATGGGTTTGTAACAAACAAGTCATGCCAGACTAATCTAATTTCCTTCTATGACAGAATCACCGACTGGGTTGATCAGGGAAATGCGGTGGATATAGTATATCTTGGCTTTAGTAAAGCATCTGACAAAGTATCTCATACCATACTTATTGGAAAAATGACCAAATCTGGGACTGACAAGGCAACTGTTAGGTGGATTCACAACTGGCTGAGTGACCGTACCCAAAGAGTGGTCATAAATGGCTGCACATCCAAGTGGAAGAATGTATCAAGTGGGGACCACAAGGCTCTGTCCTAGGCCCAGTGTTGGCCAACATTGTTATAAATGATCTGGAGGAGGGAATTGATGGAAAGTTGATCAAATGTGCAAATGACACAAAGCTAGGAAGGATAGCTAACACTAGGGAAGAGAGAGGATTCAAAAAGATCTAGAAAAGCTTGCACAGTGGTCGGCGACTAACAGAATGGTATTTAACAATGAGAAATGCAAAGTCCTAAATCTGGGCGAAAAACATGAAGAAAGCCCATACAGAATGGGAGGAATTGGGCTAAGCAGCAGTACATGTGAAAAAGACTTGGGGATACTAATAGATCATAGACTGAACATGAGCCAACAATGTGATGCAGCAGCCAAAAAGGCAAACACAATTCTGGGATGTATTAAGAGAAGCATAGAGAGTCTAGATCACATCCTTTTTTTTTTTTTTTCTTTTTTTTTTAATACTGTAAATTTTATTTGAGGTTTTCAACTTTTACAATATTGTAATAAACATTTAGTTGAAACGCATCACAGTCTCATTAGTAAATAACAGAAGCAGTTTGTAATAGTATAGATTGGGGGAAGGCGAGAAAAGAGCACAAGGGCAAATTTGAGTAATCTTCTCTTTTAGTGTCCCCGTCCAATCTGGAAACTAGACTGTTGATTACCAGTAACGGCCTGGCCAGGGCCTAACCTGAATTTAGGGGAAATAGGGAAGAAGTAGGAAAGGGGGAGGGGTGACTTCTGAAACAGAAGGAGTTTTTGTTCCCATGGGGAGGATGCTGCAGGGGACCGTTTCGGGCTGTAAGATGATATACCCTATAAACGGTCCTCTGCAGCGCCCACCCTGATGATGATTACAGGCAGGTTAGGAATCTAGTGTTTTGGGAGGGGAAGCAGTAATCTAGCCGTGGGGACCATCAGCTAGAATGGAGGTCAGCTTTTCATTTATTAGATACCAGTCCATCCTGCGCTTAACCTCCGAAGTCCAAGGAAGCTTTGGGCCACCAGTGGGCAATAACTTGTTTCGTGGCCAGAAAAAGGCAGGAGATTAGGTGTCTAGAGTCAGCGGGGGTATTGCTTATGCGTCTAACAGCGCCTCCCAGGGGTTTTTGCGTATGTTGTGGCCTGTGACTGAGCATTATAAGGAGTAAACTCGAATCCCTAGCCTCCTAACCCGAGGACAGGACCACCGAAACTAGGCAGCCGCGAGAACAGTTGGGAGAACGCCCGGGGATTGCGTGGGCTACTCTGGGGTTAACCCCTTAGTGACAGCCCTATCATAAAACTATGTCCTGCTGTTGCAGGACGTGTATGGAGGGTGGTAGCTGCGCTATCTCCCTCTATACAGCGCTGGCATCGGCTGTTTATTACAGCTGACACCCGTGGGCAATAGCTGCGCTCGGCCGATTGCGGCTATTAACCCTTTAATGCCGCTGTCAATTCTGACAGCGGCATTTAAATCCCCCGAATGCTGTTTGGGGGTCCCGCACGGCCCCTCCCGTGAGATCGGGGGAGCTGTACAGGTGTCATGGCAGCCGGGGGCCTAATGAATGGCCCCAGGGCTGCCTTAGCAGACTGCCTATCAAGCCATCCACACAGGGTGGCTTCATAGATTGCCTGTAAAAAAGCAGTATGACGTAATGCTATAGCATTATGTCATACTGCAGGAGCGATCAAAGCATCGCATGTTAAAGTCCCCCAGGGGAACTTCAAAGTAAAGTAAGAAAAAATCAAAGTTTTTTTAATTGTTAAAAAAAAAGTTATAAAGTTTAAATCACCCCCCTTTTGCCATATCAATTATTAAAAAAATAAAAATATGTATTTGGTCTCGCCGCGTCCGTAAAAGTCCGATCTATCAAAGTAGTGCATTATTTTTCCCGCACGGTGAACGTCGTCTGAAAAAAAAAAATAAAGAATGCCAGAAATACACTTTTTTAGTTACCCTGTCTCCCAGAAAAAACGCAATAAAAAGCTATCAAAAAGTCGTATGTATTCCAAATTGATACTATCGGAAACTACAGGACATCCCGCAAAAAATGAGCCCTTGTACAACTACGTCGACAGAAAAATAAAAATGTTATCACGCGCAGAAAATAATTGAAAAAATTAAATATCTTAAAAAAAAATACAAGTACTACAGCAAAAAAAAAACTATATAAGTTTGGTATCGTAGCAATCGTACTGACCCATAGAATAAAAATATCAGGTCGGTTTTGTTGCAGTTTGTGCGCCGTAGAAACGGGACGCACAGAAAGATGGTGGAATGTCGTTTTTTTCCATTTCTCTCCGCTAAGAATTTTTTAAGAGTTTTTCAGTACATTATACGGTACAATAAAAAGTGCCATTGAAGAATACAACTCGTCCCGCAAAAAACAAGCCCTCATACAGCGACGTCGATGGATAAATAAAGGAGCTATGATTTTTTAAAAGGGAGTAGGAAAAAACAAAAATGGAAAAAAGCAAAAAAGCCCGGTCACTAAGGGGTTAAATACCAGCGGAATAACATTTGAAATGAAGTTTCTAGCATTAATATATTTCTGGCGCTACTGTTGGTAGACTCCCCTATCTGAGTCCACTCTTCTTCGGATAGAGTTTCGGCGAGGAGTCCAGGTAAATCTGCGAGATGAGGCCCCTTGCATGTGGGTATTTATAACAAGATCTCTCACATGGCGTTGGGGTCAGAGCGCGTGTTCGTAAGGAGAGCGGATATAAAATGCTTTAGCTGCAGGTATCCGAATACTTCCGGAGGCGGTAAGTTATATCTCTCCTGTAGGATAGGAAAAGCGATGGGTCCATGTACTGAGCGAGTGAGACGATGTGATGAGGCCTGAGCTCGTCCGATTCCCAAACGAGGGAGGCGATTCCATTCCCAGCATAAACATAGGGTTTCGCAAAAGTGGCGTAAGAGGTATATGAGGCGATGTTGGCTTCCCTGAATACTTTATAGGATCACAACTATAAAGGGAGGGGCTAATAACGGGATTGCTGACTGGGGGTCTATATTTCGGTGGTATCCATAAGATGGAATCCATTGTAAGGAGATGTATTTCAATTGCTTCCAAGGACACCCAAAGAGGAGCGTTAGAGGAGCGCAAGAGAGCTAGCTGAGCCGCCTGGTAATATTTCGAATAATTAGAAACTCCTAAAGCTCCCTTCCGTCTATGTCTATATAAGGTGGATCGTGGGAGCCTCGGGACAGTGCCAGCCCACACAAATGGGAGGGCCATCTGCTGAAGCGTCCTCAGCATGTATCCGGGCACCCGGACCGGGAGAGCTCTCAAATGGTATAATGGTTTGGGGAGAAATGACATCTTTAAGGCATTAACTCTCCCGATCCCGGAAATAGGATATTGGCTCCAACTTTCCAGGAGTAACTTTGTTTTGCGAAGGAAGGGAATGTAGTTTTGACTATATAAGGATGCATAGCAATGTCAATTGGATGCCCAGGTAGCCCAAAGAGCCCGTCACCCACTGAAAGGGAAAGTCCGTCTGAAACAAATCTAGCGACTCGGGTAATAGCGTGAGGTTAAATGCTTTGGATTTTGTATGGTTAATTGTTAAGCCAGAGATTCACCCAAATCTGGATAGTTCCACCATGAGGTTGGGTATGGTAGTGTGTGGGGAAGATGTAAGCAGTAGTAGATCATCTGCAAACATTGAGAGTTTGTGGTGAACTGAAGGATTGTTACAAATTTTAATAGCCAGGGGTTCCATGGCCAGGATGAAAAGTAATGGGGACAGTGGGCAACCCTGTCGTGCCCCCCGATGGATAAGAAATTATATCGGAACAGAAGCCCCTATAGCGTACAAAGGCCTTGGGGTGGGCATATAGTATCTGTAGTCATGAGAGGAACTGGTCAGGGAATTCCCACTGGTCAAGGACCAAGAATAAGTATTCCCAGCCTAAAGTGTCAAATGCTTTATGTATGTTTAGGGATAGAAGCATAGCTGGGATCCTTCTGGTTCTACAGAGGTGGGTGAGGTGGATTACTCTTCGAATACTATCGGGGGCCTGATGGCCTGGGACAAATCCAACTTGATCTTTATCAACTAGTGAAGGAAGGACCATATTTAACTGGGTTGCTAGGATTGTGGTGAGGAGCTTTACATCTACATTTATTAGGGAAATGGGGCGGTAGTTTTGTTTGTCTAACAAGTCTCTATCTGACTTAGGTATCATTGATATCGAGGCCAAAGGGGCTGTCTGGCCAACCTGGTGACCGGGGCCAAAGGGGCTGTCTGGCCAACCTGGTGACCGGGGCCAAAGGGGCTGTCTGGCCAACCTGGTGACCGGGGCCAAAGGGGCTGTCTGGCCAACCTGGTGACCGGGGCCAAAGGGGCTGTCTGGCCAACCTGGTGACCGGGGCGAAAAGGGCTGTCTGGCCAACCTGGTGACCGGGGCGAAAAGGGCTGTCTGGCCAACCTGGTGACCGGGGCGAAAAGGGCTGTCTGGCCAACCTGGTGACCGGGGCGAAAAGGGCTGTCTGGCCAACCTGGTGACCGGGGCGAAAAGGGCTGTCTGGCCAACCTGGTGACCGGGGCGAAAAGGGCTGTCTGGCCAACCTGGTGACCGGGGCGAAAAGGGCTGTCTGGCCAACCTGGTGACCGGGGCGAAAAGGGCTGTCTGGCCAACCTGGTGACCGGGGCGAAAAGGGCTGTCTGGCCAACCTGGTGACCGGGGCGAAAAGGGCTGTCTGGCCAACCTGGTGACCGGGGCGAAAAGGGCTGTCTGGCCAACCTGGTGACCGGGGCCAAAAGGGCTGTCTGGCCAACCTGGTGACCGAGGCCAAAAGGGCTGTCTGGCCAACCTGGTGACCGAGGCCAAAAGGGCTGTCTGGCCAACCTGGTGACCGAGGCCAAAAGGGCTGTCTGGCCAACCTGGTGACCGAGGCCAAAAGGGCTGTCTGGCCAACCTGGTGACCGTCTCTCATTGCACTGAAGTAATCTGCCAGATAAGAACACAGAATTGGTGAAATTCCTTTGTAATACGGGGCTGAAAAGCCATCTGGGCCAGGTCTGTTATTGGTCTTTAATGGCGTTAGTCACCTCTTCATGGGTAACTTTAGATGCCAGATGGTCAAGGAATGTTGGCAGTGGTATTTCTTGGAGATAAGAGGTGATTTCATTTCTTGGGAGGGCACATTGTTGTGAGTACAATTTGACTAGTGTGAGGGATTAGCGTTTAGGATCGGTACCAACCTGGGCATAAGCAGTCAGAGACAGTGACACTTGCGATAAAGTCTTTAGTCCAGGCTTTATAAGGCCTGGTACCAGCCTCACCTGGTACGTGGGAGTGACCATCCCACCCTTCACTTTGGTCACTCCAGGAAAAGCCGGCCCGGATTATGTGGCTTGGAGCCACTTACATACTACAGCGTGTTAGTGGCTTAATGCTACTAACACTATACTGCCGGCTTCCTCCACCGAGCCCAGGCTGCTCGGTGGCACGTATCTGCCCAAGGGCTCCCCAAGGCAGCATAGGAGAGCATCCTAGGCGAGATATACCTGCCCTCCAGCACCTTGCCGGTCACCATCTCACATACCCTCCCCCTCTGTTCGAGCCTGTGGGGTCGGACACCTTTCGCCGTCATGCAATGCGTCCTTGATAAGGCATCGGCATTGCGCTGTAGCTTTCCGGCCCTGTGCTCTACCGAAAAGCTAAAATTTTGAAGTGTCAGGAACCATCTAGTGACTCTGGCATTTCTTTCTTTTGCCTGTGACATCCAGGTTAAGGGGGAGTGGTCTGTGATCAGCCTGAAGTGCCGACCTAGCAGGTAGTATTTTAGGGATTCCAGAGCCCACTTGATGGCTAGGCACTCCCGCTCAACGATACTATAATTTTTTTCCGGTGGCGTGAGCTTCCTGTTCAGATAAATCACGGGATGTTCCTCTCCCTCTACTTCTTGGGACAGAACTGCTCCCAGTCCCACATCAGACGCGTCTGTTTGGACAATAAATTCTACAGAGGGCCCGTTTTAACTCTTGGAACACCTTGTCTGCGTCAGGGTTCCACTTGACCATGACTGATTTACTGTTCTTGGTCAAGTCTGTTAGGGGCGCTGCTATGCTAGCAAAGTTTTGCACGAACCGCCTATAGTACCCTACAATGCCTAAAAAGGCTCTCACCTGCTTTTTAGTTGTGGGTTATGGCCAGTCCTGAACGGCTTCAACTTTATTGACCTGGGGTTTTATAATACCCCTACCTATTATATACCCCAGGTATCGTGCTTCTTCAAGACCCAGGGCGCACTTCTTTGGGTTTGCTGTGAGCCCTGCTTTTCTAAGGGAGTTCAGTACTGCCTGTATCTTGGGTAGATGGCTGTCCCAGTCTTCGCTAAAGATGATGATATCATCTAAATATGCCGACGCATATTGCCAATGGGGTTTGAGTATGATATCCATCAATCTTTGGAAGGTTGCTGGGGCTCCATGCAAACCGAAGGGTAGGCAGATGTACTGAAACAACCCTTCTGGTGTGGCAAACGCAGCCTTTTCTTTCGCGCTCTCTGTAAGGGGAACCTGCCAGTAGCCTTTAGTAAGGTCGAAAGTGGAAAAGTACCTGGCATGACCCAGTCTCTCAATTAACTCGTCCACTCTCGGCATTGGGAATGCGTCGAATTTTGACACGTCATTTAGCTTCCGGAAGTCGTTACAGAAGCGCAGAGAGCCATCAGGTTTTGGTATCAGCACGATAGGGCTGGACCATTCGCTTTTCGACTCCTCAATTACTCCGAGGTCTAGCATTTTCTTGACCTCCTCTGAGATGGCTCGTCTGCGGGCTTCTGGAACCCTGTACGGTTTCAGCTGAACCTTTACCCCTGGTTCGGTTATAATGTCGTGTTTTATGACACCAGTACGCCCTGGTATATCGGAGAACACATCTGAATTACGTCGTATAAATTCCCTCGACTCTTGTTGTTGGGATTTGGACAGGGACCCTGATACACACACCTCTGGGACCCCACCATGGGGGGTCCTCACTGCAGTCAGGGCTTCTCTGTCCTTCCATGGCTTAATTAGGTTTACATGGTACAACTGTTCTGGCTTCCGCCTACCTGGCTGGTATACCTTATAATTTACCTCTCCGACTTTCTCAATTATTTCATAGGGCCCTTGCCATTTTGCTAGGAATTTACTTTCTAGGGTGGGCACCAATACTAGTACCCGATCCCCAGGGTTGAAGGTTCTCACCTTGGCGGACCGGTTATATACCCGGCTTTGGGCTTCTTGAGCCTGCTGTAAATGTTCTCTAACAATGGGCATGACCGCCGCAATTCGATCTTGCATGAGGGAGATGTGTTCAATAACACTCCTGTAGGGGGTGGACTCGTGCTCCCAGGTCTCCTTAGCTACATCAAGGAGCCCGCGGGGATGTCTACCATAAACTAATTCAAAGGGAGAGAACCCAGTGGAGGATTGTGGTGCTTCACAGATTGAGAACATTAAATATGGCAGCAGACAGTCCCAGTCCTTCCCATCCTTATTGACTACCTTTTTTAGCATGCTTTTTAGGGTCTTATTAAATCTCTCAACCAGACCATCCGTCTGTGGGTGGTACACAGAGGTCCGTAAGTGCTTAATATTCAGCAGCTTACACAATTCCTTCATGACCTTTGACATAAAGGGAGTTCCTTGGTCCGTCAGGATCTCTTTTGGTATGCCCGTGCGGGAGAACATGTGAAGTAGTTCCTTTGCAATACCCTTGGATGACGTATTGCATAAAGGAACGGCTTCGGGGTAACGGGTGGCATAGTCTACAACCACTAATATATGTTGGTGACCCCGGGCAGACTTTACCAAGGGCCCAACTAGGTCCATAGCGATCCGCTCAAACGGCACCTCTATGATGGGCAAGGGAACTAAGGGGTTCCGGTAATGGGGCATAGGAGCTGTTATTTGACACTCCGGGCACGACTCACAGTAACGTTTTACATCACCATGTACCCCCGGCCAGAAAAAACGCTGAAGGATGCGTTCCTTAGTCTTTTCGCTCCCGAGATGACCTCCCAGCACATGCTTGTGCGCCAGGTCTAAGACCATCCTACAATAGGGCTCAGGTACCACCAGCTGTTCCACAACCTCCCCACGGACCTTGTCAACCTGATACACCAATTCTTGATTGACTGTCAGGTGTGGAAACACAGTATCAGCCCCCGGGAATTGAGGCTCCCCATTTATCACTTTAACATTTTCCCTGGCTTTTACTAAGGTGGGGTCTCGGAGCTGCTCAGTTCCGAAATTGGCACGTGAGACCTCTAAGTCAGGCATAGCAACTACTTCATCCTGTACCTCCGTCTCACCCGCCAATACTGTTAAGGGAAAGTTATCCCCATTCTCTTGGGTCACCCCTACTGCTGGAACCGTACCCTCAGGGTCAAACGGTTCTGGACACACATCATACACGTTTGTATTATCATGAACCTTATTTGCAGACGACCCTCGGTGTCGCCACAAGTCCCAAAATAGGGGAAAGTCTCTCCCGAGGATCACGGTGTGCATTAAGGATTTTACGACGCCCACCTCATGGGTGGCAAGTCCACACGGAGTCTCAAGTCTTACAAGGGCAATAGGATACTCCTTGGTGTCCTAATGCACACAAACAACCCCCATGCGACGGCCGGTGAAGGTTGTGGGATCGACCAGGCTGGAGTGCACCAGCGTAACCAAGCTCCCTGAGTCCAGTAGAGCTGTCACCACAAAGTCATTCACCTTTAGGTGACATAATGGTCGATCAGTCTCTGACACAATCTCTGCAGAACATACTGGCCGTGCGAACATCGACCTCCGCCGGGCAGAGTCACAGTCCATGGGTTCCACAGTGAGGGGACAGTTGGCAGCAAGATGCCCGGGCTCATGACAGCGCCAACATTGTATGGAGGCCCGGTCTCCTTGGGGTTCTACCCGGGACCCGAATGTCCATTTGGGGCTCCTCCTCTGCCCCAAACGATCCCCCTCTGAGCCGCCTCCCCTTGGGACACTTTTGACACCCCCTACATACGGAACAGTCTTACCAGGGGCTCCGGCCGACTTGCTGTTCCCGGGGTTGGAACGTCGAGGAGGCACGGCTTGCAGTAAGTCCTCCGTGGCTTTATACCTCTCGACGAGGCTCACGAGTTGGTCCACGTCCTGGGGACCTCCTTGTCCCACCCAGCGCTGGATTGCGGGGGGCAACGAGCGTATAAACTTATCCAGAACCACTTTCTGTACGATCTCTGCCGGGGACGACTCCTCCGGCTGCAGCCACTTTCTCACCAGGTGGAACAGGTCGTACATCTGGGAGCGAGCTGGTAGGTCGTCCGTGAAAGTCCAGGCGTGTACGCGTCGGGCCCGCACATGGGTGTCCACGCCCAAGCGTGCCAGGATCTCCCCTTTGAGTTTACTATAGTCCTTGGCATCCTGCTCACCGAGGTCAAAGTAGGCCTTTTGGGGTTCTCCTGTCATGAAAGGCGCTACTACCTCCGCCCACTGAGGTGCTGGTAATTTCTCTCTCTCGGCCACTCTCTCAAAGACCGCGAGATAGGCCTCGATGTCATCGGTGGCCGTCATCTTTTGTAGGGCCGCCTGTACCGCGGTATGGGTGGTGGGGAGCGAACCAGACGACCTCTGCAGGCTTTGCGCCAGGAGAGCATTGGTCTCGGCCTGAGCTCTCATGGCCTCCTCATGGATCTTTTGCTGGGTCGCCGCCACTTGTTGCTGCTGGGCCAACGCTTGCTGTTGCTGCACGTTCATCTGTACCAGCTGCTTTATCAGTTCCTCCATCTTGGCAGTATCTGATGGCTGTGCCGTTGCAGCTTACACCCAGGACATGGGGGTTACAGCACTCTCCCGTCAATCTCTCTTGGGCGGTTGCCCTTAGCAACGGTTCTCCAGCTGCTGCAGCAAAATGTCCATTAATTGGTGTATGTCTCTTTAAGACCGCTGCCCGCATACAAACACCATATGTGAGGGATTAGCGTTCAGGATCGGTAGCAACCTGGGCATAAGCAGTCAGAGACAGTGACACTTGCGATAAAGTCTTTAGTCCAGGCTTTATAAGGCCTGGTACCAGCCTCACCTGGTACGTGGGAGTGACCATCCCACCCTTCACTTTGGTCACTCCAGGAAAAGCCGGCCCGGATTATGTGGCTTGGAGCCACTTACTGGCTACAACGTGTTAGTGGCTTAATACTACTAACACTATACTGCCGGCTTCCTCCACCGAGCCCAGGCTGATCGGTGGCACGTATCTGCCCAAGCGCTCCCCAAGGCAGCATAGGAGAGCATCCTAGGTGACACATACCTGCCCTCCAGGACCTTGCCGGTCACCGTCTCACACTAGGAACTTCTGGAATTCCCGCGTTGTGTGTGGGTTTGCCGTAATTCCATTTTGATTTGTACGTAATTTGTAAGCGAAGTCTACGGGCGGAGGGTTTATTGTTGAATACATAAAACCGCGGTCGGGACCAAAGCATTTTCTGTTCTATTGAATCAATAAGGCAAAGATCCAGTTCAGTTTTAGCTTGAGATAATGCTGGGAGATTATTTTAGATGGATATTTTTGGCTACCTCCTCAAGCTGAGAGACTTGTTGTTTAGAGATGAGCGAACGTACTCGTCCGAGCTTGATGCTCGTTCGAGTATTAGGGTGTTCGAGATGCTCGTTACTAGAGGCGAGCACCACGCGGTGTTCTGGTTACTTTCACTTTCATCTCTGAGACGTTAGCGCGCTTTTCTGGCCAATAGAAAGACAGGGAAGGCATTACAACTTCCCCCTGCGACGTTCAAGCCCTATACCACCCCCCTGCTGTGAGTGGCTGGGGAGATCAGGTGTCACCCGAGTATATAAATCGGCTCCTCCCGCGGCTCGCCACAGATGCATTCTGACAGAGATCAGGGAAAGTGCTGCTGGTGCCGGAGCTGCTATAGGGAGAGTGTTAGGAGTTATTTTAGGCTTCAAGAACCCCAACGATCCTTCTTAGGGCCACATCTGACCGTGTGCAGTACTGTTGAGGCTGCTTTTAGCAGTGTTGCACATTTTTTTTTTTTTTTTGTATATCGGCCGTGCAGAGCATTGCGTCCTCAGTCTGCAGTCATTGTACATAGTATAGGGCCAGTAGTGCTGAGGCAGGGACAGTAAAAAAGGTGAAAGAGATATACTGTCTATATAGGCAGTGGGCTTTTCCAAAAAAATTTGGGAAAAACACTATCTTTGGGCTGCCTGTGACCGTCTTGAGTGTACTGCGTCTCTGCTGGGGGTAGTAGTCCTAATTAATACTCAGCTAAGCGTTACAACAGGCTTGCGCAAAATGCTTTCCTGGCTCTGCGTTGCCCATTACATCACCGCCGTCATCCCGTCCAGAGGGAAACAGTATACATATATACGCTGCCTACAGTATCTGTCTGCTGTCTCAGCTCAGCCTTTAAAAAAATAGAAGCAAAATACTTAAGGCCTACCACTGGCCTTTGGTCACTTGATTGGTTCTGCGCTGTGAATTCCACTAGCTCAGTCATACGCACCAACGTCTCACTACAGGCTTGCGCAAAATTGTTTCCTGGCTCTGCTGTGCGTTCCGTAAGCGAAGTCAGCCTCCAACCACAGGCCAATAAGCGGCACATTTAATTACAGCGTTCTGTTTCTGCACTACTGGTAATACACCATGCTGAGGGGTAGGGGTAGGCCTAGAGGACGTGGACGCGGGCGAGGATGCGGAGGCCCAAGTCAGGGTGTGGGCACAGGCCGAGCTCCTGATCCAGGTGTATCGCAGCCGACTGCTGCGGGATTAGGAGAGAGCCACGTTTCTGGCGTCCCCACATTCATCTCACAATTAATGGGTCCACGCGGTAGACCTTTATTAGAAAATGAGCAGTGTGAGCAGGTCCTGTCGTGGATGGCAGAAAGTGCATCCACCAATCTATCGACCACCCAGAGTTCTGCGCCGTCCACTGCTGCAACTCTGAATCCTCTGGCTGCTGCTCCTCCTTCCTCCCAGCCTCCTCACTCCATTACAATGACACATTCTGAGGAGCAGGCAGATTCCCAGGAACTGTTCTCGGGCCCCTGCTCAGATTGGGCAGCAGTGGTTCCTCACCTACCAGTGGAGTTTGTCGTGACCGATGCCCAACCTTTGGAAAGTTCCCGGGGATGAGGCTGGGGACTTCCGGCAACTGTCTCAAGACCTTTCAGTGGGTGAGGAGGACGATGACGATGAGACACAGTTGTCTATCACTCAGGTAGTAGTAATTGCAGTAAGTCCGAGAGAGGAGCGCACAGAGGATTCGGAGGAAGAGCAGCAGGACGATGAGGTGACTGACCCCATCTGGTTTGCTAAGCCTACTGAGGACAGGTCTTCAGAGGGGGAGGCAAGTGCAGCAGCACGGCAGGTTGGAAGAGGCAGTGCGGTGGCCAGGGGTAGAGGCAGGGCCAGACCGAATAATCCACCAACTGTTTCCCAAAGCACCCCCTCGCGCCATGCCACCCTGCAGAGGCCGAGGTGCTCAAAGGTCTGTCAGTTTTTCACTGAGAGTGCAGACGACCGACGAACAGTGGTGTGCAACCTTTGTTGCGCCAAGATCAGCCGTGAAGCCACCACCACCAGCCTCACCACCACCAGCATGCGCAGACATATGATGGCCAAGCACCCCACAAGGTGGGACGAAGGCCGTTCAGCGCCTCCGGTTTGCACCACTGCCTCTCCCCCTGTGCCCCAACCTGCCACTGAGATCCAACCCCCCTCTGAGGACACAGGCACTACCGTCTCCTGGCCTGCACCTACACCCTCACCTCCGCTGTCCACGGCCCCATCCAGCAATGTCTCTCAGCGCACCGTCCAGCCGTCGCTAGCGCAAGTGTTTGAGCGTAAGCGCAAGTACGCCGCCACGCACCCGCACACTCAAGCGTTAAACGTGCACATAGCCAAATTGATCAGCCTGGAGATGCTGCCGTATAGGCTTGTGGAAACGGAGGCTTTCAAAAGCATGATGGCGGCGGCGGCCCCGCGCTACTCGGTTCCCAGTCGCCACTACTTTTCCCGATGTGCCGTCCCAGCCCTGCACGACCACGTCTCCCGCAACATTGTACGTGCCCTCACCAATGCTGTTACTGCCAAGGTACAGGTACCCTGGCACACATGGCTGACTTCACGTTAGGATGCCTTTCTCGTGACCCTCACGTTACACGCATTCTGGCCACTACGGATTACTGGGTGTACACACTGCTCGACCCACGGTATAAGGAGAACCTTTCCACTCTCATACCCGAAGAGGAAATGGGTTCGAGAGTGATGCTATACCACAGGACCCTGGCGGACAAGTTGATGGTAAAATTCCCATCCGACAGCGCTAGTGGCCGAAGGCGCAGTTCCGAGGGCCAGGTAGCAGGGGAGGTGCGGAGATCAGGCAGCATGTACAGCACAGGCAGGGGAACACTCTCTAAGGTCTTTGACAGCTTTCTGGCTCCCCACCAAGACTGTGTCACCGCTCCCCAGTCAAGGCTGAGTCGGCGGGAGCACTGTAAAAGGATGGTGAGGGAGTACGTAGCCGATCGCACGACTGTCCTCCGTGACGCCTCTGCCCCCTACAACTACTGGGTGTCGAAGGTGGACACGTGGCCTGAACTCGCGCTGTATGCCCTGGAGGTGCTTGCTTGCCCTGCGGCTAGCGTCTTGTCAGAGAGGGTATTTAGTGTGGCTGGGGGAATCATCACGGATAAGCGTACCCGCCTGTCAACTGACAGTGCCGACAGGCTTACACTCATAAAGATGAACAAAGCCTGGATTTCCCCAGACTTCTCTTCTCCACCAGCGGACAGCAGCGATACCTAAACAATACGTAGGCTGCACCCGCGGATGGAAGCATCGTTCTCTATCACCATCCAAAACGGGGACCTTTTAGCTTCATCAATCTGTGTATAATATTCCTCCTCCTCCTCCTCCTGCTCCTCCTCCTGAAACCTCACGTAATCACGCCAAACGGGCAATTTTTCTTAGGGCCACAAGGCTCACTCATATAATTTTTGTAAACAATTTGTATACGTTTCAATGCTCATTAAAGCGTTGAAACTTGCACCTGAACCAATTTTTATTTTAACTGGGCTGCCTCCAGGCCTAGTTACCAATTAAGCCACATTAACCAAAGCGATTAATGGGTTTCACCTGCCCTCTTGGTTGGGCATGGGCAATTTTTCTGAGGTACATTAGTACTGTTGGTACACCAATTTTTTGGGGCCCTCGCCTACAGTCTAATCCAATTAATTTTTTGCCCACCTGCATTACAGCTGACGTTACATCAGCTGTGTTGGGCAATGCAATGGGATGTATTTATGTACCGCCGGTGGGTTCCAGGGAGCCACCCATGCTGTGGGTCCACAAGGAGTTGTAAATGCATCTGTTTCCACTTCTAAAGAACCCCAGTCTGACTGGGGCATGCAGTGTGGGCCGAAGCCCACCTGCATTAAACATGACATTACCTCAGCTGTGCTGGGCACTGCAATGGGATACATTTATGTACAGCCGGTGGGTTCCAGGGAGCCACCCATGCTGTGGGTGCACACGGAATTCCCATTGTGGAGTTGTACCTGCCTGTGACTATTTATAAAAAACCGTGGTCTGACTGGGGCATGCAGACACCTTGACAGAATGAATAGTGTGTGGCACATGGATTCCCCATTGCTATGCCCACGTTTGCAGCTCCTGACAGAGGTGGCACAGGATTGGATTTCTCATTGCTTCTGTACAGCATTGTGGGCTATCGCCCCGCCCCTTTTAAAGAGGGTCGCTGCCTGGCCGTGCCAGCCCTCTGCAGTGTGTGCCTGTGGTTCCTCCTCATGGCAGACACACTTATAAATAGACATGAGGGCAGCTGAAGGCTGTGCAGGGACACTTTGGTGTGCGCTGTGGACACTGGGTCGTGCGCGGGGGTGGGGCAGCATATCCAAAAGAATGGCAGCAGGAGAATTCGGGTGCAGTAAAACAGGTATTATTTCCTTTATTCCATCCTCAGTAATCACGCAACGTTTCTGCCGTTACAAACAGCCTTTGGACACATGTAGCCCCTCGCCTGCCCTATCCGTTGCTGTGTCGTTCCCATCACTTTCTTGAATTGCCCAGATTTTCACAAATGAAAACCTTAGCGAGCATCGGCGATATACAAAAATGCTCGGGTCGCCCATTGACTTCAATGGGGTTCGTTATTCGAAACGAACCCTCGAGCATTGCAAAATTTTCGTCCCGAGTAACGAGCACCCGAGCATTTTGGTGCTCGCTCATCTCTATTGTTCTAATTTCAGTTGTTGTGACAAGCGTTCCCGTTAACGACGGGCTGCTATTTGTATTAAATGACCTTGGATCACTGCTTTGTGTGCTTCCCAAAGAGAAACGGGGGAGGAGGCGGACGGGCTATTCATTTGAAAGCATTCTTCCAATTGTGGCGTTAGGAGGGATCTAACCTCAGGGATCGATAAGTCGTTAAGGATCCAAGATGTGTTTGTGGGTTTAGACATCAGGGAATTACAGGGGATGTACAGCGGGCTATGGTCAGACCGTGGGACCGACAGGATTTCAGACTGCAGTATTTGAGGTGTGAAAGCATCGGGAACTAGAATGTGGTCTATTCTCCTGTACAGGGAGTGCCGGGCGGAGAAGGGTGTGTAGTCTCTGGTGGTTGGGTTTAGTTTCTGTCAGGTATCTACTAAATGGTATTATTGAAGGAGGGATTTAAAGTCGTGCGAGATCGAGTGTTGGGGCAGTGGGGAGTGGGCTGGTGGGGCAGTGGGGAGTGGGCTGGTGGGGCAGTGGGGAGTGGGCTGATGGGGCAGTGGGGAGTGGGCTGATGGGGCAGTGGGGAGTGGGCTGGTGGGGCAGTGGGGAGTGGGCTGGTGGGGCAGTGGGGAGTGGGCTGGGGGGGCAGTGGGGAGTGGGCTGATGGGGCAGTGGGGAGTGGGCTGGTATGGCAGTGGAGAGTGGGCTGGTATGGCAGTGGGGAGTGGGCTGGTGGGGCAGTGGGGAGTGGGCTGATGGGGCAGTGGGGAGTGGGCTGGTGGGGCAGTGGGGAGTGGGCTGGTGGGGCAGTGGGGAGTGGGCTGGGGGGGCAGTGGGGAGTGGGCTGATGGGGCAGTGGGGAGTGGGCTGGTATGGCAGTGGAGAGTGGGCTGGTATGGCAGTGGGGAGTGGGCTGGTGGGGCAGTGGGGAGTGGGCTGGTGGGGCAGTGGGGAGTGGGCTGATGGGGCAGTGGGGAGTGGGCAGTGGGGAGTGGGCTGGTGGGGCAGTGGGGAGTGGGCTGGTGGGGCAGTGGGGAGTGGGCTGAAATGGGCAGTGGGCTGGTGGGGCAGTGGGGAGTGGGCTGGAAGAGTGGTTGAATTCCTATCCAGACTCAGGTGAAGAATGCAGTTTGAATCACCGCAAAGAATTATAGTGCCGGTTTTGTTGGTCTCAACCAGTTCAAAAAGTTTTGTGAAAAATTGGATTTGTCTCGAATTTGGGGTGTAGTAGGAGACTATGGTTACTGGAACGTCTTGGATGGAGCCTGTTACCAATAGGTAGCGACCATCTGGGTCCGCAATAGTGCAGACGTGTAAAAGGAAATGACTTACTGAGGCAGATGGTGACTCCCTTAGTTTTAGTTGGAGCGTTTGCTGAATAGAATGTGGGGTATTGGGGGGGAGGGGAGGTAGCGCGGGGTAGAGTTGCTGGAGAAGTGGGTTTCTTGCAGGCACACCATGTCTACGTGTTTGCTCTTGTAGTAGCGGAATGATTTTGAATGTTTTTGTGGGGAATTAAAGTCCTGTATGTTGTGAGAAATTATTTTTAGGTCCATGGGCGGGGGCAGGGAATATGAAAAATTGAAACAGTCTCAGGACCTCCACCCCATGGGAAGGGAGGTTGGGGGGGAATGGGGAGAGGGAATAAGCAGGGGAAAACAGGGTGTGGCCAACATATACGATTAGTACTAGGAGCAATGGGTGAGATTGCCTTAGCTGCAACAAGTAACAAACTCTTCATAGTTACGAGGAGGTTTAGAAGTAGGAAGCCACGTCAGCTCCAAAATGGGGTGGCTTATAGTACTGATAGCTAAAGATAGAAGAAGGTAGGAAAAGACCCTAAGGGGGGCAGGAATGGTGGGGAGGGGGGGGGGGGCAGACAGGAGGGAGGAAGAGGGGAGTAAACCAAAGGAAAGGAACAAAACAAAGAACGGATCAAAAGCTGACTGTAATTCTTGAATGTTACATCGTTAGTAGGTAGCAATCTGTTTAGGAGGACAGTTCCAATCTCCCAAAGATCTACTGCCCAGAGTATGTCCGTCGTATCTCTGCCATCTTGCTCTTCGGATAGAAACTGGTGTGTATAGTCTGGAGGTGAATGTAACTCGTGTCAATACAAAGAGATGCTCACGACTGGCGAGAGAGAAAGGCGGCAAGAAAAAATCTGACGTCTTGCTGACTTAAAGTCTTTGATAGCCACGACTCCGGGGGCTCTGGATCCTTGCAGGGGGTTGTGGCGCTTTTCCCTCTGACTCCAGGGTTTTGGAGGGAGGGGGATGTGGGAGATGAGGCTGTGGCGCCCGGCTGGGGGGAGACTGTTGCAGGTTTAATTAAAGTTAGTGTGCACTTTATCTTGAAATGAGAAAGTCATCTTAAATGGAAAGCCCCATCTGTACCGGATCTTTTCCTGCTGCAGGATCAATAGATACGGCTTGAGGGCCCTCCTCTTGGACAATGTAGATGGTGCCAAATCGGGAAACAACTGATAGTCAAAGCCCTGGAATGTTCGCTTGTGGGAGGATCGAGCCGCGCG
Source organism: Eleutherodactylus coqui (assembly GCA_035609135.1). Classification (NCBI taxonomy): domain Eukaryota; kingdom Metazoa; phylum Chordata; class Amphibia; order Anura; family Eleutherodactylidae; genus Eleutherodactylus; species Eleutherodactylus coqui. The sequence continues at coordinate 307,004,254 of CM069408.1, forward strand.
CATCAGTTGCTCTTTAGTACGGTGGAAGTGGAGTTTTAACACGATGTCCCTTGGGGAGCCTTTGGGTTTGGTGCTCGTAGGGCTCTGTGAACTCGATTGAGTTCCAACCGATCGATTGGGATGTTGGGGCAGAGCTCCTGGATCAGCGCCGCCACTGTTGATTGTAGATCTTTGATGGATTCGGGGACTCCGCGGATGCGAATGTTGTCTCGCCGTGCCCTATTTCTGACATCTTCTAGCTTATCATGAAGAAAATGTATCTCTCGGTGAAGTTGTTCTATTTCTTTTGCGTGGGCATCTAGGACTATGCTAGCGTTGTCCTTTCAATCTTCAAGAGCGATTGTCCTCTGGCTAAGCTCTGGGATTTCGTTGGAGAGTTTGGTTGTTATTTCGGAGGAGGTTTTGGAAGCTCTTTTTGTAGTTGCGTTTGTATTTGGGCTACGAGATTGTCTGGTATGATAGAGGTAGGACTCTCTGAAGGGCTATTGTTAGGGCTGTCCGTGTCGGCACGAGATGGAAGCTGTAAGTCCTCCATCGATGAGCGAGATGTTTCATCAGAGGAGATGGTAGCCTCCTGCAGTTTTGAGGATTTCTTAGGTTGTTTTTCACTGCTCTGGGTTGAACGGGGCGCATGGTTGCTGTGTTAGGAATAAGTGGGCTAGGAGATGCTTCGTTCATGTTTTAGGTAGATTGGGTCTTAGGGTCTTTCCAGGGTTGTGACCACCATTCAGAACCGTGTGCGCCTAGTGTTACATTAGTAAGATGACATGTTGTTTAGAGACCAGGGTCTCTTTGAAACACTTTCGTTAAGACGCACTGGTGTGTAAGTATATCTTGTGCTGTAGAGGCTGTGACAACCTTTTATCTGCGCTGCAGCGACAATACGGTTGTATTGAGTTGTTTTGTGTTGGTGATATCAATGCCGACCACTAGGTGGCAGCAGGGTCTATCCATTGTGTCAACCTAGCAAGATGCACTGTAGTTGGAGAGACTCGAAACTTTACTATGAGTCGCATTAACCCAAATAGATAGGATCTCGTCCGGAGTGCAGCGTGGGATATGGAGCTCCGCACTGGTGTCCACAAGATGAGAAATGTGCCTTTTCAGAATTGGCGCTGGTTATGTCTGATTATGCCCCCAAGTTGTGGAATGGAGTCCACTAGGAGTGATGGAGGGGTCCTGGCCTAATGGAGGGAGTAATCTTGGGAGGCTTGCAGATATTGTAGTGACACAAGTGGAAATAGTAATTTGCAGGAATCATGCTTTCCCAGGTATCAATGGTGCAGCTGCAGTTCCATGTGGCCCCTTGGTGTGTGTGCTGCTGGCTCGGCCGTGTGGGCTGTAGCAGAGCAGCAGGGGACTCGCCCACTTAGATGCTGTGATCCTTGCACCGGCACTCTGCATATCCCGCTGCCGTGCCTCCGCTATGAAGGTTCCTTCTCCTGCAGTCAGGGAGTCTCTCAGGCGCCCGGGAGTACCTCTGCCTGCAGAGGCTGAGCTGTGGGCATGCTAGTCTCTGACAGGGAGCCGCGGGATCACGAGTCCCGCTCGTGTGGTCTGCTCAGCTGCGTCCAGCCGCCGGCGCTCCCGCTAGCAGTGAGGTGAGTAGTGCGATGCGCGGTCCGCCGTGTGTTCGCTCCATGGGAGCCAGCAGTGGACCCTCTGGGTATGTGGTCAACGGAGCGCGGCTGCCGTTTTCCCGCTCTCTGCGCGGTCCGCCGTGTGTTCGCTCCATGGGAGCCAGCAGTGGACCCTCTGGGTATGTGGTCAACGGAGCGCGGCTGCCGTTTCCCGGTCTCTGCTGTGTGCGGGGATGGATAGGCCGCGGTGGGTCTCAGGTTCCCCCTCCTCTCTAGCCGTCTCTTCACGATCAGATCAGTCCCCCAAGTTGTTCTATGGTGACCGAGTGAGTTGCTGTTGGGTCTGCGGCAGGTTAACTGTATGCTAGGGAAGCTGGATGGCCCAGTCCTTTCGTGGTTCGTCGGAGCCCTAGAAGGATACGTCCGCCATTAAGGGATGTCAGGACACGCCCCCCCTTTTCCCTTAGGGCTCCGATATCGCTCTTGCAAATCTTCTAAAAAACCCTGGTTGCAAGGCGGTTTTATGTGAAAATAGGCTGGCATCCCTGCAGGGAATCCCTTCTTTCCATTGCTTTCAATAGGCCAGCAGCAGGGCCGGCCCCAATGAAAGCAATGGGAGAAGATAGCAGCAGCAGGGAATTCCTTCATCCCCATGGGGAGTTCCCTCATCACTGAACACTCTGCTGCTGCTGTCAGTGTCCAGTGATGAGGGGTCTCCCCGTGGGGATGATAGAATCCCCTGCTGTCACAGCAGCTGCAGAGGATTGCAATGTTCTTAGTAGGTTTTCAATGGGGCCGGCGCTGCTGCTGCCGACTCCAATGCAAAAAAAAGGGGAATCCCCTGGATGAAGGAATTCTCGAGATCGCAATCTTCTCCTATTGCTTTCAATGGGGCCGGCGCTGCCCCATTAAGAACAATGGGTGGTATCGCAGAAAGAGGGGACATGCATTTTTTTTCTTGCATCGCAGGAGTGAAAACAACTCAAACGAGAAAGAAACCATTGAAAATCATTGGTTTCATAATCATGCGCTGTCACTCTCACTCGCTGTGATAGACATAATAATTATTTAGTATAAAATGTCTATCGATTTATATAAACCAAATGTATTTTGCTGTTGTAATGACTTTTAGCTCTGAGGAGTTTAAAGGATACGCACAATCTAATCATGGTATTTGCTAGACAATGGATGTGTGATGTTAATGTTAGCTAAGTACATAGGAATTGCACAAGAAGCCTCTAAGAGTTAAGGGTCATAGTGTTACATGTATATTTGTGTCCAACACTGAGTGTTGAACTAGCACTTCTCCAGCCCTGCCCCCCACGCTGAAACTTCTACAACAAAGAAATTCCTTCAACCTGAGCACATGTTGATAAGAGTTGCCACATACACGGAAACTGCTTAAGGTTGCCTGCATAGAGGACGAAGTCCAACCTACATCCTGGCTAGTAGAGGGTGGGCAGAGAGGTGGGAGATTCTATATGATCCGACAAATGAGAATCCTATATGTTACTGATGTAACTTGTTACACGCCCATGTTATGCTGTACAATAAAAGGTCCTGTCTGGCTGTTTCTGGGCAGAGAGCCATTTTGGATATGAGATTGATCAGCTCGTGTCTCAATCTGCTCTACGATGTGTGCACACGATACAATCCGGAAGCGACAAAATACCCCGAAGCCTGCTGGAGAAAATCATAATCCAGATCAGTGGCGTCCCTGGGTGGGCGAGTGGATCTGTGAGGTCACAGCCTGGAACTTACAGAGATCGGCAGATGGCACGCAGAACTCAGGGGCCCGAAAATCTACAGAACACGGTAAGATTGCTTTATGTAAATCTACCGATGTGATCTGGGTTCTGACTGCTAAATCTGCCTGTATCTGATCCAGACTGGACCTTCACTGAAAGACAGGTCTGTCCACTCGAAAAATCACCATGTTACCTGTCTAGGGGTATTTTGTATGCTGTGACTGTTGTGTCTGAGACGGTTAAACACTGTGTATACAAGACCAAGAGATAAATTCTGTGAGGGTTAATGTGTCAGGAGGGCGGACTCGGCTGTTTAAGTCTGAGGGAGCACGCTGGAGACACTTACTCCTAGGTAAACTAGTGTGAGGTTAGGAAGATTTATGATACGTATATTTACCTTTTATGATTGAGCGTGTTATGTTCTCATATGTGGAAAGGTATATACGCGGGAATATAGCCGTGGTGTGACGGCTGATGTCTCCAGAATATTATTGAGGTTTTGGTCATTGAAAATAATCGTCAGTCTCTGTATATAGCTAAATGTCCTGTCTAGAACGTGTACAAGAAGTGCTCTTCGGGAATACTAGTAGACGGTGGGCTGTTATAAAGGTAGATAAGAGAATGGACCTTGAGCCGTTGTGGTTATTCTCCAGTAATCCCCTCTGTTTGGTACTAGTAGATTGGGGGGAGGGCTGCTGAGAAGAGTGAACTGAAAGTTTTTTCCAATTAACCCTTTCTGTTCTCTTTGTCTTTGTTTTGTAGAATTAATGTGCATTGTGATCTGAGTGGGAAAGAGAGGTTATATTGGAAGGATTTGAAGAAAGCAGATTTTACAAGAGGAACACTACTGTGTCCAGAAACTTCGAATAGGCTAGAATAAGCAGGTAGAATAGAATGAGGGATCAGTACAGGATGTTTTTTGAATATTCAAAACATGTAGAAACGTTTTACAAAGGAAAAGTTGCAGAAAGAAATGTCAGGTTATGGACAGATAAGCAGAAATGAGTATGGTTAGATAGATTGTAGAAAGTTTACAGAAGATGAGCAGGAAGCCTAGCAGAAAGAAAGGTGTTTTTAGATTGCTAGGAGGAGGTATAACGTAGTTAAGAGATTGAAGAGGGGAAAGCATGTAGGGGGGTATGTGTATTGCTTATGATCAATGTAATGTCTTTGTGTTGACTACAGCCCCTCCCTGTAATGGCGGCTGTGCTGGCAATGTTTACAATCCAACATAGTGTGACTCTGCAGTAAATGTAGTGAGGCCTGCCCCCACCCTGAAGTTACTTCCCCCCATGTGCTCACTTTCAAGGTGTGTGATGTTACTTCCGGTCCCTCCCCATCCGGGACAGGACCTGGCCACGCCCCTTCCTCCTCCAGCGGCCATTTTGCCTCACCTGGAAGTGCTGCTACTCCTGGGCCCACCCGTTCCTCCGGCAGCCATCTTGCCTCACCTGGGAGATTTGTAGCCCCGCCCCTTTCTGCCTCTGGCGGCCATTTTGCTGCATTTGGGAGGCCTATATTCCCCAATGCCACTGTATCCAGTGCTAACCTCATGATTGTCTGAAGTAAGGTTTTGTTTGACCAGACTTTGTTACGCTCCAAGATGTGGCCACTTTGGATGTGTGATAAGTTCAGGGAAACAAACCTTTGTGAAGATGCAGCTTGGGACATAGTAGATGACTAAGCTGGTTTATAGTGTATGGAAGATTGGAGTTGATGCATGGGGGCAGAGACCAGGAATGCATGGCAGGGGACGCTCTGTCATGTTCCCAGGGGCTCTGTCTTCCACTGCCCGCTTCTCCAATGGATGCTCAGACAGATGATGTTATGGAAGGTTCCTACAGATGGAATAATTTCCCTATAGTCACCCAGCAAACTTTTTCACGCAATTTGATGAAGTAATTTTACTTTTTATGTGAAGAAAGAGGGACTGAATTGCCCAGAGTAGGATGTTAATTCATCCGTATTCTTTAGTTTTTCCTTAAGTCTTTTGTATATTCTAGTGTCAGTCTACACTGAAGCTATAATTATATTCCGACAGGAGAGTAAAAGCTAAACGTAGCCATTCCCTGAAATACTATTACACTGGGTGACGTAAAATTTTACTTGTGTTGCGCCCCCTTGTGTTAAAAAATGCTAACTGCAACCTGAAAGAAAAAAATTTTTTTAAGGAGATTTTCGCTCAGACTTCGCTGCATACAATGTCACCTTGACCTACAAAGTGCTTGTTTTTGTGCCTCTTGGTTTACTAGTTTGAACGCAATTACTCTTTTTTTCCATTGAGTATTCCGGTTCAAAAGGGGGGAGGCAGAGGTGATCTGGGCCATAGATGATCTAGGTGTTGTAGATCAGCTATTGGGTTTGAAAAAAAAAAAAAAAAATGGAATAAGATAACAAGATTCCGAGCCATGTGAAATAGAACATCAGCACGATTATTTAGTACTAATTCAGTAAGAAACTGCAGGTATGCAAACAGTTATCAGAACCTCTGTTGATAATGCATATGTTGAGCTTTTTGCAGATGGTACCAGGGTGAGGATTGTTGACTCCACATCGGATATGCAGTGGTCACACAACAAGATGTCCTAGAAGCAGAAGCTCTGCCTCCGCATGTCTCAGCACAAGAAGCGGAATTGAAGGCCCTCACTGAGGCGAGTAGAATGGCGAGAGGTAAGACGGCAACCCTTTACACTGACTCCTGGTATGCATTTGGCATAGCTCATGATTACGGCCCAATATGGAAGGCCAGACAGTTTTTACCTTAGCAGGACAACCAATTGAGAATGGTGCAGCGGTACAGAGTCGCATGGAGGCCCTACTTCTACCTGACAAAGTTGAGAGTTCGCACCGATTCCTACACTGGAGAGGCGAGGGACGACACCCTCGCTGACAGCATAGCAAAGGCAGCGGCCCTCAAGCCATGGAAGAAAGAAGAAAGATACTGACAGCATGAGTCAGTGGTAAAAACTTTGGACATTGACAAAAATTTGGACTTTGATATGCTAAAGACTTTTACAGTTACAAGCCAGCAAGGAAGAAAAGAATAAATGGACTAATATGGGAGCAGCAGAAACAGGACAGCGTGTGGTGAACAGTCAACAGCACTTGCCTACGACAGTTCCTGTATCCCATAATGGTCCAGCTGATGGACGGAAAGACCCACCTAGTAAAGCAGCAATGACGACGACGCTTGAAAGAGGTTGGGCGACTTCTGGGTTCTCTGTAGCTGCTGCATCATTTGTCCAGTTTAGCATGATCTATGCCATAGGTGAGTCAGGGCAGAAGTAAATTTGCCACATCACACTTGCCGGGACCACTCTACCCATTTCAGGGATTGCAAATTGACTACGTTCAGCTCCCACTTGTTGGGAAGTATGAATACGTGCTTGTTGTTGATGTCTTTGCAGGTTGGAGACCGACCCTGTTACCAAGGCAAACACGTAGGTAACCGCAAAGAAGCTCATGAATGAGGTAAACTGTGAATATGGGGTACCAGAAGTGATTCAGAGTCAGACAGAGGTATAAACTTCGCAGGTGAATGTAACATGTCATGTCTGCTCTGGGTGTATCCCAGGCCTTTTACATACTGTACCACCTTTAGAGTAATGGAAAGGTGGAGAGACGTAGTGGCACGCTAAAAGTAAGATACTTAAAAATTACGCCACTTTGGAAAGACTGTCATCCAATAGCCCTATTCAGTGTTAGATATGAACCCAGGGGGGATTATATATTATCTCCCTACGAGATTGCTTGGGCTAGCCCCAAGGCTAGGTCGTTACTATCCTCAGTAGTTACAATTACAATCTGATGTGTTGACTGAGTATGTGATTTCCGTTGTTAAAGAACTAACCAAAGCCTATGCACAGGTGTTCTCTTCCAGACTCAGAGGCAGACACTGGGACACATATCTTGCAGCCTGGGGATTGGGTGTGCGTCAAGAAGTTCCTCAGGAAGCACCCTCTTGAGCCCCGATTTGATGGCCCCTACCAGGTGCTTCTGACTACTGCCACAGCTGTGAAACTAGCCGAAAGACTTACATGGATCCATGCTTCATACTGTAAGAAAGCTTCAGATCCGGGAGACCAGTCTTAGTTGTGCCAAAGACATTACTCTGGTTAGGGCTAGTGAGAGAGGAGGGTGGCAACTGGAATCCTTAGTCGGAAGAATATGAGGGTATGGTTACCTTCTGGTATAACTCGTCCAATGCTCAAGTAACCGCATATTCCTTCGACTATTGTACTGTGGTCCCGTGTCTAGGCGCAAGATCCCACCGCAGGCCAGATTTAGCTCAGTCCAGCTGGTTATATGACTTATATACCCGGGGAATACAATATGTTTGCGCCACTGATAACGTCTGGAGAGAAGACTGCCGTTATTGGGGATTAGTGGGATGCAACACAGGAACAGACTAGTCCTATAAACCGCGAAGTGCTTAAATAAGAAAGATAGGAGCGGGAAATCCCTAATTAGTCGTATAACCCTCCTTGAGAATAATAAGGACAGCAGGTATTGGAAGGCTGAACTTAGTATGCTGCTTGGTTTTAATGCGGTTTTTACACTAACCATGGGAGATCCAAGCCCGGGGGACGGGGAGACTTATAGTCTGGGGACATACCGGTACGGGAGGACAGATCCCTTAGGGAAGTTTAAAATAAGGGATATGGTAGATGCACCCGAATGGAAGCCTTCACTTAGTCCCGTGCCCATAATTAACCCCCTCCGCCGTAAGATAAAGACCTTGACGAACATGATGATCATAGCCGACCCTACCTTTTGAGGACACCTTGACAGTAGCGACTGGCTACTCTGTCCAGAATCTCTGGTTGGAGTTGATGAGGTACAATGCTAACAGGAGCAACAAGTCTAACTGTTGCGTGTGCGGTAGTGCCCGACTGCACTCGGGGATGGTCCCCCTAAATCTCCCGGTAGATGCTGAAGAGTGGTTTATTAGTCTCTTCACGAACATTTCCGCTAATTACACTGTCTGTGAGAAGTGGAAGAAGGAATACTCTATAACTACTTAAGTGTTTTGCACCAGAGAGAGTATTACTGACTACCCTGGAAACTACACCTGCCAGGCAAATAGGCAGGGTGGAGGGAGATTTTTGGGGAACTCACCAACGGGTATTGCTCCTCCTACGGTACAATAGGAGGGGAATGGACACAGAATCAGGTCCAGTCCTTAGGAGACGTTTACTGGCTTTGTGGAGACATGAGGTAGAGGACCCGCCTGGAGGGTAATTGGACAGGGGAGTGTGCCTTAGTAAAGCCCTTATGCTCCTCCACATCCTGTCAGACAGCATTGAGGATAATGAGGTTACCCCCAATAGTTACTTTATCTCGATCCAACTCAGTCTGTGTTTTGTGGTTATCCTGTCATGTTGGTCTATCCTTGTTTTGCGCATAGGTACGGCGGTTCCTTCCAGTCTTGTCACTAGGTAGTGTAGGGTCAGGGTGAGGCGGCCTGGACGTGTTCACCATTAGGACTATCTCCAGGAGGGACATTGGTGTGGGTGAAGATTAGGGAGTCCCAGGCCGTGCGTACCTGTGCACACTACTAGTAATGTAACATTATACTAGAGCGAGAAGAGAGACCCCTGGTGGTAGTTTTGATCTACACGTATACATTGACGTCATAGGATAGCCAAGGGGGGTACCTGGCAAGTTTTAAAAATTAGAGACCAAGTTAAAACTAGATTCGAGTCCATTTTCCTGGTCATTATGGTAAATAAATGTTGACTGGATTAATTATGTTTATTATAATTAGCAGCGGTTTATAAATTATACTAGAGACGCCTTATAGGGACTAGTCGACCAATAGGACCTACCTCGACTATGACTTTTCAAAATAGAATGGCCTTAGATATGACTTTAGCTAAAAAGGGGAGTGTCTGTAAGATGATAGGGGAGACTTGTTGTACCTACATCCTAGACGACACGTGACCCGCGGGTAAAGACGCAGTTGCCATTAAGAAGCTGACCGCACTAACTAAAAAGAGCTAACTTTTGGGACCAGTACTCGCCATGGATGAGCGGGTGGTAAAGGATCCTGGCACAGACGGGCGTCGCTGTTGTATGTGATCTGATGGTTACCTTTTCTGTTCTAGTCTGCTGTGTTATCCCCTGTGTCAGAGAGAAATGTGAAACTGATGCTGGAAAAGCCGCTCCCATGAGTTTGCTGAATGCATCCCCAGAAGGAGTGGACAAGTCCTACACCCCCTTGAAGACCCTAAAACGAACCTTCAACGCACTCCGGTTATAGGCTCAAGCGCAGAGAACTGTGAAAATTAGATAGAGAGTTAGAGGATAGACATATTAAGGGGGGATTGTGATAGACATGATGATTGGTTGGTGTAAAATGTCTATCGATTTATATAAACCAAATGTATTTTGCTGTTGTAATGACTTTTAGCTCTGAGGAGTTTAAAGAATATGCACAATCTAATCATGGTATTTGCTAGACAATGGATGTGTGATGTTACTGTTAGCTAAGTACATAGGAATTGCACAAGAAGCCTCTAAGAGTTAAGGGTCATAGTGTTACATGTATATTTGTGTCCAACACTGAGTGTTGAACTAGCACTTCTCCAGCCCTGCCCCCCACGCTGAAACTTCTACAACAAAGAAATTCCTTCAACCTGAGCACATGTTGATAAGAGTTGCCACATACACGGAAACTGCTTAAGGTTGCCTGCATAGAGGACGAAGTCCAACCTACATCCTGGCTAGTAGAGGGTGGGCAGAGAGGTGGGAGATTCTATATGATCCGACAAATGAGAATCCTATATGTTACTGATGTAACTTGTTACACGCCCATGTTATGCTGTACAATAAAAGGTCCTGTCTGGCTGTTTCTGGGCAGAGAGCCATTTTGGATATGAGATTGATCAGCTCGTGTCTCAATCTGCTCTACGATGTGTGCACACGATACAATCCGGAAGCGACAAAATACCCCGAAGCCTGCTGGAGAAAATCATAATCCAGATCATCGCAGCGCGAGAAAAAAAAAAAAAACGCTAGATTTTTTTGCCACTCCTAAGGCGCCCTTAGTCAGACCTCATCTGGAATACTGGGTCCAGTTCTGGGCACCCCACTTTATAATAGACATAGACAAACTGGAGCAAGTTCAGAGAAGAGTTACCAAGATGGTGAGCGGTCTGCAAATCATGTCCTATGAGGAACGGGTAAAGGATCTGGGAATGTTTAGCAGAAGAGAAGGCTGAGAGGAGACTTAATAGCTGTCTACAAATATCTGAAGGGCTGCCACAGTGCAGAGGGATCAGCCCTATTCTCATCTGTACAAGGAAAGACTAGAAGCAATGGGATGAAACTGAAAGGGAGGAGACACAGATTAGATATTAGACAGTGAGGGGATCAATGAGTGGAACAGGTTGCCACAGGAGGTGGGGAGTTCTCCTTCAATGGAAGTCTTCAGAGGCCGGACAGACATCTGTCTGGGATGATTTAGTGATCCTGCACTGAGCAGGGGGTCGGACCCGATGACCCTGGAGGACCCGTCCAACTCTACCAGTTTGCCAATCTGTAATCTATGGAGTGGGCAAGTCGCCCATGTGACTGCGCCCCAAGGCGTTTGTGCGGCCAAGCAGCCATCATATTTACACTGACAAACATTTACCGATTGCCTGATTCGCTCGTGTCCAATTATCAGCCTGTGTGAGGGGGTCGCCATCCATTGGATTAACCCTCCGATTTCCTTCTATTCCCATGACTGCCCATTTTCCAGGTAGGAGCAGTTTTGTGGCGGCGCCTTTCACAGACCACGTGGATTTAGGTGCACACAGAGCGCGGCGGAGGGGAGGAGGCTGCGCAAAGTAACAGAGCTGGAAACGGAGCAGATTGCAGGACGTCTGCAGGAGCAAAAATTGGTAAACGAAGGGTGGGGGATGGGCTCTTACAAGACTGATGGCTACCAAACAATGGTGCTTTGCATGTGACAAGGTGATCGGTGCAACAAATGAGCGAATCTGCGGCCGGACTACAGCGGGCATACAGAGCCTTCATAGGGCAATGCAAAAACCGTGCCCACAATGCGCTCAGAAAGGGATACTCCAGCCTGGGTCCTTTATTAATGGCGTATCGACAGGCGCTTGGAGTCGGGCACCACGCTGCTCACCGCTGTGCACACTGGTCGACCGCTCGCAGTACTAGTGTACGGAGAAGTGCCAATCCTGGCATTCGGCGACTCTGGCAACGCCATCATAAAGGAAGCAGGAGGAGCCGCAGGTCACGCGCCTGAGCAGCACCAGCGCCCGCCGGTCACGCGCCTGAGCAGCACCAGCGCCCGCCGGTCACGCGCCTGAGCAGCACCAGCGCCCGCCGGTCACGCGCCTGAGCAGCACCAGCGCCCGCCGGTCACGCGCCTGAGCAGCACCAGCGCCCGCAGGTCACGCGCCTGAGCAGCACCAGCGCCCGCCGGTCACGCGCCTGAGCAGCACCAGCGCCCGCCGGTCACGCGCCTGAGCAGCACCAGCGCCCGCCGGTCACGCGCCTGAGCAGCACCAGCGCCCGCCGGTCACGCGCCTGAGCAGCACCAGCGCCCGCAGGTCACGCGCCTGAGCAGCACCAGCGCCCGCCGGTCACGCGCCTGAGCAGCACCAGCGCCCGCCGGTCACGCGCCTGAGCAGCACCAGCGCCCGCCGTTCACGCGCCTGAGCAGCACCAGCGCCCGCCGTTCACGCTCCTGAGCAGCACCAGCGCCCGCCGTTCACGCTCCTGAGCAGCACCAGCGCCCGCAGGTCACGCGCCTGAGCAGCACCAGCGCCCGCCGTTCACGCTCCTGAGCAGCACCAGCGCCCGCAGGTCACGCGCCTGAGCAGCACCAGCGCCCGCAGGTCACGCGCCTGAGCAACACCAGCGCCCGCAGGTCACGCGCCTGAGCAGCACCAGCGCCCGCCGGTCACGCGCCTGAGCAGCACCAGCGCCCGCCGGTCACGCGCCTGAGCATTTCTGCTACGAGTGCGTTTGTGAGAAAAATGCCTCACATCACGCCACACGCGGGCGAAAATAGTAGTTTAAATAGGAAAAATGGTATCGCGAGAACATCGGATCTTCGGGAAACTTGCTGGCATAGGAAGAATTGGGCGATTCTCGCACCCAAAAGTAGGACGCGCCGAGAGAAGCGTCGCTGGTGTAAACGTTCTTTTCACGTGCGAGATCTTACCACATTGCAGTCCGTCAGTATCTGTGACCACCGCGCATCTGGGAGCCGCGCACGGGGATAGCTGGGGGCCTCTCCTTAAGTTCCGGTTACATCCGGCCGCCATCCTGCAGTCGTTTACTGTGACCACTATAAAATGTTGCATCTTTTTCTCCAAATTGCACCAAAACACTCGCATTTTATTGTGCTTTGGGGTCACTGCAGTAAATATACCCCCCCCCCCCCCCCCCCGCCGGCTCCATGTGACCCCCCCCATCGGCGCTGTGTGCTTCCCCGGTTGGCCCTGTGTGCTCCCCCCGCCGACTCCGGGTGATCCCCCTGCGAGCCCTGTGTGCTCCCCCCGCCGGCTCCATGTGACCTCCCCACCGGCGCTGTGTGCTTCCCCGGTTGGCCCTGCGTGCTCCCCCCGCCGACTCCGGGTGACACACCCCCCCCCCCCGCCGGTGTAAGAGAGCGCATCACTTGTGACCTGAGGACTGCAGCGCACACCTCCATCAGCGAGGAAAATAACGCATCATTTACGATAATTGCAGACCTACGACCGCAGCGCCGTCATTAGCGTGATCCCCGCCGCCTCGATGCGGCGCGATGTATTGTTTGCAGTTGTGAATCTCTGACGCGTATTTCATCCGCAGGCGCTGCCGTATCCCGCGACAGCGTGACGCTGACTGTTTCCAACGGGTTATTTCACATGAGCGATGCGTTGTGGCCCGCGCGGACGCAGCCTAAGGCGTACCTTCCGGGTGATATCCCGCTGCGTCTAACGGAGTCATGTGATCTGCCGCAACATGTCACCGAGCGCCGCGGCCCAGCGAGGAACCGCAAGAGGACTGCTGTAAGCAAGAGGCTGCACTGGGTCCACATCCGCCAGGAATCACCGGCTCGCACAAAGAACGGAAATCCTCGGCCAACATGAAGCATAAATTGGCGCACTGCGGATTCTACCGCTGAATCCAGCTGCAAAACATGCATGGCGGCCGGGCGCCTGCTTACAAGGCGGCCGTTATACTTGGACTACAGAACTGCGCAGCCAACTACGTTATTCTCTACTCCAAATATAACAGAAACCTTGTAAACCGGATACCGCCATGTGACCCCGACACCCTGTATACCCTGAAGCCCCTCCCCTGTATACCCTGTATACCCTGAAGCCCCTCCCCTGTATACCCTGAAGACCCTCCCCTGTATACCCTGAAGCCCCTCCCCTGTATACCCTGAAGCCCCTCCCCTGTATACCCTGAAGCCCCTCCCCTGTATAACCTGAAGCCCCTCCCCTGTATACCCTGAAGCCCCTCCCCTGTATACCCTGAAGCCCCTCCCCTGTATACCCTGAAGCCCCTCCCCTGTATACCCTGAAGCCCCTCCCCTGTATACCCTGAAGCCCCTCCCTCTACCTCTCCCACCCAACTCATTAACTGTCAGTAAACTAGGTTAGAGCCCCCCTTGCTCGGCGTCTTCAGCTGCCGCTCCTCCCCGCCGCCCAGTGCCTTCTCCTTACTCCATGCTTGCAGGGCGGCCGGCTGCTCTCATGACTGATTCCCATCTGGTCCTGCAGCTGCAGCTCCCTCTTCCCCCTCTCACTCACCTGAGCTAATCACCAGCCCGGACCAAACCACCCGCACCGGAGGGGAGTTCTGTGGGGTCCTGCTGTCATCCCCCTCAGGCAGGAGTAATGGGTCCCCCCGCCCAAAAGAATGGAACAGTCCATAAAGTTTGCGCAAACGTGCAAAATGATGAGAAAAAGTGTAAAGAGCTGAAGAGAAAGAGACGATGGAGGAAGAGGAAGGCGAGACGGAGCGGAGGCGGTGCTGCGCAGCGGGTAACGGCGCTAATTACCGCCATCATTAGCAGAAGCCTCATTATGTAATTAGGGAGATGAGAGTCATAAACAGCTGATGAGGAGGAATCGCCCCATTACACGGCAGGAGTGGCGATTATCAGCCTGCAGGGCCCCTCACCCCATTACATGATGGGGGTCATTCTCTACAGCGCCTATTATCAGCCTGCGGGGCCCCTCACCCCATTACATGGCGGGGGGCGATGGGGGTCATTCTCTACAGCACCTATTATCAGCCTGCGGGGCCCCTCACCCCATTACATGGCGGGGGAGATGGGGGTCATTCTCTACAGTGCCTATTATCAGCCTGCGGGGCCCCTCACCCCATTACATGATGGGGGTCATTCTCTACAGCACCTATTATCGGCCTGCGGGGCCCCTCACCCCATTACATGGCGGGGGGCGATGGGGGTCATTCTCTACAGCACCTATTATCGGCCTGCGGGGCCCCTCACCCCATTATATGGCGGGGGGCGATGGGGGTCATTCTCTACAGCACCTATTATCAGCCTGCGGGGCCCCTCACCCCATTACATGGCGGGGGGCGATGGGGGTCATTCTCTACAGCACCTATTATCAGCCTGCGGGGCCCCTCACCCCATTACATGGCGGCGGGAGATGGGGGTCATTCTCTACAGCGCCTATTATCAGCCTGCGGGGCCCCTCACCCCATTACATGGCGGGGGAGGCGATGGGGGTCATTCTCTGCAGTGCCTATTATCAGTCTGAGGGACCCCTCACCCCATTACATGGCGGCGGGAGATGGGGGTCATTCTCTACAGCGCCTATTATCAGCCTGCGGGGCCCCTCACCCCATTACATGGCGGGGGAGGCGATGGGGGTCATTCTCTGCAGTGCCTATTATCAGCCTGCGGGGCCCCTCACCCCATTACATGGCGGCGGGAGATGGGGGTCATTCTCTACAGCACCTATTATCAGCCTGCGGGGCCCCTCACCCCATTACATGGCGGCGGGAGATGGGGGTCATTCTCTACAGCACCTATTATCAGCCTGCGGGGCCCCTCACCCCATTACATGGCGGGGGCGATGGGGGTCATTCTCTACAGTGCCTATTATCAGCCTGCGGGGCACCTCACCCCATTACATGGCAGGACGGGAGATGGGGGTCATTCTCTACAGCACCTATTATCACCCTGCGGGGCCCCTCACCCCATTACATGACTGGGGGGAGATGGGGGTCATTCTCTGCAGTGCCTATTATCAGCCTGAGGGGCCCCTCACCCATTTACATGGTGGGGGGAGATGGGGGTCATTCTCTACAGCACCTATTATCAGCCTGCGGGGCCCCTCACCCCATTACATGGCGGGGGCGATGGGGGTCATTCTCTACAGCACCTATTATCAGCCTGCGGGGCCCCTCACCCCATTACATGGCGGCGGGAGATGGGGGTCATTCTCTACAGCGCCTATTATCAGCCTGCGGGGCCCCTCACCCCATTACATGGCGGGGGGCGATGGGGGTCATTCTTTACATCGCCTATTATCAGTCTGAGGTACCCATCACCCCATTACATGGCGGGGGGCGATGGGGGTCATTCTCTACAGCGCCTATTATCACCCTGCGTGGCCCCTCACCCCATTACATGGCGGGGGGCGATGGGGGTCATTCTCTGCAGCGCCTATTATCAGCCTGCGGGGACCCTGACCCCATTACATGGCGGGGGGCGATGGGGGTCATTCTCTACAGCACCTATTATCAGCCTGTTGGGCCCCTCACCCCATTACTTGGGGGGGGGGGAGTTGGGGGTCATCCTCTACAGTGCCTATTATCACCCTGCGGGGCCCCTCACCCCATTACATGGTGGGGGCGATGGGGGTCATTCTCTGCTGGGCCTATTATCAGCCTGCGGGGCCCCTCACTCCATTACATTGGGGGGAGATGGGGGTCATTCTCTGCAGCGCCTATTATCACCCTGCGGGGACCCTGACCCCATTACATGGCGGGGGGAGATGGGGGTCACACTCTACAGCACCTATTATCAGCCTGCGGGGCCCCTCACCCCATTACTTGGGGGGGGGGAGTTGGGGGTCATTCTCTACAGTGCCTATTATCACCCTGCGGGGCCCCTCACCCCATTACATGGCGGGGGCGATGGGCGTCATTCTCTGCTGTGCCTATTATCAGCCTGCGGGGCCCCTCACCCCATTACATGGCTGGGAGGGCAATAGGGGTCATTCTCTACAGCCTGAGGGACCCCTCACCCCATTACATGGCCGGAGGGGATATGGGGGTCATTCTCTGCAGCGCTTATTATCAGCCTGCGGGGACCCTCACCCCATGACATGGTGGGGGGGAGATGGGGGTCATTCTCTATAGCGCCTATTATCAACCTGCGGGGCCACTCACTCCATTTCATGGCTCGGAGGGCCTAAGGGACCTCTCACCCTACTACATGGCGGGGGAGATGGGGGTCATTCTCTACAGCACCTATTATCAGCCTGCGGGGCCCCTCACCCCATTACATGGCGGGGGGCGATGGGGGTCATTCTCTACAGCACCTATTATCAGCCTGCGGGGCCCCTCACCCCATTACATGGCGGGGGGAGATGGGGGTCATTCTCTACAGCACCTATTATCAGCCTGCGGGGCCCCTCACCCCATTACATGGCGGGGGGAGATGGGGGGTCATTCTCTACAGCACCTATTATCAGCCTGCGGGGCCCCTCACCCCATTACATGGCGGGGGGAGATGGGGGTCATTCTCTACAGCACCTATTATCAGCCTGCGGGGCCCCTCACCCCATTACATGGTAGTGGGATATGGGGGTCATTCTCTACAGTGCCTATTATCAGCCCGCAGGGCCCCTCACCCCATTACATGGCGGGGGAGATGGGGGTCATTCTCTACAGCACCTATTATCAGCCTGCGGGGCCCCTCACCCCATTACATGGCGGGGGGAGATGGGGGTCATTCTCTACCGTGCCTATTATCAGCCTGCGGGGCCCCTCACCCCATTACATAGCGGGGGGCGATGGGGGTCATTCTCTACCGTGCCTATTATCAGCCTGCGGGGTCCCTCACCCCATTACATTGGGGGGAGATGGGGGTCATTCTCTACAGCACCTATTATCAGCCTGCGGGGCCCCTCACCCCATTACATGGCGGGGGGAGATGGGGGTCATTCTCTACAGCGCCTATTATCAGCCTGCGGGGCCCCTCACCCCATTACATGGTAGTGGGATATGGGGGTCATTCTCTACAGTGCCTATAATCAGCCTGCAAGACCCCTCACCCCATTGCATGGTGGCGGGGGGGAAGTTGGGGGTCATTCTCTGCAGTGCCTTTTATCAAGAAAGGCACAAAAATTAGCAGTTCTCCGGAGTCGTCGCGTCCTGAGATTGGAGCCGTACATCGTGGCAGCGCAATGGCTGACGGCCTGTAGATACCAGTAATGTTCGAGGTTATGATTGTTGCACAGGGTAGACTGGCGGGATATTCCCTGCGGTATTTGCCATCTGCCCCAGTAATCGCCCTCTACAGCCCCCTCTAGTGGTGAAGGTTATCTAGCATGTTTTAGCTGTTTTTTCCCCCACAAAAGCGCAGCAACTATTACAGCAGAACCGCGGCACGAGAAAAGCTGCTGGAGGTGAGGGGCTCTGAAGACCCTCCGGCATGGCAGAGGCTGACACTGTGCGGGACGCGCGCAGCCTATTGTTCCTTCTGATTTTCAAACCAAGAAATCTGTCTGAAAATGGCGCCCATTCCTGTGAGTCGCACGCCTCTTCTAGTCGCACGAGTATTTGGAGTAACCATGGCAGCACGTCGCAGCGGGCACCAGCGGCCGCCCATGTGTGGGTTGTGTCCGAGATTCTTCGGCACCACTGTTGAGCCGTCCGTGTTCCCTGAGTTCACACAGACACAGTATGGAGGCGCTAACAGTCGCGGTTTTGTGTAGTTTTCGCTCGCCCATGTGAACCCCCCCTGGGGCTCCGCTGACACGGGCGCCCCTGTTGTCCTGAAGTTGGCATCAGAATCCGCCCTTCTTACTATCTGAGTTCAGTCGGCATCTGCGACGAACTTCATGTGGAAGAGAGCTGAAATCTGTGAAGAAAACCGAGCTTGTTATGGAGGTGGCCGGGCGTTGGGAAGGATCAGGCCTATTGAAGTGGACTCATACCCATCTGACCCATCGCGGTTACGTAAAACGCTGTGCCAGCAGTGCCAGATTACTGTTAAACCTGCATCAGAAGAACCCGCCATGAACTTGTCGCGGTGTGAATGAGGCCAACGCAGCTGCTGTCTGTGGGCGCGGATGACGCTGTATACGACGGGTCGGACGGCGCTCGAGGCGCTGCCATGTTATAACCTTCTCCCTCTGGCAGATTTGGTGTTAACGAGCCCTTAAGGACAGACAGGCCGCCCCCATCGCAGCGGGCGCTCGGCCTCTTCATAATGCACCAGACTGTTTGCGACCAATGGAAGCAAGACGTGCAACGCTGGATATAATCTGTGGCCCTCAGGTACATTTAAGGGCCCCAACAAGGTGTTTTTGGTGGAGCTGGACGTTCTGTAGACCCCGATGACTTGCAGCTCATCTCTCCTCTGATGTCTTCACAGATTCCAAGGGCGAAGCATCTCTACGGTGCACAGAGCAGGATGAAGAGCCCTCCAACAAAGTGCTTGCAGCGGGTCAGAGAGATGATCTACAGACCTCACACCCTGCAGAGTTCACCCACAATGCCGCTGTGAGTCCCGCAGCTGAGGGTGGGCGCTGCCAGATGAGCCTTTTGGCGGTATGTGGGCCTGATGCCTCTGGAGGCAGATGTTACGGTACCTACAGTACAGGAGCACCACTGGAGCCGCGATTCCTTCCTGCCAGCGGCCAGTTCCGGCCAGTCAACCTAAAAATGACAGGCACCTTCCCAACAGTGGTTCCAGTGCCCCGACGCTCGGCTCGCTGCGCAGCCTCATGTAAGATGCCCACCTTCATGTATAATACAGGACTAGAGGGAGAGCGACCCAAATCGAAATGCCACGAAGACAGTACAGAAGAAATGGCTGCACCAAACAGGAAGAAGAGTCGTACTCTATACAACATCGGTGAGACCTGTAATGTAGATGAGACTTATTATAATACTGCCCCCTATGTACAAGAATATCACTACTATAATACTGCCCCCTATGTATAAGAATATAACTACTATAATACTGCCGCCTATGTACAAGAATATAACTACTATAATACTGCCCCCTATGTACAAGTATATAACTACTATAATACTGCCCCTATGTACAAGAATATAACTGCTATAATACTGCCCCTATGTACAAGAATATAACTACTATAATACTGCCCCCTATGTACAAGAATATAACTACTATAATACTGCTCCTATGTACAAGAATATAACTACTATAATACTGCCCACTATGTACAAGAGTATAACTACTATAATACTGCCCCCTATGTACAAGAATATAACTCCTATAATACTGCCCCCTATGTACAAGAATATAACTACTATAATACTGCCTCCTGTGTACAAGAATATAACTACTATAATACTACCCCCTATGTACAAGAATATAACTACTATAATACTGCCCCCTATGTACAAGAGTATAACTACTATAATACTGTCCCCGATATACAAGAATATAACTACTATAATACTGCCCCCTATGTACAAGAATATAACTACTATAATACTGCCTGCTATGCACAAGAATATAACTACTATAATACTGCTCCCTATGTACAAGAATATATCTACTATAATACTGCCCCCTATGTACAAGTATATAACTACTATAATACTGCTCCTATGTACAAGAATATAACTACTATAATACTGCCTCCTATGTAAAAGTATATAACTACTATAATACTGCCCCCTATGTACTAGAATATAACTACTATAATACTGCCCCCTATGTACAAGAATATAACTACTATAATACTGCCCCCTATGTACAAGAATATATGGGGGTCATTCTCTGCAGCGCTTATTATCAGCCTGCGGGGACCCTCACCCCATGACATGGTGGGGGGGAGATGGGGGTCATTCTCTATAGCGCCTATTATCAACCTGCGGGGCCACTCACTCCATTTCATGGCTCGGAGGGCCTAAGGGACCTCTCACCCTACTACATGGCGGGGGAGATGGGGGTCATTCTCTACAGCACCTATTATCAGCCTGCGGGGCCCCTCACCCCATTACATGGCGGGGGGCGATGGGGGTCATTCTCTACAGCACCTATTATCAGCCTGCGGGGCCCCTCACCCCATTACATGGCGGGGGGAGATGGGGGTCATTCTCTACAGCACCTATTATCAGCCTGCGGGGCCCCTCACCCCATTACATGGCGGGGGGAGATGGGGGGTCATTCTCTACAGCACCTATTATCAGCCTGCGGGGCCCCTCACCCCATTACATGGCGGGGGGAGATGGGGGTCATTCTCTACAGCACCTATTATCAGCCTGCGGGGTCCCTCACCCCATTACATTGGGGGGAGATGGGGGTCATTCTCTACAGCACCTATTATCAGCCTGCGGGGCCCCTCACCCCATTACATGGCGGGGGGAGATGGGGGTCATTCTCTACAGCGCCTATTATCAGCCTGCGGGGCCCCTCACCCCATTACATGGTAGTGGGATATGGGGGTCATTCTCTACAGTGCCTATAATCAGCCTGCAAGACCCCTCACCCCATTGCATGGTGGCGGGGGGGAAGTTGGGGGTCATTCTCTGCAGTGCCTTTTATCAAGAAAGGCACAAAAATTAGCAGTTCTCCGGAGTCGTCGCGTCCTGAGATTGGAGCCGTACATCGTGGCAGCGCAATGGCTGACGGCCTGTAGATACCAGTAATGTTCGAGGTTATGATTGTTGCACAGGGTAGACTGGCGGGATATTCCCTGCGGTATTTGCCATCTGCCCCAGTAATCGCCCTCTACAGCCCCCTCTAGTGGTGAAGGTTATCTAGCATGTTTTAGCTGTTTTTTCCCCCACAAAAGCGCAGCAACTATTACAGCAGAACCGCGGCACGAGAAAAGCTGCTGGAGGTGAGGGGCTCTGAAGACCCTCCGGCATGGCAGAGGCTGACACTGTGCGGGACGCGCGCAGCCTATTGTTCCTTCTGATTTTCAAACCAAGAAATCTGTCTGAAAATGGCGCCCATTCCTGTGAGTCGCACGCCTCTTCTAGTCGCACGAGTATTTGGAGTAACCATGGCAGCACGTCGCAGCGGGCACCAGCGCCCGCCCATGTGTGGGTTGTGTCCGAGATTCTTCGGCACCACTGTTGAGCCGTCCGTGTTCCCTGAGTTCACACAGACACAGTATGGAGGCGCTAACAGTCGCGGTTTTGTGTAGTTTTCGCTCGCCCATGTGAACCCCCCCTGGGGCTCCGCTGACACGGGCGCCCCTGTTGTCCTGAAGTTGGCATCAGAATCCGCCCTTCTTACTATCTGAGTTCAGTCGGCATCTGCGACGAACTTCATGTGGAAGAGAGCTGAAATCTGTGAAGAAAACCGAGCTTGTTATGGAGGTGGCCGGGCGTTGGGAAGGATCAGGCCTATTGAAGTGGACTCATACCCATCTGACCCATCGCGGTTACGTAAAACGCTGTGCCAGCAGTGCCAGATTACTGTTAAACCTGCATCAGAAGAACCCGCCATGAACTTGTCGCGGTGTGAATGAGGCCAACGCAGCTGCTGTCTGTGGGCGCGGATGACGCTGTATACGACGGGTCGCACGGCGCTGCCATGTTATAACCTTCTCCCTCTGGCAGATTTGGTGTTAACGAGCCCTTAAGGACAGACAGGCCGCCCCCATCGCAGCGGGCGCTCGGCCTCTTCATAATGCACCAGACTGTTTGCGACCAATGGAAGCAAGACGTGCAACGCTGGATATAATTTGTGGCCCTCAGGTACATTTAAGGGCCCCAACACTGTGTTTTTGGTGGAGCTGGACGTTCTGTAGACCCCGATGACTTGCAGCTCATCTCTCCTCTGATGTCTTCACAGATTCCAAGGGCGAAGCATCTCTACGGTGCACAGAGCAGGATGAAGAGCCCTCCAACAAAGTGCTTGCAGCGGGTCAGAGAGATGATCTACAGACCTCACACCCTGCAGAGTTCACCCACAATGCCGCTGTGAGTCCCGCAGCTGAGGGTGGGCGCTGCCAGATGAGCCTTTTGGCGGTATGTGGGCCTGATGCCTCTGGAGGCAGATGTTACGGTACCTACAGTACAGGAGCACCACTGGAGCCGCGATTCCTTCCTGCCAGCGGCCAGTTCCGGCCAGTCAACCTAAAAATGACAGGCACCTTCCCAACAGTGGTTCCAGTGCCCCGACGCTCGGCTCGCTGCGCAGCCTCATGTAAGATGCCCACCTTCATGTATAATACAGGACTAGAGGGAGAGCGACCCAAATCGAAATGCCACGAAGACAGTACAGAAGAAATGGCTGCACCAAACAGGAAGAAGAGTCGTACTCTATACAACATCGGTGAGACCTGTAATGTAGATGAGACTTATTATAATACTGCCCCCTATGTACAAGAATATCACTACTATAATACTGCCCCCTATGTATAAGAATATAACTACTATAATACTGCCGCCTATGTACAAGAATATAACTACTATAATACTGCCCCCTATGTACAAGTATATAACTACTATAATACTGCCCCTATGTACAAGAATATAACTGCTATAATACTGCCCCTATGTACAAGAATATAACTACTATAATACTGCTCCTATGTACAAGAATATAACTACTATAATACTGCTCCCTATATACAAGAATATAACTACTATAATACTGCCCCCTATGTACAAGAATATAACTACTATAATACTGCCCCTATGTACAAGAATATAACTACTATAATACTGCTCCTATGTACAAGAATATAACTACTATAATACTGCCCACTATGTACAAGAGTATAACTACTATAATACTGCCCCCTATGTACAAGAATATAACTCCTATAATACTGCCCCCTATGTACAAGAATATAACTACTATAATACTGCCTCCTGTGTACAAGAATATAACTACTATAATACTACCCCCTATGTACAAGAATATAACTACTATAATACTGCCCCCTATGTACAAGAGTATAACTACTATAATACTGCCTGCTATGCACAAGAATATAACTACTATAATACTGCTCCCTATGTACAAGAATATATCTACTATAATACTGCCCCCTATGTACAAGTATATAACTACTATAATACTGCTCCTATGTACAAGAATATAACTACTATAATACTGCCTCCTATGTAAAAGTATATAACTACTATAATACTGCCCCCTATGTACTAGAATATAACTACTATAATACTGCCCCCTATGTACAAGAATATAACTACTATAATACTGCCCCCTATGTACAAGAATATAACTACTATAATACTGCTCCCTATGTACAAGAATATAACTACTATAATACTGCTCCTATGTACAAGAGTATAACTACTATAATACTGCCTCCTGTGTACAAGAATATAACTACTATAATACTACCCCCTATGTACAAGAATATAACTACTATAATACTGCCCCCTATGTACAAGAGTATAACTACTATAATACTGCCTGCTATGCACAAGAATATAACTACTATAATACTGCTCCCTATGTACAAGAATATATCTACTATAATACTGCCCCCTATGTACAAGTATATAACTACTATAATACTGCTCCTATGTACAAGAATATAACTACTATAATACTGCCTCCTATGTAAAAGTATATAACTACTATAATACTGCCCCCTATGTACTAGAATATAACTACTATAATACTGCCCCCTATGTACAAGAATATAACTACTATAATACTGCCCCCTATGTACAAGAATATAACTACTATAATACTGCTCCCTATGTACAAGAATATAACTACTATAATACTGCTCCTATGTACAAGAATATAACTACTATACTACTGCCCCCTATGTACAAGAATATAACTACTATAATACTGCCCCCTATGTACAAGAATATACCTACTATAATACTGCCCCCTATGTACAAGAATATAACTACTATACTACTGCCCCCTATGT
This sequence comes from Eleutherodactylus coqui, assembly GCA_035609135.1. Lineage (NCBI taxonomy): Eukaryota > Metazoa > Chordata > Amphibia > Anura > Eleutherodactylidae > Eleutherodactylus > Eleutherodactylus coqui. The sequence goes on from CM069408.1 coordinate 307,028,656, forward strand.
ACAAGAATATAACTACTATAATACTGCTCCCTATGTACAAGAATATAACTACTATAATACTGCTCCTATGTACAAGAATATAACTACTATAATACTGCCTCCTATGTACAAGAATATAACTACTATAATACTGCCCCCCATATACAAGAATATAACTACTATAATACTGCCCCCTATGTACAAGGATATAACTAATATAATACTGCCCGCTATGTACAAGAATATAACTACTATAATACTGCCCCCTATGTACAGGAATATAACTACTATAATACTGCCCGCTAATGTACAAGAATATAACTACTATAATACTGCCCCCTATGTACAAGAATATAACTACTATAATACTGCCCCCTATGTACTAGAATATAACTACTATAATACTGCCCCCTATGTACAAGAATATAACTACTATAATACTGCCTCCTATGTACAAGAATATAACTACTATAATACTGCCTCCTATGTACAAGAATATTACTAGTATAATACTGCCCCTATGTGCAAGAATATAACTACTATAATACTGCTCCTATGTACAAGAATATAACTACTATAATACTGCCCCCTATGTACAAGAATATAACTACTATAATACTGCCCCCTATGTACAAGAATATAACTACTATAATACTGCTCCGTATGTACAAGAATATAACTACTATAATACTGCCCCTATGTACAAGAATATAACTACTATAATACTGCCTCCTATGTACATGAATATAACTACTATAATACTGCCTCCTATGTACAAGAATATAACTACTATAATACTGCCCCTATGTACAAGAATATAACTACTATAATACTGCCCCTATGTACAAGAATATAACTACTATAATACTGCCCCCTATGTACAAGAATATAACTACTATAATACTGCCTCCTATGTACAAGAATATAACTACTATAATACTGCTCCTATGTACAAGAATATAACTACTATAATACTGCCCCCTATGTACAAGAATATAACTACTATAATACTGCTCCCTATGTACAAGGATATAACTACTATAATACTGCCTCCTATGTACAAGAATATAACTACTATAATACTGCCCCCTATGTACAAGAATATATCTACTATAATACTGCCCACTATGTACAATAATATAACTACTATAATACTGCCCCCTATGTACAAGAATATAACTACTATAATACTGCCCCCTATGTACAAGAATATAACTACTATAATACTGCTCCTATGTACAAGAATATAACTACTATAATACTGCCCCCTATGTACAAGAATATACCTACTATAATACTGCTCTTATGTACAAGAATATAACTACTATAATACTGCTCTCTATGTACAAGAATATAACTACTATAATACTGCTCCTATGTACAAGAATATGACTACTATAATACTGCCCCCTATGTACAAGAATATAACTACTATAATACTGCCCCCTATGTACAAGAATATAACTACTATAATACTGCCCCCTATGTACAAGAATATAACTACTATAATACTGCCCCCTATGTACAAGAATATAACTACTATAATACTGCCCCCTATGTGTTGTAATGGGTTGTGTATGTAGGGTGGAGGTGCTTTGTGGGATATTACTGGTAGTGATGCCATTCCATGTATAACTACCGTCCTTCTGCGTTTTCTCCTCCTTCACTCTCTTGGTCTCTCCGTGTCTTCGGACTTCCTTGTAGACCAGTTGCAGGAACTGCAGCGAATCTTCGTGGAGGATCATTACCCGGACAGTGAGAAAAGGAGGGAGATTGCTGAAATAATTGGGGTCACTCCGCAGAGGATAACGGTAACTATCATGCCGGACATTTTCTCTGGAGGGGCGTATTCCGAAGTGTCCTGCTGCCCCCTCTTCCTCCCTGTTACAGATTTTCATAGGAGGTAGATAGTGTAGAGCGCCCCCTGTTGGTGACCCGCATGGTGGTAGTATGGTGCCGCCTGGAGTCCGCAGACAGGTCCTTCGAGTACATGGAATGTATTGTGGGGGTTTTATCGCGTTGCAGCAGACCTGAACCTTCCTCTCCGCTTCAGAACGATTACAATCCCAAAACGATGTCCTTCTTTTTCCCTTTCCGCACAATAAAACGCTGTTGTGTTTTTCATTCCATCCCATAATGCATTATTTCTCCGTGGACGGCGTCGTTGTTTTCTGCGAGACGAGCAGAAGGTTTCATTGGTACTATTTTCGTACAGCTTTTTGATCCCTTTTAGGCACATTTCACGCAGCAGACTGCGATATCGAGCTGTGAGACTCCGCCCAATATGGCGCTGCCAACGTGCGACGTCCCTGTGGGTGCGAGGCGTCAATGCTGTGCCCGCCCCGTTGAGGAGACGCCCCAAAATACTACACACCGCAATTTAGGTTTTCCTATATGTGGGAAAAAATCCCTCGTGTGTATGACGTCATCTAAAAAATGGGTCTCATATTTGTGCTTCTCGCAATTCACAAATCTCACACGATTGTTACGGCTGTGTAAAATCTGCTTCATGGTGTGCTTCTTGGGAAGGGAATTGAAGAAAAAAAGCATTTTGGGGTTCGGGTTTTTTCTTTTTTTTAGGCTTTATTTTTTGCTAGTGTTCCTCCCATTCTGTATGCGCTTTCATCATCTTTCTTGTCCAGATGTTGGACTTTGCATTTCTCCTTGGTAAATCAAGCCTTCTAGATCTTTTTGAATCCTCTCTCTTCCCTAGTGTTAGCTATCCCTCCTAGCTTTGTGTCGTCGGCACATTTGATCAGTTTCCCACAATTCCCTCCTCCAGATCATTTATAACAATGTTGGCCAACACTGGGCCTAGGACAGAGCCTTGTGGTCCCCACTTGATACATTCTCCCACTTGGATGTGCGGCCATTTATGACCGCTCTGTGAGTACGATCACTCAGCCAGTTGTGAATCCACCTAACAGTTGCCTTGTCAATCCCAGATTTGGTCATTTTTTCAATAAGTCTGGTATGAGATACTTTGTCAAATGCTTTACTAAAGTCAGGATATACTATATCCACCGCATTTCCCTGATCAACCCAGTCGGTGATTCTGTCATAGAAGGAAATTAGATTAGTCTAGCATGACTTGCTTGTTACAAACCCATGCTGGCTCTGGTTAATTACTCCATTCTCACCCAAGTACTTGCATACATGCTGTTTAATAATTGGTTCAGAGATCTTTCCAGGTATAGGAGTCAGGCTCACAGGCCTGTAGTTTCCTGGATCCACCTTCTTCCTTTTTTTGAAGATTGGGACAACATTTGCCCTTTTCCAATCTTTTGCTATGCAAGCTAAAAAGTGTGCTATTGTACAGGTCATTACGGATGCCATGATGTCTAACTTCTGTTTTGTTTTTGTTTTTTTCGTTTTTTTTTTCTAATACATTGTTAATTGTGCAAACAACATATTTAGTTTCTTACAATTTTTTTTTTCAATTTTAATGTGTTTTTTTATTTTTATTATGTCCCTCTAGGGAATTTGAACCTGTAATGGTATAATTGTTCTGATAATACACTGCAGTACTTGTGCACTGCAATGCATCATCGTTACAAGGCTAATGCCCACGGACGGATTATCCCTACGGAATTCGCAGCCAGATGCCCAACATGAATTCCGCAGCAATGACCGTCCATAGACATGCTGTGTTAAAAATTTTCCCCTGCCAATGAGCGTCAATCAACTGTGATTTGCCACTTTTGGGGAAGAATCGCAGCATATTCTATTTTGTATGGAAAATCGCACGGAAGGCTTCAATTGCCGGCAATGCAAGCCATCCGTCCTGCGATATTCCGTGCAGTGGGCACTGCGGAAGTATTGCTGGAATCTACGTCGCAGCCCAGCACCAGCTCGACATGCCTTGCACTGCACATGTGCGCAGGGTGAGAGACTCGCGGCGGATCCGAACCGCTTAGTATAGGGTCCCTGGGGGGCGCCGGGTCTGATTCCACAGCGAGATTTTGACGGTAGGCAAGAGGCCTTATAGTGATTACAGGTCATAGCAGACCCGCATGCCATTGGCCGGCCTCCGTTTGCCATGGCTACTCATTGGTGGTCTACGGTTACATGGTGGAGCACCAATGATGTCATATAGATAGCGCCATCCCTCTGTCAACCTTTTACATGCTGCCATTACCATTGATTGGAGAGGTTAGCAGCGGCCTAGTTGGGGGAATTTAAAAGAACGTGGCGTTGTCATCCGAACATTTACCTCTTCTTTTACTTTCTACATTTATTTCAGGTTTGGTTTCAGAACCGACGCGCCAAATGGCGGAAAACTGAAAAAAGTTCCATTAAGGGCTGCAAGATGGCCGCATCTGCCGGCTCTCTGGGGACGTCTCTTCCTGACAGCGCGGCTCTTTCCCGACCAGAAGCTGTCTCATTTGCAGTTTCCTCAGGCCATCACTCGTATGGTCCGTTATCGGGCGTCCGGAACGGGTGAGGGAACTAGTTGGTGGCTAAAGTGCCGCCCTTTCCAGAATGTTCTGTTTTGTCACCTGCTATTGATGCGCTTCTTGCCACAGACAGCCTTGTCCTTGCTGACATTATTGTACTCCTTCACACGACCGCATGCAGAAAATGCTCACGCTGCGTGGTACGCGCATGTATAGATCATGCTGCCATCTTTTCTCACATGTATCTACACGCAGGGTTTACACGCTACTGTGTAATGTCCATTTACCGCGTGTCACGCAGCCGTACATAAAACGCACTAAAATCACGGTCGTGTGAATGAGCCCCTTTGGAGGGCCCTGCTAGCTGCGCTGTCTGTACATCCTGACTTTGCACCTTTCTCTTATAGCCTTGTCCTCGCTTACCTCCTCATGTGTGGTAAGCCCGCTTCCGCCTCTTAGTTCTCTCCATCTCTCCTTTAGGTCATCTCTGGTGCCCGGCGCTCTTCTGCAGCGCTCTCAGTCTGCTGAGATCTCTTCTAGCATCTCTAGCAGCAGCGGCTCAGGTGGGTACATGGCAGCACAGGCTTTATGGACCTAGATTTGTGTATATATAGGGTGGCCCCCTTTATTAGAGCCCCCCATCTAGTAGCGTTGGACTCCTTTACCCTTCAGATCTGCGGCAATTTGTTGTGGTGTAGATTCCACTCATGATAAAACGGTTCTGCAGGAATCTCGGCCCCTGCGGACAGGAAGCTTCTTGTAGTTGCTGCAGATTAGATGGCGGGGCTGACATGTTCTGACCGACTGACAGGATCCCCTTTTGCTGGATGTTTTCCTTGATTGCGCCATTCTCTGTATACTCGCCCCACCGTTACATTTTAACCCCCCCATGGTTGGCGGTGAGCCCCCGGCTAGTCTAGCACCGATGACCGGCCTCGTTGGAAGTCGCTCCGATCGCTGGATCTTCCATCTAATGTGGATTCACACTGAGACTGATCCACGGAAAACTTGTCACGTGATTTTATGCCGCACTCCGGGGTCACGGGGGGAATTACCATACAGGGAAGCGCCAATCGTAAGAGGGCAGGGGGCTCTAATGAAGGGGCCATTCACTGTGAATCAAGAGTGGCCACATGTGGCTCTTGGACCACTTCCTGCACCCACTGAATACTGAACCCCATGACATGTCCTTGCTCCTTTCTGTCTGACTTGTCTTAGCCATGGCAAGTAGATATCGCTACATCAGAGGGGCTACATGTGAATTCTTGAACTTCCATGAAGGATATTAGTATGTGTACTGGATGGCGCAGGCAGTGTTGAGGCTAGTGGTTGGAGTGGGGCAGGGTTGAGGCTGGGGAGCGTTGAGGTTGGCAGTTGCGTCAGGCAGGGTTGAGGCTGGTGGTTGGGGCGGGCAGGGTTGAGGCTGGTGGTTGGGGCGGGCAGGGTTGAGGTTGGTTGGCGGTTGAAGCTGGCAGTTGGGGCGGGCAGGGTTGAGGTTGGTTGGCGGTTGAAGCTGGCAGTTGGGGCAGGGTTGAGGTTGGCGGTTGAAGCTGGCAGTTGGGGCAGGCACGGTTGAGTTTGGTGGTTGGGGCGGGCAGGGTTGAGGTTGGCGGTTGAAGCTGGCAGTTGGGGCAGGCAGGGTTGAGGTTGGTGGTTGGGGCGGGCAGGGTTTAGGTTGGCGGTTGAAGCTGGCAGTTGGGGCAGGCAGGGTTGAGTTTGGTGGTTGGGGCGGGCAGAGTTGAGGTTGGCGGTTGAAGCTGGCAGTTGGGGCAGGCAGGGTTGAGGTTGGTGGTTGGGGCGGGCAGGGTTGAGGTTGGTGGTTGAAGCTGGCAGTTGGGGCAGGCAGGGTTGAGGTTGGTGTGGGCAATGTTGAGGCTGGTATTATGGGCTCGTTGATGCGTTTGTTGTCCTTCTGATCTGATGCTTATATAGTAATTAACAAGCCTCCTTCCTTCTATAGTGTCAAGTCTCGGATCACCAGGGGATGTCTGCCCACCACCATCCCAGGAGTATCCACCCACATTTCACAGCCCACCACCGCTGAGGCGTGTTGGGCTACCCATGTCTATGACCTTTAACTCCAGCAATCACATGATTCCTATGATGCTGGACACGCCTGAAAGCACCTGCACACCACCCCCCTCATCTGATGGAGACGTGTTCACCTATAATATTCAGGAGTACGTAATGAGATTATAGTGACGGCTGCCTGACAAATGACGAAGGTGTAATGATTCGTCCATGATAGGAGGGGATGTACAAGCCACGTATCGACCCCACACGGGTCTTTGTCAGGCTTGTCAAGGAGCTTGTACATCCCCCTCCTATCATGGACGACTAAAGGAACTTCTTATATATATGGATGCTGCCCAGCTGTGATCTATTTGATACCTGCGGTTTGGAACCTTGGGAGTCCGATTCCTTTTCTGGGCTTTGCATCCGAAACGAATACCTCGCACCAGCGGTGTTATACAGGGAAGTGCTGCTGCTTTTTCCACTTCTGTCTGAAGGTGTAATGATTGTCACCGTGCTTTACTGGAAAGAGATGCAAGTACAGGGTGGACCACAGAAAAGTAGCGCACCACCGACAATAGTGTGACAGGAAGAACGAGCAAGTGGATTGTTTTATCCAAAACGTTGTTGCTTCACCCACATGTTGCAACAGATGCTGGCGGTGGTCCCCATTCACTACTATGCACCTCTGACCACATCACAACATGTTGGCTGATACTGCCTGCAGCTCTTCAGCGGTGATGCTGTGGATAGTGTTTGTGATGTTTTCCTCGAGCTCATCCACGGCATGTGGATTACTGGCATATACTTTCTGCTTTAAGTTTCTCCACAGATAAAGATCACATGTGGACAAATGCGGGGAACGGGGTGGCCTTAACCCCTTGCCCACAACTCACTCTTCCATAAGCCGTGCATGAACCTATGCCAGTGAGTCGCGGGATGTCTGGCATGTTGCCCCATCTTGTTGGACAAATGCAGTAAGTTCTCTCTTTTAATTTTAGTTGGTCGTAAATCTGTTCAAACGCGTCCAGATAAAGTGAGGCATTCACAGTGGATTTGACGGAAATTGGGCAATATACCTCTCTGTGCACCGAAAGCCAATCTTCTGGTCGTGCCGTGGTGATTGTGAGTCGGATGGGGATTTTCAGTAGACCGATGCTTCATACTCTGAGTTCATGTGACCTGATCCATCATAAAGTACAGCAATGGCTCCGGAAGTCCTCTAGCAATCAGTCAGCAACCACCTACAGTAATTTCGTGTTCAGCTTTGTCGCACTCTTTCATTTCCTGCATGCGTTCTTCTGTATGGTTTCATGCCGACACGTCGTATGTGATGCACTAGCTTGCAGTGACTGACTCCGAGTTGATTTTTGAGGCCTAGTCGCAATCCACTGCTGAATGTCATAAATGACTTCGGACATCCGGACTGACAGAGGCCTCGACTTCTTGATATTTGCAACAGACCTAGTTTAGCGCCATTTCTAAACCCCACATTTAGCAGGTGGTTTTGTAGCTGAGTTCTTGTTAGCGAAGACCTCTGGAGTTTCCTTATTTGATCCGCTTTGCACAGAGCCTTCCGCAATAACTATTCACAGTTGCAGGAAAAACACGGGGGAAAGGGGGGCAGATTTATGGAAGCCGTCTAGAAGAAAGTCTTTGCTGCCCAAAGCAACCAATCACAGCGCAGCTTTCATTTCTTATACTGCTGAGGAAAAATGAAAGGGTTACGGTTTTCTCCAAAGCGTGCAGCGTCGGGATCGGAGGTGGGCTACTTTTGCGTGGCCTACCCTGTATAACCAGCTGAATATGAATCGTGACTTGCCCACTGAGGCTTTATGGATCTTAGAGTTGTCCTAGTAATAATGATGTGATCAGTGCGTTCTTTGGTCTGCAGGTCTCCAACCCCGGAGAGCATGCCCATCTCCATAAGATATGGGCCACAGTACTACCACCAAAGTAACCCGCTGGGAGCTTTCCAGCTGCCCCAGTACCAGCTCTGCACACCCACTTCTTCTGATGACACCGCTTTCCTGGCCATGCAAGCCAACAATACAGGCCTGCTGGCTTATGGAAACCCAGGAGTGTATCTCCAAGGACATCCAGCCGGCCATATTGTGCTTCAGCCTGGCACAGGTACCTTTTACCTTGTCTTTATGAATTGATTGTGTGTTGTAGGACCAAAGAGGGCAATAATGTTGTCTTCCGCTCTCCCTTTACAACGTTCTGCCCTAGATTTGCCTTTTCCTCTCTTCAGTCTTCTAAGATGCCCACACGAGTTCTCGGAGTAACGATGCACAGTGGGCACCAAATAGTGGCAGGAGTGGTTGTGCCCTCTTAATAGACCAAAAAGGGACCAGAAAGGGGGGGACTTTTTATAGCGCCAACTTATTCCACAGCGCTTTCAGGTAATTTCACTTATTACCCCCCAGCAAGCTGGGTGCTCATGTTACTGACCTTGGAGGGATAAGTCAACCTTGAGCCGCTACCATGCGGGGATTGAACTCGCAATCTTCAGGTTGTAAGCAAGAGCTTAGAACTGCATACTGCTGCCTAAACACTCTGCGCCATACGAGGCCCCGCATGGTTGTTGTTTTCTTTGTGCCATCTTTTCACCTGCGACGCGCCATCCGTGGCAGACGATAGATGCCAGTTCACACGGCGGCTGCTCTGCTGACAAACCATCCTATAACGATGTGATGAGTGAGAGAATTGTGGCTGTGCTAACGAGGGTATAATGTAACATTTCTGCAGCTTCGTGAGGCCCTTTGTTTCAGTTCCTCAATCTGTTGCTGTATGTAAATGGATCTGTGGGCAGTGCTGAATTGTTGATGAGCTCTCAGGCGTAATCCGCTGCAAACTACATCGTGCGGGCTGCTTCTTTTGCGCTCCCGTATTATGCAATTCCTACATGGAAATGTGAGCAGAGCTGCGTGAGGCCACGTCCCTGGTGGCCGGCGCCCGCGGAGGATCTGGTAATCTGGTGTGAGCCTGACTCTGGAGCTGCGCAGACCCTACTGATGGTCTGCGGCTCCGGCTGAACCCTGATTTCGGCTGCTTTTAGAATATAATTCCAGTGAGCGGCAGTGAATGATTGTGCTTTGGGCTAAGCGCTACCCACTGACCGCTTTCTGGCGGCATGTAAACCATCGCGGCTCGTTCACTTACACTGTGCAACAAATTCAAAAATGTTCGGAACAGAAAGTAATTGACATGTTTCTGTAACATTAGAACCTTCCACCGGTAACGCTGATGGCGGCACGTTATTTAACCCCTTAGTGACCAAGCATTTTTCGTAACTCCTTTATTTATCTAGCGACGTCGCTGTTGTTTTTTGTGGGATGAGTTGTATTTTTTTAATGGACTGAAAAACTTTTAAAAAGTTCTAAGTGGAGTAAAATGAAAAAAAAAGAAACCCTAAATTCCACCATATTTCGGTGCGTCTTGTTTTTACGTCCCACAAACTGCAACAGAAATGACACAATAACCTTATTCTATGGGGCAGTACAAATACTACAATACCAAATTTATGGGGTTTTTTTTTTTTGGTTTTTTTTTTGCTGTACTTTTATTTTTTTTCAAAGACTGTTATTTTTTTTTAAATTATTTTCTGCCACCATCTTGTGCGCGCAATAACTTTTCCGTACACATAGTTGTGCAAGGGCTCATTTCTTGCGGGACGTCCTGTAGCTTGCAAGAGGACCGTTTTGGAATACATACAACTTTTTGATCACATTTTCTTGCATTTTTTTTCTTGCACAGAATGACCAAAAAACGCATTTTTGACATTCTTAATTTTTTTTTCGGATGACGTTCACCGTGTGGGATAAATAATGTTACTTTGATAGATTGGACTCTTATGGACGCTGCCATACCAAACATGTATTTTTGTTTTAAGATTTTGATTCTTTTTAGTCTAACCAATGACCTATAAAAACAGTTAATTACAACTTGGCCCAATGTCCACGGCACGCACAGATCCCACTGCTGCATCCAGCCGCGCTCGCAGAAGTGGAGAGAAAAAAACATTTTCTTACCACCGCAGATCTCCTCTGTGCCGGCCGTATCTTCTTTCGTTAGCAGGGCAGATGCTTCCATAGAATCCTAGAATGGTAGAGTTGGAAGGGACCTCCAGGGTCATCGGGTCCTCCGGGGTCATCGGGTCCAACCCCCGGCTCAGTGCAGGATCACTAAATCACCCCAGACAGATGTCTGCCCAGCCTTTGTTTGAACACTTCCATTGAAGGAGAACTCCCCACCTCCCATGGCAACCTGTTCCACTCATTGATCCCCCTCACTGTCTAATATCTAATCTGTGTCTCCTCCCTTTTAGTTTCATCCCATTGCTTCTAGTCTTTCCTTGTGCAGATGAGAATAGGGCTGATCCCTCTGCACTGTGACAGCCCTTCAGATATTTGTAGACAGCTATTAAGTCTCCTCTCAGCCTTCTCTTCTGCTAAACATTTCCAGATCCTTTACCCGTTCCTCATAGGACATGATTTGCAGACCGCTCACCATCTTGGTAACTCTTCTCTGAACTTGCTCCAGTTTGTCTATGTCTTTTATAAAGTGGGGTGGCCAGAACTGGACCCAGTATTCCAGATGAGGTCTGACTAAGGAAGAGTAGAGGGGGATAATGACCTCACGGGATCTAGACTCTGTGCTTCTAATACATCCCAGAACTGGACCCAGTATTCCGGATGAGGTCTGACTAAGGAAGAGTAGAGGAGATAATGACCTCACGTGATCTAGACTCTATGCTTCTCTTAATACATCCCAGGACTGGACCCAGTATTCCAGATGAGGTCTGACTAAGGAAGAGTAGAGGGGATAATGACCTCACGTGATCTAGACTCTATGCTTCTCTTCATACATCCCAGCGTCCGCGCAGACCTGCTTGGTTGATCTTCATCTGTACTGCAGATGGTCCTCATGGCTCACCGTCAGACACACAAATGGAACATGCTGCGATTTTTCATCTGCAGTAATAACCACAATTAGTTTCTGCTTGTGTGGATTAAAAATCCCTTTTGCACAGCATGCCATGGGCAGTCTTTGCTGCAGAATCCGGAGGCGGTCGCCCGCTTTTGACTCGGTATGCATTCACCCTTAGCCTTACTTCATCACAGCCCAATTTCGTGCTCGCCAACTCTTTTACCGCAGATGCATGGCGTTTTTGTTTTGTTGTTTTCAATGGGAAATCCTTGCATGTCGCCGACCTCGTTGAAAACCATGGCAGATGCGAGGCGAGGGCACACTCCAGGATAGGCGGTGCCGCTATTGGTTCCATAATGAATGACTAATATCACCAGAGGGGCCCTTTATTATCTTCTGAGATTTGGGATACAGCAGGAAGGTTGCTGTATATTGTGTGTCTTGCTGTTCTTGACTGTTTTGTGTTCTCAGCAGGTGGACTTGCCTTTCACCCCTCTCCATGGAATGATCTGTACATACAAGGTGCGCCGTCGTATGCTTGCTCCCGCCCCCAGACAGGAGTTGCCTGCAGCGTACCTGGGGAGCTCCAGTACAAAGCTTGTGTTCGGCAGCGTTCTCAGACAGCCACGCCAACGAGCGAGGAGCGCCCAGAAGACCAACCTCATGGTACCCATCCTACTTGCTTCCACTGACCTGTTGGGGTGCCTTTTGCAGGGGGTGCATTTGCTGCACGCTTTCTGCAGTGCGAATCCTCAGTGCCCAAATCCGTACCTACATGGTTGTTTTCTGTATTTCATGGCCTGAAATCGGCAACATGAAGTCTACGGATTCAGAATCCAAAGCGTTTTTCAGGTACACCGCGGATTTGTTGAGGAGGTTTTGGTGAGCTCGCACTGCAAATGCTGCGTGTGAAGGCGGAAGTAACTCTATGGAGAAAGTAAATGCGGGTTGTGTAAGACCCCCTGCTAAATTCTCTGAGCCCCCACAGGTAGTGACATCCTAGTGACCAACTGGGCTGTCTCCACTGTACTGGCACCAGAGTGCCCCCATAATGAGTCCGCAGTGCCCCCTATCAGCGAAGAGCTAGCACGGCCATGGGACTAGAGTGATAAACTTCAGAACATGTAATAACTCTTATGTTTTCACTTCCTGTGACTATATCAGCTGAACTGGAAGAGAATCCCGCGAGCGGCCGCCGTCTCTCGTCTTTGCCTCCGTCCACACATACGGACTTCAGTGACATCACCGTTGGCTCGGCAGCCTGTTTATAGCGGCAGATACATCGTTGGCTCATTCGCTGTATAAGTGAGAGCGGCTGAACGTATCTAACCTGAACGTATCTAACCTGAACGTATCTAACCTGAACGTATCTAACCTGAACGTATCTAACCTGAACGTATCTAACCTGAACGATTAGCCAACGAGCCGACGATGATTTTTATGCTGAACGAAAAGCAAATGATTGTTGTCGGCGTTTACACTGACAGATTATGGTTCATATTCGCTCGTTCGGGTAAGAAGGCTTCAGACTCCTCCTCTCCGCTCCTGCGCGTCTTGTCCAGCACTAGAAGGAAGCTGGTACTATCACGGGCACCACGTGATCCGCTGCACCATGTAATCCTGGGTTTCGGTGTTTGTATGCATTAATTTCCTATATTTTGCTTTCTTGCAGCTCCCAATAAAGATGCCGGCGGCGCCCTCTGACCACTTTGGCTACATCCAAGTTATTGAGTTATGTTCCTGCTGATGTGACGCAGCCTCGTCGTATAAACGCCTTTTTTTTCCTTTGGCCCCCTGCTTGAGAGACGGTGCTAAGATGCTTTATTTTGTGTTTGTGTCCCATCTCAATAAAGATGTTTTCTTGACATTTCAACGCAAATCTCTTACTTTTGTTTTACAGTGTTGAGCTTTACCAAAACTAAAGAAACTACTCCTAGCAATCAGCCCTGCCCCAAAGGCTGGTTATTAAGATGGCGAGCCGGAGAATGACCCCCAGACCCTGATTGAGGATTATTCTTTTAGTTTTGCTCAGGATGTAATTCTGTATGCTGCATTCACAATTTCCTTTACTGATAAAGTTCTGCATGTGCTCTAATGTGAAGAGGGGGTCCTGAGTCGGCGTCTCTTCAGGCCGCTGTCACATGGGTGTAAGTGAAGGGAAGACCAGCAGGGACTGGAACGACTGCAATGGTGTGAGCGCATGGACGTGCAAGTAGGAATTCAAAGATGAACAACGCATTAGTTTTACTACAAGGAGGCAGAGAGACTGATCGCCAAGGAGAGCAAAAATAACCCTGAACTATTCTTCAAATATATAAACAGTAACAGGATTTGCACCGAGAGCGCTGGCCCTTTAACGAATAATGCAGGAGAAACCATAGAAGACGATGGGGGGAAGGCAAATCTATTAAATGGCTTTTTCTTAAGTGTATTCACAAACGAAAAATAAATGTCACACGAGATGCAGGTAAACCCCCCCCCCCCCCCCCCCCCCCGCGCCGCCTCCCACTCACTAAATATTGCATGCCTAAAGCCTGGTTCAGGCATGATTACCGCTCAAAAGATGTCTTTGAGTGATAATTGGTGTGCCTTTGAGCAATCACCTTGCACTTTGAGCGGGGGATGCAGAAGACAAGCCGGGCCGCTTGTCTTCTGCATCCAGCTGTTTTCTGCTCGGAGCGCCCGGCTGTTATACAGCAGAGCAATCTGAGCGGGGGGTACAGAACGCAGCTGGACCACTGTTCTTCATACCCTGACTGTGTTCAGGAATCGGGATACAGCTGAAACAATAGTATCAGCTGTATCCCGCTGTGAATTCCTGATAAGGCTCATCGTTGTCTTTCAGCATGCTAAAACTTCAGCGAAAACTGCACGGTCAGGGCAGTTAACACAACGATTATCACTTAAAAGACGACTTTGCGCTTTTTTTTTTTTTTAATATATAATGGGAAAATCATGTCTAAATCAGCCTTAACCCAGGAGGAAGTGCAGAGGCGGTTAAAGAGGATTAAAATCGATAAACCGTTCGGCCCAGATGGAATACACCCAAGGGTTCTAAGGGAACTAAGAGAAGTGATAGACTGCTATTTCTTATATTTAGGGACACCATTAAGACCGTTGTTGTACCACTGGTTTGGCAAATTGCCAATGTGGTTCCAATATACACAAAAGGGTCAAGAAGTGAGCCTGGTAACTACAAGCCAGTAAGTCTCACTTCAATTATTGGAAAAATATTAGAGGGGTTTCTGAGAGACGCCATCCTAGAATACCTCAAGGAGAACAACGGAATAACTCCTCACCAGCATGGGTTCATGAGGGGTCGATCATATCAGACCAATCTGATCAGCTTCTACCATGAAGTAAGTTCTAGGCTCGACCTGGGAGAGTCTATTGATCTCGTATATCTGGACTTCTCTAAAGCCTTTGACACCGTGCCACATAATAGGCTGATATATGAAATGAGAAGCTCGGATTGGGTGAAAACGTGTGTATCTGGGTAAAGAACTGGCTCAGAGATAGAAAGCAGAGGGGAGTAATAAATGGTTCATACTCTGATTGGACCACAGTCGCTAGTGGGGGCCACAGGGTTCAGTATTAGGCCCCATTCTTTTCAATATATTTATCAACGACCTGATAGAGGGGCTGCACAGTAATATATCAGTATTTACAGATGACACAAAATTATACAAGATAATTAATGCAACGGAGGACAATGTGCGGCTACAAACGGACCGAGATAAGCCGGGGGCTTGGGGGGGGGGGGGGGGGGGATGGTGAATGGAGGTAAATGTGGATAAATGTAAGGTTCTGCACATGGGCAGGAGAAATGGATGTCACCAATATACACCAAATGGGGTACTACTAGGGAAAAGACCTGGGGGTACTAGTGGGCTGTAGACTTAACTGGAGTAACCAATGCCAGTCAGCTGCTGCAAAAGCTAATAAAGTCTTGGGGTGCAGTGAAAGAGGTATAGGGGCGAAGGCCGAGAACATTATCCCCCCATTATATAAGGCACTTGTCAGGCCTCACATGGAATACTGCGTACAGTTCTGGTCACCGGGGCTCAGGAAAGATGTTACAGTGCTGGAGGGGTACAAAGAAGGGCAACTAAACTAATACATGGAATGACGGGACTGGAATACCCAGAGAGGCATCAAAACTGGGATTATTCACCCCGGAAAACAGACGGCTAAGGGGCGACCAAATAACTCTGTATAAATCCATGAGGGGACGATACAAGGATCTCTGCCAGGATCTGTTTATACCCAGGACTGCGACGGTAACAAGATGGCATCCGCTACGTCTAGAGGAAAGCAGGTTTCATCACCAACACAGAAGGGGGTTCTTTACTGTAAGAGCAGTGAGACTGTGGAACTCTCTGCCGGAGGAAGTGGTGATGGCAGGATCCATAGAGGAGTGTAAGAGGGACTAGATGTCTTTCTATGATATTACAGGATATAGACATTAGGTGACCAGCGGGTTGGTGATCTCGAATATTGATACAGGGATTACTCTGGTTGCCATTATGGAGTCAGGAAGGAATGTTTTTCCTCCAAAGGAGCTAAATTGGCTCCTTGGGTATTCAATTTGCCTTCCTCTGGACCAATAAAAATCCATTTATACCAGCAGATGATCGCTCAAACGACAGTGACGGCTTTGAGCTATCATTTTGCATAAAGTATTAAGTAGCTACTCAGCTACTTAAGTACCAATTAGGTATGCAAATGAAGCCTTTGCTGAATGCAGTTAATAGCTGGAGGCTATTATCTGTGCTCAGAGCCTTTGTTCTGCATGTGGAAACAATGCTATGAGCACAACCCTCAGAGAACTTCTGATCAGAGTAAACAAGGATTTTTAGGTTTACTTGAATTTAACAATCGGCTAGCAGGGCCCGAAAAGCGGATGATGGGCGCACATTCACACGCACCGATTATCACTAAAACTATCGCTGATTAGCTTTTTTTTAAAGTGATCATCGGCTGGTGTAAATGGGCCTTAAGGGTGGGGGGTTGGAACAGACTGAATGAAGACAATGTTAACTGCCTGTTTACACTAAGAGTGAGCCGCTCGCTGGTCATTCAGTTTCAGGCAGATGAAGCAAAGCGACTAGTGACTATTGAAGGATTTCTTTTTCACTACTTAGATTTTTCTGTGTAAACTCGGAACCCAACGATAACTTAAAACTGTTCTTTTCAGCAATATTTTTTGAGCGATAGTTGTCCTACGCCCAGCTGACCTTACCTTCAGTGATCATCTGCACCTGTACCCATACCTAAACTGTACAATCTACAGTGACCTGTACCCATACCTAAACTGTACAGCCTAGTCACCTGTACCCATACCTAAACTGTACAATCTACAGTCACCTGTACCCATACCTAAACTGTACAGCCTAGTCACCTGTACCCATACCTAAACCAGACAGCCTACAGTCACCTGTACCCATAGTTAAACCATACAGCCCACAGTCACCTGTATACCTACCTAAACCGTACAGCCTGCAGTCACCTGTACCCATACCTAAACCGTACAGCCTACAGTCACTTGTTACCATACCTAAACCGTACAGCTCGTAGTGGCCTGTACCCATATCTAAACGAGACAGCCTGCAGTCACCTGCACCCATAGTTAAACCAGACAGCCTACAGTCACCTGCACCCATACCTAAACCAGACAGCCTACAGTCACCTGTATACCTACCTAAACCGTACAGCCCGCAGTCACCTATATCCATACCTAAACCGTACAGCCCGCAGTCACCTGTATCTATACCTAAACCGTACAGCCCGCAGTCACCTGTATCTATACCTAAACCGTACAGCCTGCAGTCACCTGTACCCATACCTAAACCAGACAGCCTGCAGTCACCTGTACCCATAGCTAAACCAGACAGCCTACAGTCACTTGTTCCCGTACCTAAACCGTAGAGCCAGCTGTGACCTGTACCCATACCTTAACCATACAGCCCGCAGTTACCTGTACCCGTACCTAAACTAGACAGCCTGCAGTCACCTGTACCCATAGTTAGACCCTACAGCCAGCAATCACCTGTATATCTACCTAAATCAGTCTACAGTCACCTGTATCCCTACCTTAACCATACAGCCCGCAGTCACCTGTACCCATACCTAAACCGTACAGCCAGCAGTCACCTGTACCCATAGTTAGACCGTCCAGCCTGCAGTCACCTGTATCACTACCTAAACTGTCCAGCCTCCAGTCACCTGTATCCCTACCTAAACTGTACAACTTGTAGTCACCTATATCCCTACCTAAACCAGACAGCCTGCAGTCACCTGTATCCCTACCTAAACCGTACAGCCCGCAGTCACCTGTACCCATACCTAAACCGTACAGCCAGCAGTCACCTGTACCCATAGTTAGACCCTACAGCCAGCAATCACCTGTATATCTACCTAAATCAGACAGTCTACAGTCACCTGTATCCCTACCTTAACCGTACAGTCCGCAGTCACCTGTACCCATACCTAAACCAGCCAGCAGTCACCTGTACCCATAGTTAGACCGTACAGCCTGCACTCACCTGTATCCCTACCTAAACCGTACAGCCTGCAGTCACCTGTACCCATACCTAAACCGTACAGCCCGCAGTCACCTGTACCCATACCTAAACCGTACAGTCTACAGTCACCTGTACCCATACCTAAACCGTACAGCCTGCAGTCACCTGTACCCATACCTAAACCGTACAGCCCGCAGTCACCTGTACCCATACCTAAACCGTACAGCCTACAGTCACCTGTATCCATACCTAAACCATACAGCCAGCAGTCACCTGTACCCATACCTAAACCGTACAGCCCGCAGTCACCTGTACCCATACCTAAACCGTACAGCCTACAGTCACCTGTATCCATACCTAAACCATACAGCCTGCAGTCACCTGTACCCATACCTAAACCGTACAGCCTGCAGTAACCTGTATCACTACCTAAACCGTACAGCTTGCAGTCACCTGTACCCATACCTAAACCATACAGCCTGCAGTCACCTGTACTCATACCTAAACCGTACAGCCTGCAGTCACCTGTACCCATACTTAAACCAGACAGCCTGCAGTCACCTGTACCCATACCTAAACCAGACAGCCTGCAGTCACCTGTACCCATAGTTAGACCGTACAGCCTGCAGTCACCTGTATCACTACCTAAACCGTACAGCCTGCAGTCACCTGTATCCATACCTAAACCATACAGCCTGCAGTCACCTGTACCAATAGTTAGACCCTACAGCCAGCAATCACCTGTATATCTACCTAAATCAGACAGTCTACAGTCACCTGTATCCCTACCTTAACTGTACAGCCCGCAGTCACCTGTACCCATACCTAAACCAGCCAGCAGTCACCTGTACCCATAGTTAGACCGTACAGCCTGCACTCACCTGTATCCCTACCTAAACCGTACAGCCTGCAGTCACCTGTACCCATACTTAAACCAGACAGCCTGCAGTCACCTGTACTCATACCTAAACCGTACAGCCTGCAGTCACCTGTATCACTACCTAAACCGTACAGCCTGCAGTCACCTGTACCTATGCCTAAACCGTACAGCCAGCAGTCACCTGTACCCATACCTAAACCGTACAGCCAGCAGTCACCTGTACCCATAGTTAGACCGTACAGCCTCCAGTCACCTATATCCCTACCTAAACTGTACAACTTGTAGTCACCTATATCCCTACCTAAACCAGACAGCCTGCAGTCACCTGTATCCCTACCTAAACCGTACAGCCTGCAGTCACCTGTACCCATACCTAAACCGTACAGCCCGCAGTCACCTGTACCCATACCTAAACCGTACAGTCTACAGTCACCTGTACCCATACCTAAACCGTACAGCCTGCAGTCACCTGTACCCATACCTAAACCGTACAGCCCGCAGTCACCTGTACCCATACCTAAACCGTACAGCCTACAGTCACCTGTATCCATACCTAAACCATACAGCCAGCAGTCACCTGTACCCATACCTAAACCGTACAGCCCGCAGTCACCTGTACCCATACCTAAACCGTACAGCCTACAGTCACCTGTATCCATACCTAAACCATACAGCCTGCAGTCACCTGTACCCATACCTAAACCGTACAGCCTGCAGTAACCTGTATCACTACCTAAACCGTACAGCCTGCAGTCACCTGTACCCATACCTAAACCATACAGCCTGCAGTCACCTGTACTCATACCTAAACCGTACAGCCTGCAGTCACCTGTACCCATACTTAAACCAGACAGCCTGCAGTCACCTGTACCCATACCTAAACCAGACAGCCTGCAGTCACCTGTACCCATAGTTAGACCGTACAGCCTGCAGTCACCTGTATCACTACCTAAACCGTACAGCCTGCAGTCACCTGTATCCATACCTAAACCATACAGCCTGCAGTCACCTGTACCAATAGTTAGACCCTACAGCCAGCAATCACCTGTATATCTACCTAAATCAGACAGTCTACAGTCACCTGTATCCCTACCTTAACTGTACAGCCCGCAGTCACCTGTACCCATACCTAAACCAGCCAGCAGTCACCTGTACCCATAGTTAGACCGTACAGCCTGCACTCACCTGTATCCCTACCTAAACCGTACAGCCTGCAGTCACCTGTACCCATACTTAAACCAGACAGCCTGCAGTCACCTGTACTCATACCTAAACCGTACAGCCTGCAGTCACCTGTATCACTACCTAAACCGTACAGCCTGCAGTCACCTGTACCTATGCCTAAACCGTACAGCCAGCAGTCACCTGTACCCATACCTAAACCGTACAGCCAGCAGTCACCTGTACCCATAGTTAGACCGTACAGCCTCCAGTCACCTATATCCCTACCTAAACTGTACAACTTGTAGTCACCTATATCCCTACCTAAACCAGACAGCCTGCAGTCACCTGTATCCCTACCTAAACCGTACAGCCCGCAGTCACCTGTACCCATACCTAAACCGTACAGCCAGCAGTCACCTGTACCCATAGTTAGACCCTACAGCCAGCAATCACCTGTATATCTACCTAAATCAGACAGTCTACAGTCACCTGTATCCCTACCTTAACCGTACAGCCCGCAGTCACCTGTACCCATACCTAAACCAGCCAGCAGTCACCTGTACCATAGTTAGACCGTACAGCCTGCACTCACCTGTATCCCTACCTAAACCGTACAGCCTGCAGTCACCTGTACCATACCTAAACCGTACAGCCCGCAGTCACCTGTACCCATACCTAAACCGTACAGTCTACAGTCACCTGTACCCATACCTAAACCGTACAGCCTGCAGTCACCTGTACCCATACCTAAACCGTACAGCCCGCAGTCACCTGTACCCATACCTAAACCGTACAGCCTACAGTCACCTGTATCCATACCTAAACCATACAGCCTGCAGTCACCTGTACCCATAGCTAAACCGTACAGCCTGCAGTCACCTGTATCACTACCTAAACCATACAGCCTGCAGTCACCTGTACCCATACCTAAACCATACAGCCTGCAGTCACCTGTACTCATACCTAAACCGTAAAGCCCGCAGTCACCTGTACCCATACCTAAACCGTACAGCCTACAGTCACCTGTATCCATACCTAAACCATACAGCCTGCAGTCACCTGTACCCATACCTAAACCATACAGCCTGCAGTCACCTGTACTCATACCTAAACCGTACAGCCCGCAGTCACCTGTACCCATACCTAAACCGTACAGCCTACAGTCACCTGTATCCATACCTAAACCGTACAGCCTGCAGTAACCTGTATCACTACCTAAACCGTACAGCTTGCAGTCACCTGTACCCATACCTAAACCATACAGCCTGCAGTCACCTGTACTCATACCTAAACCGTACAGCCTGCAGTCACCTGTACCCATACTTAAACCAGACAGCCTGCAGTCACCTGTACCCATACCTAAACCAGACAGCCTGCAGTCACCTGTACCCATAGTTAGACCGTACAGCCTGCAGTCACCTGTATCACTACCTAAACCGTACAGCCTGCAGTCACCTGTATCCATACCTAAACCATACAGCCTGCAGTCACCTGTACCAATAGTTAGACCCTACAGCCAGCAATCACCTGTATATCTACCTAAATCAGACAGTCTACAGTCACCTGTATCCCTACCTTAACTGTACAGCCCGCAGTCACCTGTACCCATACCTAAACCAGCCAGCAGTCACCTGTACCCATAGTTAGACCGTACAGCCTGCACTCACCTGTATCCCTACCTAAACCGTACAGCCTGCAGTCACCTGTACCCATACTTAAACCAGACAGCCTGCAGTCACCTGTACTCATACCTAAACCGTACAGCCTGCAGTCACCTGTATCACTACCTAAACCGTACAGCCTGCAGTCACCTGTAGCTATGCCTAAACCGTACAGCCAGCAGTCACCTGTACCCATACCTAAACCGTACAGCCAGCAGTCACCTGTACCCATAGTTAGACCGTACAGCCTGCAGTCACCTGTATCACTACCTAAACTGTCCAGCCTCCAGTCACCTATATCCCTACCTAAACTGTACAACTTGTAGTCACCTATATCCCTACCTAAACCAGACAGCCTGCAGTCACCTGTATCCCTACCTAAACCGTACAGCCCGCAGTCACCTGTACCCATACCTAAACCGTACAGCCAGCAGTCACCTGTACCCATAGTTAGACCCTACAGCCAGCAATCACCTGTATATCTACCTAAATCAGACAGTCTACAGTCACCTGTATCCCTACCTTAACCGTACAGCCCGCAGTCACCTGTACCCATACCTAAACCAGCCAGCAGTCACCTGTACCCATAGTTAGACCGTACAGCCTGCACTCACCTGTATCCCTACCTAAACCGTACAGCCTGCAGTCACCTGTACCATACCTAAACCGTACAGCCCGCAGTCACCTGTACCCATACCTAAACCGTACAGTCTACAGTCACCTGTACCCATACCTAAACCGTACAGCCTGCAGTCACCTGTACCCATACCTAAACCGTACAGCCCGCAGTCACCTGTACCCATACCTAAACCGTACAGCCTACAGTCACCTGTATCCATACCTAAACCATACAGCCTGCAGTCACCTGTACCCATACCTAAACCGTACAGCCCGCAGTCACCTGTACCCATACCTAAACCGTACAGCCTACAGTCACCTGTATCGATACCTAAACCATACAGCCTGCAGTCACCTGTACCCATAGCTAAACCGTACAGCCTGCAGTCACCTGTATCACTACCTAAACCATACAGCCTGCAGTCACCTGTACCCATACCTAAACCATACAGCCTGCAGTCACCTGTACTCATACCTAAACCGTACAGCCTGCAGTCACCTGTACCCATACTTAAACCAGACAGCCTGCAGTCACCTGTACCCATACCTAAACCAGACAGCCTGCAGTCACCTGTACCCATAGTTAGACCGTACAGCCTGCAGTCACCTGTATCACTACCTAAACCGTACAGCCTGCAGTCACCTGTACCCATACTTAAACCAGACAGCCTGCAGTCACCTGTACCCATACCTAAACCATACAGCCTGCAGTCACCTGTACCCATAGTTAGACCCTACAGCCAGCAATCACCTGTATATCTACCTAAATCAGACAGTCTACAGTCACCTGTATCCCTACCTTAACCGTACAGCCCGCAGTCACCTGTACCCATACCTAAACCAGCCAGCAGTCACCTGTACCCATAGTTAGACCGTACAGCCTGCACTCACCTGTATCCCTACCTAAACCGTACAGCCTGCAGTCACCTGTACCCATACTTAAACCAGACAGCCTGCAGTCACCTGTACTCATACCTAAACCGTACAGCCTGCAGTCACCTGTATCACTACCTAAACCGTACAGCCTGCAGTCACCTGTACCCATACCTAAACCGTACAGCCAGCAGTCACCTGTACCCATACCTAAACCGTACAGCCTGCAGTCACCTGTACCCATACCTAAACCGTACAGCCTGCAGTCACCTGTACCCATACCTAAACCGTACAGCCTGCAGTCACCTGTACCCATACTTAAACCGTACAGCCTGCAGTCACCTGTACCCATACTTAAACCGTACAGCCTGCAGTCACCTGTACCCATACCTAAACCAGACAGCCTGCAGTCACCTGTACCCATACTTAAACCAGACAGCCTGCAGTCACCTGTACCCATACCTAAACCAGACAGCCTGCAGTCACCTGTGGCTGTACCTGTGGTGTATGATATAGAATACTCCTTCTAGGGAAGGATGGTACAGACAATAAGTGTCTTTTCTCAGAAAGCTAGGGAAATGATTTATACACTGAGGGTGCCTTCACACTTAGGATAAACTTGCACAACGCGAGAGTGAGACAAAACACAGAATTATAAATCCAATGGTTTTCAATGATTTCCTTCACAGTTGTGATGTTTTCACTTTTGTGAGATATGATGTGAGAAAAAGAAATTGCGGATTCCCTATCTTTAACGGCTCATGTCCACGGGCAAAATAAGAATTAAAATCCGCAGCGGATTTTAACTCTTCTCCCGCGCGCGGATCCGCGCCCCATAGGGATGCATTGACCACCCGCGGGGTAGATAAATACCCGCGGATCGTCAATAAAAGTGATTTTAAAAAAAATGGAGCATGGAAAAATCTGGACCATGCTCCATTTTCGTGCGGGTCTCCCGCGGGGACGGCTCCTGCGGGCTTCTATTGAAGCCCATGGAAGCCGTCCGGATCCGCGGGACACAAAAATCATATTTTACTTACACGCTCCAGTTCTTCTCTTCGGCGCCGCGCCATCTTCTCTCAGTCGCGGCCGGATCATTTTGCTTCGGGCCCGGCGCATGCGCGTGGCACGTCACCGACGTCATCATGCACATCCGCCGAGCCGAAGAATGAAGATCCGGCCGCGACGAGAGAAGATGACGCCGCCGCGAAGAGAAGAAACGGAGCGGATGGGAGGTGAGTTAATTCTTATTTATTCCTATTTTCAGCGCTCATGTCCGCGGGGCAGGAGGGACCCGCTACGGATTCTCCATGGAGAATCTGCAGCAGATCTGATTTTCCCCGTGGACATGAGGCCTTAGCGTTTTGCTTTTTTTCATTTCCCATATTTCCCTATGAAGCTTCTTTTTTATCACTTTGCAAAGCACAAATGTGCGGTTTTTGTGTGATGCGCTTTTATCAGTCCTATTGACTTTTGCGCTAATAAAATTCCAAGCGTCACGGATGTTTTTGCAAGTAGAAGCCGTGCTGAAGGTAAAAACTGCAGGAAAAAACAACGGGATTGTGGCTTTGAATTTCTCAGGGCAGAATAGCAATCACCTGTGTGAAGCAGGCCTCAGGAGAATCTACCTCACCTCTATGTGTATATACTGAGGAGAATCTACCTCACCTCTATGTGTATATACTGAGGAGAATCTACCTCCCCTCTATTTGTATATACTGAGGAGAATCTACCTCCCCTCTATGTGTATATACTGAGGAGAATCTACCTCACCTGTATGTGTATATACTGAGGAGAATCTACCTCCCCTCCATATGTATATACTGAGGAGAATCTACCTCACCTCTGTGTGTATATACTCAGGAGAATCTGCCTCACCTCTATGTGTATATACTGAGGAGAATCTACCTCCCCTCTATTTGTATATACTGAGGAGAATCTACCTCCCCTCTATGTGTATATACTGAGGAGAATCTACCTCACCTGTATGTGTATATACTGAGGAGAATCTACCTCCCCTCTATGTGTATATACTGAGGAGTATCTACCTCACCTCTGTGTGTATATACTGAGGAGAATCTACCTCCCCTCTATGTGTATATACTGAGGAGAATCTACCTCACCTCTATGTGTATATACTGAGGAGAATCTACCTCACCTCTATGTGTATATACTGAGGAGAATCCACCTCACCTCTATGTGTATATACTGAGGGGAATCTACCTCTCCTCTATGTGTATATACTGAGGAGAATCTACCTCCCCTCTATGTGTATATACTGAGGAGAATCTACCTCCCCTCTATGTGTATATACTAAGGAGAATCTACCTCCCCTCTATGTGTATATACTGAGGAGAATCTACCTCACCTCAGTGTGTGTATATACGGAGGAGAATCTACCTCACCTCTATGTGTATATACTGAGGAGAATCTACCTCACCTCTATGTGTATATACTGAGGAGAATCTGCCTCCCCTCTATGTGTATATACTGAGGAGAATCTACCTCCCCTCTATGTGTATATACTGAGGAGAATCTACCTCACCTCTATGTGTATATACGGAGGAGAATCTACCTCACCTCTATGTGTATATACTGAGGAGAATCTACCTCACCTCTATGTGTATATACTGAGGAGAATCTGCCTCCCCTCTATGTGTATATACTGAGGAGAATCTACCTCCCCTCTATGTGTATATACTGAGGAGTATCTACCTCACCTCTATGTGTATATACTGAGGAGAATCTACCTCCCCTCTATGTGTATATACTGAGGAGAATCCACCTCACCTCTATGTGTATATACTGAGGAGAATCTGCCTCACCTCTATGTGTATATACTGAGGAGAATCTACCTCCCCTCTATGTGTATATACTGAGGAGAATCTACCTCACCTCTATGTGTATATACTGAGGAGAATCCACCTCACCTCTATGTGTATATACTGAGGAGAATCTGCCTCACCTCTATGTGTATATACTGAGGAGAATCTACCTCCCCTCTATGTGTATATACTGAGGAGAATCCACCTCACCTCTATGTGTATATACTGAGGAGAATCTGCCTCACCTCTATGTGTATATACTGAGGAGAATCTACCTCCCCTCTATGTGTATATACTGAGGAGTATCTACCTCACCTCTATGTGTATATACTGAGGAGAATCCACCTCACCTCTATGTGTATATACTGAGGAGAATCTGCCTCCCCTCTATGTGTATATACTGAGGAGAATCTACCTCCCCTCTATGTGTATATACTGAGGAGAATCCACCTCACCTCTATGTGTATATACTGAGGAGAATCTGCCTCACCTCTATGTGTATATACTGAGGAGAATCTACCTCCCCTCTATGTGTATATACTGAGGAGTATCTACCTCACCTCTATGTGTATATACTGAGGAGAATCTACCTCCCCTCTATGTGTATATACTGAGGAGAATCCACCTCACCTCTATGTGTATATACTGAGGAGAATCTGCCTCCCCTCTATGTGTATATACTGAGGAGAATCTACCTCCCCTCTATGTGTATATACTGAGGAGAATCTACCTCACCTCTATGTGTATATACTGAGGAGAATCCACCTCACCTCTATGTGTATATACTGAGGAGAATCTGCCTCACCTCTATGTGTATATACTGAGGAGAATCTACCTCCCCTCTATGTGTATATACTGAGGAGAATCCACCTCACCTCTATGTGTATATACTGAGGAGAATCCACCTCACCTCTATGTGTATATACTGAGGAGAATCCACCTCACTTCTATGTGTATATACTGAGGAGAATCTACCTCACCTCTATGTGTATATACTGAGGAGAATCTACCTCCCCTCTATGTGTATATACTGAGGAGAATCTACCTCCCCTCTATGTGTATATACTGAGGAGAATCTACCTCCCCTCTATGTATATACTGAGGAGAATCTACCTCCCCTCTATGTGTATATACTGAGGAGTATCTACCTCACCTCTATGTGTATATACTGAGGAGAATCTACCTCACCTGTATGTGTATATACTGGGGAGAATCTACCTCCCCTCTATGTGTATATACTGAGGAGAATCCACCTCACCTCTATGTGTATATACTGAGGAGAATCCACCTCACCTCTATGTGTATATACTGAGGAGAATCCACCTCACTTCTATGTGTATATACTGAGGAGAATCTACCTCACCTCTATGTGTATATACTGAGGAGAATCTACCTCCCCTCTATGTGTATATACTGAGGAGAATCTACCTCCCCTCTATGTGTATATACTGAGGAGAATCTACCTCCCCTCTATGTATATACTGAGGAGAATCTACCTCCCCTCTATGTGTATATACTGAGGAGTATCTACCTCACCTCTATGTCTATATACTGAGGAGAATCTACCTCACCTGTATGTGTATATACTGGGGAGAATCTACCTCACCTGTATGTGTATATACTGTGGAGAATCTACCTCACCTCTATGTGTATATACCGAGGAGAATCTACCTCACCTCTATGTGTATATACCGAGGAGAATCTACCTCACCTCTATGTGTATATACTGAGGAGAATCTACCTCCCCTCTATGTGTATATACTGAGGAGAATCTACCTATCCTCTGTGTGTATATACTGAGGAGAATCTACCTCCCCTCTATGTGTATATACCGAGGAGAATCTACCTCACCTCTATGTGTATATACCGAGGAGAATCTACCTCACCTCTATGTGTATATACTAAGGAGAATCTACCTCCCCTCTATGTGTATATACTGAGGAGAATCTACCTATCCTCTGTGTGTATATACTGAGGAGAATCTACCTCACCTCTATGTGTATATACTGAGGAGAATCTACCTCAGCTCTGTGTGTATATACTGAGGAGAATCTACCTCACCTCTATGTGTATATACTGAGGGGAATCTGCCTCACCTCTATGTGTATATACTGAGGAGAATCTACCTCACCTCTATGTGTATATACTGTGGAGAATCTACCTCACCTCTATGTGTATATACTGAGGAGAATCTACCTCCCCTCTATGTGTATATACTGAGGAGAATCTACCTCCCCTCTATGTGTATATACTGATGAGAATCTACCTCACCTCTGTGTGTATATACTGAGGAGAATCTACCTCACCTCTGTGTGTATATACTGAGGAGAATCTACCTCCCCTCTATGTGTATATATACTGCGGAGAATCTTCCTCACCTCTATGTGTATATACTGAGGGGAATCTACCTCACATCTGTGTCTATATACTGAGGAGAATGTACCTCCCCCCTATGTGTATATACTGAGGAGAATCTACCTCCCCTCTACGTGTATATACTGAGAAGAATCTACCTCACCTCTATGTGCATATACTGAGGAGAATCTACCTCCCCTCTATGTGTATATATACTGAGGAGAATCTTCCTCACCTCTATGTGTATATACTGAGGGGAATCTACCTCACATCTGTGTCTATATACTGAGGAGAATGTACCTCCCCTCTATGTGTATATACTGAGGAGAATCTACCTCACCTCTATGTGTATATACTGATGAGAATCTACCTCACCTCTATGTGTATATACTGAGGAGAATCTACCTCACCTCTATGTGTATATACTGTGGAGAATCTACCTCACCTCTATGTGTATATACTGAGGAGAATCTACCTCCCCTCTATGTGTATATACTGAGGAGAATCTTCCTCACCTCTATGTGTATATACTGAGGAGAATCTACCTCACCTCTATGTGTATATACTGAGGAGAATCTACCTAACCTCTATGTGTATATACTGTGGAGAATCTACCTCACCTCTATGTGTATATACTGAGGAGTATCTACCTCACCTCTATGTGTATATACTGAGGAGAATCTACCTCACCTCTATGTGTATATACTGAGGAGAATCTTCCTCACCTCTATGTGTATTTACTGAGGAGAATCTACCTCACCTGCATGTGTATATACTGAGGAGAATCTACCTCCCCTCTATGTGTATATACTGAGGAGAATCTACCTCACCTCTATGTGTATATACTGAGGAGAATCTACCTCACCTCAATGTGTATATACTGAGGAGAATCTACCTCACCTCAATGTGTATATACTGAGGAGAATCTACCTCCCCTCTGTGTGTATATATACTGAGGAGAATCTACCTCCTCTTAATGTGTTTATACTGAAAAGAATCTACCTCCCCTCTATGTGTTTATATACTGAGGAGAATCTACCTCACCTCTATGTGTATATACTGAGGAGAATCTACCTCCCCTCTGTGTATATACTGAGGAGAATCTACCTCACCTCTATGTGTATATACTGTGGAGAATCTACCTCACCTCTATGTGTATATATTGAGGAGAATCTACCTCCCCTCTATGTGTATATACTGAGGAGAATCTACCTCACCTCTATGTGTATATACTGAGGAGAATCTACCTCCCCTCTATGTGTATATACTGAGGAGAATATACCCCCCCTCTATGTGTATATACTGAGGAGAATCTACCCCCCCTCTATGTGTATATACTGAGGAGAATCTACCTCAACTCTATGTGTATATACTGAGGAGAATCTACCTCACCTCTTTGTGTATATACTGAGGAGAATCTGCCTCACCTGTATGTGTATATACTGAGGAGAATCTACCTCCCCTCTATGTGTATATACTGAGGAGAATCTACCTCACCTCTATGTGTATATACTGAGGAGAATCTACCTCACCTCAATGTGTATATACTGAGGAGAATCTACCTCCCCTCTGTGTGTATATATACTGAGGAGAATCTACCTCCTCTTAATGTGTATATACTGAGGAGAATCTACCTCACCTCTATGTGTTTATATACTGAGGAGAATCCAACTCACCTCTATGTGTATATACTGAGGAGAATCTACCTCACCTCTATGTGTATATACTGAGGAGAATCTACCTCACCTCTATGTGTATATACTGAGGAGAATCTGCCTCTCCTCTATGTGTTTATATACTGAGGAGAATCTACCTCACCTCTCTGTGTGTATATACTGAGGAGAATCTACCTCACCTTTATGTGTATATACTGAGGAGAATCTACCTCACCTCTATGTGTATATACTGAGGAGAATCTACCTCACCTCTCTGTGTATATACTGAGGAGAATCTACCTCACCTCTATGTGTATATACTGAGGAGAATCTACCACACCTCTATGTGTATATATACTGAGGAGAATCTACCTCACCTCTGTGTGTATATACTGAGGAGAATCTACCTCACCTCTATGTGTATATACTGAGGAGAATCTACCTCACCTGTATGTGTATATACTGAGGAGAATCTACCTCCCCTCTATGTGTATATACTGAGGAGAATCTACCTCCCCTCTATGTATATACTGAGGAGAATCTACCTCCCCTCTATGTGTATATACTGAGGAGTATCTACCTCACCTCTATGTGTATATACTGAGGAGAATCTACCTCACCTGTATGTGTATATACTGGGGAGAATCTACCTCACCTCTATGTGTATATACTGTGGAGAATCTACCTTACCTCTATGTGTATATACCGAGGAGAATCTACCTCACCTCTATGTGTATATACAGAGGAGAATCTACCTCACCTCTATGTGTATATACTGAGGAGAATCTACCTCCCCTCTATGTGTATATACTGAGGAGAATCTACCTATCCTCTGTGTGTATATACTCAGGAGAATCTGCCTCACCTCTATGTGTATATACTGAGGAGAATCTACCTCCCCTCTATTTGTATATACTGAGGAGAATCTACCTCCCCTCTATGTGTATATACTGAGGAGAATCTACCTCACCTGTATGTGTATATACTGAGGAGAATCTACCTCCCCTCTATGTGTATATACTGAGGAGTATCTACCTCACCTCTGTGTGTATATACTGAGGAGAATCTACCTCCCCTCTATGTGTATATACTGAGGAGAATCTACCTCACCTCTATGTGTATATACTGAGGAGAATCTACCTCACCTCTATGTGTATATACTGAGGAGAATCCACCTCACCTCTATGTGTATATACTGAGGGGAATCTACCTCTCCTCTATGTGTATATACTGAGGAGAATCTACCTCCCCTCTATGTGTATATACTGAGGAGAATCTACCTCCCCTCTATGTGTATATACTAAGGAGAATCTACCTCCCCTCTATGTGTATATACTGAGGAGAATCTACCTCACCTCAGTGTGTGTATATACGGAGGAGAATCTACCTCACCTCTATGTGTATATACTGAGGAGAATCTACCTCACCTCTATGTGTATATACTGAGGAGAATCTGCCTCCCCTCTATGTGTATATACTGAGGAGAATCTACCTCCCCTCTATGTGTATATACTGAGGAGAATCTACCTCCCCTCTATGTGTATATACTGAGGAGTATCTACCTCACCTCTATGTGTATATACTGAGGAGAATCTACCTCCCCTCTATGTGTATATACTGAGGAGAATCCACCTCACCTCTATGTGTATATACTGAGGAGAATCTGCCTCACCTCTATGTGTATATACTGAGGAGAATCTACCTCCCCTCTATGTGTATATACTGAGGAGAATCTACCTCACCTCTATGTGTATATACTGAGGAGAATCCACCTCACCTCTATGTGTATATACTGAGGAGAATCTGCCTCACCTCTATGTGTATATACTGAGGAGAATCTACCTCCCCTCTATGTGTATATACTGAGGAGAATCCACCTCACCTCTATGTGTATATACTGAGGAGAATCTGCCTCACCTCTATGTGTATATACTGAGGAGAATCTACCTCCCCTCTATGTGTATATACTGAGGAGTATCTACCTCACCTCTATGTGTATATACTGAGGAGAATCCACCTCACCTCTATGTGTATATACTGAGGAGAATCTGCCTCCCCTCTATGTGTATATACTGAGGAGAATCTACCTCCCCTCTATGTGTATATACTGAGGAGAATCCACCTCACCTCTATGTGTATATACTGAGGAGAATCTGCCTCACCTCTATGTGTATATACTGAGGAGAATCTACCTCCCCTCTATGTGTATATACTGAGGAGTATCTACCTCACCTCTATGTGTATATACTGAGGAGAATCTACCTCCCCTCTATGTGTATATACTGAGGAGAATCCACCTCACCTCTATGTGTATATACTGAGGAGAATCTGCCTCCCCTCTATGTGTATATACTGAGGAGAATCTACCTCCCCTCTATGTGTATATACTGAGGAGAATCTACCTCACCTCTATGTGTATATACTGAGGAGAATCCACCTCACCTCTATGTGTATATACTGAGGAGAATCTGCCTCACCTCTATGTGTATATACTGAGGAGAATCTACCTCCCCTCTATGTGTATATACTGAGGAGAATCCACCTCACCTCTATGTGTATATACTGAGGAGAATCCACCTCACCTCTATGTGTATATACTGAGGAGAATCCACCTCACTTCTATGTGTATATACTGAGGAGAATCTACCTCACCTCTATGTGTATATACTGAGGAGAATCTACCTCCCCTCTATGTGTATATACTGAGGAGAATCTACCTCCCCTCTATGTGTATATACTGAGGAGAATCTACCTCCCCTCTATGTATATACTGAGGAGAATCTACCTCCCCTCTATGTGTATATACTGAGGAGTATCTACCTCACCTCTATGTGTATATACTGAGGAGAATCTACCTCACCTGTATGTGTATATACTGGGGAGAATCTACCTCCCCTCTATGTGTATATACTGAGGAGAATCCACCTCACCTCTATGTGTATATACTGAGGAGAATCCACCTCACCTCTATGTGTATATACTGAGGAGAATCCACCTCACTTCTATGTGTATATACTGAGGAGAATCTACCTCACCTCTATGTGTATATACTGAGGAGAATCTACCTCCCCTCTATGTGTATATACTGAGGAGAATCTACCTCCCCTCTATGTGTATATACTGAGGAGAATCTACCTCCCCTCTATGTATATACTGAGGAGAATCTACCTCCCCTCTATGTGTATATACTGAGGAGTATCTACCTCACCTCTATGTCTATATACTGAGGAGAATCTACCTCACCTGTATGTGTATATACTGGGGAGAATCTACCTCACCTGTATGTGTATATACTGTGGAGAATCTACCTCACCTCTATGTGTATATACCGAGGAGAATCTACCTCACCTCTATGTGTATATACCGAGGAGAATCTACCTCACCTCTATGTGTATATACTGAGGAGAATCTACCTCCCCTCTATGTGTATATACTGAGGAGAATCTACCTATCCTCTGTGTGTATATACTGAGGAGAATCTACCTCCCCTCTATGTGTATATACCGAGGAGAATCTACCTCACCTCTATGTGTATATACCGAGGAGAATCTACCTCACCTCTATGTGTATATACTAAGGAGAATCTACCTCCCCTCTATGTGTATATACTGAGGAGAATCTACCTATCCTCTGTGTGTATATACTGAGGAGAATCTACCTCACCTCTATGTGTATATACTGAGGAGAATCTACCTCAGCTCTGTGTGTATATACTGAGGAGAATCTACCTCACCTCTATGTGTATATACTGAGGGGAATCTGCCTCACCTCTATGTGTATATACTGAGGAGAATCTACCTCACCTCTATGTGTATATACTGTGGAGAATCTACCTCACCTCTATGTGTATATACTGAGGAGAATCTACCTCCCCTCTATGTGTATATACTGAGGAGAATCTACCTCCCCTCTATGTGTATATACTGATGAGAATCTACCTCACCTCTGTGTGTATATACTGAGGAGAATCTACCTCACCTCTGTGTGTATATACTGAGGAGAATCTACCTCCCCTCTATGTGTATATATACTGCGGAGAATCTTCCTCACCTCTATGTGTATATACTGAGGGGAATCTACCTCACATCTGTGTCTATATACTGAGGAGAATGTACCTCCCCCCTATGTGTATATACTGAGGAGAATCTACCTCCCCTCTACGTGTATATACTGAGAAGAATCTACCTCACCTCTATGTGCATATACTGAGGAGAATCTACCTCCCCTCTATGTGTATATATACTGAGGAGAATCTTCCTCACCTCTATGTGTATATACTGAGGGGAATCTACCTCACATCTGTGTCTATATACTGAGGAGAATGTACCTCCCCTCTATGTGTATATACTGAGGAGAATCTACCTCACCTCTATGTGTATATACTGATGAGAATCTACCTCACCTCTATGTGTATATACTGAGGAGAATCTACCTCACCTCTATGTGTATATACTGTGGAGAATCTACCTCACCTCTATGTGTATATACTGAGGAGAATCTACCTCCCCTCTATGTGTATATACTGAGGAGAATCTTCCTCACCTCTATGTGTATATACTGAGGAGAATCTACCTCACCTCTATGTGTATATACTGAGGAGAATCTACCTAACCTCTATGTGTATATACTGTGGAGAATCTACCTCACCTCTATGTGTATATACTGAGGAGTATCTACCTCACCTCTATGTGTATATACTGAGGAGAATCTACCTCACCTCTATGTGTATATACTGAGGAGAATCTTCCTCACCTCTATGTGTATTTACTGAGGAGAATCTACCTCACCTGCATGTGTATATACTGAGGAGAATCTACCTCCCCTCTATGTGTATATACTGAGGAGAATCTACCTCACCTCTATGTGTATATACTGAGGAGAATCTACCTCACCTCAATGTGTATATACTGAGGAGAATCTACCTCACCTCAATGTGTATATACTGAGGAGAATCTACCTCCCCTCTGTGTGTATATATACTGAGGAGAATCTA
Source organism: Eleutherodactylus coqui (assembly GCA_035609135.1). Lineage (NCBI taxonomy): Eukaryota > Metazoa > Chordata > Amphibia > Anura > Eleutherodactylidae > Eleutherodactylus > Eleutherodactylus coqui. The sequence goes on from CM069408.1 coordinate 307,063,525, forward strand.
CCTCCTCTTAATGTGTTTATACTGAAAAGAATCTACCTCCCCTCTATGTGTTTATATACTGAGGAGAATCTACCTCACCTCTATGTGTATATACTGAGGAGAATCTACCTCCCCTCTGTGTATATACTGAGGAGAATCTACCTCACCTCTATGTGTATATACTGTGGAGAATCTACCTCACCTCTATGTGTATATATTGAGGAGAATCTACCTCCCCTCTATGTGTATATACTGAGGAGAATCTACCTCACCTCTATGTGTATATACTGAGGAGAATCTACCTCCCCTCTATGTGTATATACTGAGGAGAATATACCCCCCCTCTATGTGTATATACTGAGGAGAATCTACCCCCCCTCTATGTGTATATACTGAGGAGAATCTACCTCAACTCTATGTGTATATACTGAGGAGAATCTACCTCACCTCTTTGTGTATATACTGAGGAGAATCTGCCTCACCTGTATGTGTATATACTGAGGAGAATCTACCTCCCCTCTATGTGTATATACTGAGGAGAATCTACCTCACCTCTATGTGTATATACTGAGGAGAATCTACCTCACCTCAATGTGTATATACTGAGGAGAATCTACCTCCCCTCTGTGTGTATATATACTGAGGAGAATCTACCTCCTCTTAATGTGTATATACTGAGGAGAATCTACCTCACCTCTATGTGTTTATATACTGAGGAGAATCCAACTCACCTCTATGTGTATATACTGAGGAGAATCTACCTCACCTCTATGTGTATATACTGAGGAGAATCTACCTCACCTCTATGTGTATATACTGAGGAGAATCTGCCTCTCCTCTATGTGTTTATATACTGAGGAGAATCTACCTCACCTCTCTGTGTGTATATACTGAGGAGAATCTACCTCACCTTTATGTGTATATACTGAGGAGAATCTACCTCACCTCTATGTGTATATACTGAGGAGAATCTACCTCACCTCTCTGTGTATATACTGAGGAGAATCTACCTCACCTCTATGTGTATATACTGAGGAGAATCTACCACACCTCTATGTGTATATATACTGAGGAGAATCTACCTCACCTCTGTGTGTATATACTGAGGAGAATCTACCTCACCTCTATGTGTATATACTGAGGAGAATCTACCTCACCTGTATGTGTATATACTGAGGAGAATCTACCTCCCCTCTATGTGTATATACTGAGGAGAATCTACCTCCCCTCTATGTATATACTGAGGAGAATCTACCTCCCCTCTATGTGTATATACTGAGGAGTATCTACCTCACCTCTATGTGTATATACTGAGGAGAATCTACCTCACCTGTATGTGTATATACTGGGGAGAATCTACCTCACCTCTATGTGTATATACTGTGGAGAATCTACCTTACCTCTATGTGTATATACCGAGGAGAATCTACCTCACCTCTATGTGTATATACAGAGGAGAATCTACCTCACCTCTATGTGTATATACTGAGGAGAATCTACCTCCCCTCTATGTGTATATACTGAGGAGAATCTACCTATCCTCTGTATGTATATACTGAGGAGAATCTACCTCCCCTCTATGTGTATATACCGAGGAGAATCTACCTCACCTCTATGTGTATATACCGAGGAGAATCTACCTCACCTCTATGTGTATATACTAAGGAGAATCTACCTCCCCTCTATGTGTATATACTGAGGAGAATCTACCTATCCTCTGTGTGTATATACTGAGGAGAATCTACCTCACCTCTATGTGTATATACTGAGGAGAATCTACCTCAGCTCTGTGTGTATATACTGAGGAGAATCTACCTCACCTCTATGTGTATATACTGAGGGGAATCTGCCTCACCTCTATGTGTATATACTGAGGAGAATCTACCTCACCTCTGTGTATGTATATACTGAGGAGAATCTACCTCCCCTCTATGTGTATATACTGAGGAGAATCTACCTCCCCTCTATGTGTATATACTGATGAGAATCTACCTCACCTCTGTGTGTATATACTGAGGAGAATCTACCTCCCCTCTATGTGTATATATACTGAGGAGAATCTTCCTCTCCTCTATGTGTATATACTGAGGGGAATCTACCTCACATCTGTGTCTATATACTGAGGAGAATGTACCTCCCCCCTATGTGTATATACTGAGGAGAATCTACCTCCCCTCTACGTGTATATACTGAGAAGAATCTACCTCACCTCTATGTGCATATACTGAGGAGAATCTACCTCCCCTCTATGTGTATATATACTGAGGAGAATCTTCCTCACCTCTATGTGTATATACTGAGGGGAATCTACCTCACATCTGTGTCTATATACTGAGCAGAATGTACCTCCCCTCTATGTGTATATACTGAGGAGAATCTACCTCACCTCTATGTGTATATACTGATGAGAATCTACCTCACCTCTATGTGTATATACTGAGGAGAATCTACCTCACCTCTATGTGTATATACTGTGGAGAATCTACCTCACCTCTATGTGTATATACTGAGGAGAATCTACCTCCCCTCTATGTGTATATACTGAGGAGAATCTTCCTCACCTCTATGTGTATATACTGAGGAGAATCTACCTCACCTCTATGTGTATATACTGAGGAGAATCTACCTAACCTCTATGTGTATATACTGTGGAGAATCTACCTCACCTCTATGTGTATATACTGTGGAGTATCTACCTCACCTCTATGTGTATATACTGAGGAGAATCTACCTCACCTCTATGTGTATATACTGAGGAGAATCTTCCTCACCTCTATGTGTATATACTAAGGAGAATCTACCCCATCTCTGTGTGTATATACTGAGGAGAATCTACCTCACCTGCATGTGTATATTCTGAGGAGAATCTACCTCCCCTCTATGTGTATATACTGAGGAGAATCTACCTCACCTCTATGTGTATATACTGAGGAGAATCTACCTCACCTCAATGTGTATATACTGAGGAGAATCTACCTCCCCTCTGTGTGTATATATACTGAGGAGAATCTACCTCCTCTTAATGTGTATATACTGAGGAGAATCTACCTCCCCTCTATGTGTTTATATACTGAGGAGAATCTACCTCACCTCTATGTGTATATACTGAGGAGAATCTACCTCCCCTCTGTGTATATACTGAGGAGAATCTACCTCACCTCTATGTGTTTATACTGTGGAGAATCTACCTCACCTCTATGTGTATATATTGAGGAGAATCTACCTCCCCTCTATGTGTATATACTGAGGAGAATCTACCTCACCTCTATGTGTATATACTGAGGAGAATCTACCTCCCCTCTATGTGTATATACTGAGGAGAATATACCCCCCCTCTATGTGTATATACTGAGGAGAATCTACCCCCCCTCTATGTGTATATACTGAGGAGAATCTACCTCACCTCTATGTGTATATACTGAGGAGAATCTACCTCACCTCTTTGTGTATATACTGAGGAGAATCTGCCTCACCTGTATGTGTATATACTGAGGAGAATCTACCTCCCCTCTATGTGTATATACTGAGGAGAATCTACCTCACCTCTATGTGTATATACTGAGGAGAATCTACCTCACTTCAATGTGTATATACTGAGGAGAATCTACCTCCCCTCTGTGTGTATATATACTGAGGAGAATCTACCTCCTCTTAATGTGTATATACTGAGGAGAATCTACCTCACCTCTATGTGTTTATATACTGAGGAGAATCCAACTCACCTCTATGTGTATATACTGAGGAGAATCTACCTCACCTCTATGTGTAGATACTGAGGAGAATCTACCTCACCTCTATGTGTATATACTGAGGAGAATCTGCCTCTCCTCTATGTGTTTATATACTGAGGAGAATCTACCTCACCTCTCTGTGTGTATATACTGAGGAGAATCTACCTCACCTCTATGTGTATATACTGAGGAGAATCTACCACACCTCTATGTGTATATATACTGAGGAGAATCTACCTCACCTCTGTGTGTATATACTGAGGAGAATCTACCTCACCTCTATGTGTATATACTGAGGAGAATCGACCTCACCTCTATGTGTATATACTAAGGAGAATCTACCTCCCCTCTATGTGTATATACTGAGGAGAATCTACCTCACCTGTATGTGTATATACTGAGGAGAATCTACCTCCCCTCTATGTGTATATACTGAGGAGAATCTACATCACCTCTATGTGTATATACAGAGGAGAATCTACCTCACCTCTGCCCATATACTGAGGAGAATCTACCTCACCTCTATGTGTATATACTGAGGAGAATCTACCTCACCTCTATGTGTATTAACTGAGGAGAATCTACCTCCCCTCTATGTGTATATACTGAGGAGAATCTACATCACCTCTATGTGTATATACAGAGGAGAATCTACCTCACCTCTGCCCATATACTGAGGAGAATCTACCTCACCTGTGTATATACTGAGGAGAATCTACCTCCCCTCTATGTGTATATACTGAGGAGAATCTACCTCCCCTCTATGTGTATATACTGAGGAGAATCTACCTCCCCTCTATGTGTATATACTGAGGAGAATCTACCTCCCCTCTATGTGTATATACTGAGGAGAATCTACCTCCCCTCTATGTGTATATACTGAGGAGAATCTACCTCCCCTCTATGTGTATATACTGAGGAGAATCTACCTCACGTCTATGTGTATATACTGTGGAGAATCTACCTCACCTCTATGTGTATATATTGAGGAGAATCTACCTCACCTCTATGTGTATATACTGTGGAGAATCTACCTCACCTCTATGTGTATATACTGAGGAGAATCTACCTCACCTCTATGTGTATATACTGAGGAGAATCTACCTCACCTCTGTGTATATACTGAGGAGAATCTTCCTCACCTCTATGTGTATATACTGAGGAGAATCTACCTCACCTCTATGTGTATATACTGAGGAGAATCTACCTCACCTCTATGTGTATATACTGAGGAGAATCTACCTCCCCTCTATGTGTATATACTGAGGGGAATCTACCTCACCTCTATGTGTATATACTGAGGAGAATCTACCTCCCCTCTATGTGTATATACTGAGGAGAATCTACCTCACCTGTATGTGTATATACTGAGGAGAATCTACCTCACCTCTATGTGTATATACTGAGGAGAATCTACCTCACCTTTATGTGTATATACAGAGGAGAATCTACCTCCCCTCTGTGTGTATATACTGAGGAGAATCTACCTCACCTCTATGTGTATATACTGTGGAGAATCTACCTCACCTCTATGTGTATATACTGAGGAGAATCTACCTCACCTCTATGTGTATATACTGAGGAGAATCTACCTCACCTCTATGTGTATATACTGAGGAGAATCTACCTCCCCTCTACGTGTATATACTGAGAAGAATCTACCTCACCTCTATGTGCATATACTGAGGAGAATCTACCTCCCCTCTATGTGTATATATACTGAGGAGAATCTTCCTCACCTCTATGTGTATATACTGAGGGGAATCTACCTCACATCTGTGTCTATATACTGAGGAGAATGTACCTCCCCTCTATGTGTATATACTGAGGAGAATCTACCTCACCTCTATGTGTATATACTGATGAGAATCTACCTCACCTCTATGTGTATATACTGAGGAGAATCTACCTCACCTCTATGTGTATATACTGTGGAGAATCTACCTCACCTCTATGTGTATATACTGAGGAGAATCTACCTCCCCTCTATGTGTATATACTGAGGAGAATCTTCCTCACCTCTATGTGTATATACTGAGGAGAATCTACCTCACCTCTATGTGTATATACTGAGGAGAATCTACCTAACCTCTATGTGTATATACTGTGGAGAATCTACCTCACCTCTATGTGTATATACTGTGGAGTATCTACCTCACCTCTATGTGTATATACTGAGGAGAATCTACCTCACCTCTATGTGTATATACTGAGGAGAATCTTCCTCACCTCTATGTGTATATACTAAGGAGAATCTACCCCATCTCTGTGTGTATATACTGAGGAGAATCTACCTCACCTGCATGTGTATATACTGAGGAGAATCTACCTCCCCTCTATGTGTATATACTGAGGAGAATCTACCTCACCTCTATGTGTATATACTGAGGAGAATCTACCTCACCTCAATGTGTATATACTGAGGAGAATCTACCTCCCCTCTGTGTGTATATATACTGAGGAGAATCTACCTCCTCTTAATGTGTATATACTGAGGAGAATCTACCTCCCCTCTATGTGTTTATATACTGAGGAGAATCTACCTCACCTCTATGTGTATATACTGAGGAGAATCTACCTCCCCTCTATGTATATATACTGAGGAGAATCTACCTCACCTCTATGTGTATATACTGTGGAGAATCTACCTCACCTCTATGTGTATATATTGAGGAGAATCTACCTCCCCTCTATGTGTATATACTGAGGAGAATCTACCTCACCTCTATGTGTATATACTGAGGAGAATCTACCTCCCCTCTATGTGTATATACTGAGGAGAATATACCCCCCCTCTATGTGTATATACTGAGGAGAATCTACCCCCCCTCTATGTGTATATACTGAGGAGAATCTACCTCACCTCTATGTGTATATACTGAGGAGAATCTACCTCACCTCTTTGTGTATATACTGAGGAGAATCTGCCTCACCTGTATGTGTATATACTGAGGAGAATCTACCTCCCCTCTATGTGTATATACTGAGGAGAATCTACCTCACCTCTGTGTGTATATACTGAGGAGAATCTACCTCACTTCAATGTGTATATACTGAGGAGAATCTACCTCCCCTCTGTGTGTATATACTGAGGAGAATCTACCTCCTCTTAATGTGTATATACTGAGGAGAATCTACCTCACCTCTATGTGTTTATATACTGAGGAGAATCCAACTCACCTCTATGTGTAGATACTGAGGAGAATCTACCTCACCTCTATGTGTATATACTGAGGAGAATCTGCCTCTCCTCTATGTGTTTATATACTGAGGAGAATCTACCTCACCTCTCTGTGTGTATATACTGAGGAGAATCTACCTCACCTTTATGTGTATATACTGAGGAGAATCTACCTCACCTCTATGTGTATATACTGAGGAGAATCTACCTCACCTCTCTGTGTATATACTGAGGAGAATCTACCTCACCTCTATGTGTATATACTGAGGAGAATCTACCACACCTCTATGTGTATATATACTGAGGAGAATCTACCTCACCTCTGTGTGTATATACTGAGGAGAATCTACCTCACCTCTATGTGTATATACTGAGGAGAATCGACCTCACCTCTATGTGTATATACTAAGGAGAATCTACCTCCCCTCCATGTGTATATACTGAGGAGAATCTACCTCACCTGTATGTGTATATACTGAGGAGAATCTACCTCCCCTCTATGTGTATATACTGAGGAGAATCTACATCACCTCTATGTGTATATACAGAGGAGAATCTACCTCACCTCTGCCCATATACTGAGGAGAATCTACCTCACCTCTATGTGTATATACTGAGGAGAATCTACCTCACCTCTATGTGTATTAACTGAGGAGAATCTACCTCCCCTCTATGTGTATATACTGAGGAGAATCTACATCACCTCTATGTGTATATACAGAGGAGAATCTACCTCACCTCTGCCCATATACTGAGGAGAATCTACCTCACCTGTGTATATACTGAGGAGAATCTACCTCCCCTCTATGTGTATATACTGAGGAGAATCTACCTCCCCTCTATGTGTATATACTGAGGAGAATCTACCTCCCCTCTATGTGTATATACTGAGGAGAATCTACCTCCCCTCTATGTGTATATACTGAGGAGAATCTACCTCCCCTCTATGTGTATATACTGAGGAGAATCTACCTCCCCTCTATGTGTATATACTGAGGAGAATCTACCTCACGTCTATGTGTATATACTGTGGAGAATCTACCTCACCTCTATGTGTATATATTGAGGAGAATCTACCTCACCTCTATGTGTATATACTGTGGAGAATCTACCTCACCTCTATGTGTATATACTGAGGAGAATCTACCTCTCCTCTATGTGTATATACTGAGGAGAATCTACCTCACCTCTGTGTATATACTGAGGAGAATCTTCCTCACCTCTATGTGTATATACTGAGGAGAATCTACCTCACCTCTATGTGTATATACTGAGGAGAATCTACCTCACCTCTATGTGTATATACTGAGGAGAATCTACCTCCCCTCTATGTGTATATACTGAGGGGAATCTACCTCACCTCTATGTGTATATACTGAGGAGAATCTACCTCCCCTCTATGTGTATATACTGAGGAGAATCTACCTCACCTGTATGTGTATATACTGAGGAGAATCTACCTCACCTCTATGTGTATATACTGAGGAGAATCTACCTCACCTTTATGTGTATATACAGAGGAGAATCTACCTCCCCTCTGTGTGTATATACTGAGGAGAATCTACCTCACCTCTATGTGTATATACTGTGGAGAATCTACCTCACCTCTATGTGTATATACTGAGGAGAATCTACCTCACCTCTATGTGTATATACTGTGGAGAATCTACCTCACCTCTATGTGTATATACTGAGGAGAATCTACCTCACCTCTGTGTATATACTGAGGAGAATCTTCCTCACCTCTATGTGTATATACTGAGGAGAATCTACCTCCCCTCTATGTGTATATACTGAGGAGAATCTACCTCCCCTCTATGTGTATATACTGAGGAGAATCTACCTCCCCTCTATGTGTATATACTGAGGAGAATCTACCCCCCCTCTATGTGTATCTACTGAGGAGAATATACCCCCCCTCTATGTGTATATACTGAGGAGAATCTACCTCACCTCTATGTGTATATACTGAGGAGAATCTACCTCACCTCTATGTGTATATACTGTGGAGAATCTACCTCACCTCTATGTGTATATACTGAGGAGAATCTACCTCACCTCTATGTGTATATACTGTGGAGAATCTACCTCACCTCTGTGTATATACTGAGGAGAATCTTCCTCACCTCTATGTGTATATACTGAGGAGAATCTACCTCCCCTCTATGTGTATATACTGAGGAGAATTTACCTCACCTCTATGTGTATATACTGAGGAGAATCTGCCTCACCTGTATGTGTATATACTGAGGAGAATCTACCTCACCTCTATGTGTATATACTGAGGAGAATCTACCTCACCTCTATGTGTATATACTGAGGAGAATCTACCTCACCTCTATGTGTATATACTGAGGAGAATCTACCTCCCCTCTATGTGTATATACTGAGGAGAATCTTCCTCACCTCTATGTGTATATACTGAGGAGAATCTACCTCACCTCTATGTGTATATACTGAGGAGAATCTACCTAACCTCTATGTGTATATACTGTGGAGAATCTACCTCACCTCTATGTGTATATACTGAGGAGTATCTACCTCACCTCTATGTGTATATACTGAGGAGAATCTACCTCACCTCTATGTGTATATACTGAGGAGAATCTTCCTCACCTCTATGTGTATATACTGAGGAGAATCTACCTCACCTGCATGTGTATATACTGAGGAGAATCTACCTCCCCTCTATGTGTATATACTGAGGAGAATCTACCTCACCTCTATGTGTATATACTGAGGAGAATCTACCTCACCTCAATGTGTATATACTGAGGAGAATCTACCTCACCTCAATGTGTATATACTGAGGAGAATCTACCTCCCCTCTGTGTGTATATATACTGAGGAGAATCTACCTCCTCTTAATGTGTTTATACTGAAAAGAATCTACCTCCCCTCTATGTGTTTATATACTGAGGAGAATCTACCTCACCTCTATGTGTATATACTGAGGAGAATCTACCTCCCCTCTGTGTATATACTGAGGAGAATCTACCTCACCTCTATGTGTATATACTGTGGAGAATCTACCTCACCTCTATGTGTATATATTGAGGAGAATCTACCTCCCCTCTATGTGTATATACTGAGGAGAATCTACCTCACCTCTATGTGTATATACTGAGGAGAATCTACCTCCCCTCTATGTGTATATACTGAGGAGAATATACCCCCCCTCTATGTGTATATACTGAGGAGAATCTACCCCCCCTCTATGTGTATATACTGAGGAGAATCTACCTCAACTCTATGTGTATATACTGAGGAGAATCTACCTCACCTCTTTGTGTATATACTGAGGAGAATCTGCCTCACCTGTATGTGTATATACTGAGGAGAATCTACCTCCCCTCTATGTGTATATACTGAGGAGAATCTACCTCACCTCTATGTGTATATACTGAGGAGAATCTACCTCACCTCAATGTGTATATACTGAGGAGAATCTACCTCCCCTCTGTGTGTATATATACTGAGGAGAATCTACCTCCTCTTAATGTGTATATACTGAGGAGAATCTACCTCACCTCTATGTGTTTATATACTGAGGAGAATCCAACTCACCTCTATGTGTATATACTGAGGAGAATCTACCTCACCTCTATGTGTATATACTGAGGAGAATCTACCTCACCTCTATGTGTATATACTGAGGAGAATCTGCCTCTCCTCTATGTGTTTATATACTGAGGAGAATCTACCTCACCTCTCTGTGTGTATATACTGAGGAGAATCTACCTCACCTTTATGTGTATATACTGAGGAGAATCTACCTCACCTCTATGTGTATATACTGAGGAGAATCTACCTCACCTCTCTGTGTATATACTGAGGAGAATCTACCTCACCTCTATGTGTATATACTGAGGAGAATCTACCACACCTCTATGTGTATATATACTGAGGAGAATCTACCTCACCTCTGTGTGTATATACTGAGGAGAATCTACCTCACCTCTATGTGTATATACTGAGGAGAATCTACCTCACCTGTATGTGTATATACTGAGGAGAATCTACCTCCCCTCTATGTGTATATACTGAGGAGAATCTACCTCCCCTCTATGTATATACTGAGGAGAATCTACCTCCCCTCTATGTGTATATACTGAGGAGTATCTACCTCACCTCTATGTGTATATACTGAGGAGAATCTACCTCACCTGTATGTGTATATACTGGGGAGAATCTACCTCACCTCTATGTGTATATACTGTGGAGAATCTACCTTACCTCTATGTGTATATACCGAGGAGAATCTACCTCACCTCTATGTGTATATACAGAGGAGAATCTACCTCACCTCTATGTGTATATACTGAGGAGAATCTACCTCCCCTCTATGTGTATATACTGAGGAGAATCTACCTATCCTCTGTATGTATATACTGAGGAGAATCTACCTCCCCTCTATGTGTATATACCGAGGAGAATCTACCTCACCTCTATGTGTATATACCGAGGAGAATCTACCTCACCTCTATGTGTATATACTAAGGAGAATCTACCTCCCCTCTATGTGTATATACTGAGGAGAATCTACCTATCCTCTGTGTGTATATACTGAGGAGAATCTACCTCACCTCTATGTGTATATACTGAGGAGAATCTACCTCAGCTCTGTGTGTATATACTGAGGAGAATCTACCTCACCTCTATGTGTATATACTGAGGGGAATCTGCCTCACCTCTATGTGTATATACTGAGGAGAATCTACCTCACCTCTGTGTATGTATATACTGAGGAGAATCTACCTCCCCTCTATGTGTATATACTGAGGAGAATCTACCTCCCCTCTATGTGTATATACTGATGAGAATCTACCTCACCTCTGTGTGTATATACTGAGGAGAATCTACCTCCCCTCTATGTGTATATATACTGAGGAGAATCTTCCTCTCCTCTATGTGTATATACTGAGGGGAATCTACCTCACATCTGTGTCTATATACTGAGGAGAATGTACCTCCCCCCTATGTGTATATACTGAGGAGAATCTACCTCCCCTCTACGTGTATATACTGAGAAGAATCTACCTCACCTCTATGTGCATATACTGAGGAGAATCTACCTCCCCTCTATGTGTATATATACTGAGGAGAATCTTCCTCACCTCTATGTGTATATACTGAGGGGAATCTACCTCACATCTGTGTCTATATACTGAGCAGAATGTACCTCCCCTCTATGTGTATATACTGAGGAGAATCTACCTCACCTCTATGTGTATATACTGATGAGAATCTACCTCACCTCTATGTGTATATACTGAGGAGAATCTACCTCACCTCTATGTGTATATACTGTGGAGAATCTACCTCACCTCTATGTGTATATACTGAGGAGAATCTACCTCCCCTCTATGTGTATATACTGAGGAGAATCTTCCTCACCTCTATGTGTATATACTGAGGAGAATCTACCTCACCTCTATGTGTATATACTGAGGAGAATCTACCTAACCTCTATGTGTATATACTGTGGAGAATCTACCTCACCTCTATGTGTATATACTGTGGAGTATCTACCTCACCTCTATGTGTATATACTGAGGAGAATCTACCTCACCTCTATGTGTATATACTGAGGAGAATCTTCCTCACCTCTATGTGTATATACTAAGGAGAATCTACCCCATCTCTGTGTGTATATACTGAGGAGAATCTACCTCACCTGCATGTCAATATTCTGAGGAGAATCTACCTCCCCTCTATGTGTATATACTGAGGAGAATCTACCTCACCTCTATGTGTATATACTGAGGAGAATCTACCTCACCTCAATGTGTATATACTGAGGAGAATCTACCTCCCCTCTGTGTGTATATATACTGAGGAGAATCTACCTCCTCTTAATGTGTATATACTGAGGAGAATCTACCTCCCCTCTATGTGTTTATATACTGAGGAGAATCTACCTCACCTCTATGTGTATATACTGAGGAGAATCTACCTCCCCTCTGTGTATATACTGAGGAGAATCTACCTCACCTCTATGTGTTTATACTGTGGAGAATCTACCTCACCTCTATGTGTATATATTGAGGAGAATCTACCTCCCCTCTATGTGTATATACTGAGGAGAATCTACCTCACCTCTATGTGTATATACTGAGGAGAATCTACCTCCCCTCTATGTGTATATACTGAGGAGAATATACCCCCCCTCTATGTGTATATACTGAGGAGAATCTACCCCCCCTCTATGTGTATATACTGAGGAGAATCTACCTCACCTCTATGTGTATATACTGAGGAGAATCTACCTCACCTCTTTGTGTATATACTGAGGAGAATCTGCCTCACCTGTATGTGTATATACTGAGGAGAATCTACCTCCCCTCTATGTGTATATACTGAGGAGAATCTACCTCACCTCTATGTGTATATACTGAGGAGAATCTACCTCACTTCAATGTGTATATACTGAGGAGAATCTACCTCCCCTCTGTGTGTATATATACTGAGGAGAATCTACCTCCTCTTAATGTGTATATACTGAGGAGAATCTACCTCACCTCTATGTGTTTATATACTGAGGAGAATCCAACTCACCTCTATGTGTATATACTGAGGAGAATCTACCTCACCTCTATGTGTAGATACTGAGGAGAATCTACCTCACCTCTATGTGTATATACTGAGGAGAATCTGCCTCTCCTCTATGTGTTTATATACTGAGGAGAATCTACCTCACCTCTCTGTGTGTATATACTGAGGAGAATCTACCTCACCTCTATGTGTATATACTGAGGAGAATCTACCACACCTCTATGTGTATATATACTGAGGAGAATCTACCTCACCTCTGTGTGTATATACTGAGGAGAATCTACCTCACCTCTATGTGTATATACTGAGGAGAATCGACCTCACCTCTATGTGTATATACTAAGGAGAATCTACCTCCCCTCTATGTGTATATACTGAGGAGAATCTACCTCACCTGTATGTGTATATACTGAGGAGAATCTACCTCCCCTCTATGTGTATATACTGAGGAGAATCTACATCACCTCTATGTGTATATACAGAGGAGAATCTACCTCACCTCTGCCCATATACTGAGGAGAATCTACCTCACCTCTATGTGTATATACTGAGGAGAATCTACCTCACCTCTATGTGTATTAACTGAGGAGAATCTACCTCCCCTCTATGTGTATATACTGAGGAGAATCTACATCACCTCTATGTGTATATACAGAGGAGAATCTACCTCACCTCTGCCCATATACTGAGGAGAATCTACCTCACCTGTGTATATACTGAGGAGAATCTACCTCCCCTCTATGTGTATATACTGAGGAGAATCTACCTCCCCTCTATGTGTATATACTGAGGAGAATCTACCTCCCCTCTATGTGTATATACTGAGGAGAATCTACCTCCCCTCTATGTGTATATACTGAGGAGAATCTACCTCCCCTCTATGTGTATATACTGAGGAGAATCTACCTCCCCTCTATGTGTATATACTGAGGAGAATCTACCTCACGTCTATGTGTATATACTGTGGAGAATCTACCTCACCTCTATGTGTATATATTGAGGAGAATCTACCTCACCTCTATGTGTATATACTGTGGAGAATCTACCTCACCTCTATGTGTATATACTGAGGAGAATCTACCTCACCTCTATGTGTATATACTGAGGAGAATCTACCTCACCTCTGTGTATATACTGAGGAGAATCTTCCTCACCTCTATGTGTATATACTGAGGAGAATCTACCTCACCTCTATGTGTATATACTGAGGAGAATCTACCTCACCTCTATGTGTATATACTGAGGAGAATCTACCTCCCCTCTATGTGTATATACTGAGGGGAATCTACCTCACCTCTATGTGTATATACTGAGGAGAATCTACCTCCCCTCTATGTGTATATACTGAGGAGAATCTACCTCACCTGTATGTGTATATACTGAGGAGAATCTACCTCACCTCTATGTGTATATACTGAGGAGAATCTACCTCACCTTTATGTGTATATACAGAGGAGAATCTACCTCCCCTCTGTGTGTATATACTGAGGAGAATCTACCTCACCTCTATGTGTATATACTGTGGAGAATCTACCTCACCTCTATGTGTATATACTGAGGAGAATCTACCTCACCTCTATGTGTATATACTGAGGAGAATCTACCTCACCTCTATGTGTATATACTGAGGAGAATCTACCTCCCCTCTACGTGTATATACTGAGAAGAATCTACCTCACCTCTATGTGCATATACTGAGGAGAATCTACCTCCCCTCTATGTGTATATATACTGAGGAGAATCTTCCTCACCTCTATGTGTATATACTGAGGGGAATCTACCTCACATCTGTGTCTATATACTGAGGAGAATGTACCTCCCCTCTATGTGTATATACTGAGGAGAATCTACCTCACCTCTATGTGTATATACTGATGAGAATCTACCTCACCTCTATGTGTATATACTGAGGAGAATCTACCTCACCTCTATGTGTATATACTGTGGAGAATCTACCTCACCTCTATGTGTATATACTGAGGAGAATCTACCTCCCCTCTATGTGTATATACTGAGGAGAATCTTCCTCACCTCTATGTGTATATACTGAGGAGAATCTACCTCACCTCTATGTGTATATACTGAGGAGAATCTACCTAACCTCTATGTGTATATACTGTGGAGAATCTACCTCACCTCTATGTGTATATACTGTGGAGTATCTACCTCACCTCTATGTGTATATACTGAGGAGAATCTACCTCACCTCTATGTGTATATACTGAGGAGAATCTTCCTCACCTCTATGTGTATATACTAAGGAGAATCTACCCCATCTCTGTGTGTATATACTGAGGAGAATCTACCTCACCTGCATGTGTATATACTGAGGAGAATCTACCTCCCCTCTATGTGTATATACTGAGGAGAATCTACCTCACCTCTATGTGTATATACTGAGGAGAATCTACCTCACCTCAATGTGTATATACTGAGGAGAATCTACCTCCCCTCTGTGTGTATATATACTGAGGAGAATCTACCTCCTCTTAATGTGTATATACTGAGGAGAATCTACCTCCCCTCTATGTGTTTATATACTGAGGAGAATCTACCTCACCTCTATGTGTATATACTGAGGAGAATCTACCTCCCCTCTATGTATATATACTGAGGAGAATCTACCTCACCTCTATGTGTATATACTGTGGAGAATCTACCTCACCTCTATGTGTATATATTGAGGAGAATCTACCTCCCCTCTATGTGTATATACTGAGGAGAATCTACCTCACCTCTATGTGTATATACTGAGGAGAATCTACCTCCCCTCTATGTGTATATACTGAGGAGAATATACCCCCCCTCTATGTGTATATACTGAGGAGAATCTACCCCCCCTCTATGTGTATATACTGAGGAGAATCTACCTCACCTCTATGTGTATATACTGAGGAGAATCTACCTCACCTCTTTGTGTATATACTGAGGAGAATCTGCCTCACCTGTATGTGTATATACTGAGGAGAATCTACCTCCCCTCTATGTGTATATACTGAGGAGAATCTACCTCACCTCTGTGTGTATATACTGAGGAGAATCTACCTCACTTCAATGTGTATATACTGAGGAGAATCTACCTCCCCTCTGTGTGTATATACTGAGGAGAATCTACCTCCTCTTAATGTGTATATACTGAGGAGAATCTACCTCACCTCTATGTGTTTATATACTGAGGAGAATCCAACTCACCTCTATGTGTAGATACTGAGGAGAATCTACCTCACCTCTATGTGTATATACTGAGGAGAATCTGCCTCTCCTCTATGTGTTTATATACTGAGGAGAATCTACCTCACCTCTCTGTGTGTATATACTGAGGAGAATCTACCTCACCTTTATGTGTATATACTGAGGAGAATCTACCTCACCTCTATGTGTATATACTGAGGAGAATCTACCTCACCTCTCTGTGTATATACTGAGGAGAATCTACCTCACCTCTATGTGTATATACTGAGGAGAATCTACCACACCTCTATGTGTATATATACTGAGGAGAATCTACCTCACCTCTGTGTGTATATACTGAGGAGAATCTACCTCACCTCTATGTGTATATACTGAGGAGAATCGACCTCACCTCTATGTGTATATACTAAGGAGAATCTACCTCCCCTCCATGTGTATATACTGAGGAGAATCTACCTCACCTGTATGTGTATATACTGAGGAGAATCTACCTCCCCTCTATGTGTATATACTGAGGAGAATCTACATCACCTCTATGTGTATATACAGAGGAGAATCTACCTCACCTCTGCCCATATACTGAGGAGAATCTACCTCACCTCTATGTGTATATACTGAGGAGAATCTACCTCACCTCTATGTGTATTAACTGAGGAGAATCTACCTCCCCTCTATGTGTATATACTGAGGAGAATCTACATCACCTCTATGTGTATATACAGAGGAGAATCTACCTCACCTCTGCCCATATACTGAGGAGAATCTACCTCACCTGTGTATATACTGAGGAGAATCTGCCTCCCCTCTATGTGTATATACTGAGGAGAATCTACCTCCCCTCTATGTGTATATACTGAGGAGAATCTACCTCCCCTCTATGTGTATATACTGAGGAGAATCTACCTCCCCTCTATGTGTATATACTGAGGAGAATCTACCTCCCCTCTATGTGTATATACTGAGGAGAATCTACCTCCCCTCTATGTGTATATACTGAGGAGAATCTACCTCACGTCTATGTGTATATACTGTGGAGAATCTACCTCACCTCTATGTGTATATATTGAGGAGAATCTACCTCACCTCTATGTGTATATACTGTGGAGAATCTACCTCACCTCTATGTGTATATACTGAGGAGAATCTACCTCTCCTCTATGTGTATATACTGAGGAGAATCTACCTCACCTCTGTGTATATACTGAGGAGAATCTTCCTCACCTCTATGTGTATATACTGAGGAGAATCTACCTCACCTCTATGTGTATATACTGAGGAGAATCTACCTCACCTCTATGTGTATATACTGAGGAGAATCTACCTCCCCTCTATGTGTATATACTGAGGGGAATCTACCTCACCTCTATGTGTATATACTGAGGAGAATCTACCTCCCCTCTATGTGTATATACTGAGGAGAATCTACCTCACCTGTATGTGTATATACTGAGGAGAATCTACCTCACCTCTATGTGTATATACTGAGGAGAATCTACCTCACCTTTATGTGTATATACAGAGGAGAATCTACCTCCCCTCTGTGTGTATATACTGAGGAGAATCTACCTCACCTCTATGTGTATATACTGTGGAGAATCTACCTCACCTCTATGTGTATATACTGAGGAGAATCTACCTCACCTCTATGTGTATATACTGTGGAGAATCTACCTCACCTCTATGTGTATATACTGAGGAGAATCTACCTCACCTCTGTGTATATACTGAGGAGAATCTTCCTCACCTCTATGTGTATATACTGAGGAGAATCTACCTCCCCTCTATGTGTATATACTGAGGAGAATCTACCTCCCCTCTATGTGTATATACTGAGGAGAATCTACCTCCCCTCTATGTGTATATACTGAGGAGAATCTACCCCCCCTCTATGTGTATCTACTGAGGAGAATATACCCCCCCTCTATGTGTATATACTGAGGAGAATCTACCTCACCTCTATGTGTATATACTGAGGAGAATCTACCTCACCTCTATGTGTATATACTGTGGAGAATCTACCTCACCTCTATGTGTATATACTGAGGAGAATCTACCTCACCTCTATGTGTATATACTGTGGAGAATCTACCTCACCTCTGTGTATATACTGAGGAGAATCTTCCTCACCTCTATGTGTATATACTGAGGAGAATCTACCTCCCCTCTATGTGTATATACTGAGGAGAATTTACCTCACCTCTATGTGTATATACTGAGGAGAATCTGCCTCACCTGTATGTGTATATACTGAGGAGAATCTACCTCACCTCTATGTGTATATACTGAGGAGAATCTACCTCACCTCTATGTGTATATACTGAGGAGAATCTACCTCACCTCTATGTGTATATACTGAGGAGAATATACCCCCCCTCTATGTGTATATACTGAGAATCTACCCCCCCTCTATGTGTATATACTGAGGAGAATCTACCTCACCTCTGCCCATATACTGAGGAGAATCTACCTCACCTCTGTGTATATACTGAGGAGAATCTACCTCCCCTCTATGTGTATATACTGAGGAGAATCTACCTCACCTCTATGTGTATATACAGAGGAGAATCTACCTCACCTCTATGTGTATATACAGAGGAGAATCTACCTCACCTCTATGTGTATATACTGAGGAGAATCTACCTCACCTCTATGTGTATATACTGAGGAGAATCTACCTCACCTCTATGTGTATATACTGAGGAGAATATACCCCCCTCTATGTGTATATACTGAGAATCTACCCCCCCCCCCCTCTATGTGTATATACTGAGGAGCATCTACCTCACCTCTGCCCATATACTGAGGAGAATCTACCTCACCTCTGTGTATATACTGTGGAGAATCTACCTCCCCTCTATGTGTATATACTGAGGAGTATCTACCTCACCTCTATGTGTATATACAGAGGAGAATCTACCTCACCTCTATGTGTATATACTGAGGAGAATCTACCTCCCCTCTATGTGTATATACTGAGGAGAATCTACATCACCTCTATGTGTATATACTGAGGAGAATCTACCTCACCTCTGCCCATATACTGAGGAGAATCTAACTCACCTGTGTATATACTGAGGAGAATCTACCTCCCCTCTATGTGTATATACTGAGGAGAATCTACCTCACCTCTGCCCATATACTGAGGAGAATCTACCTCACCTGTGTATATACTGAGGAGAATCTACCTCCCCTCTATGTGTATATACTGAGGAGAATCTACATCACCTCTATGTGTATATACTGAGGAGAATCTACCTCACCTCTGCCCATATACTGAGGAGAATCTACCTCACCTGTGTATATACTGAGGAGAATCTACCTCCCCTCTATGTGTATATACTGAGGAGAATCTACCTCCCCTCTATGTGTATATACTGAGGAGAATCTACCTCCACTCTATGTGTATATACTGAGGAGAATCTACCTCACCTCTATGTGTATATACTGAGGAGAATCTACCTCACCTCTATGTGTATATACTGAGGAGAAACTACATCCCTTCCATGTGTATATACTGAGGAGAATCTACCTCCCCTCTATGTGTATATACTGAGGAGAATCTACCTCCACTCTATATGTATATACTGAGGAGAATCTACCTCACCTCTGTATATTGAGGAGAATTTACCTCCCCTCTATGTGTATATACTGAGGAGAATCTACCTCACTTCTATGTGTATATACTGAGAATCTACCCCCCCTCTATGTGTATATACTGAGGAGAATCTACCTCACCTCTGCCCATATACTGAGGAGAATCTACCTCACCTCTGTGTATATACTGAGGAGAATCTACCTCCCCTCTATGTGTATATACTGAGGAGAATCTACCTCACCTCTATGTGTATATACAGAGGAGAATCTACCTCACCTCTATGTGTATATACAGAGGAGAATCTACCTCACCTCTATGTGTATATACTGAGGAGAATCTACCTCACCTCTATGTGTATATACTGAGGAGAATCTACCTCACCTCTATGTGTATATACTGAGGAGAATATACCCCCCTTTATGTGTATATACTGAGAATCTACCCCCCCCCCTCTATGTGTATATACTGAGGAGCATCTACCTCACCTCTGCCCATATACTGAGGAGAATCTACCTCACCTCTGTGTATATACTGAGGAGAATCTACCTCCCCTCTATGTGTATATACTGAGGAGTATCTACCTCACCTCTATGTGTATATACAGAGGAGAATCTACCTCACCTCTATGTGTATATACAGAGGAGAATCTACCTCACCTCTATGTGTATATACTGAGGAGAATCTACCTCCCCTCTATGTGTATATACTGAGGAGAATCTACATCACCTCTATGTGTATATACTGAGGAGAATCTACCTCACCTCTGCCCATATACTGAGGAGAATCTAACTCACCTGTGTATATACTGAGGAGAATCTACCTCCCCTCTATGTGTATATACTGAGGAGAATCTACCTCCCCTCTATGTGTATATACTGAGGAGAATCTACCTCACCTCTGCCCATATACTGAGGAGAATCTACCTCACCTGTGTATATACTGAGGAGAATCTACCTCCCCTCTATGTGTATATACTGAGGAGAATCTACATCACCTCTATGTGTATATACTGAGGAGAATCTACCTCACCTCTGCCCATATACTGAGGAGAATCTACCTCACCTGTGTATATACTGAGGAGAATCTACCTCCCCTCTATGTGTATATACTGAGGAGAATCTACCTCCCCTCTATGTGTATATACTGAGGAGAATCTACCTCCACTCTATGTGTATATACTGAGGAGAATCTACCTCACCTCTATGTGTATATACTGAGGAGAATCTACCTCACCTCTATGTGTATATACTGAGGAGAAACTACATCCCTTCCATGTGTATATACTGAGGAGAATCTACCTCACCTCTATGTGTATATACTGAGGAGAATCTACCTCACCTCAATGTGTATATACTGAGGAGAATCTACCTCCCCTCTGTGTGTATATATACTGAGGAGAATCTACCTCCTCTTAATGTGTATATACTGAGGAGAATCTACCTCCCCTCTATGTGTTTATATACTGAGGAGAATCTACCTCACCTCTATGTGTATATACTGAGGAGAATCTACCTCCCCTCTGTGTATATACTGAGGAGAATCTACCTCACCTCTATGTGTTTATACTGTGGAGAATCTACCTCACCTCTATGTGTATATATTGAGGAGAATCTACCTCCCCTCTATGTGTATATACTGAGGAGAATCTACCTCACCTCTATGTGTATATACTGAGGAGAATCTACCTCCCCTCTATGTGTATATACTGAGGAGAATATACCCCCCCTCTATGTGTATATACTGAGGAGAATCTACCCCCCCCTCTATGTGTATATACTGAGGAGAATCTACCTCACCTCTATGTGTATATACTGAGGAGAATCTACCTCATCTCTTTGTGTATATACTGAGGAGAATCTGCCTCACCTGTATGTGTATATACTGAGGAGAATCTACCTCCCCTCTATGTGTATATACTGAGGAGAATCTACCTCACCTCTATGTGTATATACTGAGGAGAATCTACCTCACTTCAATGTGTATATACTGAGGAGAATCTACCTCCCCTCTGTGTGTATATATACTGAGGAGAATCTACCTCCTCTTAATGTGTATATACTGAGGAGAATCTACCTCACCTCTATGTGTTTATATACTGAGGAGAATCCAACTCACCTCTATGTGTATATACTGAGGAGAATCTACCTCACCTCTATGTGTAGATACTGAGGAGAATCTACCTCACCTCTATGTGTAGATACTGAGGAGAATCTACCTCACCTCTATGTGTATATACTGAGGAGAATCTGCCTCTCCTCTATGTGTTTATATACTGAGGAGAATCTACCTCACCTCTCTGTGTGTATATACTGAGGAGAATCTACCTCACCTTTATGTGTATATACTGAGGAGAATCTACCTCACCTCTATGTGTATATACTGAGGAGAATCTACCTCACCTCTCTGTGTATATACTGAGGAGAATCTACCTCACCTCTCTGTGTGTATATACTGAGGAGAATCTACCTCACCTTTATGTGTATATACTGAGGAGAATCTACCTCACCTCTATGTGTATATACTGAGGAGAATCTACCTCACCTCTCTGTGTATATACTGAGGAGAATCTACCTCACCTCTATGTGTATATACTGAGGAGAATCTACCACACCTCTATGTGTATATATACTGAGGAGAATCTACCTCACCTCTGTGTGTATATACTGAGGAGAATCTACCTCACCTCTATGTGTATATACTGAGGAGAAACGACCTCACCTCTATGTGTATATACTAAGGAGAATCTACCTCCCCTCTATGTGTATATACTGAGGAGAATCTACCTCACCTGTATGTGTATATACTGAGGAGAATCTACCTCCCCTCTATGTGTATATACTGAGGAGAATCTACATCACCTCTATGTGTATATACAGAGGAGAATCTACCTCACCTCTGCCCATATACTGAGGAGAATCTACCTCACCTCTATGTGTATATACTGAGGAGAATCTACCTCACCTCTATGTGTATTAACTGAGGAGAATCTACCTCCCCTCTATGTGTATATACTGAGGAGAATCTACATCACCTCTATGTGTATATACAGAGGAGAATCTACCTCACCTCTGCCCATATACTGAGGAGAATCTACCTCACCTGTGTATATACTGAGGAGAATCTACCTCCCCTCTATGTGTATATACTGAGGAGAATCTACCTCACCTCTATGTGTATATACTGAGGAGAATCTACCTCCCCTCTATGTGTATATACTGAGGAGAATCTACCTCCCCTCTATGTGTATATACTGAGGAGAATCTACCTCACCTCTATGTGTATATACTGATGAGAATCTACCTCACCTCTATGTGTATATACTGAGGAGAATCTACCTCACCTCTATGTGTATATACTGTGGAGAATCTACCTCACCTCTATGTGTATATACTGAGGAGAATCTACCTCCCCTCTATGTGTATATACTGAGGAGAATCTTCCTCACCTCTATGTGTATATACTGAGGAGAATCTACCTCACCTCTATGTGTATATACTGAGGAGAATCTACCTAACCTCTATGTGTATATACTGTGGAGAATCTACCTCACCTCTATGTGTATATACTGTGGAGTATCTACCTCACCTCTATGTGTATATACTGAGGAGAATCTACCTCACCTCTATGTGTATATACTGAGGAGAATCTTCCTCACCTCTATGTGTATATACTAAGGAGAATCTACCCCATCTCTGTGTGTATATACTGAGGAGAATCTACCTCACCTGCATGTGTATATACTGAGGAGAATCTACCTCCCCTCTATGTGTATATACTGAGGAGAATCTACCTCACCTCTATGTGTATATACTGAGGAGAATCTACCTCACCTCAATGTGTATATACTGAGGAGAATCTACCTCCCCTCTGTGTGTATATATACTGAGGAGAATCTACCTCCTCTTAATGTGTATATACTGAGGAGAATCTACCTCCCCTCTATGTGTTTATATACTGAGGAGAATCTACCTCACCTCTATGTGTATATACTGAGGAGAATCTACCTCCCCTCTATGTATATATACTGAGGAGAATCTACCTCACCTCTATGTGTATATACTGTGGAGAATCTACCTCACCTCTATGTGTATATATTGAGGAGAATCTACCTCCCCTCTATGTGTATATACTGAGGAGAATCTACCTCACCTCTATGTGTATATACTGAGGAGAATCTACCTCCCCTCTATGTGTATATACTGAGGAGAATATACCCCCCCTCTATGTGTATATACTGAGGAGAATCTACCCCCCCTCTATGTGTATATACTGAGGAGAATCTACCTCACCTCTATGTGTATATACTGAGGAGAATCTACCTCACCTCTTTGTGTATATACTGAGGAGAATCTGCCTCACCTGTATGTGTATATACTGAGGAGAATCTACCTCCCCTCTATGTGTATATACTGAGGAGAATCTACCTCACCTCTATGTGTATATACTGAGGAGAATCTACCTCACTTCAATGTGTATATACTGAGGAGAATCTACCTCCCCTCTGTGTGTATATACTGAGGAGAATCTACCTCCTCTTAATGTGTATATACTGAGGAGAATCTACCTCACCTCTATGTGTTTATATACTGAGGAGAATCCAACTCACCTCTATGTGTATATACTGAGGAGAATCTACCTCACCTCTATGTGTAGATACTGAGGAGAATCTACCTCACCTCTATGTGTATATACTGAGGAGAATCTGCCTCTCCTCTATGTGTTTATATACTGAGGAGAATCTACCTCACCTCTCTGTGTGTATATACTGAGGAGAATCTACCTCACCTTTATGTGTATATACTGAGGAGAATCTACCTCACCTCTATGTGTATATACTGAGGAGAATCTACCTCACCTCTCTGTGTATATACTGAGGAGAATCTACCTCACCTCTATGTGTATATACTGAGGAGAATCTACCACACCTCTATGTGTATATATACTGAGGAGAATCTACCTCACCTCTGTGTGTATATACTGAGGAGAATCTACCTCACCTCTATGTGTATATACTGAGGAGAATCGACCTCACCTCTATGTGTATATACTAAGGAGAATCTACCTCCCCTCCATGTGTATATACTGAGGAGAATCTACCTCACCTGTATGTGTATATACTGAGGAGAATCTACCTCCCCTCTATGTGTATATACTGAGGAGAATCTACATCACCTCTATGTGTATATACAGAGGAGAATCTACCTCACCTCTGCCCATATACTGAGGAGAATCTACCTCACCTCTATGTGTATATACTGAGGAGAATCTACCTCACCTCTATGTGTATTAACTGAGGAGAATCTACCTCCCCTCTATGTGTATATACTGAGGAGAATCTACATCACCTCTATGTGTATATACAGAGGAGAATCTACCTCACCTCTGCCCATATACTGAGGAGAATCTACCTCACCTGTGTATATACTGAGGAGAATCTACCTCCCCTCTATGTGTATATACTGAGGAGAATCTACCTCCCCTCTATGTGTATATACTGAGGAGAATCTACCTCCCCTCTATGTGTATATACTGAGGAGAATCTACCTCCCCTCTATGTGTATATACTGAGGAGAATCTACCTCCCCTCGATGTGTATATACTGAGGAGAATCTACCTCCCGTCTATGTGTATATACTGAGGAGAATCTACCTCACGTCTATGTGTATATACTGTGGAGAATCTACCTCACCTCTATGTGTATATATTGAGGAGAATCTACCTCACCTCTATGTGTATATACTGTGGAGAATCTACCTCACCTCTATGTGTATATACTGAGGAGAATCTACCTCTCCTCTATGTGTATATACTGAGGAGAATCTACCTCACCTCTGTGTATATACTGAGGAGAATCTTCCTCACCTCTATGTGTATATACTGAGGAGAATCTACCTCACCTCTATGTGTATATACTGAGGAGAATCTACCTCACCTCTATGTGTATATACTGAGGAGAATCTACCTCCCCTCTATGTGTATATACTGAGGGGAATCTACCTCACCTCTATGTGTATATACTGAGGAGAATCTACCTCCCCTCTATGTGTATATACTGAGGAGAATCTACCTCACCTGTATGTGTATATACTGAGGAGAATCTACCTCACCTCTATGTGTATATACTGAGGAGAATCTACCTCACCTTTATGTGTATATACAGAGGAGAATCTACCTCCCCTCTGTGTGTATATACTGAGGAGAATCTACCTCACCTCTATGTGTATATACTGTGGAGAATCTACCTCACCTCTATGTGTATATACTGAGGAGAATCTACCTCACCTCTATGTGTATATACTGTGGAGAATCTACCTCACCTCTATGTGTATATACTGAGGAGAATCTACCTCACCTCTGTGTATATACTGAGGAGAATCTTCCTCACCTCTATGTGTATATACTGAGGAGAATCTACCTCCCCTCTATGTGTATATACTGAGGAGAATCTACCTCCCCTCTATGTGTATATACTGAGGAGAATCTACCTCCCCTCTATGTGTATATACTGAGGAGAATCTACCCCCCCTCTATGTGTATCTACTGAGGAGAATATACCCCCCCTCTATGTGTATATACTGAGGAGAATCTACCTCACCTCTATGTGTATATACTGAGGAGAATCTACCTCACCTCTATGTGTATATACTGTGGAGAATCTACCTCACCTCTATGTGTATATACTGAGGAGAATCTACCTCACCTCTATGTGTATATACTGTGGAGAATCTACCTCACCTCTGTGTATATACTGAGGAGAATCTTCCTCACCTCTATGTGTATATACTGAGGAGAATCTACCTCCCCTCTATGTGTATATACTGAGGAGAATTTACCTCACCTCTATGTGTATATACTGAGGAGAATCTGCCTCACCTGTATGTGTATATACTGAGGAGAATCTACCTCACCTCTATGTGTATATACTGAGGAGAATCTACCTCACCTCTATGTGTATATACTGAGGAGAATCTACCTCACCTCTATGTGTATATACTGAGGAGAATATACCCCCCCTCTATGTGTATATACTGAGAATCTACCCCCCCTCTATGTGTATATACTGAGGAGAATCTACCTCACCTCTGCCCATATACTGAGGAGAATCTACCTCACCTCTGTGTATATACTGAGGAGAATCTACCTCCCCTCTATGTGTATATACTGAGGAGAATCTACCTCACCTCTATGTGTATATACAGAGGAGAATCTACCTCACCTCTATTTGTATATACAGAGGAGAATCTACCTCACCTCTATGTGTATATACTGAGGAGAATCTACCTCACCTCTATGTGTATATACTGAGGAGAATCTACCTCACCTCTATGTGTATATACTGAGGAGAATATACCCCCCTCTATGTGTATATACTGAGAATCTACCCCCCCCTCTATGTGTATATACTGAGGAGCATCTACCTCACCTCTGCCCATATACTGAGGAGAATCTACCTCACCTCTGTGTATATACTGTGGAGAATCTACCTCCCCTCTATGTGTATATACTGAGGAGTATCTACCTCACCTCTATGTGTATATACAGAGGAGAATCTACCTCACCTCTATGTGTATATACTGAGGAGAATCTACCTCCCCTCTATGTGTATATACTGAGGAGAATCTACATCACCTCTATGTGTATATACTGAGGAGAATCTACCTCACCTCTGCCCATATACTGAGGAGAATCTAACTCACCTGTGTATATACTGAGGAGAATCTACCTCCCCTCTATGTGTATATACTGAGGAGAATCTACCTCACCTCTGCCCATATACTGAGGAGAATCTACCTCACCTGTGTATATACTGAGGAGAATCTACCTCCCCTCTATGTGTATATACTGAGGAGAATCTACATCACCTCTATGTGTATATACTGAGGAGAATCTACCTCACCTCTGCCCATATACTGAGGAGAATCTACCTCACCTGTGTATATACTGAGGAGAATCTACCTCCCCTCTATGTGTATATACTGAGGAGAATCTACCTCCCCTCTATGTGTATATACTGAGGAGAATCTACCTCCACTCTATGTGTATATACTGAGGAGAATCTACCTCACCTCTATGTGTATATACTGAGGAGAATCTACCTCACCTCTATGTGTATATACTGAGGAGAAACTACATCCCTTCCATGTGTATATACTGAGGAGAATCTACCTCCCCTCTATGTGTATATACTGAGGAGAATCTACCTCCACTCTATATGTATATACTGAGGAGAATCTACCTCACCTCTGTATATTGAGGAGAATTTACCTCCCCTCTATGTGTATATACTGAGGAGAATCTACCTCACTTCTATGTGTATATACTGAGAATCTACCCCCCCTCTATGTGTATATACTGAGGAGAATCTACCTCACCTCTGCCCATATACTGAGGAGAATCTACCTCACCTCTGTGTATATACTGAGGAGAATCTACCTCCCCTCTATGTGTATATACTGAGGAGAATCTACCTCACCTCTATGTGTATATACAGAGGAGAATCTACCTCACCTCTATGTGTATATACAGAGGAGAATCTACCTCACCTCTATGTGTATATACTGAGGAGAATCTACCTCACCTCTATGTGTATATACTGAGGAGAATCTACCTCACCTCTATGTGTATATACTGAGGAGAATATACCCCCCTTTATGTGTATATACTGAGAATCTACCCCCCCCCCCTCTATGTGTATATACTGAGGAGCATCTACCTCACCTCTGCCCATATACTGAGGAGAATCTACCTCACCTCTGTGTATATACTGAGGAGAATCTACCTCCCCTCTATGTGTATATACTGAGGAGTATCTACCTCACCTCTATGTGTATATACAGAGGAGAATCTACCTCACCTCTATGTGTATATACAGAGGAGAATCTACCTCACCTCTATGTGTATATACTGAGGAGAATCTACCTCCCCTCTATGTGTATATACTGAGGAGAATCTACATCACCTCTATGTGTATATACTGAGGAGAATCTACCTCACCTCTGCCCATATACTGAGGAGAATCTAACTCACCTGTGTATATACTGAGGAGAATCTACCTCCCCTCTATGTGTATATACTGAGGAGAATCTACCTCCCCTCTATGTGTATATACTGAGGAGAATCTACCTCACCTCTGCCCATATACTGAGGAGAATCTACCTCACCTGTGTATATACTGAGGAGAATCTACCTCCCCTCTATGTGTATATACTGAGGAGAATCTACATCACCTCTATGTGTATATACTGAGGAGAATCTACCTCACCTCTGCCCATATACTGAGGAGAATCTACCTCACCTGTGTATATACTGAGGAGAATCTACCTCCCCTCTATGTGTATATACTGAGGAGAATCTACCTCCCCTCTATGTGTATATACTGAGGAGAATCTACCTCCACTCTATGTGTATATACTGAGGAGAATCTACCTCACCTCTATGTGTATATACTGAGGAGAATCTACCTCACCTCTATGTGTATATACTGAGGAGAAACTACATCCCTTCCATGTGTATATACTGAGGAGAATCTACCTCCCCTCTATGTGTATATACTGAGGAGAATCTACCTCCACTCTATATGTATATACTGAGGAGAATCTACCTCACCTCTGTATATTGAGGAGAATTTACCTCCCCTCTATGTGTATATACTGAGGAGAATCTACCTCACTTCTATGTGTATATACTGAGAATCTACCTCACCCCTATGTATATATACTGAGGAGAATCTACCTCGCCTCTGTGTGTATATACTGAGGAGAATCTACCTCACCTCTGTGTATAGACTGAGGAGAATCTACCTCCCCTCTATGTGTATATACTAAGGAAAATCTACCTCCACTCTATGTGTATATACTGAGGAGAATCTAATTGACTTTTGTGTGTATATGCTGAAAGGCTGTAAGGTACATAAGGAAACAGCCATGGACTGCAGGGATGGAGCCTTTAAGGCTAAAAAGGGGCTGCAACCTCAAGTCTGGGTGCAATTTTGAATAAAAAGGCGCAGTACCTTTAAGGCTACAAATTGAGGAGGGCACATTCTGCAGAGGGACATCGGTACATGCAGCCTGAGGAGAATCTAACTCTCCTTTATGTGTATTTTATTCCTCGGTTCCTCTGAAGTAACCATGGCTTTATAAAATTTAACACAGCCATATAGGAGTCACCCATATACAGCAGTCCTAAGGCCAGATAAATGGCGAAGGTTAGGGAAAGACCTAGCAACCTACCCTGTAAAAACCTCGCTGTGCTAAAGAAGGACATCATGTACATTATGGGCGACTTCAATTCCAAAGTTGGCAGCCAGTCAGAAGCAACCATCGCAGGAAGATTTGTGCTTGGTGAAAGAAATGAAGCCGGTGATCGCCTAGTACAGTTTTGTGAAGAAACTTGGCTCAGGATAGCAAACACATGGTTTATGCAACCCAAATGCCAACTGTACATGCGAACATCCCCCAAACGCTGACTGAACACGTGGTAATCTCTCAAAGTCCTTGATTGAAATCAGACTGATTACATCCTGTGTCATCTTCATTGGCGAAGTTCAGTCATTGCAATAAATACGTTTCCTGGCGCCAACTGCGGCACGGATCATGAACTCCTTGTAGCTAAGAAAAAGGTCAAATTCCGTAGCATTAAGGCCTCCTGCCCACGCCGTATCGGACTCCACCAGCGGAATATCGCAGCGCAGTCTGACACGGCACCCCACAAACACCCCATACTCACCTCTCTGGATCCGCCGCGAGAGCCCTGTCCGGCAAGCATGCGTGGCGCATGATGAGCCGGCGGTGACGTGTAATCTTGCCATACTTCCGCTGAGCTTGTGGCGTAAGTATCGCGTGACGGATGGCTTCCATTGACTATAATAGAACCCGGACACGCGTTTTTCCGTGGCAAGTAGAACATGTCGCAATTTCTTTTACGCTGCAGAATTCCGCAGATTGAACATTGCAAAGCAAAAAGCTATTAGATTCAATAGAACCTAATATCTGCAAATCCGTCCGCAGGAATTAGCCCTAAGAAAGATGCTCCACTGAGAAAATTCAACACCTCTAAAATCCCCTAATCATACACCATAGAGCAAACCGATTCGAACTGCTTGACACATCAGAGACGCATCCGGAGGAGCTATGGCACTATATACAGGCCACAGTTATGGAAACAGCCAGTAAGCATCTCACCTATAAGAAGCAGGAAAAAACGGGAATTTTTCTTACCGATAATTCCCTTTCTTGAAGGCATCATGACGGCATACACCTGGAGGTTGCTCACCTGCTGACCCGATGGGACAGGAAGAGGCAGAACATAAAAGGCACCTCACCTCCACCAAACACCAGTGCGTTCCAAATAACCACAGTGACAGTATACTTAACCAGAAGGGGTGTTTTATTGGCACCACACACCTTAGACAAAGAAATCATAAGCATATACATTACCTCATGTGTTAAACAAACAAGGGTAACCGTGTCGGTAGGGGCGGAAAAAGCCCGTATGCTGTCATGATGCCTTCAAGAAAGGGAATTATCGGTAACTTCTTGAAGCACCTTCCTCCCGAAGGTTGCATCCTCACTAGATTTTAATGTCCAGCCTATAAGGTTTAATAAACGTATGACTAGAAGTCCACGTGGCTGCGTTACAAATCTGTTCGATTGAGGCGTGCGCTCTTTCTGCCCAGGAAAATGCCACCGCCCAAGTAGAGTGGGCTTTCAAACCCTCTGGGGGAGGAATGCCCTTGGCATTGGAAGCCTCTTGGATGGCTCTTCTGAGCCACCTGGCTATTGAACCTCTAGAAATGGCCTTCCCTTTGGCCTGCCCCTGAAATTCAACAAAAGTTTGTCAGTCTTTCTGCAACTTTCGTTTGCCTCAAGGTACGCTAGTGCAGCTCTTTTAACGTCAAGATTATGGAGTCTCTGCTCCTTTTAGTTTTTAAAATTTAGACAAAGGCTGGAATGACTATTGGCTGGCCTCCGTGGAAGTCTGACAAGACTTTGGGTTGGAGGGAAGGGTCTAAGCAGAATATGATCTCATCAGGGTGCATAGTCATATATGGGGCCCTTTGTGAAAGAGCCTGGATTTCACCCACGCACATAGCTGACATAACTGCCCAAGGTGGGCTACCTTGTACGCCAGCAAGACGATGGATAGGTTTCTAATAGGTTCACACGGGGGAATCACAGAAGGCCTGAAGGACTATAGTCAGATCCCTGGGGGGCGCCGTAAGACTTATAAATGGATACAGTCTACTCGCCCTTCCTGAAATTTCCTGATCCCCTTGTGCTCAGCAAACGCAAGCTCAAAGAATGCCCTCAAAGCCACTACTTGGGCTTTGAGGGAATCTGGACTCAACCCTTATTCGGGCCTGCCTGGACGAAATTTAAAATTTTTACGAATGTCTGATTGGATGTCCTGACCCATCCATTCTGAGAATTTTTTCCCGACTTTGGAATAAATCTTTTCTGTCGAGGGCATAAGGCTCTCGCAATTAGTGGAAACCCTATTAGATGATAGACCCTTTTCTAAGAATTTTACCCATTCAACATCCAGGCTGTAATCCTGAATTTGTGAACCTCTGGGTAGAGGAGAGGACCCTGCAGCAATAGGTCCAGTCTTGGCAGAAGATGGAGAGGCTCTCCCACTGACAGATCTCAGGAGAGGAAACCAAGGTCTTTTGGGCCAATAAGGCGCTACTAAAGTTACTGACAGCCTTGGCTGCAGTAATTTTCTTAGGAGGAGCAGAATCAGGGGTAAAGGGAAAAAAGCGTAAGCTTAGTCCCAAACCCAGGGGTGAGAGGGGGCGCCTGTGCCTAAGGCTTGTTTCTCCGAGTCTCGGGAAAAGAGAAGACGGCACTTGGTATTTGCGCTTCACACAAACAAAACTTCAGATCATTAATGATCCAGCTCAGACCCTAAGAAAGCTGAAGCGTGGACCCCAAGTGTGACCTCAGAATAGTGGGGGAATCTGCCACCAGCAAGGAACCATCCACTGAGCTATGCTCCCTTCCAGATGGGGGATGATGATAATCCCGCAATTGTGCAGAAAGGATACCATTTCAATCACCCCTTTGGAAAAGATCCGTGAAGCAGAGTAGATTCCAAAGGCAAGGCGCCATTCTCAGCGCAAATTTAGGAACTTTTTGTGAGTTGACATAATTGGGGATGTGATAATACTCATCCTTTACGTCAATCGTAGCCATTACGTTATCCCTACCAATCAGGGGGGTTGCGGTTCTGATAGTCTTCATCGGTGGGAGCCATCTGGTTGGGAACCAGAAAGAGAGGGGAGTAAAACCCTTTCCCCCCATTCCGTCTTAGGGATGGGGATAACTGCACCGATATCCAGCATGATCTGTTCACCCTTAAGTAGAGCCTGCTCTAGGGTTGGTGCCTGGATGACGGTCGTGGTGGAACCGGAAGCCCGTGCTTGGACCCAAGCCCACACAGTCCCCCGAGGTTAAAATGAATCTATTTGGAGGGCGGGATTATAGCTCAATCTTGTACCCCTCCGCCACCAGGCCTGCGCTTGTGGGATCGATTCCTGTCCTTAGGATAGTTTCCCAGCGTGTGGTAGGCACAGTCAGTAGCTATGTTTCTCCAACTAGTGCACAAATGAACTAATCTTCTGCTCACCGGGCATGAAGATACAGGTTGAGGGACAACAGTAAGAGCCTTACCCCTTCCTCCTGTCTTTTCCTTTCCCCACGTACGTTGTAGACGAGGGACATGGAATGAAAGCGCTTTTTGCGGGGTCTGATGACTAGCCACCCCAAAAGGGTACGGTACACAACCTATTTTTGGAGGTTATGTTTCCTGACCACTACTTTACCACTGGCCGTGTTGGATAGGGCTGCCACGCGGGCTCCGAAGCGGACCATAGAAGCTGACCCAGTCAAACCACCATAGAGCGAGCCACCAAGGTGGCCGCAATATTAGCTTTATAATGAGACTGGACATGGACCAAGCCTTACGCATGGTCATGTCTACTTTGTTGACCATAGAGTCCTTTAAGTGGGACGTATGCTCAGATGGTAGCCCAGTTCTTTTAGACACCATAGAGATAGCTGTGTCAACATTTTGCGTCTCCTCAAGGATAGCCACTTCATTGTCTGCAAATAAAGGACGCTCCTAAAATTCTTTTCGTTTACAGGGAATGAAGATTTACGTTGTGGAAGCAGACTCGCAACATGACGTCCTGCACAGTGCAAGGTTTCCCTGTTAGTGTTTTTTCGAAAAAGAGATATTTTTTCTCCCCCTGCGACACTTCCCCAAGATCTTCAAGATCTAATTCTTCCGCCATGTCAGAGTCTGACTCTAACACTGCCGGAGCAGACCTTCTTGTGGCCCCTAAGGGCCCTGGTTGAAGGTCCGAAAGGTAGGACTGTGTTTCTTTATGGACAACCGACCGGATTTCAGACATGGGGGAAGATTTTTCTTTCTGCAGAATTTTCGCTGAGCAGGAAGCGCATAATGTTGTAGAATAGGTGTCGTCAAGTTTTGCTAAGCATACTGGCCAAGCCGCGCCAAGTCACGCCCCCTTTGTGTGCTCCGTCGAGGCCACGCCCTCTTGCGGAGCGTCTGGCGTCACACTCCATGTGTTCCGCCCGCTACAGACGGGACCCAGAGATGGCGGCCGCCGCCTGATTGACGGCCGCGGTGGTGCCGGAAAGTCCGTCCTTGGACCCAGGCCCACGCAGTCCCCGGTTAGCTCCCAGATGAGGTACTTTCCACTGGGGCAACCGGGGCTGCCAGAAGATGATATCTTAGAGATGGCGACCGCCGCCTGAATGAAAGCCGCGGTGGTGCCGGAAAGCCCGTCCTTGGACCCAGGCCCACACAGTCCCTGGTTAGCTCCCAGATGAGGTACTTCCCACTGGGGCAAACAGGGCTGCCAGAAGAGATGCCGCCGCTCACCGGTAAGTCCTGGAACCTCCGGCATGGGACAGCATCGCTGGAGCTCTGCCGCTGCTGTCCTGGAGGGACAGGAAAAGCACTGGTGTTTGGTGGAGGGGAGGTGCCTTTTATGTTCTGCCTCTTCCTGTCCCATCAGGTCAGCAGGTGAGCAACCTCCAGGTGTATGCTGTCATGATGTCGGAGGGAAATGATGCTATTGAAAAGTTCAGCAAAAAAGAGGTTCGCCTTCAGAGGTATGGAAAACGTTCGCCTTTATTAATCATGTCTCAGCATTCAATAAACCAGGAACGCATTTCGGCCAGCGCCAGACCTTGATCACCCTGGTTTACTGAATGCTGAGACACTTAATAAAGGCGAGAGTTTTCCATACCTCTGAAGGCAAACCTCTTTTTTGCTGAACTTTTCATATGAATTTCGTGGTGGACTGCATGACTTGCCAACAGGTTGGATACACATCAGGAGTATAAGGATCGGGTGAAAACAAGAGAGGGTGAGCACATATGTTTTTTTGTCTTCAATGATGCTATTGGTTTTCCGAGCAAACCCTCAGAATAGCCAATACAAGAAGAGCAGCAAACGCGGCCGGCAGCAAAGACGAAGTTCGGCAGCTAAATGACGATTTTCAGCGAACGGCAAGGATATATAAGGAAATGGACTGGAATGAGCATTGCAAACAACACTAAGCAGAAGCCATGAAAGGCCATATGTGAGGCCTATTCTCACATGTCAAGATGGCCCGAAAACCCTTTTTTGGTACGCAACAGCACAATCAAAGGCAAAAGTGGGAAGGAACTGAATGACCAACAGAGTACCAAGGACAAGTGGAGGG